>BTPG01000001.1:100919183-101644183 GCA_036245525.1 Semisulcospira habei
GAATTTTCTTCTGAGCTTAGGATAACATTTTCAGATGATCTTCTATTATTACTTGGTTTAATAAATGAAACTGAAGCTAAAACAAAGCTTTGGAAAAAAGAGATGATTGATGAAAAATTAACTGGAAAATATCCTGGAAAAATTAACTGGAAAATATAGGGCAGGGGATCTAACTGTTGTCTGTCCAGCGCTGTGATTCCCCTTGGTTTGCATACAATTCTGCCAGCGCTAGCCTCACCTATCTGGTTTGTGAGTGTTCATTTGTCAGTACATACAGTACTAAATGTTTATTTGAAAGAACTGAACACAACTGAGAATGTTCACAATGGAAAGCCTTCAACTTTGTTGAGATGCTTACCAACTGGAACTGCACCCTATTGTGAAAGTGTGGTTGCTAGATTTTATAATTTGCAGTTAAAAAAATTAGGTTCTAGTTTCTTTGAGTCACTGAGTATATCTGTAACTAATCAGGATAACAAACCAGTTGTTATGCATGATTTTAGTGTTGTGTTGGAAATTAAATAATTTTATTTTTGTTTATAAAAATGAGTGGCCTTGGTCCAAAGCCGAGAATCATACCAGTTGCATGTCCAGTAACAGAGTTGAAAGATTTGGCAGACATATAGGATTTTGAGAAGGAAGGGGAAATTGGAGAAATATATGGTTTTGAACTTGATTCAACTGGTATGTACAAGCGGAAAGTAATTGTTGACATGAAAGACGGTGAAAGATAGATTCCTAAACTTGGTCAGCTGCATGATGTTACTGTACCTACTCCAGTATATAACGTGCCCTACAACTTAATACATGTGGGTAATAAGTGGGTTGTTTCACCTGTGCCGGCACCAGCACCCGTAATTGACTGGGACATAAAGATTGAATTTATTAGTCCTTATGTATACACTGATGACGAAGGCGCCTTAGTGTTTAGGAAAGTTGTTAATTCTGGGCCGCTGATTGCAAGCCTTGTTCCAAGTTTTGCCCCAGACAACAATAGCAGAGATAAACTGAAAGTTGAAAATTATGAGAAACGACGGTATCTTCTTACAACTAGAAAGGGAAGATCAGATACTTCTGTTGTGTTTATGCCAGCAAGCTTAGTCGTGGCTAGAGAAGCAACAATAGTATTTGAAATTATCTTGAGATCTATAGCTTCTGTGAAAGAGGCAAATATTGCACAGGGAATAAAACTTACATGGGATGAAACAGTATCAGAATCAACAAAGGTCTTTATTGCTATTACCAAAAATGTAGATGTTATTAATGTTTCGAGCAGTATTCCCGCTGTCAAAGTGGTGGTTGACAAAACAACTTTTGTTCGTCTAAGTTACATAAACCTTGAACACATTGATCTTGTTTCATTTTATTATGCCAGCAAATTGTATACTTTGACGAGTTGCAAAATGTAATTGCTGATTAAATAAAAAATATTTGTCAATAAAAAAAATATGGTAAACTTCTATCCACAACTACCGACGACGCTTGCGCCTGAGACTGTGTCGTCGTTTGCGCTTGATCCGCATATGCCAATTGCATCAGATAAAACATTACAGGCAGACGCATTCAGATTAAATAATATTACAGAAGCAATTAAATATTTGGAAAGTGAAGAGGCGAGGTACTCGAGATGCAAAAGGAGGTATCAGACCATTTTCAATTCTGTACAAAATACATCTATGGCTGTTGGCGCTTTTTCAGCTGGTTGTTCTGTAGGAGGTATTGTATTGATTTCAACTGGAATTGGAAGTTTGGTTGAAATCGGACTGGAAGGAGCTAGCATTGCCACAGGACTGGCTTGCTTTGGTTTGGATGCCATAAACAAGAGGTTTCACACAAAGTTAGAAAAACATGAAGCATTGAGTACGCTGGCAAGTGCAAAACTGAGTAGTCTTAAACTTATTATAAGTAAAGCGTTGCAGGACAATTTTATTAGTGACGAAGAATTTAAGCGAGTCCAGGATGATTTAAATAACTACAAACAAATGAAATCAAAAATACAAAATAAAATGCGTAGTCAGTCTCCCGTGAATGTTGAAGAACTGAAGGCTAGTTTTTTAGCAGAGGGAAAAAGGATAGGGGTACAGGAAACCACAGAAAAGCTACACAATCTTTTAAACAAATAAAAATCAGATTTGGTAATCGTTTAATAATGTCATACACTTCACAGAGAGATGTCATGCCACTTACACAGTTTAGGCCTGATTATTTAACCCTATCTGCGCCACCGCCAGAGTACTACTGAGGAAAAAAAGTTTTTTTATTGTCCTTGTATCTTGACAAATCTGACCGAGTAAGTTGTGACTTAAGTCAAGTTGTTGTAAGAACTTATAAGAACTTACAGTAAGAAATTAATAAGTTCTTATGGTAAGTAATTAATAAGTTCTTATAGTAAGTAATTAATAAGTTCTTATGATAACTAACTTAAAGGTTACCTCTGCAGGTTCCTAAAAGTTAGTTGTAACTTATTAGTAACATATAAAGTTCCACTGAAATCACTTAGACAGGTAAATGATTAGGTGTTGACAGAGACAATAGTTATAGAAAGAGACAATAGGAGATTTAAAAGATAATTAGATCAATGAGGCCGCATTGGTCATGCTCGTCACTTTTTTAAAATCAAAGGGTTGATTCGGTAATAACGGGGGTGTAATGGGGTCAAAAATTTTAATATTAAAAATGACATAATTTAATGACCGATGCGTCATTATTGAATTCATTGCCTTTTAAATCTCCTATTGTCTCTCTCTCTCTGAAAACTCATGACAGAATATACTGCCCAAGACGCACTGGATTCTTGGAGCACTTATAGCTACATGCTGTCCAAACACAGAGTCAGGCAGCAATATTTATACATTTAGGCTAGAGCTAGGCACAATATAACTCTATGCTCCCACTGACTAAACTGTTCTAACTTACAGTGAAACCTGTCTGGTATGCAGTGCAGTCTACCCATACCACCTTATAAAACAAGGCAACGGAATGAAGTAGATCAATTTAAAAGAGAAAAGATCTAAGAAGACAATACTAACTAGGAATTAACCTATTTGGCTTTATCCATTAATTAACATTTATTTACCTTACAAATCATAATCGGTGGAAAATATTGACTAAACACTTCCATTTCTCTACTTAACCGCATGATCAAAGATCACTCTACCACATTCACCCCTGCCAAGTGAAATGACGTCCTCGGCATTTCCGTTTAAGTACTAAGTAATTAAATGGTTAGCGTTACAAAACCATGGACAATGTAATAGGAACAAAATAGAAAAGAAAATAATACAGGAAATATGACTGTTGCAAAACAAAAGGCAAGGTATCCACTAAGTATACGTCCGACTTTGGTATGACATTCTGCGCCACGGTAAGCTAGGCTCGGTACACTGGATGTAAGTGTATGGTGAAGTGTGAATGAACTACCAAAAAAATATTAATTATACACACGAACTTATCACAACATTAATTCAAGAGAAACTATGACTCTTCAAATCAACTTATCTGGTATCCGAGTGAAAACAAAGTAAAGTCCAGGCATGGTTTTAAGTACTATTCCCATGTTAACGCTATGCTAGACCTACTGAGTTAAGATGGATGATACAGTTTCAGACAATCTTTCAGGATCCATCTGTACCTCTCCACTCTTAATCAGGTCTGATAAAAAAAAAAACTATTTTGCTTTTCCATTCTGGTCCAACAGGTTGTTGTGCCATAGCATACTCACCTGTAGTCTGCCAGGTAGGGGGCCTTCGATGTCTACTAGAAACGCGAAGAACCGCCTGTTCTTGCCCCTGATTTGGACCTGTGTCCTCTTCATTGTCTCTAGTAGTCCCTTCCTCCTGTGTCCGACCACTTGTCTCATCTGTGGATACGCTCAGCTCTCCACCTTCTACACTCACGGTGGACTGGTGGTCGTCACCACTCAAGCTGGCTGCCCCGCCATCCACAACAGCTCCTTGAGCGTCCTCAGAAGGTTGTGATGACATCTTCTCAGCTTGCTTATCATCCTCCTCCTCTCCGGCAGCGAGTTTAACTGCTGGGTCAGAACTCTGGAGTTCAAGCTGCACTTCTACGATGACCGAGTCTGACTCGTCACCTTCCTCTGAGTATGCTGTCAGATCACGTGTAGTTTGTTCCTGTTCCTGCTTGGCTGCCTTGCTCCTGGCCGTGGCGCCGGAACTGGCCGTGGCCTGCCTGTCACTGTCTCATCATTTCTGTCACTTGACGTCGCGGCAAGGGGTAAGAGATGATTACGGTGAAGGGTCTCTTACGACTTGCATCTCCCTCTTTGTGTATCCTGTAAACGGGAACATCTTCATTTGGTTGGGAACTGACAATGTAGATATCCTCTTCCCACTTGTCTGAGAGCTTGTGCTTGCCCTCGAACGCGAGTATGCGGACGAGCACTCTGTCTCCTTTCTGTAAGGTTGCTCCTCGCGCTTTGATGTCGTAGTGCTCCTTCTGCCGTCGATGAGCCTCATCCGCTGCACTGGCCGCAACTTTGTAGGCTTCCTGAAGGCGCGTCTGTAGGTCAGTGACATAGCTGCTGTAGTCTTTGGCATTCTTTCCTCGTTCCAGCCCTAATACAAGATTGATGGGTAACCTTGCCTCTCGCCCAAACATGAGGAAATACGGAGTGTGACCGGTGGACTTGTGTCTTGTGCTGTTTTAGGCGTGGACTAGAGGGGCTTCTGACTTATGCCACTGCGATTTCCGCTCTGGCTCCAGAGTGCCTAGCATCCCTAGCAAGGTCCTGTTGAAACGCTCGGTCATCCCGTTCCCTATTGCGTGATATGGCGAGGTCCTGCTCTTGTCAATACCGGCCAGCTGACAAAGATCAAGGTTGATAGACATAGCTTGGTGCCTGAATGCAGACAGATAGTACTGAACAAAGTAGTGCCAGATTATCTTGGTGCCTCAAAGCTGACAGACAGAACTGTGCAGGGTGGTGCTAGATTAGCTTGGTGCCTCAAGGCTGATAGTACTGCGCAGGGTGGTGCTAGATTAGCTTGGTGCCTCAAGGCTGATAGTACTGCGCAGGGTGGTGCTAGATTAGCTTGGTGCCTCAGGGCTGGTAGTACTGTGCAGGGTGGTGCTAGATTAGCTTGGTGCCTCAAGGCTGATAGTACTGCGCAGGGTGGTGCTAGATTAGCTTGGTGCCTCAAGGCTGATAGTACTGCGCAGGGTGGTGCTAGATTAGCTTGGTGCCTCAGGGCTGGTAGTACTGTGCAGGGTGGTGCTAGATTAGCTTGGTGCCTCAAGGCTGATAGTACTGTGCCGGGTGGTGCTAGATTAGCTTGGTGCCTCAAGGCTGATAGTACTGCGCAGGGTGGTGCTAGATTAGCTTGGTGCCTCAGGGCTGGTAGTACTGTGCCGGGTGGTGCTAGATTAGCTTGGTGCCTCAATGCTGATAGTACTGCGCAGGGTGGTGCTAGATTAGCGTAGTGTCTCAATCGAAACAGGTTGTATTCTATTCTTGTTCTCTGTATAAAATGCTCAATTTGTGGTTTCAGGTGCTGGACGCATACGCCAAGTATCAGCGTCCATTTATGGAGTTTCAGTGGCAGAGAAGCTCCAAGCCTGTGGTTCCGGCTCGCCTGTGATACCCAAGCTCCAAGCCTGTGGGTGCGGCTCGCCTGTGATACCCAAGCTCCAAGCCTGTGGTTCCGGCTCGCCTGTGATATCCAAGCTCCAAGCCTGTGGTTCCGGCTCGCCTGTGATACCCAAGCTCCAAGCCTGTAGTACTGACTCACCTGTGATACCCGTGATGAAAATTATCCAGAGCTTTTATATGGATTTAGTTTATTTTCAATAGTACAAAATTTAAGCTCCTTGTGCATTCAGCCATTTGTATTACAAGCGGTACCGGTGACTGCATGCCACAAGAGGTTAAAATATAATGATGCTGCTCTAAGATAACATGAAGCCAGAGGCATGCACACACCACCAGCTTCTTCTTCTTTTTCCAATAAAGCACATCCCTCTGTAACAAGTATTGCGTACTGTGGGATCATCACGCAAACACTTCCAGAACATTGTTCAAATCCATTAGTTTTGTAACTGTATTACACGCACATGAAGGGAATTATTTCCCTTGATTCGTCACGGTTTTATTTAGAGTTATCACTGAATGACTGTCATCACTGAATGACTGCATGTCTCTGACAACACGTCACTGCATGACTGTCTCGACACTATGTCACCGAATGACTGTCTCTGACAACACGTCCCTGAACGACTGTCTCTGACAACACGTCATTGAATGACTGCATGACTCTGACAACACATCACTGAATGACTGTCTCTGACAACACATCACTGCAGCAGCAATTTCCAGTTTCATGGCAGAGATGTGACGGGATTTGACTTGGTTTACTTGGTGCTGCAAGTTTAACCTTCTTGTGCATGCAGCCCTCATTACTGTCAACAGCACCAGTGGCTGAATGCACATGGGGGTTAAATTATTGGCTCACGTGTGAAGCAAAAGTGAGTATGTTCTGGGCCAGTGGTCGTCCATCTGTTGTCCGTGGTAAAAACTTTGATGTTGGAATTTTCTCGGAGACTATTCAAGCCACAGTCTTCAAACTTGGCCCAAGGATACTTTGTGGCAAGACCTTTCTAAACATATCAATTTCAGTGACCTCTCACAAAGGTCAAGGTCACAGGGGATCAGGAAATACTATTCACATCTTCGAACCCAAACTTGGTGCAAAGATACCTGATGGTAAGACCTTTCTATGCATACTAATTTGGTTGATCCCACGGAAAGGTCAAGGGTCACAAGAGCTCAGAAAATAGGTGAAAAATAGCCATATTTGACAAATATTTTTTCTCAATTACTATTCACACCCAAACTTGGTACAGAGATACCTGATGGTAAGACCTATTTATGCATACTAATTTGGATGACCCCTTGGAAAAGGCCAAGGGTGACACAAATGTGTATAAAATGCCAATTTTTGATAGAATTGTAGTATCAACATTTTTGCAAACTTTTCAATCAAAATTGGCACAAAGGTAGCCGATGATAAGACTTTCCTATGTATACTGATCGCAAAGGTCAAGGGGGTTTCACAGATTTGTGAAACTGATTACATTTTGAAAAAAAATTGGATTTTGTTGGTGCAAAAGCCATGTGTAGAGCGGTCATACACGTGAGCCATAAGGGCTTTGCCTTTCTTGTTGTGTGTGGTGCTCGACTAATGTATGACAATGTTGGTTGTTTCTTGCCGTTTCATTAGTGTTTGCGAGGTCTATTTCCATGCGATGTATGCACTAAGCTAGTGACAATGTTGGTTGTTTCTTGCTGTTCGTGAGGTCGATTTCCATTTGACATACGTACTAAGCTAGAGCTCGGCAGACCATTGTTGGCTGCAGTACAAATGTACACAGGCAGAGTGCAGCCTGTCAGCCTGATGGCCTTGTGCTGAAGTTTGGAGGATCACCAAATGCCTGTGAACAAGTTGCAGGAGATGGAGTGACCATGATAATTCAAAGGTAGTGCCAGATCAGTGTGATGCCATCAGGTGCCAATCTGGCACTACCCTTGAATTACGGTTGATCCATCACCTGCTGTAGTGCATTGCCAATCTGGCACTACCCTTTAATTACGGTTGATCCATCACCTGCTGTAGTGCATCGCCAATCTGGCACTACCCTTGAATTACGGTTGATCCATCACCTGCTGTAGTGCATCGCCAATCTGGCACTACCCTTGAATTACGGTTGATCCATCACCTGCTGTAGTGCATCGCAAATCTGGCACTACCCTTGAATTACGGTTGATCCATCACCTGCTGTAGTGCATCGCCAATCTGGCACTACCCTTGAATTACGATTGATCCATCACCTGCTGTAGTGCATCGCCAATCTGGCACTACCCTTGAATTACGGTTGATCCATCACCTGCTGTAGTGCATCGGGGCTAAATGGGTTATAAGGTTTGCACCCTCGGTCTGACCATATATGGGTAGTGGGTGCAGGGCGCTTTATAAACTTGTACCATATGGGTAATGGATGCAGGGCGCTATGCTATTGTAACCGGACTCAGTGACTGGGTGTAGGCGACTTAAATAGTTTATCAGATAGACAAAAACTGCCCATCTAATACAGTACTCAAGTGCCTACAGAGTTTAAGTCCGCATTCCTTTTGTGGTCTAGGGAAGGACTGGAGACTGCAGTGGAGAGTAAACTATAAGTCTACTCTGGTCTCGCATGCACACAACTAAAATCCGTGTTTACTTGCCTCGCGTTGTGTTAAAAAAAGCCAAAGTTGCTTGCGCAATGGACTGACCACAGTATCCAGAAAAACCCTATTTTGACTGGATTTGGTGTTTGTTGCTGTTACGCGCTACTGAGCTGCTAACGTGCGCTCGCACGATCGGTCACACCGTCCCATGCACAGACCGTACACACACACAAACTTCTCGCACATACACACGCACAGTCTCAGTCTTGCTCTCACTCTAGCCGAGCATCGTAAGATAGAAGTAAGGTTCCAAGATTTATTTATACCAGAAAAGCATTCATGATGAAACAAACAACATGATCAAAGTTAGTCAAACCAGTGCAAGTCCTAATAACCTTAAACACCTATAGGCATAGTAACTATACCAACGAACACTACACCTGGCAGACCTATCTCCTATGACTAACACCTGTAACGTTGAATACGATTCCTAGCGAACATAACTCTTAGGCCTAACACCTATATGCACTTACCTATAAAACCTACGCGCAATCCTACCACAGCCTAAGCCCTATTTAGGTGAATTAGAACTGAACTAAAACGCTACTGTCCTATGGGGTAGGGCCGGGGTGGTTGAGGAGATCATTGTTCACAATCGCCTCGTGGGGTAGGGTCGGGGTGGTTGAGGAGATCATTGTTCACAATCGCCTCGTGGGGTAGGGTCGGGGTGTTGAGGAGATCATTGTTCACAATCGCCTCGTGGGTTAGGGCCGGGGTGTTGAGGAGATCATTGTTCACAATCGCCTCGTGGGTTAGGGCCGGGAAATGTAGGAGATCATTGTTCACAATCACCTACGGGGGAAGAGGGAGGGGAGTGTGAGAAATCACTGTTCGCAATCGCTCACAGGGGGGGAGGGGTGGTGAGCATTGTTCACACTCACCCCGAGACTAAGAATCGGCCGCTTTATATAGGCTCCCAGCCTCTGGGTCCGGAAACTACGTCACAGCTTCGCGCGTGTAGTCCGCTACACACCAACTAGCTAAGTCAGCAAAATTCTCGCTCACAGTGCGCCAAGCGTGCACTAAACCACTGAACTCTGACTCGCTGGTAGTAACTAGTGATAGCATTAGCAGAGGGCTCCTCTGCTACACTATGCTATTATTGAAGGGACAAGGACTTCCATCTGGCGCCGATTTCGTCCGGGGGGGGGGGGGGGGGGGGGGGGGGTGGGGGGGATGGGCCGGGGGGGGGGGGGGGGGGAGAAGGGAGTTTAGTTCTGGCTGTCTGTCGCTGGTGCTCGCGCATCGCTAGTTTTACAATCTTGCATCATGGCTGCCCGCGCCCTATGGGGGTCGAGTCGTAGGGGGGGGGGGGGGGGGGGGGGTCTCCTTCATTCTTGTCGTCAGTGACGGGTCGTTTGTTTAGATGTGTTGGATCAGGGGGTGTTTGTCAAGTAGTTGTATTGTCTGGTTTGCAGTGGTGTGCCAAGTGTCTGGGGTGGGGTTTATGAGACCTTCCAGTGTGAGAGGTGGGTTTAGTATGTCTTCTAGTCTAGCTCTGGCGTGGTTTATGGTAGGGCAGTCTAGCAGTATATGTTCTGTTGTGAGTGTGTGGCCGCATGTACATATGACTGGGTTGGGGTGGACCAGGTATCTCTCGCCCCCTAGTCTCATTCTTGTTAGTCGGGTTTGGTCTTTCCTTTTGCCTGAGAGTAGGATGGGTACATTGTTTAGGACCCTCGTGAGGCCTTTACGTCTACCTCTTTTTGCATGATGAAATTCTTTTTCCCATAGATTTTGGAAGGGTAGTGGATGCAGGGTGCTTTACAGAAGATTAATGGACCAGCCAATCCCACAGCTCAGGAGATTGCAAATGTGTGGTTTTAGTGTTTGTGTGCATGGCCGGTCCCACAGCTCGGGAGATTGCAAATATGTGGTTTTAATTGTGTGCATGGCCTCTCCCACAGCTAAGGAGATTGTAAATGTGTGGTTTGTGTGCATGGCCGGTCCCACAGCTATGGAGATTGTAAATGTGTGGTTTGTGTGCATGGCCGGTCCCACTGCTAGGGAGATTGTAAATGTGTGGTTTGTGTGCGTGGCCGGTCCCACAGCTAGGGAGATTGTAAATGTGTGGTTTGTGTGCGTGGCCGGTCCCACAGCTAGGGAGATTGTAAATGTGTGGTTTGTGTGCGTGGCCAGTCCCACAGCTAAGGAGATTGTAAATGTGTGGTTTGTGTGCGTGGCCAGTCCCACAGCTAGGGAGATTGTAAATGTGTGGTTTGTGTGCGTGGCCAGTCCCACAGCTAGGGAGATTGTAAATGTGTGGTTTGTGTGCATGGCCGTCTTCGGTAGTGTAGTCGTCAGACATGCCACCACCCTTAAACTTTCATGGTTCACATTGATGTGGTGCCTGAGCTAATATGTACAGTGTCAGATGCCAAGACCCTTAAACCGTCATGGTTCACTTTGATGCAGTGCCTTAACTAGTATGCATGTACTGTAGTCATGAGAGGAGATGCCAAACTATTCTGCCAGCACCCTTAAATTGTCATGGTTCACGTTGATATAGTGCCTGAACTACTGGTAGTATGTTGTATACTTGTCAGTTGATTGTACATTGCTTAACGTCCCGATGGCAACAAGGCTTTCTCAGGACGTGCCTGCACTGCTTGTGAAAAAAACAACTAAACAGAACATTGAATGTATGTCGCCAGCCGGTCAAATACATTAAATAAACCTAACACATGGGGCCTAAATAGAGCTAAGACCATTTAGCAACACACATCCAATATCAAGAGCTACAGGCAGCGCAGACAGTAGGGAGAGTTTTAAAAAGGCAAATACAGGTGAATGGACCTCGGGTAGACAGAAACACATGCCCCAGAATAGAGAGAAAAACTCACCCTGTGGGGCTGACCAGGGTGACCCTGGGAACTAAAAAGTACCTAACCCCACCCAAGTCCCCCAGGGCAGACCCGGGTGGGGTGCATACTTGTCAGAGGTGCCAGCACTCTTAAACTGTCATGGTTCACATTGATGTAGTGCCTGAACTACTGGTAGTATGTTGTGTACTTGTTTTTTATGGGTCAATTTCAAACTTTGTGAATTTGACTGAAAGGATGAATTTGTTGACAAATGTGATTTGTTAAAATGCACTTGTGAAATATATTTTGTTGTGCTACATGTATTTGCTATCTCTGACATAACTAGTGCCACACACAAGTCATATCACTTACATGCCACATACGTCACATGCCACACACGTCACATGACTCGCATGCCACACACGTCACGACTCACATACCACACGCGTGGCATCACTCGCATGCCACAACACTCGCTTTGCTTTGATCCAAGTTGATGCAACTAGTCGGCTTTGCTTTTATCCAAGTTGGCAAAGATGCTAAACTTCTTTGGTACATGTGAATTAAATTAGGCAACTATTGCAGATCAGACGTAGCAACAGTATAAACAGATTGGTCAGGACCAGAACAAGTTGCTGATACAGGAAAAACTTAGTATGTCTGATGTTCATTCCATTACATTTGGCTAGAATAACGTGATTCGCGATGATATATCAGAGGTCGATTATATTATTTACTGTCCATGCACAGTACTGCCTCCTTCTTTTGTTGGTCATTTTTGATTAAAATAATAAAATTAGCTTTTTGTGTTGTATTTTGTATGCTCCTATATGGTTATACTCCGACACTGTGAACTGAGCGTGCACCAACATGATGCACTCTATGGATCTCAGATGCTAGTCCTAGCGGTTTTTGTCCTGTGGCAATCATTATGACAAAAATCTCTACAGGCACCCTTAATATCTCGTTGCACAACACTTGTCACACAAATTTCTGCAGAGAAACACTATTAATTGTTTAGAACCGTGACAGAAGGATGGCTTTTGGTCACATCGAGATGTCACTAGAACACCGTCACGAGCAGCTTCAGCGGCGAGTGTGTTTTAGCAACGTCGAGATGTGACCAAAAGCCATCATTTTGTTGCGAATCTAAACAACTAATTTGTCTCAAGTCGCTACCACATAAGAGTCCTATCAGAAACCAAAGCGACACTTACTTGTGACTGTCGGACATGTCTTGGCGCCGAGACAGTTCACGCGCACGTGTATGTCATGCACATCCGCGCAAGAATTTGGAACATAGAACCACGCCTCCTAACCACTGAAGCACTTCAAAAATACACCCCATCCATTAACACTTCATTCACCTTTGTGCGTTTTCCTCCCTCTTTTAACAAACATCTTTCGTACAATGAATTTTAGGCCATGCTGATGACAGCTTTACTTGTACAGTTTGGTGTGGAACTATGACCAAATTGTCTTTGCTATGACGCAACACAGAACACACTGCATTTCAACTATGATGTCATCCTTCCTCCATACGAAGGCTACACTCTTACCCTATATGAACGCAATCGCGAGTGTACGATTCTGAGGAAAGACTAGCCAGGTGGGAAAAAACACTAATTGACGCTTCTTTTAAAGTTGAAAGCTTATCAGTTGAATAACATTTCTGTCATGAAGACTCCGCAGCGATAATCCTGAAACCTTAACAGCAGTTCAGTATATGTTCTCCAAACCATTGCACTCAACAAACTGTGGTGGTGGTATTATCAACACACAAGAAAAACCTGGAGTGTATGGTACCATAAGTCTATTACTATTAGTAATTGACGCATGAATGTACTTACTTACTTACGCCTGTCACCCCTCCCAGGGTATAGGCCGTCGACGAGAGACCTCCAGCGACTCCTGCCCTGTGCTTCTCCTTCGATTTTACTCCAGGTGGTTCCCAGTCTCTTCATGTCTGCTTGGAGGTCTCGACGCCAGGTCTTTCTCGGCCTGCCTCTTTTCCTCTTTCCCTGGGGGTTCCATGACAATGCCTGCCTAGTGATACTGGAAGCTGGCTTTCTCAGACTGTGACCAATCCATCTCCATCTTCTTCGCCCAATTTCATTCTCTGCTGTTATCTGCTCTGTTCTCTCCCAGAGTCTGATGCTGATCTTCTCTGGCCAGTGGATTTTCAAAATTCTTCTAAGGCAACTGTTTATGAAGATCTGTACTTTGTTGACTGTGGTTTTTGTCAATCTCCAAGTCTCTGCTCCATATAGGGGAACTGCTTTTACGTTGGAGTTGAAAATCCGGACTTTGGTGTGTTGTGACAGCTCTCTGGAACTCCACACTTTTTTCAATTGGAGAAAGGCTGCTCTGGCTTTGCCGATTCGTGCTCTGACATCTGCATCAGTGCTGCCTTTTTTGTCCATGATGCTCCAGAGATAGGTGAAGGACTCCACCTCCTCCAACGGGGTGCCAGCAAGCAAGACGTACTTCCTTGGTTGCGTTCAGCCTCATTGTCTTTGTTTTCTGTTTGTGGATGGTGAGGCCCACTTGGGACGAGATGTCAGCAAGCCTCGTGGTCTTGTCCTGCATTTGTTGATGAGTGTGGGACAGTAAAGCCAAGTCGTCTGCAAAATCGAGGTTGTCAAGCTGTGTCCACAGTGTCCACTGTATTCCGCTTCTTCTCTGCTCTGTGGTCCTCTTCATGACCTAGTCTATGACCAGTAGGAAGAGGAACGGAGACAGCAAACACCCCTGCCTGACACCGGTTCTGACCTGGAGCTCCCTGGTGAACTGCCCTTTGTGGATCACACGATATGTCATGCCATCGTAGCTGCTCTTGATCAGGCGGACGAGCTTTGTGGGTCATAGGAGTTTTCACAGAGTCTCTCGGTCCAGGCTGTCAAATGCTTTCTCGTAATCCACAAAGTTGACGTACAGTGGGGAGCTCCACTCCAGAGACTGCTCCACGATGATGCGGAGAGTGGCGATCTGGTCTGTACATGATCGGTTTTTCCTGAATCCTGCTTGCTGGTCTCTCAGCTGGGGGTCAACAGAGCTCTTCATTCTCTCCAGGATGATCCTGTTGAAGACCTCTCCTGGTACTGACAGGAAGGTGATTCCTCTGTAGTTGGAACACTTGCTGAGGTCGCCTTTCTTGGGAAGCTTGATTAGGTACCCCTCTTTCCAGTCAGCCAGCATCACCTCCTCTTCCCAGATCTTTCCAAACAGTGGGTACAGCAGCTCTACTGTTGTCTCTAGGTCTGCTTTCAGAGACTCCGCTGGGATGCCATCTGGCCCTGCTGCTTTGCCGTTCTTCAAAAATGCCACTGCTCTTCTGATCTCTTCCCAGCTGGGTCTGTCACAGCTGATGGGTAGGTTGGTCTCTGCTGGCTGGATGTCTGGGGGGTCGGGTGGGCTGGGTCTGTTCAGTACCTCTTTAAAATACTCGGCCCATCTGTCGAGCTGGTCTGCTCTGTCTGCAATAGGCTTGCCTTCTTTGTCTTTTACTGGTCTTTCTGTATGGCCATACTTGCCCGACAATCTTCTGGTAATGTTGTAGAGCTGTTTCATGTTGCCGCTGCCTGCTGCCTTTTGTGCCTCTGCTGCATGGCTGTCTGTGTAGGCCCTCTTGTCTGCCCTGATACTCCTCTTCACCTCGCGGTTGGCTTCCAAGTATTCCTTCTGTGCCCTTGCTTTGGCTGCTCTCGTGCGACTGTTGTTGACAACTGCTTTCTTCTGCTTCCTCACTTCTATGTTCTTCAAGGTCTGTGCCGACAGCCAGTCCTTGTGATGGTGTTTCCTGAACCCTACAGTGTCTTTGCAGGTTGAGTTCAGCGCCTCTCTAACTGCCTTCCACTGCTGCTCTGTGGTGACCCCCTCCTCTTCATTTACTAGCTCCTGTAGCGCTTGAAACCGGTTGGACAGCACCAGTTTGAACTCTTCTCTCACTCCAGTCTCTCTCAGGAGGCCTACATTATAGCGCTGTCTTCTTGTTGTCTCTGTGGCTTTTCTTTAACTTGAGCTTTATTCTTAAGGTAAGCAGATGGTGGTCTGAGGCGACATCTGCTCCCCTCCTCACTCGAACATCTTGAAGGGATCTTCTAAATTTCTTGCTAATGCAGATATGGTCTATTTGGTTCTCTGTTATATGGCCAGGTGAGACCCAAGTTGCTTTGTGTATTCTTCTGTGTGGGAAGATGCTGCCTCCAATGACAAGTCTGTTTAGAGCACAAAAGTCTACAAACCTCTCCCCGTTCTCACTCATCTCCCCTAGCCCCTGTCTCCCCATCACCTCTTCATATCCGGTGTTGTCCTCCCCTATTTTGGCATTAAAATCACCCATGACGATGGTGATGTCTCGCTCCGCACATTTGTCTACAGCACTCTGGAGTCGGTCGTAGAACTCTTGTTTCTCTTCCTCGTCACTGTCATTAGTGGGCGCATAACACTGGATGACGTTCAGCTTGATCTTTTTCTTGGTTCTAAAGGCTGCTGTGATAATTCTTGGCCCAAGAGGTTCCCAGCCCATCAGCGCTCTCTGTGCCACTGGTGACAGCATGAATGCTACTTCCTATGTATGGGGGGCATTTTCCTCTTCATGACCTGAATACAGAATCATCTCCCCACTTAACAGCCTTTTCTGGCCAGACTGCGTCCATCTGGCTTCGCTGATACCTAGCAGGGAAAGGTTGTACTTTTGCATTTCCGCTGCTATCTGGGCGGCCTTGCCGCTCTGGTACATGGTCTTGACATTCCATGTGCCCATGGTTGTGTCCCTGGATAGAGAGAGGCAGCTCAGTCCTGTGGCTTCCGAAGACTTCCGGCTTTCACCACAAGATGTCATAAATCTTCTGATAGAAGAACCTTCCTCCTCCAGGAAAGAAATTGCTGTTTGTCTTTTCGTCGGCGTTTTTGTAGTTATTTCCTTATTTGCAGGGTGAAAAAGCTACCCCCACGCCCAACCCCCTTACTAGGAGGACCAGGGGTTTTCTGTCGGGGTCACCTTCCCTTAGACCATTTTGGTTCACGGCACCTTATTTCATTCAGTGCACCCCTCTCACGAGGGACCCCCTATCCACCACCCAGGGGATGCGCCTCAAGGCCGTATGGTCCCAGCGCGAGGTTATAGAAATGTACCTTCCGTTTATGAAGACACTCAGTAGTCCACAATCAGGATAAAGTCCATACCCATCGGATGATATTATTAGGACCTTTCCCCATACTTTCGAGTATAACTCTAAGCATGCATTCGCAACTCGCTCACGCATGCGCACGCTTTAGACGACGACTCATGTACCACAAATAGTGAAATACATTACGACAGTCAGCTTGGGGTGGGAAGTGTGGTAATATAGTTGTTACGTGGTTGAATCATGGTCGTAGAATGATACTACACCAGACGCACACACGTAGTTCTTTTAAATAAACCTCCGTTCAGCTGCAGACGCACACACGTAGTTCTTTTAAATAAACCTCCGTTCAGCTGCAATCCGTCACACGTGGCTTAACCCTTTTGCCGCCGCAGGTGCTGAAATGTTGCATTTCCCAGCGCCGCAGCTGTTTTGCCAGACCACTGTCTCGCAACACCTCTTATCTTTAAAAGGCTATAACTCTTGAACCACTGAACCGAATTACTTCATTTTTCTTTTTTAATGGAGATGAGGAAAACACATTTGTACACTGGCACTGTTTTGCTTTCATGTGACTCACTGAAAGTTTTATATCTAGCCTGATGCAAGAAAAATAAACAAAATTTTTGTTCACAACACATACAACCAGACAGTTTACACACAAGGCAGTCACCAACACAGTAACAAATACATGATAACATGTCAAGAAATTTATTGTGAAAATGGTCAACTCACCAGTGAAGCACAGTTGGTTGTTCAGAGCTCTACAGATAATCCACAACACACCAACTCAAAAGTGTAGTCCATGAAGAAAACACAACACTCTTCTGCACACCAGTCACTTGCACGCCTAACACCAGTGTCAGATATAAGATGCAAGACTTGCAAATTCAACTAAAGAAAGGTAGTTAAAGTAATTTCAAACACAAAACAGTTATTAGTTTTTTTCAGCCACTCTATTGCTTTCCTTGAAGTGTATTTGTCCGCAACACACAGAAACCCGAAGTGAATTTGTCCGCAAAACACAATCTACTGATTTCCATAGATCTGTGAAGCTGCAGATCTGCAGAAGTCAGAAACTGTGTGATACAGCTCAAAACAAGTGGTGGGGCACATGGCGACATTGCACTGCATACAAGTTACATAGCACTGGCAATCTGCAGTGCCACATGTCTTCATTTTAGCAGCCGATGTGTTACTTGTGTAGCCGAGGCGAGATCTGCGGTCCACATCAGCTACAATGTTGAGAAGCTGTTGCCCAAATAGGTTGGTCTGGTCAGCTATGTGATCAAAGGCAGCATCTGGAGAGAATAGCTTGAAAAAATCCACTGGCTTGAATCCCTCTGTATCCACTAGTATGCCTGAAAAAAGATCAAGAATGACATAAGTACTTGCAATTGCATCATCAAACCATAGTTTATTCCCCACACTTTTGATAAATGGATACATCATGATAGTTCAAGCTGCCTTGTCAGTTTTGGAAGGTGATGTGGCTGTTGATCTATCATGGCTGATCCATCTCGCTGCATGGTTACTTGTAAATTTCTATCCATGCATAGATCACACACACACAAACGTGTGCGTGCGTGCGCACACACACAGTCATACCTGCATAAGCTGTTATGGAGCATATACATCCATCTCCCTGCATGGTTACTTGTAAATTTCTATCCATGCATAGATATCACACACACACACACACACACACACACACACACATACACACATATACACACACACATACACACACAAGCGTGTGTGCCGTCGCACACACACAGTCATACCCGCATAAGCATTTGTGGCGCATATACATGCACGCTCATTTGAGCTAGCATGCACTCCCTCCCCCACCCACACAAACATGACTGTATAGAGTTGATCTATTGTAAGACTTACCAGTTCTCCTACGAAAAGGTGGTAACCAGTCAACAGGATGATAGCAGTCATCCATGTTATAGATCTCCCATTGGAACAGGTCTGCTACTGGCTCTCTGCCACGCCCACTCCGGGACCTCGGATCACTGCCTGCAGATCGGGCATGAATCACTCTCCCCATTCTTGTCCCCCTTCCTCTTGATCGACCATGTGTATTTCTTCTCACTTTTTGAAGTTCTTCGTCACTGCTACTGTCTCCTGTTTGCATCGCGAAATGTTCAATGCGAGCAGAAGAGCGAGATCTGCTCGCGAGAGTGCTCATACTTGGTTTTGGCTCGTAGGTCGGATCGCTATCAGAGCTATCTTGCAAACTTCAAAAAAGCTCAAAAGTTGTCAACTTCGTTGCCACAAGGATGCTCCTCGTCCAAATCAACATTAGTTTGTGATGGTAGGAGGTTCAAACGACGCAAAACTTCCTCAGTAGATAGTCTCTTTTGTTGCTCACCTCGCAATTTTGAAGTTTCAGCCATCACGAAAAAGCACGCTCCCAAAATTTCAGAAAAACTCGCAATTTCTTTGCTCAAAACTCTCAAATGCACTCAAAGATGGCGCCGAAATGACAAGGGGATTCCCCTGTCCCATGATGCACTATTATTGACCAAAACTACCTAATACATTAGAGTCACGATCAAGTACAGTGAACTCTACTGTGGTACTCGCCAAACGGCGAGATCGGCGGCGAGCCACGTACTCGCCAAATGGCGAGATCGGCGGCGAGCCACGTACTCGCCAAACGGCGAGATCAGTGGCGCGCGGCGAGCCACGTACTCGCCAAACGGCGAGATCGGCAGCGAGCCACGTACTCGCCAAACGGCGAGATCGGCGGTGAGCCACGTACTCGCCAAACGGCGAGATCCGCGGCGAGCCACGTACTCGCCAAACGGCGAGATCGGCGGCGAAAGGGTTAAGGATGTAGACAATACTGGAGTAACAGTTCCAACAATATTTTATTACAGCGATGCGATCTCCACGAAATGCGTTCACAATTACACCAACAATGATAAAATATCTTCTCAGCAAAATGTCCAACTTTGACACAATGCGTCTCTCCTACAATGTACATCAGCATTCACTGCAGATCTCCGTTACTGTCAATGAAGCACGATATCTTGCGTAACGTTCTCTCAATATCAAAGCGTTTTACGATACAATGCAATTATACAACTGAACACTGTACCGACGCTGTTACATCGCAATTCTACAACTGAACAATGTACCCAGGTGCTTCCTAGCACGACTCTTTTATAGTGACAGGCTTTCCAGAAAGATCGAGCAAAATCGTACAGCACAACCAATCAGAACACAGTACGTATCTAAAACTCAAAGGTGCATTCACACTGGAATATTCTATAAACATCTGGCTACGATCTTCAACTTCTAAGTTAAGAAAATCCGCGGCGCGCGATGACGTCACACAAAAGTAGGCCAGACAGGTCACGACCCCGCCCACTCTAACTGGTAAACATGCGAACAGTGCATCAGCACCGAAAGCCAAGCGATCCGCGGGCTACACGCACGCAGTAAACAAATGAATGTGCGAGCCGCTTCTAGACTTTTCCTGACTTAACTCCGTGTGGAAACAGACAACCAACACCGCACTATCCGTAAACAAAAATGAAATTCACTGAAAAGGTACGTAATTAGAAATCGTGATAGCTCAAATAAAACGTCAGATCGTTACCTACGATACATGCATGCACGCTCTAACAAAACAACACAACCACAATTGTAACAATAGTGCTAGAACTGTTGAAAGAGGTGAGTTTTGAGGGCTGACTGAAAGGAGAGAGTGAGTTTCTGACGGAGAGAGAGAGAGAGAGTGTTCCAGGTGGATGGACCGTATACTGAGAAGGAGCGGGGGCCGAAAGTGCTGAGTTTGGTGCGGGGGATGTGGAGGCAGAGAGGGTCGGAGGCGGAGCGGAGGGAGCGGGAAGGGATGTAGGGGTGAAGTAAGTTGGAGAGATAGACAGGAGCGTAGTTGTTCAGGGATTTGTAGCAGAGGGACAGAATCTTGTATTGGATGCGTTGTGGGATGGGAAGCCAGTGAAGGAGCTTGAGCAGGGGAGTGATGTGGTCGGATTTTTTCTTTCTGAGGACGAGGCGGGCAGCATTGTTCTGGAATCGCTGGAGAGTGAAAGTGGTGGAGTGAGGGAGGCCGGAAAGGAGAGAGTTACAGTAGTCGATGCGAGATAGGATGAGAGAGACAGCAAATTTGGTGGCAGCTTCGGTAGTGAGGTATTTTCTGATTTGACTGATGCGGCGGATGTGGAAGTAGCATGCCTGGGCCGTGGCGGAGACGAAGCTGGTCATGGAAAGAGAGAAATCGAGGATAACGCCGAGGATTTTGGCCGAGTCAGAGACGGAGATGGGGGTGCTGTCGAGTTGAAGGTGGAGAGAGGGAGGGAGCTGGGAAAGTTTCTGGCGAGTGCCTACCAGCATGGCTTCCGTTTTGTCATCGTTCAGTTTAAGCTTGTTTGCTGTCATCCAGTTTTTCACGTCTTCGTAGCAGTCAGCCGTGCGAGTCAGTAGTGACTGAGTGTTGTAGAGTTTGTCTTTGTCTAGTTGTTGTGAGTCGTCAGCGTAGAGGTGGTGGTGTATGTGGTGAGACTGGATGATTTTGGACAGGGGAGAGGTGTAGAGTGTGAAAAGGACCGGGCCCAGGACGGACCCCTGTGGAACTCCGCAGGAGAGCGTGACTGGGTTGGAGGAGACACCGTCAATGGTGACGGACTGCTGTCTGTCGGAGAGGTAGGAGAGAAACCAGGAGTGAGCAGAGTCAGTGATGCCAAAGGAGTGGTGAAGGTGGTGGAGGAGGATAGAGTGGTCTATAGTGTCGAAGGCGGCAGAGAGGTCGAGTAGCGTAAGAAGGGAGATGTTGCCCGAGTCGGTGGAGAGAAGCAGATCGTTTAAGATATGTAGAAGGGCTGTTTCATTGCTGTGATGTTTGCAATAGGCAGACTGGAAGGGACTGAGGAGGTTGTTGTTGGCGAGGTGGAGGTTGAGCTGGTTGAGAACAACCTTCTCAAGAAGCTTGGACAGGAAAGATAGATTAGAGACTGGGCGATAGTTTTTGAGTTCGTTTGGGTCGAGGTTGTGTTTTTTTTAAGGAGAGGACGGACGATGGCAGACTTGAAGATATCAGGGACGGAACCGTTCTCTAGAGATGTGTTGATGATGTCAGTAATGAAGGGCAGAAGTTTTGGAAGGCCGTCCCGGTAGAGAGCTTATCAAGAGCTACAGGTGGCACAGACGGTAAGGAGAGTTTTAAAAAGGAAAATACAGGTGAATGGACCAAGGGTAGACAGAAACACATGCCCCAGAATAGAGGGGAAAACCCACCCCGTGGAGCTGACCAGGGTAACCCTGGGAACTAAAAAGTAGTTAACCCCACCCAAGTCCCCCAGGGCAGATCGGAGTGGGGGCTTGGTGTCTGAAGCTGGTTTAACGACACTATAGAATTTGGTGTCTGAAGCTGGTTTACCGACAATTTGGTGTCGAAGGCTGGGCGATGTGACGCTACAAAAGAGGCGAAGATACAAAAACGAATTCAAAGTATGTTTTATTTTAATTTTCGTAACACATACATTTCAACAGACATGGCAGAAGACTGACGTGACTTTTCACATTATTGAGACAAAATAAACTATATTATTCTTTTTTTCATTTTCTGACCACATTTTAGACACATTTGAAAAAAAGGCCTACGTGTCTTTTCACATTATTGAGTCCGACGACGCAGAGCACAGCGACTGCTTTCTTCTGCGGAGGGTGTCTCTGCCATTTGCTCTACAACTATGTGAATGTTTACGCCGAGTCCAGAACATGGGTGTTATTTTCAGCAGATTTTATGATATTTGGAAAAAGGTCATGAAAATTCGCTAAAAACGCACATTTTGCATCGTAACTTTTGAATCCTTGAAATGTTTAAAATAGGCAATGAGCTGTTTTTAACCGAAGAATATGCCCTTTTCAATGGTGTAAAAACCAAATCTGTAGGTTGAATGGCAGGGACGCCCTCGGCTGCAGAAACGAGTACTATTTCAACATAAATTGCGCGTACGCGATATGCCCACAAAAAGTGCGCCACTCGGAGAAAATCATGATGACACTCACTGTCTTCCACACAGTGGTGTTAATGACTTAGTGCACTAAGAACCGTACTAATGATATGTCTTCCACACAGTGGTGTTAATGACTTAGTGCACTAAGAACCGTACTAATGACATGTCTTCCACACAGTGGTGTTAATGACTTAGTGCACTATGAACCATACTAATGACATCTCTTCCATATAGCGGTGTTAATGACTTAGTGCACTAAGAACCGTACTAATGACATCTCTTCCATATAGCGGTGTTAATGACTTAGTGCACTAAGAACCATACTAATGACATGTCTTCCACACAGTGGTGTTAATGACTTGGTGCACTAAGAACCGTACTAATGACATGTCTTCCACACAGTGGTGTTAATGACTTAGTGCACTAAGAACCGTACTAATGACATGTCTTCCACACAGCGGTGTTAATGACTTAGTGCACTATGAACCATACTAATGACATCTCTTCCATATAGCGGTGTTAATGACTTAGTGCACTAAGAACAAAATTAATGACATCTCTTCCACACAGTGGTGTTAATGACTTAGTGCACTAAGATCCATACTAATGACATCTCTTCCATATAGCGGTGTTAATGA
This sequence comes from Semisulcospira habei, assembly GCA_036245525.1. Classification (NCBI taxonomy): domain Eukaryota; kingdom Metazoa; phylum Mollusca; class Gastropoda; family Semisulcospiridae; genus Semisulcospira; species Semisulcospira habei. The sequence goes on from BTPG01000001.1 coordinate 100,941,996, forward strand.
CTTAGTGCACTAAGAACAAAATTAATGACATCTCTTCCATATAGCGGTGTTAATGACTTAGTGCACTAAGAACAAAATTAATGACATCTCTTCCACACAGTGGTGTTAATGACTTAGTGCACTAAGAACGTCAGACGCCAAGCTGGAGAAGGAGCTGAACAACAGGCTGGCAAAAGCGAACAGTGCTTTCGGGCGACTATTTAAGCGGGTGTGGCACAATCAACAGCTGAAAATAGGCACCAAGATCAGCGTGTACAGAGCTGTCATCCTCACCACCCTGCTGCATGGCTCCGAGTCCTGGGCCCTCTACCGCAGCCAACTACGACTCCTCGAACGCTTCCACCAGTGCTGCCTGCGTACCATCCTTGGCATTCACTGGAGTGACTATGTCACCAACGTTGAGGTCCTTGAACAGGCAGAAACTGTGAGCATCGAGGCTTTGCTGCTGCGGACACAGCTTCGCTGGGTGGGGCACGTCTCCAGGATGGAGGATCATTGCCTACCCAAGATCACTCTGTTCGGCGAGCTCGCCACTGGACACCGAGACAGAGGGGCACCAAAGAAGAGATACAAAAACGGTCTCAAGAAGTCACTTAGTGCCTGCCAAATCGACCACCACCAGTGGTCTTTGCTTGCTGCGGACCGCGACACCTGGCGCTCCACCATTTACAAGGCAGCCGTCTCCTTTGAGGACTCTCGCAGAACTAGCCGTAAGGACAAGTGGCTCAGGAGAAAAAACAGAGTTGTTGTAACTCAGAACCCTGACCAGACCTTCCCCTGCAGCCACTGCGGTCAAACCTGCCTGTCCCAGATTGACCTCCGCAGCCACGAACATGCCTGCAGACGACGTGGACAAGCCCTATAGAATCTTCGTTCGCGAAGTCAAGCCAAGAGCACTAAGAACACAACTAATGACATCTCTTCCACACAGCGGTGTTAATGACTGAGTGCACTAAGAACGATACAAAAGACATGTCTTCCACACAGCGGTGTTAATGACTGAGTGCACTAAGAACACAACTAATGACATCTCTTTCACACAGTGGTGTTAATGACTTGGTGCACTAAGAACCGTACTAATGACATCTCTTCCACACAGTGGTGTTAATGACTTATTGCACTAAGAACGATACTAAAGACATGTCTTCCACACAGCGGTGTTAATGACTTAGTGCACTAAGAACACAACTAATGACATCTCTTCCACACAGTGGTGCTAATGACTTAGTGCACTAAGAACCGTACAAATGACATGTCTTCCACACAGTGGTGTAAATGACTTAGTGCACTAAGAACAAAACTAATGACATCTCTTCTAAACAGCGGTGTTAATGACTTAGTGCACTAAGAACACTAATGACATCTCTTCCACACAGTGGTGTTAATGACTTAGTGCACTAAGAACCGTACAAATGACATCTCTTCCACACAGTGGTGTTAATGACTTGGTGCACTAAGAACACAACTAATGACATCTCTTCCATATAGCGGTGTTAATGACTTAGTGCACTAAGAACACAACTAATGACATCTCTTCCACATATTGGTGTTAATGACTTGGTGCTCTAAGAACCGTACTAATGACATCTCTTCCACACAGTGGTGTTAATGACTTAGTGCACTAAGAACGATACTAAAGACATGTCTTCCACACAGCGGTGTTAATGACTGAGTGCACTAAGAACACAACTAATGACATCTCTTTCACACAGTGGTGTTAATGACTTGGTGCACTAAGAACCGTACTAATGACATCTCTTCCACACAGTGGTGTTAATGACTCAGTGCACTAAGAACGATACTAAAGACATGTCTTCCACACAGCGGTGTTAATGACTTAGTGCACTAAGAACACAACTAATGACATCTCTTCCACACAGTGGTGCTAATGACTTAGTGCACTAAGAACCGTACAAATGACATCTCTTCCACACAGTGGTGTAAATGACTTAGTGCACTAAGAACAAAACTAATGACATCTCTTCTAAACAGCGGTGTTAATGACTTAGTGCACTAAGAACACTAATGACATCTCTTCCACACAGTGGTGTTAATGACTTAGTGCACTAAGAACCGTACAAATGACATCTCTTCCACACAGTGGTGTTAATGACTTGGTGCACTAAGAACACAACTAATGACATCTCTTCCACATAGCGGTGTTAATGACTTAGTGCACTAAGAACACAACTAATGACATCTCTTCCACATATTGGTGTTAATGACTTAGTGCTCTAAGAACACAACTAATGACATCTCTTCCACATAGTGGTGTTAATGACTTAGTGCACTAAGAACAGTAATGACATCTCTTTCACACAGTGGTGTTAAAATGACAGTGCACTAAGAACAAAACTAATGATATCTCTTCAACACAGTGGTGTTAATGACTTAGTGCACTAAGAACCGTACTAATGACATCTTTTGAAAGAGGAGAAGACACACTTTATCACCATGTAAAAAGTGTTCTTTCAAAATCAACTTATTTGCATTCAGCGCGAGTTGAAAACCAGGTAAAAATCGCACTCTCAGTGTGCTGGATCCGCGCAGAATGTCAGGTTGCCGATACCTACTTGTAGTCAGGAGATGTCAACTTGCAGTAAACTTGTCATCTCAAAGTGACGATGTTATACATGGCACAAGTCTCCATGTATCATCCACCGCCGGTTCTGCAAGTACCAGAGAACAAGAATTTACATTCTATCAAATCATGTCCAGTAATAACAAACAACATGGCATGAACCATAACCCACAAAGTCTCTTCCATATGAGAGTCATAACCTACAAAGTCCCTTTTATATGCAAGCTGTCCTCACTGTCAAGGGACTCTACCTGTTATTTTTTACCTGATTCTGATGTTGAAATAAGATCTCCTATTCGCAGATGTGTCAATGCCTCAGTGAGCCCTATATACGCGGAATTGGTTTGCAAAAACATCATTTGTTATGACGTCATTTTAGTTTTTATGTAACTTTATATTTTATGTGAAAAGAGTTTTATTTTGCCTTTTAGACTTTGAGAAAATAAATTTCACTAGAATTTCACAGAACAATTTCAGTCTTGCTATAATTTGTGTGAAGTCAGGTTCACATTACCTAAATACATCATATTCTCCTGTACACATGTGCCGTGCTCTTCTGACAGCGTGTGCGCGTGCGTGCGTGCATGCAAACTTGCGTGCGTGTATGCTTGAGAGAGAGAGAGAGAGAGAGAACGAACGAACGAACGAACCTTTATTTTCCAAGGATTGAGATATTAGGCACGCAGGCCTTTCTTACAATCTGTCCTTGCTAAGCTACTTAAGGAACACCAACCAAACAACAAAAACTAACTAATAATAAACGTCACACACACGCATACACACACGCACACAGACACACATATACATGTACTCGTGCACATGCGCACTTTTGTACATACACATACACACGTACGTGCGCACATAATTATCTAACATATAAGTAGGTATGATATTTTGTGTACTATCAAAAACAAGTTAGAAAACTGAACAAACAATTTGGAGGCTAGATGAAAAAAAACCAAAAAAAACATGAAGCGTATTATGTCAAAAAACAAAGAAGAAAGGATCAGCATAACGATGTCTTAGGAAGGTAATCATGTACTCTACTTTTAAACAGAGAGAGGGACGTGGTTTGTTGAATAGTGGGAGGAAGAGAGAGAGAGAGAGAGAGAGAAAGAGAGAGCGAGAGAATCAATGAATCTTTATTTTACAACAGTGAAGATATTAACACAGTCAGTGACTATATCATTTTTCGTACCTGCCGTTGCTAAAACTACGACTAAGTACAAAATATACATAAAACAGGGACATCAAAGCACAGTGATACAAAATATACAGTCCACTAAATACAAACACGCGCATGCACGCACAAACGCACACACGCATGCGCATGTGCACACACACACACACACATGCATACACACACACATACATACACGCGCACATACACATGACAGTTAGAATATACATGTACATTCGTGTGTCTACGTTTAACTAGATTTTATTTTTTAAGTGATGTCAGGTATCTATAAAAATTTGTCTTGAAACGAGATAATGTCGGCGTGGCTTTAACGTCACGTGGGAGTGAGTTCCACAGTGTGGAACCCGCAAATGACAAAGTGGATTTAAATAAATCTATTCGGGGTTTTGGAACAATATAAAGACCCCTCATATTCCCATAGCAGGAATCTGATTTTTTAAACAGGTCTATTAAATATTCTGGAGCGATATGGTTCCACACTTTAAACATCAGTACCCCTTTGTTAAATTTAAAATGATTTTGAAGGGGCAGGAATCCATTTTTTTTTAGTTTTTCCTTGGTTGTCAAGTGCGGGTTGGGAAGAATTAATTTTGCCATTCTCCTATATAGAGAATTTAATCTTTTTAAGTGGACATCACTACAACAATCCCACACCGTCGATGCGTAGTTTATATGTGACATGATGTGTGCATTACTGAACAATTTTCTGGTTTCACTATCTGTGAAATACTTTAATTTCGATAACATAAAGACATTTCTAGAGACCGTTTTACAAACATTGTCAATGTGCATCTGCCACCTGAGCTGATTATCAATTGTAACCCCCAATAGACGATGTTCAGCTACCTGTTCTATGATGTCGTCGCCGAGTAATAGATTAAGCTTTAATGGTTTCAAATGATGCTTTTGGCGTGTAGTAATAATCATAGATTTTGTTTTAGTAGGATGCAGAATCATAGAGTTGACTTTACACCATGCTGCTATATCATCGAGACTTTGTTGAAGGCCGTTTTCAACTACAATTATGTCTTTGTTAGCTGTGTGGATTGAGGTATCATCGGAGAACATATCAGACTGTGCTTCTTCGCAGGTTAGACTTAGAGGTAGGTCATTGATGTAATTACAAAATAAAAGAGGACCTAAGATTGACCCCTGCGGAACTCCAAGTTTTACATCTTTAGTAGAAGAGTAGGCTCCATTTACAATTACTTTCTGCTTCCTGTTTTCGAGGTATGACGTAAACAACGAAACAGCCACGTCGTTTCGAAGATAATGCTTAAGTTTAGAAATCAATATTGTATGGTTTACTAAGTCGAAAGCCTTTTTAAAGTCAAGATAAATTACACCTGTCAGCTGCGAATTATTCATATTTGAAAGCCATGTGTCTGTTAGTCTGCTCAGAGCCGTTTGACATGAGTGCAGAGGGCGAAATCCTGACTGAGACGAATGGAGCAACTTTCGTGATTGTAAGTAGTCAGACAGGTGTTTATGTATATGCCTTTCGAGGGGTTTAGATACTACTGACAGCAGAGAAATGGGTCTATAGTTGTTAGGGTCAGTACAATCTTTTGATTTTGGCAGTGGAACGACTTTTGCGACTTTAAGGTCTGTAGGGAATACATTGTTTTGAATACATAAGTTGTAAATATAAGTAAGGGTCTCTACGATGTATGGTATAGACAACTTTAATATTTGTGAGCTAATATCATCATGGCCAGAGGATTTCTTATTAGCTAAGTCACTAATTAATTTGCCCACTTAGTGCACAGCAAGTGTGGGGATATTAAATGGTGGTGTGCCAGTTGTTTTTCTGTTGCAGAAATTAACTAAGTAATCTGGGCATATGTCAGCCTCTGTATCGCGACTAAGAGTAATTATCAAATCCGCAACAGACAGAAAATGTTCGTTGAATGTGTCGGCGGAGAGATTACTAGGGATGGTTGTTGACCTACTACTATTGTCTTGGGTGATCGAATTTAGTATCCGCCACATTGCTGACACATCTTTGTTGTCCTTGACAGTGTTGCGGATAAAGTCCCTCCTCACGGTGTGCACCATTGATCTCACACGGTTTCGCTGCTTTTTAAATTCATCAAAGTTCTTTTCTCTTTTTAGGTCATTTCGCACCGACATAACATGCATTATTTCTTTTGTCAACCAAGGGGGAAGTATCTCACTCTTTACTCTTTTTGTTCTAATCGGCACGTCTGTCTAATACTCCAAGGAATAAACTGTACCAAGTGGACAGCGCAATATTTGGATCATCTGCGAGAAGGACCTCATCAAAAGGAGTGTTACTGAGATCATGTAGAAAGGCATTACGATTGAAATGCTTAAATGACCTGTCTCTTCTTGGCTTGACTTCGCGAACGAAGATTCTATAGGGCTTGCCCACGTCATCTGCAGGCATTTTCGTGGCTGCGGAGGCCAATCCGGGACAGGCAGGTACGACCGCAGTGGCTGCAGGGGAAGGTCTGTTCAGGGTTCTGAGTTACGACAGCTCTGTTTTTTCTTCTGAGCCGCTTGTCCTTAAGGTTAGCTCTGCGAGAGTCCTCAAAGGAGACGGCTGCCTTGTGAATGGTGGAGCGCCAGGTGTCACGGTCCGCAGCAAGCGAAGACCACTGGCGGTGGTCGATTTGGCAGGCACTAAGTGACTTCTTGAGACCGTCTTTGTATCTCTTCTTTGGTGCCCCTCTGTCTCGGTGTCCAGTGGCGAGCTCGCCGAACAGAGTGATCTTGGGTAGGCGATGATCCTCCATCCTGGAGACGTGCCCCGCCCAGCGAAGCTGTGTCCGCAGCAGCAAAGCCTCGATGCTCACAGTTTCCGCCTGTTCAAGGACCTCGACGTTGGTGACATAGTCACTCCAGTGAATGCTGAGGATGGTACGCAGGCAGCGCTGGTGAAAGCGTTCGAGGAGTCGTAGTTGGCTGCGGTAGAGGGCCCAGGACTCGGAACCGTACAGCAGGGTGGTGAGGACGACAGCTCTGTACACGCTGATCTTGGTGCCTTTTTTCAGCTGTTGATTGTGCCACACCCGCTTGAATAGTCGCCCGAAAGCACTGTTCGCTTTTGCCAGCCTGTTGTCCAGCTCCTTGTCCAGCTTGGCGTCTGACGTGATGATGCAGCCAAGGTAGGTAAACTGGTGTACAGACTTCAGTTCGGACTCGCCGATGGTGATGTGGGGAGGGCGATGCTCTTCCTTGGGTGCCGGCTGATGAAGGACCTCTGTCTTTTTCAGACTGACCTCAAGTCCAAAGAGCTGGGCGGCATCTGCGAAGCAGGACGTAATGCGCTGCAAGGCTCTCTCTGTGTGTGCAACGAGGGCAGCGTCATCAGCAAAGAGCAGCTCACGAATCAGTTGGTCTAGGGTTTTCGTGTGGGCCTGCAGTCGTCTGAGGTTGAACAGGCTGCCATCGAGACGATACCTGATGTACACTGCGTCGTCGTCGTCGAGGTCCACTGTGGCCTGCTTCAACATCATGCTGAAGAAGATGGTGAAGAGGGTCGGTGCCAGCACGCAGCCTTGCTTCACGCCGTTGCGAATGGGGAATGGTTCTGAGAGGTCACTGTTTAGTCTGACCTGGCCTTGCTGGTCTTCGTGGAGCTGGACGATCATGTTGAGGAACTTTGGGGGACAGCCTAGTCGCTCCAGGATCTGCCACATACCTTGCCTGCTCACAGTGTCAAACGCTTTTGTTAGGTCGACAAACGTTACGTACAGCTCTTTGTTCTGCTCGCGGCACTTCTCCTGAAGCTGTCTCAGCACAAAGACCATGTCGGTGGTACTCCTGTTGGCTCTGAAGCCACACTGGCCCTCTGGGAGGTGGTCTTCAGCGATGGCAGGTACCAGCCGATTCAGGAGCAACCTTGCGAGAATTTTCCCGGCAATGGACAGCAGGGTAATTCCACGATAATTAGAGCAGGCAGACTTCTCTCCTTTGTTCTTGTACAGGGTGATGATGACTGCATCACGGAGATCCTTTGGTAGTGTTCCTTTTTCCCAGCAGCAGAGAAAGAGGTCGTGGAGCTTGTTGTGCAGTGCTGGGCCTCCATGTTTCCAGATCTCTGGCGGGATTCCGTCAATGCCTGCTGCTTTGCCACTCTTGAGCTGGTGGATGGCTGTGAGGGTCTCTTCGGCGGTGGGCGGTTCGTCCAATTCAACCTTTAGTGGAAGGTGTGGGATTTGGAGGATGACTGTTTCTTGAACAGTGCGCTCAGTGCCGAAGAGGTCCTGAAAGTATTCCGACCAGCGGTTCAAGATGGAGGTATTATCTGTGAGGAGTGCCTGTCCATCAGCGCTTCGCAGGGGACTTTGTACCAGGTGCCTAGGGCCATACACTGCTTTCAGTGCTTCGTAGAAGCCCCTGTAGTCACCGTTGTCAGCGCAGAGCTGGGTCATCTGTGCGAGTCTGGACCACCACTCGTTCTGGAGCTCTCTAAGCTTGAGCTGGAGACTGCTGCAGATGAGGCGGAAGGCAGACTTCTTCACAGGGCAGGAAGGCTGGGCTAGGTGGGCCTGGTGGGCAGCTCCTTTTTTTGCTAGAAGTTCCTGGATCGCTACGTCGTTTTCGTCAAACCAGTCTTTGTTCCTCTTTCTAGCAAAGCCCAAGACTTCCACAGAAGATTTTACAATAGCAGTTTTCAGTTGTTCCCAGAGTGTTTCAGGGGAGGAGTCTGCTGGATCAACTGTGTCTTTGAGCATGCGCTGTAAATCGGCCTGAAGGGCAGCTTTCTTGTCGTCACGCTGAAGGCTGGCAACATCAAGCTTTTTCTTGGGGGGGGGGCCCTTTCTTGGGTTTCAGCTTGAGGCGGAGCCTGAGTTTGCAGCGAACAAGGCGGTGGTCAGTGTGGCACTCTGCGCTGGGCATCACTCTGGTGAGAAGGACGTCACTGCGGTCCCTCTGACGCACTAGGACATAGTCGATAAGGTGCCAGTGCTTGGAGCGAGGATGCATCCAGGTGGTCTTTCGACTGTCCTTTTGCTGGAAAGTAGTGTTGGAGATGACAAGTTGCTGCTCTGCACAGAGCTCCAACAGTAAGCGACCATTGTCATTGCAGTTCCCAACGCCATGCTTGCCGAGGACTCCTTTCCAGGCTTCAGAGTCTTGGCCCACTCTGGCGTTGAAGTCGCCAAGGATGATGACTTTGTCGTCTGCAGGGGTGCTCTGCAGGAGGCTGCGCAGGTCAGAGTAGAACTTGTCTTTTTCTGCAGGCTCTGCCAGGAGGGTTGGGGAGTACACACTGAGAAGGGTGACGTATTGCTGGTGTCTCAGTGGGAGGCATATGGACATGATGCGGTCGGAGTGACCCGTTGGTAGGTTTTCCAACTTAGTCGCAATGTGGGTCTTCACCATGAAGCCCACGCCTGAGAGCCGTCTTTCTGATGCAGGCCTGCCTGACCAGTAGAGGGTGTAGCCAGCGCCAAGTTCTTGGAGGCTGCCTTCCTCCGGGAGGCGTACTTCGCTGAGCGCGGCGATGTCGATGTTTAACCTCCGCAATTCATGGGCAATGAGGGCGGAGCGACGTTCAGGGCGTCCGCTGTCTGCTATGTCGAGCATGGTTCGGATGTTCCAGCATGCTACGTTGAGTCCGGTCGTGGTCGTCATGAGAGTGGATCCATTGTTTTTTCTTGTTTTCTGACCGCATGAGAAGATGCCCGTTGACCGCGGCTAGCCAACTGGGTTACGAGGGGATGAGCTTTGGTTAGGCCACCTTTTCTAGGCCCCTCTCCATGTGGAGCAAGCAGTGCTGTCCCTAGAGAAGGCTGCTTGGTCGTTCAGGGTGTGCCGAGTGACGTTGTCATCCCCATGTCAACATCAGGCGACCAATATCCTGAACCGCCTGCATGCAGGTTTGAGACTGCGGCTTCCAGTGACATCTTTCACCTGCCGTTTTGCCCCTTGCCCATCACTACAGGACTTGGAAAGTTCAGTGTCATAGTCCGTGGGCGTTTCCTAAAGCCTGCGCGGTGGAGCTTTTTGGTGGAGTGCAGTGTGCGCAGTACTGGCCCCACCCTTTAAACCCTTGGTTCGTTTGCCATGGCCTAGCAAGCTGGGACGGTGGCATCGAGGTCCTCGGGTCGTAGGTTTTATATCAGACTGTCCTTGTCTTAGTCTCTGGCTCAAAAGCCTTCCCCGGAGACACGAGGGCTTTGATGTCAGGGGTTTCCTCCCTTAGCCTTTCCGCAGCCAAGCGGCCAAGCCTGCAAGGCAGCAGGGGACTCGTGGGGGCCGGGGTCGTCTATGTCCCGGGCAGATGTGAACATCTGCCCACTGCCCAGACGGTGACACCAGAGGAGAAAAATCCAACGCCGGAACCCGGTATCGAACCTCGCACCCTTGGCATTGGAGGCAGACGCCTTAACCACTGCGCCATTTCCCCGCCAAATGACCTGTAGGTTCTCACAAACCAGATAGGTGAGGCTAGCACTGGCAGAATTGTACTCAAACCAAGGGGAATCACAGCGCTGGACAGACAAACAGTTAGATCCCCTGCCCCTGCCTATCAGGCACCCAATTGCCAGCCCACAGAGAAATACGCAGGTTTAGAACAAGACGATCATTTCCATCCTCGAAAGAATGGATCAGGTCTCTTATATAACCCATGTCTTTCTCCGGAACTTAGGAAGTAGGCAGGAGAAACATACATACACAAACATGAAGGTGCACTACTATATGTGGTCGGGTAAATACCCTGATTTCCCACAGTAGATGCACAGAACATTACACAACAATGTAACGATACAAATTTGCCTTGAGTTATAGATACTCACAAACCAGATAGGTGAGGCTAGAGCTGGCAGAATTGTACTCAAACCAAGGGGAATCACAGCGCTGGACAGACAAACAGTTAGATCCCCTGCCCCCGCCTATCAGGCACCCAATCGCCAGCCCACAGAGAAATACGCAGGTATAGAACAAGACGATCATTTCCATCCTCAAAAGAATGGATCAGGTCTCTTATATAACCCACGTCTTTCTCCGGAACTTAGGAAGTAGGCAGGAGAAACCTGTAGGTTGTTGTAGTATGACTATGTTTCTTTAATTTGGGGAGTTTTACAGACCAGCAACAAATCACGGGGCAGTGGTCACTAACACTAAGATCTGAAACACTAACATCGGTCACCGCCTGCGGTTTGTTTGTATAGACATGGTCAATGAGCGTAGAGCTCGTGGCGGTAATTCTGGTGGGGGATTTAACTAGCTGTACTAGTCCAAATAAAGAAGATGTAGTTTCCCATGCGGGATGGGGTTTAATCATGTCTATATTAAAGTCACCTAGAAGAATGATGTCATTTTGCCCTTTACAAACTTTGTCTAGGTTAGTAGTAAAATTGTCATACCACTCGAACGTAGACGCCGGATTGCAGTAAAGAAACCCGACAAATGACGGTGAGCAGTACGGGCTCTTGACCTCAATCCACACACACTCTACTTCAGCCGTTTCTAAGTCTTTCCGCCTACGGACTAAGTGTTTAATGGAGTGATGAACGTATACAGCAATGCCTGTTTGACCGTGACAGGAGGAATCTCTTCTCATGATACTAAAATTAGCAATTTTCACGGCATCATCACTGATGTTTGAATTTAGGCGTGACTCGGTAAGGACGAAAATGTTGAACTGTGTGGGACTGTTAAGGAACCCTGACAGATCAGATATCTTATTATAAAGATGAAAAACGTTGAGATGACCCACTCGTAATTTTTGTTCTTTTTGTTTGCCTCTAGCCATGAGTATTTCGCTAACAGTTGTATTTTGTTTCACAATGAAACAAGTACAATAGCTGTGCTGGGTTGAGCAAACGTCAATCAAATATGTAAAGCCAATGTAAAAGGAAAACAAAACAATCAAAGAAAACAATAAAAAAAAGTATAAAATACAGAATCTGATGATCAAACGTTCAGGGATTATAAAAGCTCAGCGCCCACAGCTGAAGTTTATACGGGAAGTATCAATGTCCGATACCCTGAAGGAGTAATGTCAAAATGCTCCACGTCTGTTTAGTAAATGTTTGTGCTGCCACGGATAAGTACATGCAATGACGACGAAAACAGAACTTAAGCCGCGGAGCACCCACAATAAAACGTATCACTGTAAATAATTAATTATTTGGGTTTAACGCCGAGCAGGCAACTAAGGCCATCTCACAGCGGGAAGGGTAAAAAATCTGGTCAGCCAGACTAAAAGAAAGGTCTTAAGACATGATGTAAATATACCTTAAAAATATGTCAGGCTAAAATGTCGCACAGGTCTTTAAAGAAAACGTCGAAAGACTCTCAAAAAGGTCAAAATAATAGAAACAACATAATCTATAAATGCTCAAATCTTATTAAAAATATGGCACTCTCTCAGAAAACTGAAGATCTTGTCCGGGGGCACATCCCGGAACAAAACCTTCAAGGAGTCTGCCGTGAAATGTTTATACCTTGTGTCGATTAGATCAGCACAAGACAACAAAAAGTGTTCAACAGAGTACTGCTCGTCGCAGGCATAACACCATGGACGCTCCTCCTGTTTAAGTAAATAAGAGTGCGTAACATACGTGTGGCCGATGTGGAGCCGAGCCAGGACAGTCTCCTCACGGCGGCTAGCGCAGCGATAAGGTAGACCGTCGGACAACTTAGGAAGGGCTTCATGCAGCTTGTTAGCTTCCTCTTTGTCCCACTCGGACTGCCACTCACGGGCTATGTACGCACTAGCCACATGTCTAAAATCACTATAAACAGTCTGTGTGTCAGGGACAGGGTCATTGCGGGCATCGTTGGCAGCAGAATCTGCGATCCTGTTGCCTTCGATGCCCACATGCCCTGGCACCCAAATAAAAATGATATCATAATATTCCTTCATCAAGTCCGCGTGGAGCTCTCTGATCTGCACCAGCAGTGGGTGGTCATTTCCCGTGCCCTGAAGGGCCTGCAGGGCAGAAAGAGAGTCAGACAGAATCAGGAAGTTCCTTTCTCTAGATCGATAAGCATGCCTGAGTGCCAGCAGAACCGCCTGCAGTTCCGCACTAAATACAGATGAGTGGTCTGGGAGGCGGTGCTTAAATGGGCGTCTAGGATGGCGAGAGGACACTGCGGCCGCAGCCACTCTCCCATCCTCAGACTTTGACCCATCGGTATAGATGCGACAATAGCCAGGAAAAATTGAAAGCAGTTCATTGAGGCTCTGTTGGTATATGGCTGGTGGAGTAGAGTCTTTCTTGTGGGCAGTCAAGTCCAGCAAGATGTCAGGAACTGGTAAGAGCCAAGGTGGAGTGATGTGTTGCAGGGATTCCGAAACTCTGTCCAGGTCCAATCCGGCCGCCTGCAGATGAGGTCGGACACGGAAAGAAAGTGGACGGACAGCTCCCGGATGGGTATCGTAAATCTCTGCAAACGATGGTTTAAAAACACAATCATAGGCAGGATTGTCTGGATAGGCCCTCAGTTTCAGAACGTAGCTGAGCATGAGGCGGATGCAGCGGAGCTTGAGAGAAGGCTCCCCTGCCTCGGCATACAGACTAGGAACTGGAGACGTCCTGAAGGCGCCAAGACATATCCGCAGACCCTGATGGTGAATTGTGTTCAGACGCTGTAGCACAGACTTGGAAGCTGAGCCATACACCACAGAGCCGTAATCCAGTTTGGACCGAACAAGGGCCCGGTACAAACGAAGTAAGACAGTACGGTCCGCACCCCAGTCAGTACGACCAACGACACAAAGAATGTCGAGAGCCTTCTGACAAGAGGTTCTAAGGTAATTAATATGGTTGTGGAAGGTAAGTCTTTTGTCAAAAATGACCCCCAGAAACTTTGCCTCCTCGGTCACTTTAATTGGCACTCCAGCAATGCTCAGGCTAGGTTCTGGAAAAAATTTCGTCTGGTTAGTAAAATGCACACAGACAGTCTTGGAGGGTGAGAACTTGAATCCATTGAGAGACACCCACCGCTGGATGCGATCAACGCACAGCTGCAAGCGCCTCTCAAGGGACGCAAGTACTCGACCACGTGCGCACAAAGCAAAGTCGTCAACAAACAAAGAGCATTCAGAATCATCCTTGACGGCCTTTACAATGTTATTAATTTTAATACTAAATAAAACAGGAGATAGAATGCTGCCCTGTGGGACACCCATCTCCTGTTCAAAGGAGTCGGAGAGGGTGGAGCCCACACGGACATAGAACGACCGGTTAGTCAAAAAATTGTGAATAAAAACGGGCAGGTGCCCTTTAAAACCCATGTCCAACAAGTCAGACATTATGCCATACTTCCAGGTGGTGTCATACGCCTTCTCAAGATCGAAGAAAATTGCATAGACATGCTGCTTGTTGACAAAAGCATCTCGAATAAATGATTCAAAGCAGACTAAATGGTCAATTGTACTATGGAAGCGCCGGAAATCGCACTGGAGGTCTGTGAGGAGACCCTGTGACTCAAGATGCCACACCAGGCGGGCGTTGACCAGGCGCTCCATAGTTTTACATAAACATGATGTCAAAGTGATAGGCTGATAGTTGCCCGGGTCGGAAGGATCCTTACCCGGCTTGGGGATCGGTACAACCACAGCCTGGCGCCAAGACGGCGGAAAATGACCAGCTCTCCAGATATGGTTAAAGGCCTTGAGAAGTACAAGGAGTGATTTAATGATTGTACATTGCTTAACGTCCCGACAGCAACAAGGCTTTCTCAGGACGTACCTGCACTGCTTGTGAAAAAAAACTAAACAGAAAATTGAATGTATGTCGCCAGCCGGTCAAATACATTAAATAAACCTACAACATGGGGCATAAATAAAGCTAAGACCATTTAGCAACACACATCCAATATCAAGAGCTACAGGCAGTGCAGACAGTACTGAGAGTTTTAAAAAGGCAAATACAGGTGAATGGACAAAGGGTAGACAGAAACACATGCCCCAGAATAGAGAGAAATACCCACCCTGTGGGGCTGACCAGGGTGACCCTGGGAACTAAAAAATACCTAACCCCACCCAAGTCCCCCAGGGCAGACCCGGGTGGGGGTACAAGGAGTGACCTCTCAGGCAGATGCGTTAGGAATTGATAGTGGACGGTATCTATGTCATTACATTTCTGCAAGGCTTGCTGCAATTCTGATAATGTAAATGGGACATTATAGTCTTCTGAGTTATCGGACTTAAAATCACAAATACGAGACTCTCACTTCTCCTTCTCTCTCTGGAAGAAAGGTGAATAATGCTCCGTTGAAGAATTATGGGCAATGGTGGAGGCAAGCAAATTGGCCACAGCTTTTTTATCTGTAACCAAGCTGGCACCATCTCTAAGATGGCCAACAGAAGCCGAGCCACCCCTGCCCCTAATTCTCCGAACAGCCTTCCATACTTTCTGGGATGGAGTCCGAGAAGTTAAAGATGAGACGAAGCGTCTCCAGGAAGCACGGCGTTCACGTTTAAAAATGTAATGAGCTTTCGCCCTCTGTCTTTTAAAGGTTAAAATATTCACTTGCGACAGATTACGGAAAGCACGTCGCTGAGCAGATTTGCGCGCTATTTGGGCCTTGCGGCACTCTTCGTTGAACCATGGTACTCTCGGCTTTCGAGGGACTGATGCGAAAGTTTTAGGGATGGTTTCACCCGCTACGTCCAACAAAATAGTAGTAAAAGAAGAAATAGGTTCTTCAGATGACATGACCACCTCCTCTGTAATACGAGACTGACAGATTGATTGATTGATTGTACATTGCTTAACGTCCCGACAGCAACAAGGCTTTCTCAGGACGTGCCTGCACTGCTTGTGAAAAAAAACAAAACAGAACATTGAATGTATGTCGCCAGCCGGTCAAATACATTAAATAAACCTAACACATGGGGTTAAATAAAGCTAAGACCATTTAGCAACACACATCCAATATCAAGAGCTACAGGCAGTGCAGACAGTAGGGAGAGTTTTAAAAGGGCAAATACAGGTGAATGGACAAAGGGTAGACAGAAACACATGCCCCAGAATAGAGAGAAAAACCCACCCTGTGGGGCTGACCAGGGTGACCCTGGGAACTAAAAAATACCTAACCCCACCCAAGTCCCCCAGGGCAGACCCGGGTGGGGTAAGAGACTGACAGAGGGAGGCGAACAGAGGCCAGTTAGCTTTCTTAAGATTCCAGCGCCCCACCGGCGGATCCTCCCCGCAGCTGACCGATGACAGGACTACTGGGAAGTGGTCACTACCACACAGGTCATCGTGAACCTTCCAGTCAAAGTCCAGCATGAGAGAAGGATCACACACAGTGAGGTCTAGAACAGAACTAGATCCTGAACCTGGGTTAGAGTATGTAGGTGAACCATCGTTAAAGACACACAGGTTAAGTTGAGAAAAAACATCTTCTATTCTAACATCTGACCTCTGCCATCATAGTGGTCACTACCCCAAAGGTGAGCGTGACCGTTAAAATCCCCCATGAGAATAATGGGAGGGGGCAGTTGATCAACTAAATTTAAAAAATCATTACTACAGACCCGCAGGGATGGTGGCAGGTAAATACTGCATATGGTTATGGTCTTCTTCAAGGTAACCCGAGCTGCGATCTGAAGACAGGTGTCGATGCTAATGGGGCTACATAAAATTTGGCTACTAATGAGAAGAGCCATTCCACCCGAGCGCCTCTCCGAATCAGAGCCTTTATGTATAACGTTAAAACCATTAAAGGACACAGGGTCAGAAGTCTTCAGGTAAGTCTCCTGAAGAGATATTACTGAGGGCTTATAGCACTTGACTAAAAGACGTAATTCCTCAAAGTTAGCTTGAAAACCACGACAATTCCACTGAAGAAGAGAGTCCATGATTATGTCTTATCTTGGGGTGCGGAGTTTTTCCCCCCTTTTTCCTTTGCCTTGGAAGGAGTTGGAGAAACAGAGGGGGGCCGGCTCCCGGGCCTCCTCTGGTTCTTAGGAGATGAAGGGGGTGGAGCTGCCGCAGCATCGGCAACTTCCACTCCCT
Source organism: Semisulcospira habei (assembly GCA_036245525.1). NCBI lineage: Eukaryota > Metazoa > Mollusca > Gastropoda > Semisulcospiridae > Semisulcospira > Semisulcospira habei. The sequence continues at coordinate 100,958,731 of BTPG01000001.1, forward strand.
CCATCTGCTCCTCCAATGCAGCATATTTGTTTTGAAGGGGAACATCAGTGTTCCCCTTCTGGGCCCATGCGCACGGCGGTCCCATAGATTTCTTAGACTTCTGGTCCTGGGCAGCGGTCCTGCCGCTAGAGTTAGCGGCCATAGAAGGCTGACCAGAGCCAGAAACCTTTGGCGTTGACAAACTAGCAGGTTTGGGTGGGGGCTGAGGCTTAGGGGCAGCAGAAGGCGGTGCCACCGGACCGGTAGCGTCCGCCCTCTGCGTTCCCTGGCTCCTCATCACCACCGGAGGAGGGTTACTCTCCAGGGGCGAGAGGATCCGAGGCTCCGCCCCCAACCAAGAAGTTGGGGTTTGACAAGAGAAGTCTTTGGTGGGGCGCTTGCCTGCCACCGCAGCACTGAAAGTATACACAAAGTTGTTATTTGAGTTTGGCGCAGCCTCAGCTGCACCAGGACCATCAACCAGTTTTTTTGCGTCCGCAAAGGACAGCCCCTTCTCCACACGCACCTGCTGAATCTTGCACTCGGAGATCCAACGAGGGCACTTCTTGTCCGAAGCCATATGCGCCCCCTGGCAATTCACACACAGGGGGATGGCTGTGCAGGACTCAGCAGAATGTCCGGGCTTAGTGCAACGGGCGCATAGAGCCTCTGCCTGGCGGCATGTCTTCTGCCCATGGCCATACTTTTGGCACTTAAAGCACCGGAGGGGGAGAGGGATGTACTTTTTCACTTTTAGGGAGTAGTAACCTCCCCAGATGGTAGTAGGAGCTGTGGGGGTGACAAACGTCGGGATGATGGTAGGGAGACGGATCTCCCTACCACCTCATTTGGAAATGAAGCGCCTGACGTAGGTCACCCCCTGTGACTTAAGGTTCCGTACAAGTTCATCTTCAGACAGTTCGGCCAACGCTTGATCTTTAATCACTCCTCTAGAGGAATTCATTGTTTTGTGGGGAGTGACCTCCACTGGAGTGTCTCCGATGGAGGAGAGCCTTAGTAGCCCATTGGAGTGTGCCCGGGTACGGCACTCTACCAACAAGTCACCAGACCTGAGGCGCTGGGCCTCAGGCCTGCCAACACGGCTCCTGAGGGTCTCCCCTACCAGGAAAGGGTGCAGCTTGGAAACAGGCTTCTCTTTAACTTTGCTGTGGATAATGAGAAAGCGAGGCCAGGCGGCCGAAGCCTGAGGTGTCGCTTCCTCACAGTCAGAGTCACTATCGTTCTCAATGACAATGTCGGTGGCTATGTGCCACTTTGGTGCCAGTTTTGGTTTTTTGATATTTTCCATATTATAGTATGATAGATATTCATCCCCCGGGGGTCCCCACCCGCCACCGAGCCCAACAAAGGAAAGTGCAATTGTCGGCGGGTCTCCAGCCGACGCACAATGGAGACTGCCCGAAAGATATACTCAAGGGGGTAAGCCCGATTGAACCGTTTGAGCCACCGCCTTCTATCACACTGTTGAATGCAGGGGAATACTGGCGTAAAGCACCTAATCAGCATCAGAGGCTATAGCATGGTGCTCCGTATAACAACCCGCATGTCAACAGGGGGATAGGGCTCGACGTGACAAGAGCTGATTGACTAGGCCGGTACGACTAGCCTCCCGTTTAGGTAGAAGTCAAGGCCAAAGTGGAGTGTTTCAGCCACCAGGATCCTCTTCTCCCCCGACACGGGTCTCCAAGCACGGCAAACACTTGGGATCCAAAGGACCAAAAGCTCACGCGTATTTTTAAGGACCAATCCAACATGGTAAGACCTGGGTAAGCACAGCTCCTTAAAAACCGGACCAGTGAAAAAGACTGAACAACATATCTGCTGACATCAAGCCCTAATCCTGGACAAAGATGGCACCCCTCTGCTAGTCCACTCAGTCAGGGACTGAGGAGACTACCCACCCACGCCACGTGGAGGCCGGTGCCCAGTGGGCTCACTGTAAATAAAACAGTCCATCAGTGTCCACAGTTAAATTGTCTGCAATGTCTTTCACAGTATGGCCTAATAAACGCCGATTTAAATGAGAACGATTTAAAAAAAACTTCTACACAGTGAAATGTAAGTGAAAGCACTACCCCAAAGCAGCGTTCACTTAAGACACTCGGTCTAGTCCGCAAAAGATATAAAAGAATTCCAGGAGTCCGAGCAAGTCAGTCTGTGTATCGACAAAAGTTATAGAGATACGGCACCATACACACTTTTATTATGCAGCACTTAAACGGAATAATTTACACTTGCGAGAAGCGCAGATGTGAGTGTAACCTGCAGGAAGCAGCTATCCTTCCGAGCACGTGCAACTGCAGGAGCTTATGAGGATCTAAGTCTCTTGCATTTGAGGCTTGTAGATGGCATGTGGTATTTATCATCACGAGCCTGTGCATCCACAGGGGCTCATGAGGATCCACGCCTCTTGCATTTAATCAGGTAATCGCGGCCTTCGTGATTTGATGGCAGAGGTGCATGAGGATATATGCCCTCTGCATTTAGATCTTGCGGTCAGCATGAGGTATCTATCTGCATGAGCCAGAGCAGCTGCAGGGGCGCATGAGGATATATGCCCTCTGCATTTAGATCTTGCGGTCAGCATGAGGTATCTATCTGCATGAACCAGAGCAGCTGCAGGGGTGCATGAGGATATATGCCCTCTGCATTTAGATCTTGCGGTCAGCATGAGGTATCTATCTGCATGAGCCAGAGCAGCTGTAGGGGCGCATGAGGATATATGCCCTCTGCATTTAGATTTTGCGGTCAGCATGAGGTATCTATCTGCATGAGCCAGAGCAGCTGCAGGGGCGCATGGGGATCTAATAATAATAATAAATAATAATTACGGTATTTATAATGCGCTTATCTTATAATAATTATAACTCTAAGCGCGCACTCACAACTCGCACACGCATGCGCACGCTTTAGACAATGACTCACGTAACACAAATAGTGAAGATACATTATGACGGTCAGCTTGGGGTGGGGAGTGTGGTGATATAGTGCTAGAACTGTTGAAAGAGGTGAGTTTTGAGGGCGGACTGGAAGGAGGAGAGCGAGTGTTTCTGACGGAGAGAGAGTGGGAGAGTGTTCCAGGTAGATGGACCGTATACTGAGAAGGAGCAGGGGCCGAAAGTGCTGAGTTTGGTGCGGGGGATGAGGAGGCGGAGAGGGTCGGAGGCGGAGCGAAGGGAGCGGGGAGGAGTGTAGGGGTGAAGTAAGTTGGAGAGATAGGCAGGAGCGTAGTTGTTCAGGGATTTGTAGCAGAGAGACAGAATCTTGTATTGGATGCGTTGGGGGATGGGGAGCCAGTGAAGGAGCTTGAGCAGGGGAGTGATGTGGTCGGATTTTTTCTTCCTGAGGATGAGGCGGGCAGCATTGTTCTGGACGCGCTGGAGAGTGAGAGTGGTGGAGTGAGGAAGGCCGGAAAGGAGAGAGTTGCAGTAGTCAATGCGAGATAAGATGAGAGAGACAGCGAGTTTGGTGGCAGCTTCGGTAGTGAGGTATTTTCTGATCGGACTGATGCGGCGGAGGTGGAAATAACATGCCTGGGCCGTGGCGGATCTATGCCTCTTGCATTTGCATTATGAGCGCAGTTGCAGGGGCGCATCAGGAACTGTGCTTTTTGCATTCAGATTTTCAAGTTTCGTTCCGCAGAGGTCTCTGCGGAACGAAACTTGACGAGGTGAACAATTAAGCACATGCAGGTAGGTATGGCAGCAGCAGCTGTGCCATAAGCTGCATTGTCTGTAAGGGATTGGGAGGAGTTGGCTCTGTTGGCGGCGATTGTTTCCACCCTCTGCGCAGCGGTTTTTGGTGTAACTGTGGCAGGCGCAGCGAAGGGGTGGTATGTAGGCACTAGCCACTGGCATGTTGGGGAATTCTCCCTGTGACGTCACCACTGGCCCGCCCTGACCTTGCTGAGGACGCGGGGGAAAGGCGTGGCCGGGCTGGCGGGTGTTGTGGGCTTGAGGCTGGTCGCGCTGTGGTTGGACGTAGTTCTGCAGAGTCCTTTTACCACGTCTCAGGTCCTGCTGCTGGTGTCTGGCTCCGCTGAATGGCCTGTGGGACTCTTGCTCCTGGTTGTAGATGTGAAGAGGCTAGCTGCTGGCGCGGCGGATTTCCTCCATCCCGGGTTCACTGTGGGGCTGGCGTGGAACACCCGCAAAGCGAATGTTCAGTGCCAGCTTCATGGCACCAGCAGGACTCGGGTGGGTGCCATCCTGGTAGAGCTTCTTTCGGGGGGCTCTGTTGGCCGTGAGGAAGATGGAGGTGTGGTCCGTGAACAGAATTCTCATCTGCTCACAGGCCTCCCTAAGGGCGTCATTGGAGATGGAGGCAGGGGCAAAGAGGGGGTGGTTTTGACCTCTCGGGGCCATGATGGCAGAGGCCCGAATGCGGGCATTGAGGAAAACGAAGGTCAAAAGATGGAGGAGCTGTATCCATGCAGGCTTGGTGACAGGGCCCTGCTGCATGCAGCTGTTGATGCCGACGTGAAACACAACTCTGCGGATGTGTCGTGCCTGGCGCTGGTTGCGCAGCCATTCCGTCAGCTCGCTGACGCCAAGTCCCGACACGGACATGTTCTGCACTATAGCGCCGTCCACAGACATCCTCCTGGCATCGACCCTTTTCATGACAGAGTCGCCGATGAGGAGCGTGTTAACGTCGGGCCTGATGGTCTGGGCTCGCAGATTGTCCAGCGGGGTGATCGGTGATTCTGAGGTACTGGTCTCACGGGAGTCTGTGGCAGCGTTGAGTGTGGCACCATTGTCAGTACCAGCACAAGGCACCTGCTGCTTCCCATCGCCATTTGACAGGGCAGCAAACATGTTTTCGACGATGACGTCAGGGTTGGGGGTGTACTGAACTGTACTATTACCAGAAGATTTGGGGGAAATGGGGGATGTCGACTTCAGGGAGGAGGATTTTGATGTGGTGATGGGAGAGATGGAGAGAGCAGGCTTGGATTTGTTTGACTCTGCTCCCTCACTCAGTGCCTTAAGCTGCCGCTCTATGTCGTGTAGTTTGCTGGCATGGCTGTCTTTGGCGGACGTCAGCTGATTCAAGCGGTCGTTATGGGCTTGCTGTGTTTTTGTCACCGGCTCTAGCGATGAGTTGATAGCTTTAGTGACAAATCTGTCTGTCGCCCTGGAACAGTTTTTCAGTTTGACGTCACTGTCACGGGCGAGACTGTCGAGCTGTGCCTGGCTGTCAGACAAGGAGGCACAGCGAGCCTTCACTTCTGACAGCTCTCTCCGCGTCAGATGTAGCTCTGCCTGTAGTGTGCGGATGGTGGTTTGCATCATGAGCATCCACTCCAGTACAGGCCCATGACACAGCGCAGAGAGCTCGATAGTTGGCGGGGTGATGAGATCAGCGTTGAGAGGACTGATGACATCAGGGCGCGGCGTGACCTGATCAGGTTGAGCCAGTGTGTTGACCGGCGGGGGGGGGTCATTAGGGCCGCTGGGGGAAGAGGTCCCGTTAGGTTGGGTAATGGGATTACCATCGCCCGCTGGACGGACGGTGAGGGTCGAATCGCAGGCCAGCGGGGATTTCTCTGCGGTTGGCTGGGCAGAGACATCTGGCGAGCTGGAGGGCGTTGCGGGCAGGTGTCCGGGGTTCGCTGCGGTGTCGGACACTTCATCGCTTGAGCTGCACCGAGCCTGAGCGGGCTGGGAGATTAGAGCGCTTGTCATCTTGGCAACGCTGTCCCTCAGTGCGCCGAACTCATCCTCAACCCAAGTTTTGCAGCAGTTACCTTGGGCTAGGCCTCTCCCGGTGGTATAGAACAGTGTTACTGTAATTAGTTTCCGGGTGCTATTTAACAGTTGAATGATAGTTTCATATAGTTCACTAAGGTAGGGCGGGTTGATTGGAACACTGGTTTTCAACGCCTCATGGTCTTTATCTCTGTCTCTCCATGAGAGGGTTACACCAGGCGGCATAGGCTCCTCGCCATAAAATTTGTGTAGGGCTCTCCTCCACAGGGGTATCTTCCAGCACTCAGTTTCGAAAGTCACTTGAATTGGATTGTTAGTCCGTATTATCTTTTCTAAAGACAGTCTTGAGCTGGCCGCAGTGGAGCGTGTGACTGGCATAGCGGAAGTATGGTGGTGCTGCCATAATCAGCTTATACTCGGGGTGTTGACATGTTTGCTGATCAGCTTGCAGTAAGTCGCCGTTACACAGTACAGGTCACTTCAACATCTGGCCATTCTTTCAAAACCATTCATGCGTGATGAGATGCAGCGACAAGGACCATTCTACCAGCGTGACACAACACAAGTTAAGCGCCTTACTAGCCGAGGCAGAGTTCGAGCCGCTTACACTTCAGCCCTGAAAGTCTAAAATTTTGCCCACCAGCCTTTGGCTATGTTACTAGCCAAACTGAAAATGTTACTAGCCAAACTGAAAATGTTACTAGCCAAAACTGAAAATTTTACTACTGAAAATAACCCCCCCAACTCAACAATATAATGTACCACAAGTGTTTGACGCCCAATGTTAGAGTGTTTTCTGCCCAGAGGCATTGAAAACAAATATTTGAACAGACAATCATAACCAAGTTAATGTTTATGTCCTGACTTCAGGTTTTTGATAGTATCAAGTGGAGAAATAACTGACAAAGTCCCCATGTGAACTGTGGTGTTTTTTTTTTTATTTATTTATTTTTTTAAGTAGAGCTGGGCTTCTGTTTTCATAACAGGTTAAAGGGTCTGTAGACCCCAGGTATAAATTTTAGAGGGTACACACACCCCCATCCTAGCATTATAGAGGGTCCGCAGATTTATTTAAGAAAAACTGCATCATCTGTATGGTCCTTAAAATAAATTATCCCCACCCGGGTCTGCCCTGGGGGACTTGGGTGGGGTTAACTACATTTTAGTTCCCAGGGTCACCCTGGTCAGCCCCACATGGTGGGTTTTTCCCTATATTCTGGGGCATGTGTTTCTGTCTACCCTTGGTCCATTCACCTGTATTTGTCTTTTTAAAACTCTGCCAACTGTCTGCACTGCCTGTAGCTCTTGATATTGGATGTGTGTTGCTAAATGGTCTTAGCTTTATTTAGGCCCCGTGGCGTAGGTTTATTTAACGTATTGGACCGGCTGGCGGCATACATTCAATATTCTGTTTCTTTTTTTTTTCACAAGCAGTGCAGGCACTTCCTGAGAAAGCCTTGTTGCTGTCAGGACGATAAACAATGCATAATCAATCAATCATTAAAATAAATTATCTCATTTCGCTCTCTCCTCTTTAAATGTGTTGTGAAAGTGTGTGTGTCCTTTCCATGATACTGATTCTTTAACTGGTGAGCTATCGCGCAAAGCCTGTCTCCCTCGCTCTCTCACACACAGAAAAAACATATATCTATTTATTTATTTGTATGATCGTTTGATAATGTATTGTAACAGAGAATATAGCGTTTTCTGCTGAACGCGGCAGATTGACAACCAAACCATACTAAACTCTGTTTGTGTGTTTGTGTGTGTGTGTGTGTGTGTGTGTGTGTGTGTGTGTGTGTGTGTGTGTGTGTAAACTGATGTACTTCAAAGTTTGTTTCAACCTGTTTAACCACTCAGACAGACGTGTTTCTCCAATTTTTGCCTAATAACTGTGTACCAGAAGATGGATCGACCACGATTAAAAAAAACTGACAAACTTATTTCTGTTCAAATTTCTGGACTTGCTTTTTGAGTTTGCCTCAGTGCTCATTGCGCATGCCATTCGAGTGCCGTCGTGCTTTAGCCATGGAAATACACTAATCACAGCCATGGACTCTGAAAACTGTGTCATAGTGGCGGTGCCACACACGGCCCAGGGGTAGCATTTCTGGTACTGTCGCTTGTCGATGGAGATGGCGATGTCGAAGTGCAACTTTCTTCTTAGCGATTATCAAGATCAGACGGTGCCGGATTGAAGAATCCGAAGCATTCCAGCTCTTCCTTTGCTTTTTCTCCGCCATGTACAACTTCGTTCTAAATCGAAAGCGAAACACACGATGCCGTATCCCATAATAGTATGTATGGTGACGTCACAGCAAGTAACATGTAGCGCGCACTTTGTAATAACATGCTGACACCACACATAAACTAACAGTTTGCCCGCCCTGTTACACTCGCACGGACCCCGGCGTCGGGTCGATTCTGAATGAAGCCGCGACTGAGCGAGCCGCTAAACAAACCAATTCGTCACTAAAAATAGAACGACTGTCACCGACCACTGTTATGGTATGCACAGTTCGAGTGACGTGTTCGGCTACTGCCGCAAATTGATGTTAGAGGCGACTCGCGGTGCGGTCAGGTCACGCGCCGGCGTACCTGATGTTCGGCTGGCGGTTAGCCGTTGGATTGGAAAACGCACAAGCGCACTCGCATTTGGCGAGTGTTTTTTTTTTTTACTCGCCCCAAAAAAAATTCACTCGCCATGGCGAGTAAATTACTCGCCATTTTCAGGGCTGCACTTTACCCAACTAGCGCCACTGACGCCACAAAGACGAAGCACAACATGGCTGGACCATGTGAAGTCAACAGTAAAATATAATGAAAAATTTACAGATTAATAACTGACAAAATATGATGTCCACAGTCCTAAAAAACTACACCATCGTGGAGAATTCACTGAGCACAAACACTCTGCCAAAGATCACAACAGAGAAATAACGTATGACTGCACAATATCCAATCGAGTGCGGAGATACTAGAGCACGATGTGCACTCTCCGACGAGAGAGAGAGAGAATGAATCAATGAATCTTTATTTTACAACGGTAAAGATATTAACAATGCCAGAGGCAATGCCATTTTTCAAATCTGCCGTTGCTACATCTACAACACAACAATTACATTACATTAATACATGTATAGGACGAACGCCTACGGTGTGTTGGGGGAGTTGGAGCAATGGTAAGGAAAAACGAGCAACGACACAGCAGCACTATACATACACAGCAGTAGAATGGGTACATTACTAACAATGATATCTACATATAGAAAGCAAAGCTTGAAGATAGTTATGGCTGCGAAGATAAATGTTCAAAAAGACTTTTCTTGAAACATGATACCGTTGGAGTGGTCTTCGTGTGGGATGGAAGCGAATTCCACAAAGTCGCCCCCGAGAATGCTAGACTGGTTTTAAATAAGTCTATTCTGGTTTTGGGTACTAGAGAGAGAGAGAGAGAAATACGTCATATCTAGATTATTGCGTCAATGTCTTTGTGGTGACGCAGTTGCTGCTTTTACGTCACCGTCACTATCTGATTTTCTCTAGAAGTCGAGTTTTTTAAAATACTTTTTACAATCTTTCTGCATAGACTTAATTTTTACTGAAAAAGTGCAAAAGCGGATACAAAGCTGGCTAACGAACTCATCCAATGTCTTTCTCCAATCTAGCTATATCCACAATTTCAAGTGAATATGACAAAAATGATGGACTCTAATGTGGTACAACCGACGGTCTTTTGACCCTTCAATGAGACACCCAATTCACATATGCTCAGAGGCTCTCCTAGCCACCCCTTGAACAAAGCACTTCCCTAAGTTTCAAGCTTGTGCGTGCACAAATATCGGATATTCATGTGTTTACATACACGCACACACACACATGATGCTTTGCGCCCAAAGTATGTTCAGCAGTGAGGTTAGCGTAACTAGACATGAGGTCATTTTTATCTGGTTACTTTAGTTGTCAGATGTTTAGACCTGCCGGCCTATGTCATAATGAGCATGCTATGGAATTCGCCCCACCACGATCCATCCTAAAAAGTCTCTTCTAGAAATAGAAGATTTAAAATGACGTTCACCTGTTCAGGCGAACAGATCTGTAGGGAATTTAGTACGGGCCATTCTGTCATCGAGGACAGACATATGTTGGATATGCTAGCCGTATTCCAAGACTCTGAGACCTAGAATTCAGGTATATTTTATAATTATGTATTATTGACAGCTGCTGAGTTAAAGATAGTATGCGTTAGTAAGATTTAGTTTGGTTGTGTAGCGTTGATTTGGTTCAGTTATGTCGGTTTGGAATTCGTTGAAATAACCGGTGATTTTCCTATGTTACTATTTACCGAGATGGATAACTAAGGAATGTGAGGTGTGTATGCCTAAGTCGTTTATGAAGGTAGTACGTGGTTGTGCTAAGTATAGTCTTTTCCAATGTATGAACCCGTGTATGGCGCGTGCGTCATGTTATAGTCTGCTTCAATGTAGAGATTGAGTTATGGTGTGTTTTGAATTTAGTCTGCTTTATGGAGCACGAGTGTGTGAAAGAACATGAAGATTTATTGTGTCAGCCAGGTTACGTAAGGTACCTCATACAATAATAATAATAATAATTACGGTATTTATAATGCGCTTATCTTATAATAATTATAACTCTAAGCGCGCACTCACAACTCGCGCACGCATGCGCACGCTTTAGACAACGACTCACGTACGACAAATGGTGAAATACATTGCGACAGTCAGCTTTTGTGGGGAGTGTGGTGATATAGTGCTAGAACTGTTGAAAGAGGTGAGTTTTGAGGGCGGACTGAAAGGAGGAGAGAGAGTCTTTCTGACAGAGAGAGAGTGGGAGAGTGTTCCAGGTGGATGGACCATAAACTGAGAAGGCGCGGGGGCCGAAAGTGCTGAGTTTGGTGCGGGGGATGTGGAGACGGAGAGGGTTGGAGGCGGAGCGGAGGGAGCGGGAAGGAGTGTAGGGGTGAAGTAAGTTGGAGAGATAGGCAGGAGCGCAGTTGTTCAGGGATTTGTAGCAGAGAGACAGAATCTTGTATTGGATGCGTTGTGGGATGGGAAGCCAGTGAAGGAGTTTGAGCAAGGGTGTGATGTGGTCGGATTTTTTCTTTCTGAGGACGAGGCGGGCAGCATTGTTCTGGATGCGCTGGAGAGTGGAAGTGGTGGAGTGAGGGAGGCCGGAAAGGAGAGAGTTGCAGTAGTCGATGCGAGATAGGATGAGAGAGACAGCAAGTTTGGGGCAGCTTCAGTGGTGAGGTATTTTCTGATCTGACTGATGCGGCGGAGGTGGAAGTAGCATGCCTGGGCAGTGGCGGAGACGAAGCTGGTCATGGTAAGAGAGGAATCAAGAATAACGCCAAGGTTTTTGGCCAAGTCACTGAGAGAGATGGGGGTGCTGTCGAGTTGAAGGTGGAGAGAGGGAGGGAGCTGGGAAAGTTTCTGGCGAGTGCTTACCAGCATGGCTTCCGTTTTGTCGTCGTTCAGTTTAAGCTTGTTTGCTGTCATCCAGTTTTTCACGTCTTCATAGCAGTCAGCCGTGCGAGACAGTAGTGACTGAGTGTTGTCGAGTTTGTCTGTGTCTAGTAGGTGTGAGTCGTCAGCGTAGAGGTGGTGGCGTATGTGGTGAGACTGTATGATGTTGGACAGGGGGTAGGTGTAGAGTGTGAAAAGGACCGGGCCCAGGACGGACCCCTGGTACTCCGCAGGAGAGCGTGACTGGGTTGGAGGAGACGCCGTCAATGGTGATGGACTGCTGTCTGTCAGAGAGGTAGGAGAGAAACCAGGAGTGAGCAGAGTCAGTGATGCCAAAGGAGTGATGAAGGCGGTGGAGGAGGATAGAGTGGTCTATGGTGTCGAAGGCGGCAGAAAGGTCGAGTAGCGTAAGAAGGGAGATGTTGCCCATGTCGGTGGAGAGAAGCAGGTCGTTTAAGATGTGTAGAAGGGCTGTTTCAGTGCTGTGGTGTTTGCGATAGGCAGACTGGAATGGACTGAGGAGGTTGTTGTCAGCAAGGTGGAGGTTGAGCTGGTTGAGAACAACCTTCTCAAGAAGCTTGGACAGGAAAGAGAGATTGGAGACTGGGTGATAGTTTTTGAGTTCGTTTGGGTCGAGGTTGTGTTTTTTGAGGAGAGGACGGACGATGGCGGACTTGAAGATATCAGGGACTGAACCATTCTCTAGAGATGTGTTGATGATGTCGGTAATGAAGGGCAGAAGTTTTGGAAGGCCGTCCCGGTAGAGAGAAGCTGGGAGGGGTCTAGTTCGCAGGTTTTGAGAGGCATGGACTTTATGGTCTCGAGGACTTCTTCTAGAGAGACGGGGCGGAAGGACGAGAGGGGGGTGCCGGAAAAGGGGGTGTCGGGAGGGCAAGGAGGGGAAGGCAGAGAGTCGAGTGTGTTGCACAGAGTTTGAATTTTGTCGGAAAAGTAGTTGGAAAAAGCGGACGGAAGTTCTTCTCTGCTGTGTTGGGGAGAGGAGTGTCTTTAGGAGTGCCTAGGAGTGTGTTCATGGTAGCGTAGAAAGTTTTGGAAGAAGTAGATTCCAGGATTTTGTTTTGAAGGTGTTTACGTTTGGAGTCAGAGATCATTCTGCAGACTTTGGATCTAGCTGCTTGGAAGATCTGTCTGTGAACGGTGAGGTCAGATGAGCGCCAGAGGCGTTCCGCTTGTCGGCACTCGCGCTTGGCCTCAGCTATGTCGTCAGTGAGCCAGGGGGAGGGGGGTCGGTTGGGTATGGTTGTGTGTGTGTGTGTGTTAAGTAAGGTACCTCATATTATCCAAATTGTGTGTGTGTGTTACGTAAGGTACCTCATATTATCCAAGTTGTGTGTGTGTGTTGCAAGTGTTATGATGTCAGGACTTTGTGTACAGAGTTCTTGTGTGGAGCGGAGCGATGGACGCCGAGACGTCAGTCAACAGAGGCTACCGCCAGAGGGACTTATCGTGAGGTCATTTCACCACTTGAGGAGTGAGCGACCGGTGCCTAGACACCCGGGTCATCAGAGACTGCACTACGGGAGCGAGTGAGGAGGACGTTCACGGTACGAGGAACAGGGGACACGCCTAGACGTGGACAGACAGAACGTTACAGAACAATAACACCAGTGAAACACGTTGGATTGTGAGGACAATTACCTAGCCTGGCTGTTACGTTGTTTATGTGTATGCGGTGTTGATGTGCTTGTAGTGAGAAGTGTATGGGGTAAAGAATCTTTTAAGTTTACTTTATTAGTTTGTTAAGAGTAAAAGAGCCCAGAAGAAAGAGATATAGTGTTTGCGTTGTACCGTGTGAATGCGTAGGACTGAGCCATTGGCGGTGTGTGCGTCTGTTGTGTTGAGAGTCTGCATGTGTTACACTCACCAACTCTGTTTTCTTTCTGCAACTTGAGAAGGTGCTGCCTGACATTATTTGCTGCACTGGGGTATAACGCCTCCGCCACTCCCTACACACAAACAACATCTGTATAACGCCTCTGACACTCCCTACACACAAATAAAACGTACATCCCTGTAACAGGAACCCAGCCATCTTACCCACAAGCCTCTTTTATAATACAACACTGACACGCTTAGCCTTACAACAGGATGAACTGACCATGATAATTCAAGGGTAGTGCCAGATTAGATTGGCACCTATCCATCCATCCATCCATCCTATCCTATCCTATCCTATCCTATCCTATCGATCGATCTATCTATCTATCTATCTATCTATCTATCTATCTATCTATCTATCGATCGATCGATCGATCGATCGATCGATCGATCGATCGATCGATCGATCGATCGATCTATCGATCTATCAATCTATCGATAGATCGATAGATTGATAGATCGATAGATCGATCGATCTATCTATATCCCGTAGTCTTGCCGACCGTTGGGGCACCACTGATGACTTGGTAACCAGCTCCCTCCATTCCTCTCTGTTCTCTGCCATTCTTAGCGTATCGCCCAGCCTCAGTCCTGTCCACTCTGAGATATTGTCCTCCCATCTTTTCCTCTGTCTTCCTCTCTTTCGTCCTCCTTGCACAGTGCCTTGCAGGATTGTTGTGACAAGCCCTGCTGAACGCGTGACATGCCCATACTACTTCAGTTTGGCACCATCAGGTAACAATTATCATGGCTGATCCATCTCCTGCAACTGGTTCGTAGTTGTGAAGTGACACTTGTAACATTTAGGAAATGTGGCCTTGTGTTAACAGGTTAACCCCCTTCAGGCTACAGCCACATGTAGTGTACACAGGACCTGTTATACATGAACCCCCTTCAGGCTACAGCCACATGTAGTGTACACAGGACCTGTTATACATTAACCCCCTTCAGGGAACAGCCACATCTACTGTACACAGGACCTGTTATACATGATTAACCCCTTCAGCATATCATACATTAACCTCCTTCAGGCTACAGCCACATATACAGTACACAGGACCAATGGCTGCATGCACTTTTAACACACCCTTGGCAGTTGGTAGCGCGTTTGGCCCAGGCAATTCCTGCCATGGACAGTGACAGGGTCAAAATGTAAATGCTGGTACTGCTGCACGTTGGCCAGATGTGAATGCTGGTACTGCTGCACGTTGGCCAGATGTAAATGCTGGTACTGCTGCACGTTGGCCAGATGTAAATGCTGGTACTGCTGCACGTTGGCCAGATGTAAATGCTGGTACTGTTGCATGTTGGCCAGATGTGAATGCTGGTACTGCTGCACGTTGGCCAGATGTAAATGCTGGTACTGCTGCACGTTGGCCAGATGTAAATGCTGGTACTGCTGCACGTTGGCCAGATGTAAATGCTGGTACTGCTGCACGTTGGCCAGATGTGAATGCTGGTACTGCTGCACGTTGGCCAGATGTAAATGCTGGTACTGCTGCACGTTGGCCAGATGTAAATGCTGGTACTGCTGCACGTTGGCCAGATGTAAATGCTGGTACTGTTGCATGTTGGCCAGATGTGAATGCTGGTACTGCTGCACGTTGGCCAGATGTAAATGCTGGTACTGCTGCACGTTGGCCAGATGTAAATGCTGGTACTGCTGCACGTTGGCCAGATGTAAATGCTGGTACTGCTGCACGTTGGCCAGATGTAAATGCTGGTACTGCTGCACGTTGGCCAGATGTAAATGCTGGGGGGTGGGGGGGGGGGGGAATTTTTTTCTCTCTAAGTGTGTTTCTTTTTCTTTTTTTTCGAGGGGTTTTCTCAGACATACCTAGAGTTCTCAGAGGTGACGATTTTTATTTGTTAAAACTTTTCTTCTTTTATCTCTGGACACAGCACCGCTTTTGGCACTTTTTAAAAGGAAGGGCTGATCATATCTACATGCACTTGTCCCCCTCCCCGCCTCCACTCCACCTCCCTCAGAAAACAAGATTAATCGGGCACTTCTGATTCTTATATGGTGTTAATTTTCTTGTTGAAAAGAATGTTCTACCTGGAGTTTCTGCAGGAGCAATCACCTTGTGTTTGACAACAACACTACACTACCAAGTACTCCTCCATCTGAGGAACAACGCAACCATTTGTGAAAATTGCGATACTGCTCTAAATGCTGGTACTCACAATAGAGGAACACAGGGTCAGATCACAAAAATAGCCATGATCACTCATGATGTGTACCTCTTACACTGGCTGACGATTGCTTAAGGATTAGTTAGTGATCGAAATCAAGACATTTCACACCTCCCCTCCGCTGACACCCATCAATGACTACATAGCTACTCTGATGGGCACTGGTGCATGTCCACAGACACTACCTCAAAAGACAAAGCTACGCAATCTGAGTGAGACTGGAGACCCACTGTGCTCAAAGAGTGATGTGTGACGGGATTAGGGGATTAGCAATCACCTGCGACACCCGGGCCAGTCAGCTGCTCACCCCGGGGGGAGACACAGCGCAGTTGATTTCTTCCTTTCTGATCACAGTTGGCGTGTCAACAGTCATAGACTTAAACCTAGATGACTGCCAAGTACGAGGATGCAATGAGAATGGTATCGCACAGAAAGAGGTAATGCTTCTATTGTTTTGTAAAAGATAAATGAAGGGGCGCATGAAACTCTATGGCTTGCTAAGGGACCGAGTTGGGCCCCAGATTAACAAAGATCGGACACTTTACCACCGCTGGGGTTGACCAGCAGTCTGAGGATGCAATGAGGATTGTCTCGCACAGCAAGAGGCACTGATTTACATGAGCCCCCGTGAGTGCGGGGCACATGGCACTCTAGGTCCATGAACACACTAGGCCCACCCACCGATCCCGTGAGATAATTGTGAAATACACCATACAAGAAAAGAAGAACCATTGAATAGTAAAACACAACTTCCACAAATAACCATCAAAAAATTTTTTTTGGGGGGTCAGGGCTGACCTTGCGGGAGGGGGGCCTGGGCCCCCTAGGCCTCCCCCCCCTGGATCCGCCACTGTTATGGGTGGCTGCTAGGGACAGGGGAGCACTAGATAAAGGTGGCTGCATATAACAAGGTGGTCATAAGATGAGGTCTGACCGTATATGTCAAGATGCAGTACACAAATCAATCAACACCAAACAAAACTAAATCCAATCCATGAACAGAGTGAAAATATGTGGGAGTTAGTTTTGGGTGGCTACTGGCGACAGCTGATCCCTGTAACAAGGTGTTAGACGAGGTCTGACTGTATTAGTCAAGATGCAGTACACAAATCAATGAATAAACACCAATCAAAACTAAATCCAATCATCAAAAGGAGAAAAGTGACAACTCACCGCATACATGCATACAAATTTGACATTATCCATGAGTGACATACACAAAAGTGTCAAATTACAACATATACAACTTTGACGATATCCATGAGTGACATGCAGAAAAGTGTCAAATTACAACATATAGAATTTAGATGATATCCATGGGTGACTTGGAGAAAAGTGTCAAATTACAACATATAGAATTTAGATGATATCCATGGGTGACTTGGAGAAAAGTGTCAAATTACAACATATACAACTTTGACGATATCCATGAGTGACATGCAGAAAAGTGTCAAATTACAACATATAGAATTTAGATGATATCCATGGGTGACTTGGAGAAAAGTGTCCACTTACAACATATACAACTTTGACGATATCCATGAGTGACATGCAGAAAAGTGTCAAATTACAACATATAGAATTTAGATGATATCCATGGGTGACTTGGAGAAAAGTGTCCACTTACAACATATACAACTTTGACGATATCCATGGGTGACATTGGGGTGTCTTTGTTGGCCGTCATACACTCCAGTATCTGATGTTCACGCATCAGCCGATGTTTGATGTAACCTTCAACGACCTCCATGGGGTTGTTGATGACGTAGCCGTGGCCAGGGTAGATAACTGAGGGAGTCAGGCCCAGAATCTGGTGCAGGGACTTCATGTAGCTGTGCAGATCCTCCACAATCTGTGCCCACAATATTAACCACATAGTATTGGAGTTACGCTTTTATTTCCTCTTTCTCAAATATTCGCCCTATCAGCAAGGGCTTCCCCTGATGAAGCACTCGCTGAGAGAGCGAAAATTAAATGTGGTTAAAATGGATTTTTTTACAGTTTAATTCTGAGAGTGCTCTGCAGTGCTAATGCCATGGAATTTTAGGCTGGTAAACTTGCATTGCATCATCAGGACATCAGCTGCCCTTTTTGTGACTGCAAGGCTCACTAGATCTAGAAAAGAAGGGGGTGGGTGAGAAGGAATGACAGACCTGTCATTTTGAGCCTTCCACTGAAACACCCATTGCAGATAGCAATAAGGACTACCCCCAGGCGCCCCGCAGTCCACCTGACTATATCCAGGTCTCCCCACTCCTGGGAGGGTATGAATATACTCACAACAGACATACAATGAAACGCCCTTGCAAACACTCTGAGTGCACTTTTGGCTTTGGGCGACGCCTTTGTTTGAAATGAAAAAGTATTTGCACCACAAAATGCCTAGGATTTTGCCTTTTCAATATTAGTATATCTTCCACTGAAACCTCACAAAAGGATTTAGAGATGTATTACAAGGCTTTAGAGATGCATTACAAGGCTTTAGAGATGTATTGCAAGGCTTTAGAGATGTATTACAAGGCTTTAGAGATGCATTACAAGGCTTTAGAGATGCATTACAAGGCTTTAGAGATGTATTACAAGGCATTAGAAATGCATTACAAGGCTTTAGAGATGCATTACAAGGCTTTAGAGATGCATTACAAGGCTTTAGAGATGTATTACAAGGCTTGAGAGATGTATTACAAGGCTTTAGAGATGCATTACAAGGCTTTAGAGATGTATTACAAGGCTTTAGAGATGCATTACAAGGCTTTAGAGATGCATTACAAGGCTTTAGAGATGTATTACAAGGCTTTAGAAATGCATTACAAGGCTTTAGAGATGCATTACAAGGCTTTAGATATGCATTACAAGGCTTTAGAGATGTATTACAAGGCGTTAGAGATGCATTCCGCACTGTACTAGGGTTGCTACCAGTCAATTCTGGAGGTGCCTTCTAGTACTGGCCTTGTGTTTGCAATTGTCAGGTTATGCCATATGCCTACTTGACGAGCCAACCCCCCCCCCCCCCCCCCCCTCCCCTCCCATCCCCCTTGGGGCAAAACCAGTCGTAGGCTGCAAACATCCCCCTTGGGATGAAACTGGTCGTAGGCTGCAAACCTAAATCTACCCATTAGCAGGTCCAGTGTCTATTGTGAGTATATCCATGCCCTCCCCGGGACTGGGGAGGCCTGGATATAGTCAAGTGGACTGCGAGCACCTGGGGGTAGTCCTTATTGCTTTTGGCAATGGGTGTTTCAGTGGAAGGCTCAAAATGATAGGTCTGTCATTCCTTCTCTCCCACCCGCCTTCTTTTCTAGATCTAGTGAGCAATTCAGTCACAAAAGGACAGCTGATGTCCTGATGACGCAATGCAAGCTCGCCAGCCTGGAATTCCATGGCATTAGCACTGCAGAGTACTCTCAGAATTGAAATGTAAAATTACGTCCCTTAGAGCTACTCTGATCGAGTGCAAATTTGGCTTTGCTTGAAATTGTACAAAAATATATATACAGCTGTGATCCAACAAATCGAGGTCGTTGGGGTCCACAAAATGGGGTCACAATATATCCATCCGCGAGATACCAGACTCAGTAAAGGATGTGTGTGAGGGGTGGGGTGTGTGTGTGGGGTGGGTGTGGGGGGGTTGTATCCGATGAGAATCGGGGCGTGTCCGTAGGCATTACCTATCACCTGTGCGTTCTTTCTTTCAAAGCCGACTACAATCAGAAACACTTAGGCACTGTTTCCTTGTTTCTATTTTAAAGGGTTTTCTATCACTGTCTTCTGTTTTTCTTTCACTTACTTGCACTGTTAGCATCACGGAAAAATGTTCACTCTATCTTGGCAATTCACAAAGTGTGCTTCATTCGCACTAGTAAACTTAGCATCCATGAAGATACGCAATGATTGGTTAACAAGAACAAAAGAAAAAGAAAAGAAGTGAGTGTGCCGGCTGTTTGTAAAAAACAATCCATTTAATCTTTTCAACATCAAAGGCCAAGAGAGGAGGAAACGACAATTCAGAAGGCAAGTGATTTCACACACGCACAAAGGACAACGTCTGTTCTTGTTTATGTCATTCACACACATCAATAGACAATTTCCAAGACAAGTTATTCTTCAATGAATAGGCTGATCACCTCGCTAGAGTGTTTTGCTTGAAGTAGTCGCGCACGGTGAGAAAATCTGATTACGATGACCAGTGAGCACCAGCAGTAGGGTAGCACACCTTTCTTTAACTTCAACAGCGGACCGCCTATCTCTGCAGCAAGCATAGACATTCATTATCTCTCGCAGCTGTGCCTAAGGTCTTCCTATCATTGCCTGTGTTCTTCCTTAGAGGAGGCAAACCAGAGATCAGCGTCAGTTTTCACACCCTCCAGGTCATAACCGCTGGCTGCCGAGCGTGGTGAAACTTGACACCTGTGAAAAGCATAGACCTTGATGCACATCAAATCAGTGTTTCTTACTAATGCATTTACATATGTGGTCATATCTAGGAGGAGGTCACGTTGTAGTCTGTGTGAAGCTGCTCTCACGTGCCCAGCAGCCAGTCAAGTGGGGAGACATCTGCCATGTGCCAGAAGCCTAGACCCTCATTATACACTGTCTCCTACCCTCTGTATGTACCTTCATTTATGTATGTGTTCTTCATCTGGGGAAGGTTTGTGGGTGTTCAGTGTGTGGACGCCCTCCCACGGCGGTTTCTCTCTGCGGGCTTTGGCCCACTTCGTTTCAACAGCTACGCGTGTGTGCTAGCTTTATATAGCTAACCTGCCATTTGCCCGCGCGCGCAAAGGAGCTGTGGCAGAAATTATTTTGAATAGCTAGGTTGCCATTTCCAGCAGTGTGCGCGTGTGCTGAACTTGAGCCTCTTAGGGGAAAGGTTACAGTGCATTTGCTGGACTTACCAAGTGTTTAATTCGCTTCCAGTGTAAGTGCAGGAAATGAAATTATAACCTTGATAAAGGCAGATCATTTGCCTTCAAGGTGAGAAAGATATTTGCGCTGTGAAAACCTGAGAAACTGGCTAAACCTTTACTTGTTTGCAAGAGGTATCCGTTTTTGTTTCTTTGTTCCTATTGCACGTGCACGGCAGTGTCTCTCTGCGGGCTTTGACCCACTTAGTTTCAACAGCTACGCGTGTGTGCGAGTGAGCTGTGGGAGAAATTGTTTGCAATAGCTACGTTGCCGTTTCCAGCAGTGTGCGTGCGTGCTGCACTTGAGCCTCTTAGGGAAAAGGTTACATCACAAATGCTGGTCTTACCAAGTGTTTAATTCGCTTTCAGTGTAAGTGCACGAAATGAAATTATATAATGATTGATTGTACATTGCTTAACGTCCCGACAGCAACAAGGCTTTCTCAGGACGTGCCTGCACTGCTTGTGAAAAAAAAACCCCCAGAATATTGAATGTATGTCGCCAGCCTGTCCAATACGTTAAATAAACCTACGCCATGGGGCCTAAATAAAGCCAAGACCATAATTTAGCAACACACATCCAATATCATGAGCTACAGGCAGTGCAGACAGTTGGCAGAGTTTTAAAAAGACAAATACAGGTGAATGGACCAAGGGTAGACAGAAACACATGCCCCAGAATAGAGGGAAAAACCCACCCTGTGGGGCTGACCAGGGTGACCCTGGGAACTAAAACATAGTTAACCCCACCCAAGTCCCCCAGGGCAGACCCGGGTGGGGGACAGGTGAATGGACCAAGGGTTGACAGAAACACATGCCCCCTGAGAGTAGAAGGGAAACCCACCCTGTGGGGCTGACCAGGTTGACCCTGGGAACTAAAAAGTAGTTAACCCCACCCAAGTCCCCCAGGGCAGACCTGGGTGAGGTTGAAATTATAAGCTTGATAAAGGCAGACCATTTGCCTTTAAGATGAGAAAGATATCTGTGCTGTGAAAACCTGAGAAACTGGCTAAACCTTTACTTGTTTGCAAGAGGTATCTGTTTTTGCTTCTTTGTTGCTACTGCGGCACTTTCAGCCACCTGGAGTCTGGCAATGCGCTGGTCTTACCAAGTATTTTATTCACTTCCAGTGTAAGTGCAGGAAATGAAATTATAACCTTGATAAAGGCAGACCATTTGCCTTTAAGATGAGAAAGATATCTGTGCTGTGAAAACCTGAGAAACTGGCTAAACCTTTACTTGTTTGCAAGAGGTATCTGTTTTTGCTTCTTTGTTGCTACTGCGGCACTTTCAGCCACCTGGAGTCTGGCAATGCGCTGGTCTTACCAAGTATTTTATTCACTTCCAGTGTAAGTGCAGGAAATGAAATTCTCTTGGCTTCTCTCTTGGCTTGACTTCGCGAACGAAGATTTTATAGGAGTTGCCCACGACGTCTGCAGGCTTGTTCGTGGCTGCGGAGGCCAATCCGAGACAGGCAGGTTCGACCGCAGTGGCTGCAGGGGAAGGTATGGCCAGGGTTCTGAGCTGCGGCATCTCTGTTTTTTCTCCTGAGCCGCTTGTCCTTAAGGCTAGCTCTGTGAGAGTCCTCAAAGGAGACAGCTGCCTTGTAAATGGTGGAGCGCCAGGTGTCACGGTCCGCAGCAAGCGAAGACCACTGGTGGTGGTCGATTTGGCAGGCACTAAGTGACTTCTTGAGACAGTCTTTGTATCTCTTCTTTGGTGCCCCTCTGTCACGGTGTCCAGTAGCAAGCTCGCCGAACAGGGTGATCTTTGGTAGGCGATGATCCTCCATCCTGGAGACATGCCCCGCCCAGCGGAGCTGTGTCCGCAGCAGCAAAGCCTCGATGCTCACAGTTTCAGCCTGTTCAAGGACCTCGACGTTGGTGACATAGTCACTCCAGTGAATGCCCAGGATGGTACGCAGGCAGCGCTGGTGGAAGCGTTCGAGGAGTCGTAGTTGGCTGTGGTAGAGGGCCCAAGACTCGGAACCATACAGCAGG
This sequence comes from Semisulcospira habei, assembly GCA_036245525.1. NCBI lineage: Eukaryota > Metazoa > Mollusca > Gastropoda > Semisulcospiridae > Semisulcospira > Semisulcospira habei. Next base: position 100,980,927 of record BTPG01000001.1, read on the forward strand.
GTGGTGAGGACCACAGCTCTGTACACGCTGATCTTGGTGCCTGTTTTCAGCTGTTGATTGTGCCACACCCGCTTGAAAAGTCGCAGGAAATGAAATTATAACCTTGATAAAGGCAGACCATTTGCCTCTAAGGTGAGAAAGATGTTAGTGCTGTAAAAACCTGGAAAATTGGTTAAATCTTTAGTTGTTCGCAAGAAGTATCTGTTTTTGCTCCTTTGTTGCTACTACGGCTGCCGTGGGCGCCTTGAGTCTGGTGATGCCTGCGATAGGCGGATCAGGTTACCGCTATCAGCAGACTAAGTGGGCTAGGGGAAACTGCCGTGCTCCCAGCTGTCGCGTCAGGCTTGTGTGCAGCACCCTGTGGAGCACGATACAGCCAAGGCCGGTGACAAATTATTTCGTGGTTCACCGCCGTCTGCGGTCGGTCCGATTTTTTTTGGGATCCAAGGTACCCCACATCCCCCCCCCCCTCTCGCCCCCCCCCCCCTCCCCCCCGCGCTATATCCGGGTTGGCGGTGTAACGATTCACGATATGTCTGGGTTGGCGGTGTAACGATTCACGATATGTCCGGGTTCGCGGTGTAACGATTTGCTATATATCCGGGTTCGCGGTGTAATGATTCACGATATGTCCGGGTTCGCGGTGCAACAATTCATGGTATGTCGGGTCACAGCTGTATTCACAACTTGAAACTCAAACTTGGCATAAAGGTACCTGATGGTAAGACATTGCTATGTATACAAATTTCAATAACCGTTTGAAAAAGTCAAGGGTCACAAGTGGTTAGGAAATACTAATGGCAAACAAAATGGCCATTTTTTTCCCCTGAAGTATTATTTACAGCTTCAAACCCAAATTTAGAACAGGTATAGCTGTTATTGTTAGTAGTTAGATTGTTCTATGCATACTAAATAGGTTGTCCCCTCCCCCCCCCCCCCCCCAAAGGTCAAGGGTCATGAGAGATGAGAAAATGTGTGTAAAATGCCAATTTTATGGAATGTTATTATCTGTTTGAGTTTTGGCAAACTTTTCAATAAAATTTGGCACAAAGGTAGCTGGTGATAAGACCATTTTAGTCATACCAATTTAGCTAACCACTTGCAGAAATCAAGAGTCACAAGGTTTTGACAAACGTGAGAAGATGCATACATTTTGAGAAAACAGAATTATCTGGTGCAAACGCCACCTCTCTACTCATATTAAGATACCTGAACACTTTCAGAGACCTGTTAGAAAGTTGAAGGTCACTAATGTCAGACTTATAACCTGCTTGCTCGTTCACGTGTTGCCATTCTTGTTTTTTTCTTTTATCAACATTTGTGTCACTCAATGAAATGTAATGTCGGGGAGTTGTCAATTTGTCAAGTTGTTGGTTGGACATGTGTGAGTTGTGCGCTGTGCATGCATGAAAGTCATTACTTTGTACCAATGCATGGTCTGTTATGTCTGAAAACTCGTCTTTTGTGTTTTTCTGTATGAATGAAAGTGCCTTTTTATGGTATCTGTGTTTCCCACTGCCTACCGATGTTGATTATGCAGCCTAACCTTTTAAGCACCAACATAACTGTATGCAATAAAGCTGATAGGTAATAGAAACAAGTGAAAAACAAGAAAGACAACGCCCTAATGACTCAAGTGTATGACCAAACTACATTATAAGTGTGACCTTGACCTTTCCAACAGGTCACTGAAATGAGCAAGTGTTCAAGTGCCACTGTTGTACCAGTGAAATAAGAGTTTTTTTGTGTGCATACACTTGTCAACCCTCTGTGACCCTTGACCATTGTGAAGGATCGACTAAATTAGTATGCCTAGTAAGGTACGTGTTATCATCAGCAAACTTTATGCCAAATTTCATAAAAAATAAATTGGCATAAGCTTTGCAAAAAAAACTACAATTCCGTCAAAAACTGGAATTATTAAAACACATGCCGACCTCCTGCGACCTTGACCTTTCAGAGGGGTCATCCAAATTAGTATGCATAGAAAGGCCTTACCATACCTTACTATACAAAATTTGGGTTTGAAGTTTAAAATAGTATTTGAGGAAAAACATTTTTGTCAAAATATGACTTTTGTTTTTAACCTATATCTGGACCCCCCATGACCCTTGACCTTTGCAAGGGGACCACTAAATTAGTATCATTGAAATGTTTTATCATCAGCTACCTTTGTGCCAAATCGGACATCAAAGTTGGCAAAAACTTTGATAAAACTGCAATACTAACAAAAACTGTCATTTTTCACACATTTTCTGACCTCTTGTTACCCTTGAACTTTCTGAGGGGTCATCCAAACTAGTATACACAGAAAGGTCTTACCATTAGATATCTATGCACGAATTATGGTTTTAAGTTGGAATAGTATTTGAGGAGAAATAATTTGTGTCAAAATCTGGCTATTTTTTACCCCTCTATGGGCCCCCTGTGAACTTGACCTTTGAGAGAGGTCACTGAAATTGATATGTTTAGAAAGGTTTTGCCACAAAGTGTCCTTCGGCCAAGTTTGAAGTCTGAGGCTTGAATAGTCTCAGAGAAAAAGGCAACGTTAAAATTTACCATGGACGACAGATGACGCACAGACGATGGATGGTTATTTTGGCCAATGGTGACAGTCTGAACACACGCAACCCCCCCACCCCCCCACCCCCTTGGCTTTTTCGGCCCCTGGAAGCAAGGTCTAGAAACAAAAAGTTGGACCCCCCAACCCCCCTCCTGAGGTAACTGATCCGCCCCTGGCACCTAAGGCAAAATGTGAAAGTTATATACTACATCATATTTACATCAGGCTTGATTTCTAACATGCCGTGCAATTGTTTAATGGCGAAATTTTGCATCCAGTAAAATTCCCCCACATAAATCGTAAACGTTAACATAAATCGTAAACTTTACATACATAACATCCAAAAATCTCAATAAAATGCTTACATTAGTTGCTGTTAGAATTTTAAATTATAGAACTTGCACATTTATATCAAAATCAAGTTTGCGAAGCTTATTCTCTCTTAACCCCTATCATACTGAGGCTAAAAGCTTCAAATCTGTACACTGCCATATGCAAGCTACATTATAGTACTTACAGATAAGGATATAGACCAATGGCTTTAGTTCAAGGGTGGTGCCAGAATAGCTTGGCGCCTCTAGGCGCCAAGCTATTCTGGCACTACCCTTGAACTTTCTTAGTCAAACTTATTTCACACACTGGCGTATTCCGAATGATAAGGGTTAATTTGGTGTCCATGTTTTGACTGCCCGACGCTAGGTGGTCATGTGTTACCTCCCCTTCTGGGAGGAAAACGAAATGTATAAATATCAAATCTTTTACAGATAATTTGTATGCATGGCAGTCTTGAGCATTAAATGACAAATCATCAGCTTTCAACTCAAAACTTTTTTTTTTCAAGGTAAAGTTCACATAACTGGGCCATGTTTCTGAGAACTACCCATGCATATATACATATTATTATTTTGCGGCTATGTATATATATATAGAGGGAGGGGGTAACCTATCTTCAAAACCAAAATCTTGCATTTGTTTCAAGATATGCTGTTTATGAAATGCTGCGATTGTTTGAGACATAATAACAAAATATTCACCAAAATATTACTAGTTGTGTTTAATTCATCTATCTTCTTGAACAAGCTGAAAATGGCCCAATTTCATGCCGCTATTTTGTGAGATGGAAACAGTTGCTACAAAATCCCAAAGTTGTGTCTCTCGTAGTCATGCAAACTTGGGAAATCATCAGTGGAGAAAGAAAAACTTGGAGCAGTTCCACCCATACTATACCGCATTTGCCAAATTATTTCCATACAGTGAATGATTATAACTGCCAAAGTTAGTGTCACAATCAAAGAGCTTCGTCTGCAAGAATATCACCGACAATTAACTATCCGTAGCACAAAACTTTTCAACACGTGCTAGCCTGGGAAGGGGAGTGGTCTGACGTACTACACAAAAAAGCACACTTGCATTCTGATGACTCTGGGCTACACAGATGAGCAGCATGTGCGGCCTTTCAGCTTCATTTCCAAATTTCATTGCTCTGACTGACCGGCTGTTTTATTTTGTGTAAGATTGTGTACAAGAATTTGAACTTATTTTCTGCCATGGAAGATGGATTATAAAAACTGTTAACTAGCCGTGGATGATGGATTATAAAAAACTATTAACTAGCTGTGGACAATGGATAATAAAACTTGTTAACTAGCTGTGGACAATGGATAATAAAACTTGTTAACTAGCTGTGGACAATGGATAATAAAACTTGTTAACTAGCTGTGGACAATGGATAATAAAACTTGTTAACTAGCTGTGGATGATGGATTATAAAAAACTATTAACTAGCTGTGGACAATGGATAATAAAACTTGTTAACTAGCTGTGGATGATGGATTATAAAAAAACTATTAACTAGCTGTGGACAATGGATAATAAAACTTGTTAACTAGCTGTGGATGATGGATTATAAAAAACTATTAACTAGCTGTGGACAATGGATAATAAAACTTGTTAACTAGCTGTGGATGATGGATTATAAAAAACTATTAACTAGCTGTGGACAATGGATAATAAAACTTGTTAACTAGCTGTGGATGATGGATTGTAAAAAACTATTAACTAGCTGTGGACAATGGATAATAAAACTTGTTAACTAGCTGTGGACAATGGATAATAAAACTTGTTAACTAGCTGTGGATGATGGATTATAAAAAACTATTAACTAGCTGTGGACAATGGATAATAAAACTTGTTAACTAGCTGTGGATGATGGATTATAAAAAACTATTAACTAGCTGTGGACAATGGATAATAAAACTTGTTAACTATCCGTGGACGATGGATTATAAAAAACTATTAACTAGCTGTGGACAATGGATAATAAAACTTGTTAACTAGCCATGGATGATGGATTATAAAAAACTATTAACTAGCTGTGGACAATGGATAATAAAATTTGTTAACTAGCTGTGGATGATGGATCATAAAAACCGTTACCCAGCCATGGACAATGAATAATAAAAACGGCTAACTAGGCATGGATGATGGATTAGCTATTATTGGCCTAGGGTAGTGTCAGATTAGCCGTCCAAGGTGTCAAGCTAATTTGGCACTATATCCTTGAGCTATCATAGCTGATCCATCTCCTGCTGCAGAATCTGCAGAGACAGAATAGGTCAAGGGAGTGCCACATTAGCGTTGCCTTCCCAGTTGCCAAGCTACTCTGGCACTGTCCTTGAACTATAATAGCTGATCCAGCTGCAGATTCTTAACTCATTTAACCCCATGACCACATGTCCCACCTCACCTCATGACCATGTACCAGTGGCGGGAGATGGATCGGCCATGACCACATGTTCCACCTCACCTCATGACCATGTACGAATGGTGGGAGATGGATCGGCCATGACCACATGACCCGCCTCACCTCATGACCATGTACGAATGGAGGGAGATGGATCGGCCATGACCACATGTCCCACCTCACCTCATGACCATGTACGAATGGTGGGAGATGGATCGGCCATGACCACATGACCCACCTCACCTCATGACCATGTACCAGTGGCGGGAGATGGATCAGCCATGACAACATGTCCCACCTCACCTCATGACCATGTACAAATAGTGGCAGATGGATCGGCCATGACCACGTCCCACCTCACCTCATGACCATGTACCAGTGGCGGGAGATGGATCGGCCATGACCACATGTCCCATCTCACCTCATGACCATGTACGAATGGTGGGAGATGGATCGGCCATGACCACATGTCCCACCTCACCTCATGACCATGTACGAATGGTGGGAGATGGATTGGCCATGACCACATGACCCACCTCACCTCATGACCATGTACGAATGGTGGGAGATGGATCGGCCATGACCACATGACCCACCTCACCTCATGACCATGTACGAATGGTGGGAGATGGATCGGCCATGACCACATGACCCACCTCACCTCATGACCATGTACCAGTGGCGGGAGATGGATCAGCCATGACCACATGTCCCACCTCACCTCATGACCATGTACGAATGGTGGCAGATGGATCGGCCATGACCACGTCCCACCTCACCTCATGACCATGTACCAGTGGCGGGAGATGGATCGGCCATGACCACATGTCACACCTCACCTCATGACCATGTACGAATGGTGGGAGATGGATCGGCCATGACCACATGTCCCACCTCACCTCATGACCATGTACAAATGGTGGCAGATGGATCGGCCATGACCACCTCCCACCTCAACCACATGACCATGTACCAGTGGCGGGAGATGGATTGGCCATGACCACATGTCCCACCTCACCTCATGACCATGTACGAATGGTGGGAGATGGATCGGCCATGACCACATGTCCCACCTCACCTCATGACCATGTACGAATGGTGGGAGATGGATCGGCCATGACCACATGTCCCACCTCACCTCATGACCATGTACGAATGGTGGGAGATGGATCAGCTATGACCACATGTCCCACCTCACCTCATGACAAATGTACCAGTGGCGGGAGATGGATCGGCCATGACCACATGACCCACCTCACCTCATGACCATGTACGAATGGTGGGAGATGGATCGGCCATGACCACATGACCCACCTCACCTCATGACCATGTACCAGTGGCGGGAGATGGATCGGCCATGACCGCATGTCCCACCTCACCTCATGACCATGTACGAATGGCGGGAGATGGATCGGTCATGACCACATGTCCCACCTCACCTCATGACATGTACGAATGGTGGGAGATGGATCGGCCATGACCACATGACCCACCTCATGACCATGTACCAGTGGCGGGAGATGGATCGGCCATGACCATATGTCCCACCTCACCTCATGACCATGTACAAATGGTGGGAGATGGATTGGCCATGACCACATGTCCCACCTCACCTCATGACAATGTACGAATGGTGGGAGATGGATTGGCCATGACCACATGTCCCACCTCACGACCATGTACCAGTGGCGGGAGATGGATCAGCCATGACCACATTACCCACCTCACCTCATGACCATGTACGAATGGTGGGAGATGGATCAGCCATGACCACATGTCCCACCTCACCTCATGACCATGTACCAGTTGCAGGAGATGGATCAGCCATGACCACATGTCCCACCTCACCTCATGACCATGTACGAATGGTGGGAGATGGATCGGCCATGATAACTGAAGTGTAGTGTAAGATTAGCTTGGCGCCATCAGGCGCCAAACTAACCTGGCCTTAATCCTTGAAATATCATTGGTTGATTTGTCTCCTGCTGTAGTGCACCAGGGCTACAAGAGTTAACCCCCACATGCATGCAGCTCTCAGTACTGTCAACAGCACTAGCGGCCATATGTACACAAAGGGGGTTAAGCCTGAATGTTAGAATTAAATATTTTACCGTAGTGCTGCCACCAAGAATGGTGTCCCCGCTGAAAACTGCATTCTCCTCCAGCAGTTGCAGGATGATGTGGTCCTCGGTGTGTCCCGGGTTATAATGAACCCTGACAAACACAGTATAAACATGAGGACATTGGCCACAAGCTGTATAAACATGAGGACATTGGCCACAAGCTGTATAAACATGAGGACATTGGCCACAAGCTGTATAAACATGAGGACATTGGCCACAAGCTGTATAAACATGAGGACATTGGCCACAAGCTGTATAAACATGAGGACATTGGCCACAAGCTGCATAAACATGAGGACATTGGCCACAAGCTGTATAAACATGAGGACATTGGCCACAAGCTGTATAAACATGAGGACATTGGCCACAAGCTGTATAAACATGAGGACATTGGCCACAAGCTGCATAAACATGAGGACATTGGCCACAAGCTGTATAAACATGAGGACATTGGCCACAAGCTGTATAAACATGAGGACATTGGCCACAAGCTGTATAAACATGAGGACATTGGCCACAAGCTGTATAAACATGAGGACATTGGCCACAAGCTGTATAAACATGAGGACATTGGCCACAAGCTGTATACACATGAGGACATTGGCCACAAGCTGTATAAACATGAGGACATTGGCCACAAGCTGTATAAACATGGGGACATTGGCCACAAGCTGTATAAACATGAGGACATTGGCCACAAGCTGTTTAATGATGTGGTCCTTGGTGTGTCCTGGATTATAATGAACCCTGACAACACAGTATAAACATGAGGACACTGGCAACTAGGGTCATTTTGGCTGATTTTGTAATGACCTCCATAATGAATGAATGAATGAATGAATGATATTTTATTTATTTCTTAAGGATGGAAACAATAGGTGCACAGGCCTCTTTTCGTGTTTGTCCTTGCTAAACTACAACATTAATATAAAAGCAACATTAAAACAACATGTTAACAGCACAAACAAGTGGCTACAACCACAGGCCATTTGTGACCCTCTTTCACAAAATCAGTCTTAACTCGCATTTTGGATGTTTTGACATATATACATTTCTGAAAACTACAGTGTTTGCTGATTACTGTGATATATGACTTTATGCTGTAGGGCAAACATTGTAGAAGTTGTTAGTGTTTAAAGTTGTTAAAGCCTCCGGCGGCCATTTTGAGAAAACAGCCTGTGAAGATTCTGTGTGCAGCATAATTGGGGCCAAGGGCAGACTTTTAAAATCATTTTAACCTATTTAATGGCATTTTTCATGATAAAGATTTTAACCATACGATACTTTGGTGTATGTAGAATACATTTCTGTAAAAAAGTGAAAATGACCCAGATTGACCCCCACCTCATATTATTGCGTGTAGTGTTGATTGGCTCACTGCGAGTTAAGACTGGTTTCGTGAGAGAGGGTCACATTTGTGTTACATTCTGATATAAGTTCCAAAGTCGCTGAAGATTACACAATCAATTGACAGGGTCTTGGTTGTGGGGGGGAGGGGGGGGGGGTGCTATGCACAGCGAGTGTTTATAGACAGTGACTGCACGCTTATGATACAGCTACTCTTGTGTAGGAATTTAGTGAACAGGCAAAACACTATGGTAATGATAGATATATAAAAACTAACAAGTGCAAAATGGAGGACCACGACAATGCGGTTAAAAAAGGAAATCATTGACATTGCTCTTTTGGACATATTATCTATTTCTTTCAAGTTTGCTCTGAGATGTATTTAAAAGATTTCGTCCTAAACAATGGAAGATGTCTCGTTTGCTGTATATGTGGAGGAAGTGAGTTCCATAAATAGGCACCCACGTACAAAAGGCTGGATTTTAACAAGTCAATCTGGGGCCGTTCAATGACGAGACTGTTCCTCAAAGTGCTGTAAACCCTTTCGCTCTCAGTGAAAAGTTTAGCCAGGTAGAGGGGGGCTTTCCCGTTAAGTGCTTTGTGCATAAGTACGCACTTATTTAACGTAAGGTGTGGATGTAAAGGCAGGATCCCTGTTGCCTGAAGCTTTTCCTCCAAAGTTAGAGAGGGGATTGGGAGGATCAGTTTAACTGCGCGATTGTATAGAGAATTAATCCTCTTAAGGTTAGCCTTGCTACAGCCGTCCCAAATAGTGGATGCGTAGGCAATGTGAGGTTTTATGTATGAGTTGAAAAATAGCTTTCGTTTCTTAGTATCAATGATAGATTTTAATCTTGACAGTAAAAAATAGCTTCTTTGATGATGTTTTCCCTAGTTGTGTTAGATGGGGCAACCAGCACAGTTGGTCATCAACAATTACCCAGAGGAGGCGATATTCCTTGACTTACTCAATGGGAACTGAATCAAAAGAGAGGCTAAGTGAATGGGGGTGGAGCCGATGCTTTTTGAGCGTTGTGATTAGCATGCTTTTTGTTTTAGATGGATTAACACAAATTTGATTATTTTTGCACCACATTGAGACCTCCTGAAGACTAAGCTGAAGATTGCTTGATATTTCAGGTACAGTTTTCGCCCAGCGTGAAGAGTCGAATCATCGGCAAACATGTCACATTTGGTATTTGAATTGGATATACGAAGTGGAAGATCATTTATAAACAAACAGAAGAGTAACAGTCCTGCTATGGATCCCTGGGGCATGCTATACTCAACACGCTTTTCAGAAGAGAAGGTAGCATTGATGTACACAGTTTGAATCCTCCCTATGATATATGAACGAAAGAATGAGAATGTCCCTGGGCTGTTATTGTTAAAGTAGCAGTCTAGTTTCTCTAATAAAATTTTGTGGTTAATAAGGTCGAATGTTTTTTTCAGGTCTAGAAAGACCGCACCAGACATTTTGTTTCTGTTGAAAGAAATCTGAGACCATTAAAACATAGCAAATAAAATGTCAGACTGTGTGAAATGACCAAAGTGTGAGCTTACTTGAGCGTTGCTCCCTCCGTAGCAAAAGTGTGCTGATCACTGATGAAAGTGTAGTCCATCTCTGGCAATGGAACATCTGGCTTGGACAGTCGCTTGAACTTTGACACACGATATTCTGCATACATGCGCACACACACACACACACACAATCACACATGCGCGCGCACACACACACACACACACACAAATGTGCAGGTAAGTGCTGACACAGGTAAGTGCGTGCACATACATGAAATAGCTTGCCAATTGTTGGTAGCGCTTTTGTTGTCATGATTCCTGTGAAACCATCATGACAAAAATTGACACTGACAGCCAAAGGGTTAAAAAATACAACAAGATGTGATGAACCATAACCCACAAAGTCCCTTCTATATGAGAGCTGTCCTCACTGTCAATGGTCCCTTTTGTCTTTGACCTGACTCTGATGTTGATTACCTCCTATTGGAAAAGTCTTGCAGATCTGCCAATGTGTCAGTGAATTCTATAAGGGGCGCAGGACATAAGCGTCATTGATTTGTCAAACTTCATTTGTCATGACGTAAGTTTACGTAATTATATATTTTTTACGTGACATGAGTTTCACTTTCGCTTCATAGGCTTGAGAAAATGGTTAGTTATTTGGGTTTAACGCCGAGCAAGCGACTAAGGCCATCTCACGGCGGGATGGGTAAAAATCTGGTCAGCCAGACTAAAAGCAAGGTCTTAAGACAAGATGTAAATATAGATTAAAAATCTCAGGCTAAAATGTCGCACATGTCTGGAAAAGAAACGTCTACAGACTCTCAAAAAGGGCAAATAAAAAAAATTCACATAGTCTATGAATGCTCAGATCTTGTTAAAAATATTGCATTCTCTCAAAAAATTGAAGATTTTGTCCGGGGGAACATCCCGGAACAAAACCTTCAAGGAGTCTGCTGTGAAGTGTTTATATCTGGTGTCAATTAGGTCAGCACAATACAGCAAAAAGTGTCGAACAGAAAACTGCTCATCACAGGCAAAACACCATGGACGCTCATCCTGTTTAAGTAAGTAAGAGTGCGTAACATATGTGTGCCCGATGTGGAGCCGAGCAAGGACAGTCTCCTCATGGCGGCTGCCGCAGCGGAAAGGTAGACTGTCAGACAACTTAGGAAGAGCTTCATGAAGCTTGTTCCCTTCCTCTTTGTCCCACTCGGACTGCCACTCGCGGGCTATGTACGCACTAATAACAGGTTTAAAATCACTATAGACAGTCTGTGTGTCAGGGACAGGGTCACTGCGGGCACTGTTGGCAGCAGAATCTGCGATTCTGTTGCCTTCGATGCCCACATGGCCTGGGACCCAAATAAAAATGATGTCATAATATTCCTTCATCAAGTCCGCGTAGAGCTCTCTAATCTGCACCAGCAGTGGATGGTCTGTTCCCGCGCCCTGAAGGGCCTGCAGGGCAGAAAGAGAGTCAGACAGAATCAGGAAGTTCCTTTCCCGAGACTGATAGGCATGCTTGAGTGCTAGCAGAATGGCCTGCAGTTCTGCACTAAATACAGAGGAATGGTCAGGGAGACGGAGCTTAAATGGGCGTCTAGGATGGCGAGAGGACACTGCAGCCGCAGCCACTCTTCCATCCTCAGACTTGGACCCATCCGTATAAAGACGACAATAGCCAGGAAAAATTGAAAGGAGTTCATTGAGGCTCTGTTGGTATATGGCTGGTGGAGTACAATCCTTCTTGTGGGCAGTCAAGTCCAGCAAGATGTCAGGAACTGGTAGTAGCCAGGGTGGAGTGACGTGTTGCAGAGATTCCGAAACTTTGTCCAGGTCCACTCCGGCCGCCTGCAGATGAGGTCGGACACGGAAGGAAAGTGGACGGACAGCTCCCGGATGGGCATCGTAAATCTCTGCAAACGACGGGTTAAAAACACAATCATAGGCAGGATTTTCTGGATGGGCCTTCAGCTTCAGAACGTAGCTGAGCATGAGGCGGATGCGGCGGAGCCTGAGAGAAGGCTCCCCTGCCTCTGCATACAGACTAGGAACTGGAGATGTCCTGAAGGCTCCCAGACATATGCGCAGACCTTGATGGTGAATTGTGTTCAGACGCTGCAGAACAGACTTGGAAGCCGAGCCATATACCACAGAGCCGTAATCCAGTTTGGACCGAACAAGGGCCCGGTACAGTCGAAGTAAGACGATGCGGTCTGCACCCCAGTCAGTACGACCAACGACACGAAGAATGTCGAGGGCCTTCCGACAAGAGGTTCTAAGGTAGTTAACATGGTTGCAGAAGGTCAATCTTTTGTCAAAGATGACCCCCAAAAACTTAGCCTCTTCAACCACCTTAATTGGCACTCCAGCAATGCTCAGGCTAGGTTCTGGAAAAAATTTCGTCTGGTTAGTAAAATGCACACAGACTGTCTTGGAGGGCGAGAATCTGAATCCATTGAGAGACACCCACCCCTGGATGCGATCAACGCACAGCTGCAAGCGCCTCTCAAGGGACGCAAGTCCTCGACCTCGTGCACACAGAGCAAAGTCGTCCACAAACAAAGAGCATTCAGAATCATCCTTGACGGCCTTTACAATGTTATTTATTTTAATGCTAAATAAAACAGGAGATAGAATACTGCCCTGCGGGACACCCATCTCCTGTTCAAAGGAGTCGGAGAGGGTGGAGCCCACACGGACATGGAACGACCTGTTGGACAAAAAATTGTGAATAAAAACGGGCAGATGCCCTTTAAAACCCATGTCCGACAAATCAGACATTATACCATGCTTCCAGGTAGTGTCATATGCCTTTTCAAGATCAAAGAAAATTGCATAGACATGCTGCTTGTTGACAAAAGCATCTCGGATAAAAGACTCAAAGCGGACTAGATGGTCAGTTGTACTACGGAAGCGCCGGAAACCGCACTGGAGGTCTGTGATGAGACCCTGTGACTCAAGATGCCACACCAGTCGGGCGTTGACCAAGCGTTCCATAGTTTTACATAAACATGATGTCAAAGCTATTGGCCGGTAGTTGCCCGGGTCGGAAGGATCCTTACCCGGCTTGGGAATTGGCACAACCACAGCCTGGCGCCAAGATGGCGGAAAATGACCGGTTATCCAGATATGGTTAAAGGCCTTGAGAAGTACAAGGAGTGAATCCTCAGGCAGATGTGTTATGAGCTGATAATGGATGGTATCTAATCCAGCAGCAGAGTCAGTACATTTCTGCATGGCTTGCTGCAATTCTGAAAACGTAAAAGGGGCATTATAGTCTTCCAAGTTATCCGATATAAAATCACAAGCACAAGATTCTCGCTTCTCCTTCTCTCTCTGGAAGAAAGGTGAATAATGCTCTGTTGAAGAATTATGGGCAATGGTGGAGGCAAGCAAATTGGCCACAGCCTTTTTATCTGTGACCAAACTGGCACCATCTCTAAGATGGCTGACGGAAGTCGAGCCACCCCTGCCCCTAATTCTTCGAACAGCCTTCCAGACTTTTTGGGACGGAGTCCTAGAAGATAAAGATGAGACGAAGCGTCTCCAGGAAGCATGGCGTTCACGTTTAAAAATATAACGGGCTTTCGCCCGCTGTCTTTTAAAGGTTAAAATATTTGCTTGCGACGGATTACGAAATGCACGTCGCTGAGCAGATTTGCGCATTGTTTGGGCCTTGCGGCACTCTTCATTGAACCATGGTACTCTCGGCTTCCGAGTGAGTGATGTGGAAGTTCTAGGGATGGTTTCACCTGCAACCTCCAACAAAATAGAAGTAAAACAAGAAACAGGTTCTTCAGCTGACATGACCACCTCCTCTGTAAGACGAGACTGACAGAGAGAGGCAAACAGAGACCAGTTAGCTTTCTTGAGATTCCAGCGCCCCACCGGCGAATCCTCCTCACAGCTGACCGATGACAGGACTACTGGGAAGTGGTCACTACCACACAGGTCGTCGTGAACCTTCCAGTCAAAGTCCAGCATGAGAGAAGGATCACACACAGTGAGGTCTAGAACAGAACTAGATCCGGAACCTGAGTTAGAGTATGTAGGTGAGCCATCGTTAAAGACACATAGGTTAAGTTGAGAAAAAACATCTTCTAACATCTGACCTCTGCCATCGTAGTGGTCACTACCCCAAAGGTGAGCATGACCGTTAAAATCCCCCATGAGAATAAAGGGAGGGGGCAGTTGATCTACTAAGTGAAAAATATCAGTTGCTACAGACCCGCAGTGATGGTGGCAGGTAAATACTGCATATGGTTATGGTCTTTTTTAAGGTCACCCGAGCAGCGACAGCCTGAAGACAGGTGTCGATGCTAATGGGGCTACATAAAATTTGGCTACTAATGAGAAGAGCCGCTCCACCCGAGCGCCTCTCCGAATCAGAGCCTTTATGTATAACATTAAAACCATTAAAAGACACAGGGTCAGAAGTCTTCAGGTAAGTCTCCTGAAGAGATATGACTGAGGGGTTATAGAACTTGACTAAAAGACGTAATTCCTCAAAGTTAGCTCGAAAACCACGACAATTCCACTGAAGCAAAGAGTCCATGATTAAGTCTGATCTGGGGGTAAGGAGTTTTTCCCCCCTTTTTCCTTTACCTTGGAAGGAGTTGAAGAAACAGAGGGGGGCCGGCTCCCGGGCCTCCTCTGGTTCCTCGGAGAGGAAGGGGGTGGAGCTGCCGCAGCATCAGCAACAACAACAACTTCCACTCCCTCCATCCGCTCCTCCAGTGCAGCATATTTGTTTTGAAGGGGCACATCTGTGTTCCCCTTCTGGGCCCGTGCGCACAGCGGTCCCATAGATTTCTTAGACTTCTGGTCCTGGGCAGCGTTCCTGCCGCTAGAGTTAGCGGCCTTAGAAGGCTGACCAGAGCCAGAAGCCTTTGGAGTTGACTGACTAACAGGTTTGGGTGGGGGCTGAGGCTTAGGGGCAACAGAAGGCGGCACAACCGGACCGGCAGTGTCCGCCTTCTGCGTTCTCTGGCTCCTTGTCACCACCGGAGGAGGGTTACTCTCCAGGGGCGAGATGAGCCGAGGCTCCGCCCCCAACCAAGAAGTTGGGGTCTGACATGAAAAGTCTTTGGTGGGGCGCTTGCCTGCCACCGCTGCACTAAAAGTATACACTGAGGTGTTAGAGGTTGGGGCAGCCGCAGCTGCACCAGGGCCTTCAACCAGTTTTTTGGCATCCAGAAAGGACAGCCCCTTCTTCACACGCACCTGCTGAATCTTGCACTCGGATATCCAACGAGGGCATTTCTTATCCGAAGCCATATGCGCCCCCTGGCAATTCACACACAAGGGGGTGGCTGTGCAGGACTCAGCAGAGTGTCCGGGACTAGTGCAACGGGCGCATGAAGCCTCTGCCTGACGGCATGTCTTCTGCCCATGGCCATACTTTTGGCACTTAAAGCACCGGAGGGGAAGAGGGACGTACTTTTTCACTCTCAGGGAGTAGTAACCTCCCCAGATGGTAGTAGGAGGGGTGGGGGTGCCAAACGTCAGGATGATGGTAGGGAGACGGATCTCCCCACCACCTCGCTTGGAAGCGAAGCGCCTGACGCAAGTCACCCCCTGAGACTTAAGGTTCCTTACAAGTTCATCTTCTGACAGTTCTGCCAAAGCTTGATCTTTGATTACGCCTCTTGACGAATTCATAGTTTTGTGGGGTGTGACTTCCACAGGAGTGTCTCCGATGGAAGAGAGCCCCAGTAGCCCACTGGAGTGTGCCCGAGTACGGCACTCCACCAGCAAGTCACCAGACCCGAGGCGCTGGGCGTCAGGCCTGCCAACACGGCTCCTGAGGGTCTCCCCCACCAGAAAAGGATGCAGCTTGGTAACTGGTTTCTCTTTCACCTTGCTATGGACAATGAGGAAGCGAGGCCATACGGCCGACGCCTGAGGCGTCGCTTCCTCACAGTCTGAATCACTGTCATGTGCAATGTCGGTGTCTATGCGCCGTTTCTGTGCTAGTTTTGGTTTTTTGGTTTTATCCATATTATATTAGTAGAGATATTCATCCCCCGGGGGTCCCCGCCCGCCACCGAGCCCAACAAGGGAAAGTGCAACTGTCGGCGGGTCTCCAGCCGACGCACAATGGAGACTGCCTGAAAGATATACTCAAGGGGGTAAGCCCGATTGAACCGTTTGAGCCACCGCCTTCTATCACACCGTTGAATGCAGGGGAATACTGGCGTAAAGCACCTAATCAGCAGCAGAAGCTATAGCATGGTGCTCCGTATAGCAACCCGCATGTCAACAGTGGGATAGGGCTCAACGTGACAAGAGCCGATTGACTAGGCCGGTACGACTAGCCTCCCGTTTAGGTAGAAGTCAAGGCCGAAGTGGAGTGTTGGCACCAGTGAGCCGCAGCCCAAAGGGAACCTCAGCCACCAGGATCCTCTTCTCCCCCGACACGGGTCTCCAAGCACGGCAAACACTTGGGATCCAAAGGACCAAAAAGTCACGAGTATTTTTAAGGACCAATCCAACATGGTACGACCTAGGTTAGCACAGCTCCTTAAAAACCGGACCAGTGAAAAGGCTGAACAACATATCTGCTGACATCAAGTCCTAATCCTGGACAAAGATGGCACCCGTCCGCTAGCCCACTCAGTCAGGGACTGAGCGGACTACCCACCTACGCCACGTGGAGGCCGGTGCCGGGTAGGCTGAGAAAATGGTGACAAAACTAGAACTTCACAGTACAATTTCAGTCTTGTTATAATTTGTGTGAAAGCAGGTCGACTTTACCTATCTACATGATATACTAAGTACACGGGTCACCTGCATGCTCTTCTGAAAATGCATTGATGTGTGCGTGCGTGTTAGTGCGTGCGCTCTAAACATCTCCAAGAGGCATAGATCCTCATGCTCTTGGAGGGTGCATGAGGATCTATTCCTTCTGGAGATGCATGCATATTTGTGTGAGAGAGAGAGAATCAATGAATCAATGAAACTTTATTTTACAACGGTTTAGGCATTGACATCGTCATCGACACAGCCATTTTACAAACCTGCCGTTGCTAACAACTACAAGACTAACTACAAATATACATACATATAAGTAAACAAAATTCTTGCAAACAGATGACAACACACATAGACAGACATACTCATAGACTCACAGACACCCCCCACCCCACCCGCCCCCCTTCACACATAGACAGAGCTAAGTATTCCAAATGATAAATGAAAAGGATAACAGACTTAATTGGGAATAAATTGGACGCAGCATAAAAAGAAACATATAATACAAGTGGTTAAGGCATCCCTACGAGTGATCCACAAAGTATTTGCAGAGACACTTTTTAAAACACGCTAGCGAGGAATTGGATTTTACATGGTCGGCAAGTGCATTCCAGATAATTGCCCCTGAGAAGGATAAGCTAGTTTTATATAGATCGATCCTTGGTTTAGGTACTATGAAAAGCTTTCTGATGTTTCCAAGCTTGGACTCACGGAACAAAGTGGAGATGTACTCGGGTGTTTTGTGTTTCCACACTTTGAACATAAAGATTGCTTTGTTATATTTAAAATGACCTTGAAGAGGCAGGAGACCTGCTTTTGAGAGCTTTTCTTCAGTGCTTAGGTGTGGATCAGGGCAGATTATTTTGGCTGCTCGTCTGTGTAGGGAATCGAGTCTCTTTAAATGGACCTCACTACATCCATCCCATACCGTTCACGCGTAATCGATATAAGAACGTATGTGAGCGTTATAAAATAGTTTACGGGTATCTGAATCAGTATAATATTTCAGTTTTGATAACATAAAGAGATTTTTGGCTACTATTTTGCATAAGGCGTCTGTATGAGCTTGCCATTTTAGCTGACTGTCGATTGTAATCCCCAGTACTCAATGTTCATTTACCTGTTCTACCTGACTACCTTTAAGTGAAAGGTTAAGTAATAGAGGCGTTATCTGCTGTTTTTGGCGCGTGGCGACTACCATCGATTTCGTTTTGGCTGAATGAACAACCATAGAATTGTTTATACACCAAGCTGATACTTGATGAAGACTTTGTTGTAGGTTGTCAGAAATTACCTGTATATCTTTACTAGTAGTATGAACTGAGGTGTCGTCAGCAAAAAGGTCGCATTGTACATCTTGGCACGTAATATGTAGAGGCAAATCATTGATAAATAAGCAAAACAGTAGGGGGCCCAGTACAGACCCTTGGGGCACACCGAAGTTTACATCTTTGAGAGAGGAGTATGAGCCATGAACAAGAACCTTTTGTTTTCTTTTAGTAAGGTAAGAAGTGAAAAAAGCAACTGCGTCTCCGTTATTGAGGTATGTGTGAAGCTTAGCAGTCAGGATAGTATGGTTAATCAGATCAAAAGCATTCTTAAAATCCAGATAGACTACTCCTGTTAACTGTGACTTATTCATACCCTTGAGCCATGTGTCAACAAGGCGTGTAAGTGCTGTGTGACATGAATGCTGCTGACGAAATCCGGATTGGAAAGGGTGGAGGAGCTTACGGTTTTCTAAATAAGCAAGCAGGTGTTTATGAACGTGCCTTTCCAGTGGTTTGGACAAAACAGATAATAAAGAAATAGGTCGATAATTATTAGGGTCAGAACGATCTTTTGTTTTTGGAAGTGGAATTACTTTGGCATATTTAAGTTCGTTAGGAAAAGTGTTATGCTGGATACAGAGATTATAAATATAAGTTAAGGATTCTACAATGTATGGGAGAGACAGTTTAAGTATTTTCGGGCTGATGTCATCAGGCCCCGAGGACTTTTTATTTGGAAGGTTACTTATAAGTAAACCCACTTCATGAACAGCTAACATAGGGATGTTGAAGGGGGCTGTGCCCATTGTTCTTTGTTGACAAAACTCAGACAGCAGATTTGAACGGTGATAAGTGTTATCCTGGCTTGGCGATATTAGGGATTTGGCAATCGAAAGAAAATGGTATTGAATGTATCAGCAGTAAGATTGGTGGGAATGGTAGTTGCGGTACTTGGAGACCCCCTAGTGTGTTTAAAAGGCGCCATATAGTAGATGAATCTTTGCTGTCTTTAACCATGTCACAAACTAACTTTTTTCTTGCCTCTCTGATCATGTATTTAACATGGTTACGCTGTTGCTTATATTCAGTGAACATTGTATTGCTACGTAGATCGTTTCTAAGCACCATCGCCTGCATGATTTCCGGAGTAAGCCAGGGAGGAAGAGTGTTAGATTTTACCCTCCTCTCGCGTAGAGGAGCATGTTTATTAAGTACATTTAGGAAAAGAGAGTACCAAATACTGAGGGCGGTATTAGGATCATAGGACAGGAGCACGTCATTAAAAGGAGTATTTTCTAGATCAAATAGAAATTCGTCTTTCCTGAAGTGTTTGAATGTCCTATACGTTATAGTTGTATGGCCGTTCTTTTTTGGTTTAGGGAGTTTAGAAGACCAGGAGCAAGCCACAGGATAATGATCACTAACACTAAGATTTGAGACATCAACGTCAGAGACGGCTTTGGGTTTATTAGTATATATGTGGTCTATAAGCGTGGAAGTAGTTGGAGTAATTCTGGTGGGTGATTTCACTAACTGTACTAAGCCAAACAGAGATGACGTTGAGCCCCAGGCGGGGTGCGGCTTAAGTAAATCTATATTAAAATCGCCCAATACAAGAATGTCAGCCTTCTTTTTTAAAGCTCTGTCAAGGTTCTGACTAAACTGATCGTACCACTCAAACGTTGAGGCGGGATTTCTAAATAAGAACCCAATTAATACCGGTTTTGATTTCGGACACTTAACTTCGACCCATACGCACTCCACCCCCATCATTTCTAGGTCAACGCGTTGATGAACTAAATGCTGGTTAGAATTATGAATATAGACAGCGATGCCAGTTTGACCGGGAGACAAGGGGTCTCGTCTAATAACTGAAAAATTGGGGATACTGATTGCTGCATCGCTCACACAGGAACTCAGTCGCGTCTCACCGAGTCCAAACAGGTGGAACGGTGTAGGATCGTTAATATATACAGATATGTCGGCTAGTTTGTTGTACAGATGAAACACAATGAGGTGCCCTATTCTCATAACTGCACCTTTGGTGGAAAATTCGCTCGGACTTAATACAAAATACAGAGTGCACAAAATAAACAATGAAGAAACAATTGAATACAGAAAAACACGGAAATAAAAAAGTACTATAAAACTATAAAACGATAAAAGGCCACTTAATTGAATAAAAGTCCTCCAGAGAACAAGTAGCAGTTAAGCTACTGAGCTCTCAAAAACTCGCTGCGGGAGTGACTGAACCACAAGAAAAAGGTGACGCAACTTGAAACGCCACATGGAACACCTGTATGTTCGGCTGTCACTAAGTTCCCTTCTTTGTCATTCCAGTACAATTTTGATTAAATCACTCAAGCTAATAGTCTGTCTCACTGTAAAGACATGAAAGAGACTGAAAATTAAAGTCTTTCTTTTGAAATGAGCACAATCTTTACAGTGTAAACTAACACTGGCACAGTCTCTGGTGGTAACACTCAATGTTACTGTCACATCAATTTATGACCAACGTGGCTAGAAGGCAGAACCAAAGTAATCAATAAACAGCACAGTGTAATCTTTTGGATGCAGACAATAACGTTGGTAGTCAGTCTAACTGATTTACGGTAAGAGCAAGTTACATCTGTAACAATAGCAGTCAGCTTGCCGTGCTCGAGTTCACAATCACCAAATATAAACGTCTAATTAAAGCGTCAGTAAATCAGTGATGAACACCACTACTAGTTCAACAATGAAAATTAACCCTTTTGTTCATGCATCCACTGGTGCTGTTTGCAGCATCGGTGGTTGCATGCACAAGGGGGTTAAGCAAATTAGTGGCAGCCTGAAGGAAAGGCTGCGGTTAACTCTTGTCAGTTGATATCGCAGCTAATCAGTCAATAGTAGACACCACCTATTAACCCAACAATGGACAATTAATCCTCTTCTTCATGCATCCATCGGTACTGTTTGCAGCATGTACTGTTTGCAGCACCGGTGGTTGCATGCACAGGAGAGTTAATGAGATTATTAGCCATTAAAGCCCTGAATGAATGGCTGTAGGAGCTGTGCAAGCATGCGCATCCTCTGCGTTGCGTCTAATCCGGGTGTAATTGCAGGGCTCTCCCACCCTCTGGTCAGTGTGGGATTAGCGGCGGCGAGGGCGTGAAGGGCGCTGTTAGAGCTCGCGGTGCCTTGGTCGGAGGGTATAATGCGCGGAAATTCGCGTTCTGATGGAGTGAACTGCCCGGCGTGACCTTGCTGGGGACAGAATGTCGGAGGGTAACCAGGCTGGGCAGAATTGTACATGGTATTGTCAGACATGTTGAACTGGGTTTGAGCAGAATGGGCTTGGCAAATTTGAGACTGTTGAAAATGGGTTTGAACGTGGTTGGAATTAGCTTGGCTGGGAGGGGTTTGGTTGTTGTGGGGGTGGGCGTTGGTGTGGGCGTGGTTGGGGTGGGAATGGTTGGGATGGGTATGGACTTTGAAATTGTTTTCTCCATTTGCTTGTCCCCAACCTGTGCCCCTGCCAACAGCCTGATTCTGGTAGTGCTGTGGCCCTCGATTTTGAGGGTTGGTAGACGCATGACGATCCACTTTCGGCACATCGTATCCCGGTGAGCGGCGTGCTGCTCCGGCGAACATGATGGCGAGTGCCAGTCGCTTGGTGCCTTCCTCTGTCAGGTGACTTCTGTCTCTCTGGAACAGAGTCTGACGCGGCGCAAGATTAGCTGTCAAGAAACGGGGGACATGGTCAATGTAGGGGATCTTGGCCTGCTCACACACAGCCCTGAGGTTGTCGTTGGAAGCAAACACAGCCTTTGCCAGGTAATGTTCAGTTCCACCTGGAATGATGCAGGATATGTACACAGCGGCGCTGGGAAAGGCTGAGCGTAGGAGACGGAAGAGCTGGTCCCAGGACTGCTTGCTGACGGCGCCCACTTTGCAGCTGTTGATACCAACATGCGTCGTCACACGGCGGATGTGGGGCATTGGTGGCAAAGTGCGGAGCCACTCAGTGACATCAGCTACAGTCAGGCCGGAGACAGACAGATTCTGTACAAGGGCACCATCGACAGACATCCTGCGCTCGTCAACACCTTTCAGCACAGAATCCCCGATTAACAGCGTGTTGACATCTGGTCGTACTTGCAGGAGCTGAAGCTGTTCTACGGGTGCATTGTTCTTAGCGCTGATGTTACTGTCGTTGGTAATGCGGGTGGAGGTATCGTGGCCTCGTCTGTTCTCGGGTGCATTGTCCTTAGCGCTGATGTTACTGTCGTTGGTAATGCAGGTGGAGGTATCGTGGCCTCGTCTGTTCTCATCCAACTCAGACAATACAGAGTACCAGTTTTTTACCGGAACTTGTACGAGGAGTGTGTTGTCGGTCGTGGTAGAGTCTTTAGGGGGAGGGGACATGAGGGATTGTGAGACACTATCTTCTTGGGGTGAGCATTTGGGGGCGTTGGGGGTTTCGTTGGCTGGTTCAAAATTCTGGGTGTTGCTGCAGGCCCTGGCTTTAGACAGGGATTCCACTTGCTTTTTTAGGTCTTTTAGTCTACTGGCATGGTTGTCTCTACTGCTAGCCAGTTGAGTCACTTTCTCATTTAGCCTGACGTGGTCCGCTGAGAGTCCTTCTACAGCTGAGTTAATGCTTTCTGCATATTCCTCAACTGCCTTTCTCCCACTCTTCGCCTTGACCTCGTTATCTCGCACAAGACAGTCCATCTCTGCAAGGGTCTTAGTGTGTGCAGCACACTGGTTCTTGACATTAGCCAGTTCAGTTCGCACTTCTTGTAGCTGGATTTGGAGGCACCTAATAGTAACTACGTTCAGGGCTAGTTGCTGCTGCATTCGTGCAACGCACGTTAGTTCTGGGTTTTGTGCTATTTGTGCTAGAGTTGCGAGTGAAATGGGCTGATCAGCGGTTGTTGTCGAGAGGTCGCAAGGCTGGTAAAATGTAATGGCCGGGTGGCTGACCTGGGTTAAGGACACATGAGTAATCAGGTCAGATAAGGAGGGACTGCTGTTATCTCCCGAGGCGCTGCTGGGGACTGAAGAGTCGGCATCTTTGGATCCACTGACGTCAGTCGTGTCACTGGCCGACACGTCATCTCCCGAGGCGCTGCTGGGGACTGAAGAGTCGGCATCTTTGGATCCACCGACATCAGTCGTGTCACTGGCCGACACGTCAGGAATAGTTTCGATAGCCTGGGCTGGAGTTCTGTGAGTCTTGTCAGATTCAGATGCAGTGTGTTTCGCTTCCGTGGCTGGTGGCTGCGGGGTGTGGGTAGCGCTTGCACTAATCTCCTTTGTGCATTCAGCCGAAACGTCACTGACGGCATCTTTGGTCAGAGATATGATTGCACTAATCTCATCAGTGCAGTCAGACGGAACATCGCGGGCGGTGTCAGTGGGTAGAGGTGACGGGATTTCAGGTGCGGACTGGGATTGAGAGGAGGCCATGTTGTCTACAGTGTCTTTTAACATTCAAAATTCTTCATCGACCCATTCTTGGCAGCAGTTTCCTTGAATAGTAACAGTCCCTGTGGTGTAATAAACAGTTATTGTGACGAGTTTCTTCGATCCATTCCACAGTTGCACAAGTGTTTCAAACAGTTTGTTGGTGTACGGAGGGTCAATGGGAACAGGTGCACTCAGTACGCTTTGTTTCTTGTCTCTGTCTTCCCAGCGCAGATTCACACCTGTGGGCATAAGCTCTTCAACATATAGAGTATGCAGAACACGTCGCTATAGGGGAACTCTTGCTATGTCGGACTCAAACTTTACTTGGATTGGGTCTCTCGTTCGGATAATCTTTTCAAGGGAAAGGCGAGAGTTTGATGAAGAGGAGCGTGTGGAGGGGCCCATTGTAAGGGGATGGTGGTGTCGCCCTAATCACTTACTCGAGGTGTGACAACATGTTGATCGCTAGTCAGCTGGACACCTAAGTAAAGGATAAGTAGCCAGCCAGAGCTGGCCGACAAGTCAGTGCGTCCGTCAGTCTTACAAGGTCACTCAACCATGATGCCACTCAGCTTCACAGATCACGGCTAAGCCAGAGTTGTATCACACACGAAGCGTGACGAGAGTGTGGCGCAGCATCCGCATGATCATGGCTGATGTTTGTAAACACTGGCGAGTCAGAGCCGAGTTTTACTGTAACGTTTGTGTGGCATTCTCAGCTCTGCTCGGCTACGTTTGACAGATTCAGAGGCGGCGGGATGTATGCCAGACAGGCACTGACCCCATTTCCATGCGCTGAGTGCGTGCAACGATAAACCACCTACAACACAGAAATATAGGAAGCGCGGTTTTCGACTGCGCGCCATGTACAGCCGTTGTAGACCGGGCCCATACCAGTGAAGACTGAACAAAGAAATCTGTGAAAAGTATAAATAATCCACGAGAATCGTAAAAAGTCACAAAAATAACATCACCATTCTGTAGAGGATCATATCACAAGTCCACTGGTATAAAATTCCAGCATGTGCACCTTGTATAGCCTACACAAATCACTGCTTAATCAGAGCGAAATCAACTGCGTGCGATCGCAAGAACCAGCAGAGAGGGAGAGAGAGAGAGAGAGAGATGCGTGCATGAGAGAGAATGAGGTCATATTTAGAGCATTATGTCAGTGTCTGCATGGTGATGAAGCTGCCTCTTTGACATCACTGCCACTCTCTGACTTTCTCTAGAAGTCAAGGTTTATTAGTGTTTTAATTCTTTTCTGAAAAGAATTAATATTTACTAAAGAAGTTGAAAGGATACAAAGCTGGCTAACGAACTCATCCAATGTCTTTCTCCAAACTAGCTATATAAAAAAGTTCAAGTAAATATGACAAAAATTACAGACTCTAATCTGGGTCAACTGACTTCCTATAAACGGTTGTTTATGTCTTCAATGAGACATTCAATTACAATATGCTCGTAGGCTCTCTTAGCCACCCACTTAAGAAAGTAATTCGCCAAGTTTCAAGCTTGTGTGTACAGATATATATCCGAGATTCTCTTGTTTACATACATACACACACACTCACACATACATACATATGCACACACTCACACATACATACATACATACATAGGCACGCACTCACACATACATACGCACACAATCACACATACATACATACATACATACATACACACACACTCATTCATACATACATACGCACACACTCACACATACATACATGCATACGCACACACTCACACATACATACATACATACGCACACACTCATACATACATACATACATACGCACACACTCACACATACATACATACATCCATATGCACACGCTCACACATACATACATACGCACACACTCATACATACATACATACGCACACACATACATACATACATACATACGCACACACATACATACATACATACATACATACGCACACACATACATACGCACACACTCACACATACATACATACATACATACGTACGCACACACTCACACATACATACATACACACTTTTCTAAGCGTGTTTCTTTCTCCGTTGGGTACTTCTTTGCATATTACACGCTTGGCAGTCACCTTTTTGGTCTGGATTACATACGCACACACTCACACATACATACATACATACATACATACACACACACTCACACATACATACATACATACGCACACACTCACGCATACATACATACATACATACATACACACACACATACATACATACATACGCACACACTCACGCATACATACATACATACATACATACGCACATGATGTAACATGGTACAATTTAACACAGGACAGTGTACACATGGTACAGTTTAACACAGGACAGTGTACACATGGTACAGTTTAACACAGGACAGTGTACACATGGTACAGTTTAACACAGGACAGTGTACACATGGTACAGTGTCATAAAAAGTATACGATAGTGACCACTTCATCGGAAATAATGAACTTACTTTCTGCAAACCTTTGGCAGATGTCACCAACTCCGCCCACATGGTCGTTATGCCAGTGAGTTACCACAATTTCTTGCAGTGACACGGAAAACTTGGACAACGCACCTTTCAGTTGATCTATGTACTCTGGGACATTTGGTTCACCCGTGTCTATCAGAATTCTCCTGAAAAACAAAGAACCCAATAATAATAATAACAATAATGATGATTTCTGTGGCACCTAACCTCAGGTAGAGCTCTAGGTGCCTTACACATTTCAAAAATACAATTACAAAAACTGTACACAGCAGGCCTGATAACAGTGTGTACACTGTGTCAATTAAATAAATTGTGTTGTAACTGTCTTTTCTAAGCGTGTTTCTTTCTCCATTGGGTACTTCTTTGCATTGTACATGCTTAGCAGTCACCTTTTTGGTCTGGATTGTTTAATTACAAAAACTGTACACAGTATCACACACACACGCACACACACATTCAGGCACCACAGCAAAACTACAACAAAATCCTCCGTAGTCAATGTTAATCAGTGGGGAAATGGAGTTGGAAAAGGTGTGTTTTTAGCGTAGATTTAAAAATATCTTTTGAAACACTGTGGTGGATATGGAAGGAGAGTTCGTTCCAGTACAGCGGGCCAAGAGATGAAAAAGACCGCTGGCCAAAAGACTTGATACGGACAAAATGTACACGCAAAATGCAGCTGTCAGCAGAGGATCTGAGTTGCCTTGAGGGAGTGTACAATACATGTATAAAGTCCATGGACCAATGTCAGCCACAGTTGGTGTAACGCACGCAGACTTGCCCCTAGTCGTACGCACAGACTCTCGCACAACAGATGCATACACCGCCACTGACTCAGACAGGCGCATTCATGCAGTAAAACACTACTCACAGGCTTCCTTTCTAACGGAACTTTTATACAATATAAATAGAGAAAATGCTTAAACGATTATCGAACTATATACACTACACCACTACCAGCATCTCAACACCACATGCACACACACACACAATGTAACTGCCAGGCTATGTAGTAGTCTCTCACACTCCAACCTGTTTGGTTTTCCTGCCTGGTTACGTTAGTCCTTTCACGTCTAGGCGTGCAAGTCCTTCTTCGTACGCTCCTGAGTCGTCCTGTCTCTCGTACCGTCGACGTCCTCGTAGCTCGTACCGTATCTTCGCTGTGACCCAAGTGTCTCGGCACCGGCCGCTCACTCCCCGAGTGAAGAGATGGAGAGATGACCTCGCATTAGGTCCCTGGTGACTGACGTCTCGGCGTCCGTCGCTCCAACCTCTGACACAAGCACTCTGAACAGTAATAAAGTCCTAAATCGTAACACTTGCTAAACACACACACATATTGGATAATATGAGATACATTACGTAACCTGGCTGATACAAATAACTCACACGTTCACTCACACACACACCTGTGCTTCATCACCATGCTACTTTCGTAACACCCCATATCTCTGTCACTATCTTGGACTATAACCTAACACTCTCACTATACATTATTACCATGCGCTGGAAAAGACTATACTTAACCACCTACTACTTCATAAC
Organism: Semisulcospira habei; assembly: GCA_036245525.1. NCBI lineage: Eukaryota > Metazoa > Mollusca > Gastropoda > Semisulcospiridae > Semisulcospira > Semisulcospira habei. Next base: position 101,008,751 of record BTPG01000001.1, read on the forward strand.
GTTTTAGGCATACACACCTCACATTCCTTAGTTATCCATCTCGGTAAATAACTGCATACGAAAAACACCGGTTACCTCACTGAATTTCAAACCAACATAACTGAACCAACCCAGACAACGTTCTATAACCAAATTACTCTTACCAACACATAACGTCTTTAACTAAGCAACTATCAATAATACATATCAAAAACATACCTGAATTCTAGGTTTCAGAGTCTTGGAATACGGGCTAAGGTATCTCACACGTCTGTACCCGCTGACAATATAGCCCGCACTGACGTATTTAGACTAAGCTCTTGCTTACAACTCACTAAAACTCCCCGGACTAAACGTTCCTTTAAGATTCCACGTGGGTTTCATGCCTCACGGAATATCGGCACAAAACAAACTGCTAATAAAACTGTACTGTATTAAACCTACTGTGTGAACCCTATGCATGAGCATAGTTTCATCACAATTCCCCCTTCCTCGGGAAAAAAAAGAAACGACCGAGTTACTTTTTAAGACAACTGGACGTAATACTATCACAAAACAAGAAGGGACTAACCTATCACAACCAAAAAAAAACACAACTAACCACAGCCTCAAACCCCAACGTACAGCCTCGGATCACACAGTGAACGCGAAAACAGAACTAACGCGCTAATACCTACAGAAATGAAAACGATCCAACGACTGCCCACACAATCATGAGACCCCAGTCTCCGACCTACCTACATATTGTGTGGTGAGCGGCATTTCTGTCTGCAACAGAACTATGCCGTCTCAGACCAACCTGACTGGTGGGCCAAACCCACTGACCGATCCCCTGATTCCGGACGGCAATAACACGGTCCGTTTGATCACAATGACGCTTGCTTCGAGCTCCCTTCGCGACTGCTGTGACCGCACCGCGAGGAACATGAGCTCGCTTCATCGCCCCGACCCTACCAATGACTTGCTGCACACCCTTCATGTTACCGAGAACTAAATCAACTATTGGCTCGTCGATGACACAAAAAATAAGATCCGCTGAGAAAAACTCCGTGTCAACCTCTATCTTAGCCAACGTAAAAACTTCTACCTTCCCTCCGTACGAAATCACTTTCTATGTCTCCCCCGTGTACTGATCCTGCCTAACGAGGCTACGTCTGACCTCTGCGGTCGTTGTACCTGAGTCACGGAGAATAGAAGACGACCTCCGTCAGCTGAACACACTCCGCCCAGCTGTGGTTCCTCTCCGACTGGGACTGCAAAGCTGGCTATGTGAGTGGGCTGCTCCGCCCCCTCCACCATACCAGTATCGCTAGGACATTGATGAGCCAGATGGCCATACCCCTGACACGTGAAACACTGAGCGCCTGAACTACTGCTAGGAGAGTTAGAGCGAAATGACCGTACGCGTGACATGCAAAACACTGAGTGTCCGAATTAGCCATATGATCACGACCCTACCCATGCCCAGATTTCTCTGCTTGTGCGTAAGAATCGTGACCGCCATTGCTGTTAGTACCTCTATCCCCCCATCGAAACTGGAAAGAACCTCTCCCGTTAAATAGTTGGGCCCCACGCAAGGTATTGACGCCTCAATATCCCCCAGTCGTGTTAGCGGCGACCAACCAGACTGGCGGTAACTCGGTCCTACGCGCTAGGTTTTTCATCGGATGCGCCAGCCGAAAAGCCTCCGCGTTCTGCACTAACTCATCTGTACTCTTGAGGTTACGCTCCCTCAAGAATACCGCTAGATCCTTGGAAACGCTACCAAAGAACTATTCCGCCAACACGAGATCGAATAATGCCTTGTACGTGTGGTCGATCTTAGACAGTTCGACCCAATGTACGAGCAAATGGTACAATCACTTGCCAAACGACACAAACGATTCCCCTGTCTCTGGCCGACAAGCTCTCAAGCGTTCTCTGAAACCCTCTGCACTACACTGGAACTTCTGTAAGAGACACTCCTTCAAAGTCTCGTAATCTACGTTCCCCGAAACATTCAGGCTATGGAAAAGACTCAAGGCCTGACCTTCTAGCACCGATGACAGCAAAACGGGCCAGTTGGCAGAAGGCCAACTCAACGCCTGCGCGTGAGTCTCGAAACGACACAAAAAAGTGTCAATGAAGTCAACAGACTCCTTAAACATCGGTAATCTAGGGAAATTCCGTATGCCCCGGCCTACTGAACTGGAGCTGTTCTAGACCCCGCATCTCGAGCTAACTGTAGTTGCACCTCCCTATCTCTCTCTTTTCCTTCCCTTTGATACTCTAGTTCTTTCTCTCTCAATGCTTGCTCCTTTTCGTCTTTCTCTCTCTGAAATGCTAGTTCCTCCTTTCTAAGGACACTCTCTCTCTCTCTTCTCTCTCCCTCTGAGCTTCTAACTCCTTCTCTTTTAAGACTCTTTCTTTCTCTTCTCTCTCCCTCTGAACTTCTAACTCCTTCTCTTTTAAGACTCTTTCTTTCTCTTCTCTCTCCCTCTGAACTTCTAACTCCTTCTCTTTTAAGACTCTTTCTTTCTCTTCTCTCTCCCTCTGAACTTCTAACTCCTTCTCTTTTAAGACTCTTTCTTTCTCTTCTCTCTCTCTTTGAACTTCTAACTCCTTCTCTTTTAAGACTCTTTCTTTCTCTTCTCTCTCTCTTTGAGCTTCTAACTCCTTCTCTTTTAAGACTCTTTCTTTCTCTTCTCTCTCTCTTTGAACTTCTAACTCCTTCTCTTTTAAGACTCTTTCTTTCTCTTCTCTCTCCCTCTGAACTTCTAACTCCTTCTCTTTTAAGACTCTTTCTTTCTCTTCTCTCTCTCTTTGAACTTCTAACTCCTTCTCTTTTAAGACTCTTTCTTTCTCTTCTCTCTCTCTTTGAACTTCTAACTCCTTCTCTTTTAAGACTCTTTCTTTCTCTTCTCTCTCTCTTTGAGCTTCTAACTCCTTCTCTTTTAAGACTCTTTCTTTCTCTTCTCTCTCTCTCTTTGAACTTCTAACTCCTTCTCTTTTAAGACTCTTTCTTTCTCTTCTCTCTCTCTTTGAGCCTTTAATTCCTCTTTCTTAAGTACTCTCTCCCTCTCCCTATCCTTACATTTTTCCACATAGTCAAAAAGTTTTTCCGCCTTCAACCCTAGCCTCTCACCTTGCTTAATGTACACCTCTACCTGGTCTGACTCCATAATTAATTACAATAACCAAAAATATAAAAAACGTAAAAATACAAAAACATAAACAAATCACGGCAAGAACTTCAAACGAAAACTCACAAAAATATCACCAACCTACGCAGAACAGTTGATTGATTGATTGTACATTGCTTAACGTCCCGACAGCAACAAGGCTTTCTCAGGACGTGCCTGCACTGCTTGTGAAAAAATAAAAAAGAAACAGAACATTGAATGTATGTCGCCAGCCAGTCAAATACGTTAAATAAACCTAACACATGGGGCCTAAATAAAGCTAAGACCATTTAGCAAACACACATCCAATATCAAGAGCTACAGGCAGTGCAGACAGTAGGGAGAGTTTTAAAAAGGCAAATACAGGTGAATGGACAAAGGGTAGACAGAAACAATGCCCCAAAATAGAGAGAAAAACCCACCCTGTGGGGCTGACCAGGGTGACCCTGGGAACTAAAAAATACCTAACCCCACCCAAGTCCCCCAGGGCAGACCCGGGTGGGGTCTACGCAGAACAGTGACCTACTTTGACGTCCAGATGGAACGAAATATAAGAACGACAGAAAGAGCAAGGAAAAAGACTACTATCTATACAAAAGGAAGAAACAAGTACTAACTCCTCATAAGATCCAGAAAACTACAGAAATGATGGATCTTACCCCTTAGAATCAGAGAGGGGAATCTAACACAGACAAGCAAACACGCACATAGCAATCAAACCTTACTCTAATTCCACTACTCTATTAGCGCCCGCACTACTCTAACCTACCGCTAAAATTGGGTCACCATTGTAACGCACGCAGACTTGCCCCCAGTCGTATGCACAGACTCTCGCACAACAGACGCATACACCGCCACTGACTCAAGACAGGCGCATTCATGCAGTAAAACACTACTCACGGGCTTCCTTTCTAACGGAACTTTTATACAATATAAATAGAGAAAATGCTTAAACGATTATCGAACTATATACACTACACCACTACCAGCATCTCAACACCACATGCACACACACACACACAATGTAACTGCCAGGCTAGGTAGTAGTCTCTCACACTGCAACCTGTTTGGTGTTCCCGCCTGGTTACGTTAGTCCTTTCATGTCTAGGCGTGCAAGTCCTTCTTCGTACACTCCCGAGTCGTCCTGTCTCTCGTACCGTAGACGTCCTCGTAGCTCGTACCATATCTTCACTGTGACCCAAGTGTCTGAGCACCGGTCGCTCACTCCCCGAGTGAAGAGATTGAGAGATGACCTCGCATTAGGTCCCTGGTGACTGACGTCTCGGCGTCCGTCGCTCCAACCTCTGACAAGCACTCTGAACAGTAATAAAGTCCTAAATCGTAACACTTGCTAAACACACACACATATTGGATAATATGAGATACATTACGTAACCTGGCTGATACAAATAACTCACATGTTCACTCACACACACACCCGTGCTTCATCACCCGGCTACTTTCGTAACATTTCATATCTCTGTCACTAGCTTGAAACAGACTATAACCTAACACTCTCACTATACATTATCCCATGTGCTGGAAAAGACTACACTTAACCACGTACTACCTTCATAACGACTTAGGCATACACACCTGACATTCCTTAGTTATCCATCTCGGTAAATAACTGCATACAAAAAACACCGGTTACCTCACTGAATTCCAAACCAACATAACTGAACCAACCCAGACAATCCTCTATAACCAAATTACTCTTACCAACGCATACCGTCTTTAACTAAGCAACTATATCAAAAACATACCTGAATTCTAGGTTTCAGAGTCTTGAATACGGGCTAAAGTATCTCGCACGTCTGTACCCACTGACAATATCAGAGCATGGAATTACTCGTACTAAAAAAAGAGGAAAACCCCTTTTCACTAGGGGGGTCCGGGGGCATGCTCCCCCGGAAAATTTTTGAAAATTTACATTAAAATTTGTGCAATCTGGTGCATTTTAGAGAGAAACTGAGCAGTTTAACCACCTAAAAATCTTGCTTTTTTTTTTCTTATTTTTTGGGTGCACTTTTTATTTTTTGTGTGTCAAAGGTTTAAAAGTTATACTAAAACTTAAAGTATTCAACAGAATATATCCAAATGCTTATTCAAAATTAAATACATCTGAATGTCCTTCCATTTTTCTTTTTTTTTATTTGAGTTTAATTATATAATATATATACTTTCTTTAATCATCTCTGATTAATCAGCTATAAGTATGGATTCCTTTTCTCTCTTATTTAATACTATGTACCATGGTCACTGAACTGGAGAAAGGTTATATAGATTTTTCAACATAATTTCATCAAACTTTACTGGAAAAAAATACATTGTAATAAATTTATTCACCATCAAGAGTAATATTTCCAATGGCACTGCTTTTAGCTTTCTTGTGTTTCGCTGTAGACACGTGAGCATCAAGAGCTACGCGGCCGCGTAGTTAATCAAACTCTGCGCAGTTCGCGGCAATACGCCTGCCCACAGGCCGCTAACTTGCGAATACACTGAGCGCGGAGCTCGTCGTTTACGCTTTTCTCGAGCCAAATCCATCTCCAAATATTCTTGACTCCAGAATCGTCTATTCTGTCTCCGCGTTTAAGTATTTTCTCTTCGACATATTTTGACCAGACTACGACTACCACTGAAGACCGGAAGCGACCTGTGCGAGCTAAAGCTAACGCCTCGCTCAATTTTGAATACGCGATTTGGGGATATCCGCCACATAAAGATCGCGAAACACGGTATTGGAATAGTGACTTTACGATTTTGTTTTCGGCGGAAATTTTTATTTTCGGCGGAATGGCAGCTTCATTTAAGCGGAAATCCGCCAAAAAGAGGAAAATTCCATGCTCTGAATATAGCTTGCACTGACATATTTAGACCTCTGACAGACTAAGCTCTTGCCTACAACTCACTAAAACTCCCCGTACTAAATGTTCCTTTAAGATTTCATGAGGGTTTCATGCCTCACGGAATATCGGCACAAAACAAACTGCTAACAAAACTGTACCGTATTAAACCTACTATGTGAATCCTATGCGTGAGCATAGTTTCATCACAGTTGGCCAGAGTACAGCTTTGACTATCAGAATTCTCCTGAAAAACACAGAACAATATACAGTCCATGGACCAACATCAGCCACAGTTGGCCAAGTACGGCTGTCGACTTGCAGGCCAACAGCAAACAGCAGCCAATGTCACTGTGATGACCTCTTAGTGTCGTGGAAAGCAGGTCTGAGAACAGTGTGTACACTGTGTACCTAAAAGCAGGCCTGAGAATGATGATGATGATGATGATGTCCACTTGTAATGCGCATCCACTCCATGCTAGCAGCATGTTCAGGGCGCAAAAGAAAAAAAAAAAACCACCACAAAAAACTCTGGTGCACAGTAGTCCTAGAATTAAAAGTCAAGAAACAGGTGAATCTTGAGGTGTCTCCTGAAGGTGCCAATGCAGTTAATGTCCCTCAAGGATTGTGGTAGTCGATTCCACAGCATAGGTCCGCAGTGTGAAACATACTGGAAACCAAGTCGCTTCTTTGTGTGGCTTTCAACACTTGGGGTGCAGAGTTTGGACTGGACAGCAGAACGGAGCTGCCTCGGGGGGGGGGGGGGGGGGAGGGGGGGAGGGGGGGGAGGGGGGGGAGGGGGGGGGAGGGGGGGAGGGGGGGGAGGGGGGGGGGGGGGGGGGGGGGGGGGGGGGAGGGGGGGGGAGGGGGGGGGGTTATGGCGTGGGGACTATTTCCCAGAGGTACTCTGGTGAGTCTGGGTCATTTATAGACTTGTGGCACAGAGTGAGAATCTTGTGATCAATTCTTTGCTTGACTGGAAGCCAGTGCAACTGCTCAAGGACTGGTGTGATATGCTCCCTTCTTTTGGTTCTTGTGACAATTCTGGCGGCCGTGTTCTGAACCAGTTGAAGACGTCTGAGCTGTTGCTATGGCAGACCCCAAAGACAGCTGTTACAGTAGTCCATTCTGGATAGGACAAGGGCAACAGTGATAGCATTTACAGCTTTGCTATTAGTAGTTTCCCAAGGGAGCGAAGATGGAAGTAGCATCCCCTGACAACAGCACTGATATGGTCTTCCATGGTAAGATTGGCATCGACAAAGACACCAAGAACAGTGCGTACATTGTGTACTGGAAAGCAGGCCGAGAACAGTGCGTACACTGTGTACTGGAAAGCAGGCTCGAGAACTGTGCATACACTGTGTACTGGAAAGCAGGCCTGAGAATGGTGCGTACACTGTGTACCTGAAAGCAGGCCTGAGAACGGTGCGTACACGGTGTACCTGAAAGCAGGCCTGAGAACAGTGCATACACTGTGTTCTGGAAAGCAGGCCTGAGAACAGTGAGAACACTGTGTACCGGAAAGCAGGCCAGAGAACAGTGCATACACTGTGTACCTGAAAGCAGGCTTGAGAACAGTGCGTACACTGTGTACCTGAAAGCAGGCCTGAGAACAGTGCGTACACTGTGTACTAAAAAGCAGGCCTGAGAACAGTGCGTACACTGTGTACCTGAAAGCAGGCCCGAGAACAGTGCGTACACTGTGTGCCGGAAAGCAGGCCCGAGAACAGTGCGTACACTGTGTACCGGAAAGCAGGCCTGGGAACAGTGCGTACACTGTGTACCGGAAAGCAGGCCCGAGAACAGTGCGTACACTGTGTACTGGAAAGCAGGCCCGAGAACAGTGCGTACACTGTGTACTGGAAAGCAGGCCCGAGAACAGTGTGTACACTGTGTACTGGAAAGCAGGCCCAAGAACAGTGCATACACTGTGTACCTGAAAGCAGGCCCGAGAACAGTGCATACACTGTGTACTGGGAAAGCAGGCCCAAGAACCGAGTGTACACTGTGTACTGGAAAGCAGGCCCGAGAACAGCGTGTACACTGTGTTCTGGAAAGCAGGCCCGAGAACAGTGTGTACACTGTGTACTGGAAAGCAGGCCCGACAACAGTGCGTACACTGTGTACCTGAAAGCAGGCCCAAGAACAGTGCGTACACTGTGTACCTGAAAGCAGACCTGAGAACAGTGCGTACACTGTGTACCTGAAATCTGGCCTGAGAACAGTGCGTACACTCTGTACCTGAAAGCAGGCCTGAGAACAGTGCATACACTGTGTACTGAAAAGCAGGCCTGAGAACAGTGCGCACACTGTGTACCTGAAAGCAGGCCCAAGAACAGTGCGTACACTGTGTACTGGAAAGCAGGCCCAAGAACCGTATGTACACTGTGTACTAAAAAGCAGGCCTGAGAACAGTGTGTACACTGTGTACTGGAAAGCAGGCCTGAGAACAGTGCATACACTGTGTACTAAAAAGCAGGCCCGAAAACAGTGTGTACACTGTGTACTGGAAAGCAGGCCCGAGAACAGTGGTTTCTCATTTGATGGATTTGTGTCTGTGTCTTCAAAGTATTGGATAGGCAGGCACACAAAGTATGGGATAGGCCGGCACACAAAGTATGGGATAGGCCGGCACACAAAGTATGGGATAGGCAGGCACACAAAGTATGGGATAGGCCAGCACACAAAGTATGGGATAGGCAGGCACACAAAGTATGGGATAGGCAGGCACACAAAGTATTGGATAGGCAGGCACACAAAGTATGGGATAGGCAGGCACACAAAGTATGGATAGGCCGGCACACAAAGTATGGGATAGGCAGGCACACCTGCAGAATAGCAAATCTCATTATAAATAAAGTATGATTTGAATGTCTGCATGGCGTTATTTGCAGAACTTTGTTGTGTCATATATTCAGCTATAAGAAAAGTTTGGAGGTCTTGGTTGATCCTCCTCGTTTCCTATGCTGAATTCTCTCTGACAGCATCTTGAAGTGTTTAATTGTCTAAACACAATTAAAGGGTAGTAAGTAACTGACAAAAAGAATAAAACTCCAACAATTTAAAACAGAAAAGAAAAAAAAAGTGTGTTCATGTCATTTTCCCCCATTTACAAGTATGTAACAATAATTAGAAAAACATAGAACATAAAATACATATACCTGTGTTTTTTCATACTTTAGGCAGTCAAAACCAAGTGAGTTGGCATGCTGAAAAATGTGTTTGCTACTTGGCAGAGAGTTTTTGTTCTTGTTCTAGACTACAATAGTTATTTCAAAGAAACCATCAAAAATACTTGTCTCAGAAAAATTCAAGGGCAGCACTGAAGTATTACAGTAAATATGGCGTGCATTTCAGTAGGACTAGACTTGTCAAAGCTGTAATTTAGGTCAAAAGAAATTATACATCATGAGAAGGGAGTGAAGTTCAGGCTGGAAATCGACTAAACACAGTATAAATTAAACTGTAGGTCCAAATAATCAATTCTATCAACATTTTTAGTTTACTATGTTGAAAATTTATTTTGCCTATTATTAAGAAATTTTGTTGCGTGCTTGCACAATGTTTTGTGCAAGTCACAAGCAAAGTTTGTGTCATCCTTGACAAAAGAAGCTTCTACGCCATTGTGAGGGTGTGTTGGGGTGTGAGGGTGTGTTGGGGTGTCAGTTTCAGAGCCACTGCGCAAATCCAAGATTTGATCATCCAGGTCTGATGATATAGCAATCAAAAGGGTTTTGAGCGAGTTTTTCACTGGTACCCAGCTCATGTGCGCGCGGTCATTCCCAGACAACTTATGAATATCACATGAATAAAAAATGTGAAAGTTTCACATCAAAATCTGATGCAGTTTTCTCTTGAATTCAAACATATGCCAGACACGTGAAAAAGGGCAGGAAAAGCTCTTTTCAACGATATCAAACATAGCGCTGTGCGTTCTGTCTTGGATGTGCGCATCGGTTTTTTTCAAACACCACTGTAGCATGGCTACGTGCAGGGCTCTCACGGAGAGCTGACCAAGTTTGTTTTTGACACTTACCCCTGCTCTACATTCAGTGGTGCTACAAATACATCTTTCTTTCCAGAACAAAACACACACCACAGAACTGTAGTCCGGATGATGCAATATTCACCCATATTTTTTTTGCTTGTTATGCGTGGTATATTTTGAGAGCAGCTCTTGTTGCAAAATAGCTAAATATCGCTCTCCCACACAGTTACCCACTGTTTGTAATGGGATGGACCGACCTACTTATACTAGTGTCAACATTCAAAGAAGTACCCAACGGACAAAGAAACACGCTTAGAAAAGATGGGTACAACACAATTTATTAATATTTCGGGTAAATACCCTTTGTCAAAATAAACAAACAAACAGAGGGATCAGCCGCTACTTATCTTCATTCGCAGAAGGAATGTGGCAACTGAAGGAGGTGACGTAAAATAAAAGAAAAGAAAAGGAAGAACAAAAGTGCAGAAAAAGTAAAATTGACGTCAACGAAAAACTCATAAGAGAGAGACTCGGAGAGAAACTGAACACGAGAGACAAGAGTGTGTGTAAGCGCGCGCAGGAGCGAGCAAAAGTGAATGCGTGTGTGTGAGGCCAGAGATGATAATGATGATGATAAAACTTTATTCATCAACGGTAAAAGGTTTTGACAAAAACAAATCATCATTTTACAAACTTGCCGTTGCTAACATCTACAACATAAAACAGATTAAAAGATAATAATAATTATAATAAAGAATAATATTTACACATATTATTTCATGCAACAATAAAAATTTAAAAAAAAAGAGAGAGAGAGAGAATGGGGAGTACCTTTGGGCACGAAGTATGCTGAGTGTCTAAAACACAAAGCCTGCTAAACACCAACCCAAAGGCAAACTTAATATCACCTTCAAGTTGAGGACTACCTCGGGGAAAAACGGGAGGACCCCAGGAAACAAAAACCCAGCATTTAGCACGATACACAAGTATCAAGGAATTGAAACAAAGCAAATAATCAAATTCAGTAAGAGAATATCGATATAGTAAGAGAATATCGGTATAAGTGGAAAGTAGGTAGTTGTGAAACCTTCTTCAAGGGCAACTAAAAAAAATATTAAAAAAAACGGGAGGGGGGGGGGAGGGGCTGGGGGGGGGGTTGGGGGTGGGGGAGAGGGGAAGGGGGTTGGAGAGAAAGTGAGAGATGGGATACCTTGCCTGTGTCATTCTTATCTGCTAACTGTACCTTTACCTTACTGTGTCGCTTCTGTTTGACTACTCACTAACCAGATAGGTGCGGCTGGCGCTGCTTGAAATGTACACATCCCATGGGGACTTTCTCAGCGCTGGCCAAACGATCGGTTGGATTCCTTACCCTTGCCTATCGGGCACCCGGTCACCAGCCTGTGGAGTGGTGCGCGGATGTGGGGCGGGGCGATCATGTGCATCATGTGCGATCATTGTTGCGTGGCTGTGTGTTTTTCTGTGGGCTGGTGGGTGCCTGTTGGGTGGGTCTGGTGGCTCTGGCTGGTTGTCTTCCCCCCGCCGCCCCCCCCCCCCCCCCCCCACTTTTGTCCTTCTTTTTCTTTCCTTTCTCTCTCTCTTTCTTTCTCTCTTTCTCTCTCTTCCCCTCCCCCCCAACCCCGCTCTTCTCTCCCTCTTTCCTTCTTTACGCTTTTTTTCCCCTTACCCTTCTTCCATTTCCTCCTCCCCTTCCCCCCCCCCCCCCCCCCCCACCCTCTCTCTCTTTCTCTCACCCCCACCCCCCACCCCGGTTTTTTTTTTTTTTTTTTTTAGTTGCCCTTGAAGACGGTTTCACAACTACCTACTCTCCACTTATACTGATATTCTCTTACTGAATTTGATTATTTACTTTGTTTCAATTCCTTATTACTTGTTGTGTACCGTGCTAAATGCTGGGATATTTTTCCCGGGGTCCTCCCGTTTTTCCCCTCGAGGTTGGTGTTTAGCAGGCTTTGTGTATTAGACACTCAGCCTACTTTGTGCCCAAGGGTACTCCCCGTTCGTTCTCTCTCTCTTTCTCTCTCTGGCCTCACACACACACATTCACTTTTGCTCACTCCTGCGCGCGCTTACACACACTCTTGTCTCTCGTGTTCAGTTTCTCTCCGAGTATCTCTCTTATGAGTTTTTCGTTGACGTCATTTTTACTTTTTCCGCACTTTTGTTCTTCCTTTTCTTTTCTTTTATTTTACGTCACCTCCTCTAAGTAGCGGCTGATCTCTCTGTTTGTTTGTCTATTTTGACAAAGGGTATTACTTACTTACTTACGCCTGTCACCCCTACCCGGGTATAGGCCGTCGACGAGAGACCTCCAGCAACTCCTGTCCTGTGAAAGGGTATTTACCAGATATATTAATTGTGTTGTACCCATCTTTTCTAAGCGTGTTTCTTTCTCCGTTGGGTACTTCTTTGCATTTTACACGCTTGGCAGTCACCTTTTTCATCTGGATTGCTAGTGTCAACATTGCACATTGCACTGTTTGTAATGGGATAGACCGACCTACTTGTACTAGTGTCAACATTGCACATTGCACTGTTTGTAATGTGATGGACCTACCTACTTGTACTAGTGTCAACATTGCACATTGCACTGTCTGTAACGGGATAGACCGACCTACTTGTACTAGTGTCAACATTGCACATTGCACTGTTTGTAATGTGATGGACCTACCTACTTGTACTAGTGTCAACATTGCACATTGCACTGTCTGTAACGGGATAGACCGACCTACTTGTACTAGTGTCAACATTGCACATTGCACTGTTTGTAATGGGACGGACCGACCTACTTGTACTAGTGTCAACATTGCACATTGCACTGTTTGTAATAGGATGGACCTACCTACCTGTACTAGTGTCAACATTGCACATTGCACTGTTTGTAATGGGACAGACCGACCTACTTGTACTAGTGTCAACATTGCACATTGCACTGTTTGTAATGGGACGGACCGATCTACTTGTACTAGTGTCAACATTGCACGTTGCACTGTTTGTAACGGGACGGACCGACCTACTTGTACTAGTGTCAACATTGCACATTGCACTGTTTGTAATGGGACGGACCGACCTACTTGTACTAGTGTCAACATTGCACATTGCACTGTTTGTAATGGGACGGACCGACCTACTTGTACTAGTGTCAACATTGCACATTGCACTGTTTGTAATAGGATGGACCTACCTACATGTACTAGTGTCAACATTGCACATTGCACTGTTTGTAATGGGACGGATTGACCTACTTGTACTAGTGTCAACATTGCACATTGCACTGTTTGTAATGGGACGGACCGACCTACTTGTACTAGTGTCAACATTGCACATTGCACTGTTTGTAATAGGATGGACCTACCTACTTGTACTAGTGTCAACATTGCACATTGCACTGTTTGTAATAGGACGGACCGACCTACTTGTACTAGTGTCAACATTGCACATTGCACTGTTTGTAATGGGACGGACCGACCTACTTGTACTAGTGTCAACATTGCACATTGCACTGTTTGTAATAGGATGGACCTACCTACATGTACTAGTGTCAACATTGCACATTGCACTGTTTGTAATGGGACGGATTGACCTACTTGTACTAGTGTCAACATTGCACATTGCACTGTTTGTAATGGGACGGACCGACCTACTTGTACTAGTGTCAACATTGCACATTGCACTGTTTGTAATAGGATGGACCTACCTACTTGTACTAGTGTCAACATTGCACATTGCACTGTTTGTAATAGGACGGACCGACCTACTTGTACTAGTGTCAACATTGCACATTGCACTGTTTGTAATGGGACGGACCGATCTACTTGTACTAGTGTCAACATTGCACTGGATGCACAGTCTTTAACATATGGTAACATATATAGCGTCGGATGCACTGTTTTTAACAATAACATAGCACTGGATGCACATTCTTCATAGCACTGGATGTTTTTAACATAGCACAGGATGCAGTCTTTAACATGGCACAGGATGCACAGTCTTTAAAATAGCACAGGATGCAGTCTTTAACATAGCACAGGATGCACAGTCTTTAACATAGCACAGGATGTACAGTCTTTAACACAACACTAGATGCACAGTCTTTAACATAACACTGGATGCACAGTCTTTAACATAACACTGGATGCACAGTCTTTCACGTAACACTGGATGCACAGTAATAATTAAAGTAAACACTGTAACAATGTAACATTTCACAGGCAAAACGTCTGCCAGTGAGACACATATTTTGCGATGTCATGATCTATCTTGCTATATTATGCCATGCTACGTCATGGTGTACATGCATATGCTACACAAAAGATAAAGTTACTATGTTTTGAGAGAGACTCAAGTAAATAAAACATAAACAGTAGCGGTAACAATTATTTGATCTACTGTATGCTAGGAAAATATCACTGTAGGTACATTCAATCGTAATTTATGTTATTATCAACATCGTGTGTGTGTGTGTGTGTGTGTGTGTGTGTGTGTGTGTGTGTGTGTGTGTGTGTGTGTGCGTGTGCGCGTGCACAAAACCCCTAAAATGGGTGACTTTCTTTACCATCCTTATGGAAAATGGGTGTGTGTAAAATTCTGGGTCACCAAGTCAGGCGGCACCCATTTTTTCTGAGGGTTGTTTCTTCATGATCTTTCATTCAAAAGTCAGAAAAAAATATCAAAATAGGATGTCCCATTTTCAGAGGTTCACCTCATGTTGTGTGCTTGCAATGCACTGGGCCTGTGTGTTGCCACGGAAGCGAGTGTCTCTACAGATTGATACCTGATTGGTCGGCTGCGCAGTGACACTGATGAACTGAGTTGTTTCCCCTTCCTATTGTCTTTCGTCCCGCTGGCCGTTGTTCCGTTTGCAGAGGTACAATTTTATGCAATATTTCTTAGTTAACAGCACGTCCAAGTGTACTTCTTCAGCGCAGTTATTTAACTGAGATGCTCCCAATCCGATACAATTGCACAGTCAGCAAATACTAACCCGTTTGGGCGAGAAAACTGAGACGTCTGCTACGGCCTGTCGGGTCGGCGTCTGCTGCTCAGTCTTATTGTAGTAGTAAAAGATAATAGAACCCCACGATTTTAACAAAAGCTTTCTTCTTCAATGAAAAGAATTCGTTCAATAACACCATTACAAGGCAATGTGTGACGCGATTTTGTTGGTTTTTTTCTGACATGTGATTGTAATCGAAAAGTAACTTGACACATGCATGCAAAACCAAAATGGCACCAGATTTCAGTGTGTATTTCAATCCTCGTACGCAAAACTGCCTCGTGTTTCGAAGAACAGACTTCCACGAACAGGTTTTTCGGATTGTGCAACTGAAGTGTCACTTTTTACTGTATTGCAAGTTATTGTTCGTAGGGGGCTGGGGGTACTGCAGTAATTATGTATATCTGATCCAAAATGTCAATGGGTTACATGGTTGCATTTGACATGTTTGCAGCACTGTTTTGGCCACACTCAGCACTTTCTGCACACACCCAGCGCCAGATGGATGTCCAAACCCATCGGGATCTATGGAAGTGGACAAGCACGCCCCTTCCTGGCACATGACCAAGGCCCATGGCAAAATTAGTCAGCTGCAGCAGGATAGCCCAGCCTCTGCCAGAGAGGGTGCGTCTGGTAGGAGGGTGCATAGACGGCAGCGGAATGCCCCCAATTACAAACTGGTAAGTGATTCTATTATCATCTTCATTTTACTGGCTCGTGTACGAAGCAAAAGTGAGTTTATGTTCTGGGCCACTGTTCGTGCATCCGTCGTCCATGGTAAACTTTAATGGTGGCATTTTCTCGGAGACTATTCAAGCCACATTCTTCAAGCTTGGCCCAAGGATACTTTGTGGCAAGACCTTTGTAAACATACCAAATTGAGTGACCTCCTCAAAGGGTCACGCGGGGTTGACAGATGTGTGAAAACTGCTTACATTTTCAGAAAACATGGATTTTGCTGCTGCAGAAGCCAGCCCTCATCATCGAGGTCACACATATGTAAATCGGTCATACACGGGATTACTCTTTTTTATTCTTGTGCAAGGCCCCTTAAACCCAAATTGGGCTGGTTCTGTCCTAATGCAGCTTTTATTTTCTTTTTCCATTTGGCAAATGGAGCCTGGGATGGACCTGAGACTGAGAGTGCAAGCGCATCGCAATACAAGGACAGTGATGACGAGGAGTTTGTACCGGGCTCGAGCAAACAGGATTCAGACGGTGTGTCGCCACCAATCTCTGGGATCTCTGACAAAGACAGTATTGTATTGACTATGTTAGATTTCATCAAAGTGGCAGGTTCAGGGTGGGCAGGTGTCAGTGAAGCAAGTACCAGCAAGGCGCAGTGTGCGTTAGGGGGTGAATTAGGGGGTGGCAATGAGAATGTGGATAGGCAGAAGGAACATGACGTTGGGGGTGGGGAAAGAGCGCTTACAGAAGAAACAGGTGTGCACGTGTCACAGAGAGGGAAAGGAAAGTACAAATGAGACAAGAAACATGCATGCAAATTGTGTAGCAAGCTTGTCTTGAAAATGAGCACGCACTTACATGCAGATGAGGCAGACATTGCTAAAATTTTGTTGATGAAAAAAGGGACAAAGCAAAGATGTCAAGCATGGATCAGAATACAAGATGAGGGTGATTACATGCATAATGTTGCTGTTCTTGAAAAGAAATCAGGATGTTTGATTCCTAAGTATCGCACCAAAACCAGTAAGGTAGACGACCTTCTCGCCTGTAGCCATTGCAAAGGGCTCTATCAAAAAAAGCTGATCTCTGTACACTCAAAACGTTGCTGTCAGAAACCAGGAGGGTTTCAGATAGCTAAGAGAGGTGAGGCGGCATGACGTGGGAGGCTAATGCTTCCAATACCCTAAGACGTTGACTTTTCCTTCTATCATAAGGTATTTAGCCAGACAGAGAGATGATGAGATAAGCCGTCTCATCAGAACTGACCCCTTGCTTCTTGAGTATGGAAAGAGATTATTTGACCGCAGGGCACGGCTTTTTCAGTTTGGCCACTTAGTTTGTTCCTGGCGAGCCAAGAAACTGGGTCACAAGTCACGCTCGCGCGCTGCCTCAGCCAGTCTCTCAGCCGTCAGGCTAGCTGATAAGCGGGCTTCCTGCTAGGCGCAGTACAGCAGGGAAAATGACTACCTTTTGTTTTTCATGACTTTCTTATTTACCGTTCAAGTGTGTGATGCAAAACTTTGTTTGTTTAAAAGCGGACATTCTACCCAACACACTGACACCAAACACACTATAGTTGTGACAAACCAGTAGCCAGCAGGATTAGGTGGAAATAAAGAGAAAAAAAAAAACAAATTTCACTGTCTGTGTTGAGTTTTTTTTCACAAAATAGATGAAGTTCCAACATCAATAACAAATACGATACAAACTACATCAAAACGGACTTGCATGTTCTAGAAGTAACATGCCTAGAGTAAGTATGACTTACCAGATCAGAGATACCGTGAAAGGGGCCGGAGAGCGGAGGGTGATAATGAGGTCACTGTTAGTGCCAGTATTCTCACAGGCACATAGCAGTAGCACGGATCTGTCAACGCTGGACACACAGTTCTTTGGCACTATTGCAGTTTTACTCCAACACCCTATAGCAGGAGATGGATCGACCATGGTATTTCAAGGGTAGGCCCAGATTAGCTTGGTGACAAGCACAAGGCTAATCTGGCACTACCCTTGAATTATCATGGTCAATCCATCTACTACAACTGTTATTTAGTCGTTCAATAGATGACACCTCCAAAATTTGGAAATGCAGCCGTGGTATTAAACGAGTTAAAGAAAACTGTTGTGTGGTAAACAAGGTGATCTCACTCTTTGATAGTTTCTCAGGACGAAAATGTTTAACCTGGAAAAGTCTGCTTTGACTGAACATTAACGGACCACCACAGAATAAAGAAATTCAATACACCTATGCACATCAGTCTGTTTGGCACACCAAAACCTCCTCCGACAGCAACTTAGACCAACTTTGTGATTAAGAAATAAAAGTTTAGCTTAATTGTCGGTAGAACTTCGATGGTGTGATAAGAAAAGAGTAAATGGAAGCAGGTGATTGTAATGCTGTCGTTACACACACGCTCGGCAGAGTGTTTTTTTTTATAACGACAGCATAACAATCACCTGCTTCCATTTACTCTTTTCTTTTCTTCACATGTGGCATGACTGAGTACAGCACAGATGACACTAGTGCCATCAGTGTGTTCTGTTATGAGTAATTTGAGCTTCTCTGCCTCCGTTTGCAAGCGGTATGTCCTGCTCTTTAGAATGTTTATTGTTGCATGCGTCTCTTCGCCTCCCTGCTCACCATGGAGTGCCTGTCCAAAGCCAATTTGTGCAATAAAGTCTGCACAGTGGCACTCAAGTATGTGTTGTTTTGGGATTATCTTTACTGCTGGAAAGTTGGTTCTAAAGAAGATCATGTAGT
This sequence comes from Semisulcospira habei, assembly GCA_036245525.1. Lineage (NCBI taxonomy): Eukaryota > Metazoa > Mollusca > Gastropoda > Semisulcospiridae > Semisulcospira > Semisulcospira habei. The sequence goes on from BTPG01000001.1 coordinate 101,027,196, forward strand.
TGTCAATGCTGTTTTTTATTTCTTGGATGCCAACACCTATTCTGATGATTGGTAGTTTATGTGAAACATTCTTGTGAACTTTGGAATAAAGTTTATTAAGCGTTTTAAACCTTGAGGATATATCCTCTGCTTTTGCGTGTAGGTTGTGGTCATCTGTTATCTTTACTGTGTTGGTGAGAACACTGTCACTGGATATCACTGTACACATCAGGCCTCAGATAACGATGACAGTGGTTCCCAACAAAAGATCGCCCATGATAGGCCTGCACGTATATGGCCTGGTTTTTTTTTGGTCAATTTTTACCTCCTTCCACATATTCGACATAGAGAATTGAGTCTATATTCATGGACACTGACAGTATGAGAGGTGTCCTCCATTTTCACAATCTACACAATTTAAATTGATGCAAACTTTCACATAAACATACGTTACGACTGATATTAGGTCCTATAGCTAGAAAGGGACTAAACAAAAAGTCACGTTCATTTAGCAAGCACTCCAACATCACAAAAGCAGAAAACGCACAAGAGAGTATGACACATATTCCCGTGACTGACTGCCTGAATGTTTTTATCCCACTAAAAACCTTACAAGAAGAATCTCTAGTTGTAGATGAAACTAATGCTAATAGCAAGGAATGCGGCATCTTGGATACCACTTGACTTCTGGCTATCTAGTCTGGTTGCCAAACACCGATTTGGACCTGAACCACCATGAAACAACCCCCAGAGCTGGTCTCGACGGTTTTTGATTCTCCGATGGCTATAGATTACAAATCCGACTGATGCCACTCTGGCACTATTGAGGAATTTGATTTTTTTTTTTTTTAAATAAAAAATTGAAATTAAGTATACTCAGTTTTGACACAAACGGTGAACCATACGAAGGATTGCCTGATCATGCTACAGTGTCAGGGTCAGAGATAAGGATGTTGCAAGGAGGGAGGGAATAATGTTGGATTGCCTAAAAGCATAGATTCACATTAGCCTCTGCAGTCACATGGGCTCGTGAGAATCTATACTTCATGCCAGATGAAATCTTACGCAGCTGTTCCTTTCAATGCGGGCATGGCCTATGTTTAGGTTAGACTGCACTACTGAGCAAGGCGGAGAGCCGCGCTGCCGCTACTGGGTCAAGTGCCTCTTCTGGCATGTATCAAATCAAAGAAGTACCCAACGGAGAAAGAAACACGCTTAGAAAAGACGGGTACAACACAATTTATTAATATTTCGGGTAAATACCCTTTGTCAAAATAGACAAACAAACAAACATAGAGATTAGCCGCTACTTATCTTCAATGGCAGAAGGAATGTGGCAACTGAAGGAGGTGACGTAAAATAAAAGAAAAGAAAAGGAAGAACAAAAGTGCGGAAAAAGTAAAAATGACGTCAACGAAAAATCGCGTAAGAGAGAGACTCGGAAAGAACCTGAACACGAGAGACAAGAGTGTGTGCAAGCACGTGCAGGAGCGAGCGAAAGAAAAGGCGTGTAGATGAGGCCAGAGAAAGAGAGAGAGAGAGAGAGAGAGAGAGAGAGAGAGAGAGAGAGAGAGAGAGAGAGAGAGAGAGAGAGAGAGAGAGAGAGAGAAAGAGAGAGAGAGAGAGAGAGAGAAAGAGAGAGAGAGAGAGAGAGAGAGAGAGAGAGAGAGACGGAGAGAGAGAAAGAGAGAGAGAACGAATGGGGAGTACCCTTGGGCATGAAGTAGGCTGAGTGTCTAATACACAAAGCCTGCTAAACACCAACCCGAAGGCAAACTTTATATCACCTTCAAGTTGAGGACTACCTCGGGGAAAAACGGGAGGACCCCGGGAAAAAAAACCCCAGCATTTAGCACGGTACACAACAAGTAATAAGTCATGAAAACAAAGCAAAGAATCAAAATCAGTAAGAGAATATTGGTATAAGTGGAGAGTAGGTAGTTGTGAAACCGTCTTCAAGGGTAACTCAAAAAATAAGGGGGGAGAGAGAGAGAGAGAGAGAGAGAGAGAGAGAGAGAGAGAGAGAGAGAGAGAGAGAGGGAGATGGGGGCGGGGGGGGGGGGGGGGGGGGGAAGGGGGGAAGGAGTAAGGAAAAAAAAAAAAAAAAAAAAAAAAAAAAAAAAAAAAAAAGGGAGGGGGGGGGGGGGGGGGCGGAAGACAATCAGCCAGAGCCACCAACCCCACCCAACGGGCACCCACCAGCCCACAGAAAAACACACAGGTACGCAACAAGACGACCACATACATCCCCAAGGGATGCACACGATCGCCCCGCCCCAAAACCGCGTATCAAACCGTGAGCCGGAGACCCGGTGCCCGACAGGGAAGGGCAAGGGATCCAACTAAACGTTCGGCCAGCGCTGAGAAAGTCCCCAAGGGAAATGTACATATCAACCAGCGCCAACATCACGTAACTGATTAGTGAGTAGTAAATCAGTGAGGTAAAGTAGCAGACACAAGCAAGGTAAACAATGTTAATCTTTCATATTCATCCCGAGTGGCGCCACAGTGCCCAGTTTATTAATCAATCCAAAGAAATGGCTGGATTTTTCATCGACAGACACTACCCACATACTGTTGTTCAAGGATCTCTCCAAACGGTTCAAAAACTTAGTCGCGCGAGTACACTGCAGACTAAACCTACCGCTGATAGTGACAGACCTATCGTAACCATGATCTACCATCCCCACACCAATCCGGTGCGTAAAATCCTTCTTTCTAACTGGGGTCTTTTGTCATCCAGTCAAGAATCTGCTGCTATCTTTTCTGAACCTCCGTTGGTAGCTTTCAAGAGGGATATTAATTTGCGGGACATGCTTGTTCGCTCTACTCTCAAGCCTCGTCATACCACCAGAGCCTCCGGCTCCACTCCGTGCAATGTTCCTAATTGCAAGACGTGTCCTTTTATTTGCCCTTCCACCGTGGTCAATGGTCCACGTTACAAATTCAACATAGACAGATACTTCACGTGTCAAACCACCAACGTGATTTATGTCATCTCCTGTGTTAAATGCGGCCAACTCTATGTTGGAGAGACGGAAAGAACCATCAACGACCGTTTCAAAGAACATCTTCAGTCTGTCAAGTACCAATACAACAGACCGGTCGGACGACATTTCAATCAGGCCGACCACTCCGTCTCAGACATTCGAGTTAAAGGCCTCTGGCTTATGCAAGCCAGTAATGTCTGGGCCAGGAAAGACCGTGAAAAATTTCTGATTAATAAACTGGGCACTGTGGCGCCACTCGGGATGAATATGAAAGATTAACATTGTTTACCTTGCTTGTGTCTGCTACTTTACCTCACTGATTTACTACTCACTAATCAGTTACGTGATGTTGGCGCTGGTTGATATGTACATTTCCCTTGGGGACTTTCTCAGCGCTGGCCGAACGTTTAGTTGGATCCCTTGCCCTTCCCTGTCGGGCACCGGGTCTCCGGCTCACGGTTTGATACGCGGTTTTGGGGCGGGGCGATCGTGTGCATCCCTTGGGGATGTATGTGGTCGTCTTGTTGCGTACCTGTGTGTTTTTCTGTGGGCTGGTGGGTGCCCGTTGGGTGGGGTTGGTGGCTCTGGCTGATTGTCTTCCGCCCCCCCCCCCCCCTCCCTTTTTTTTTTTTTTTTTTTTCCTTACTCCTTCCCCCCTTCCCCCCCCCCCCCCCCCCCCCCCCCCCCCCCGCCCCCACTCTCCCCTCTCCTCTCTCTCTCTCTCTCTCTCTCTCTCTCCCCCTTATTTTTTGAGTTACCCTTGAAGACGGTTTCACAACTACCTACTCTCCACTTATACCAATATTCTCTTACTGATTTTGATTCTTTGCTTTGTTTTCATGACTTATTACTTGTTGTGTACCGTGCTAAATGCTGGGGTTTTTTTTCCCGGGGTCCTCCCGTTTTTCCCCGAGGTAGTCCTCAACTTGAAGGTGATATAAAGTTTGCCTTCGGGTTGGTGTTTAGCAGGCTTTGTGTATTAGACACTCAGCCTACTTCGTGCCCAAGGGTACTCCCCATTCGTTCTCTCTCTCTTTCTCTCTCTCCGTCTCTCTCTCTCTCTCTCTTTCTCTCTCTCTCTCTCTCTCTCTCTCTCTCTCTCTTTCTCTGGCCTCATCTACACGCCTTTTCTTTTGCTCGCTCCTGCACGTGCTTGCACACACTCTTGTCTCTCGTGTTCAGGTTCTTTCCGAGTCTCTCTCTTACGCGATTTTTCGTTGACGTCATTTTTACTTTTTCCGCACTTTTGTTCTTCCTTTTCTTTTCTTTTATTTTACGTCACCTCCTTCAGTTGCCACATTCCTTCTGCCATTGAAGATAAGTAGCGGCTAATCTCTATGTTTGTTTGTTTGTCTATTTTGACAAAGGGTATTTACCCGAAATATTAATAAATTGTGTTGTACCCGTCTTTTCTAAGCGTGTTTCTTTCTCCGTTGGGTACTTCTTTGCATATTACACGCTTGGCAGTCACCTTTTTGGTCTGGATTGATGTATCAAATCGCCTCGTTATTGACTGGTTCAACTGTTGATGCGTGGGAGAAGTTCCAATTTTGTGGAGATTTCGAATAGAAAAGCAACTGCTTCCATTTTTTTTTTTTCTTTCCGGGAACTGCGAAAATCTAGCTACTACATAACGAGGTTAAATGCACCCACAAAATAATTTAAAAAAATTATAATGAATTGCATTTCAGTTCTAGTGTGTTCGTGTGTATTTAGTATCTACACTAAAACATCGTAATTTATTGTGTGGCCATATGCAACTATAACATATAGATAATAGTCAGTATATCGGAAATAGCTCAGCGGATTTATTACGTACAACATGAGACTAACGTGTCGGTCTGTCTGTTGTGGCTGGGTTGCTGACGCAAAGTATGGTGTTCTATATGGGTCATAATGACGTTTCATTTAACGACGAGCCATAAGCGATGGGTTAAGCTCAATGCTGCGTCACAAAAAACGAGTGTAAAAACGGCTACAGTCTCTCACACAGATGAAATAATACTGTGTAGTGTCGGTGGGTGTGTATGAGAGAGAGAGAGAGAGAGAGAGAGAGAGAGAGAGAGAGAGAGAGAGAGAGAGAGAGAGAGAGAGAGAGAGAGAGAGAGATGATGATGATGATGAAACATTATTTAACGGTAAGAAGTTTTGACAGAAACAAATCGTCATTTTACAAACATGCCGTTGCTAACATCTACAACATAAAAGAGAGAGAGAGAGAGAGAGAGAGAGAGAGAGAGAGAGAGAGAGAGAGAGAGAGAGAGAGAGAGAGAGAGAGAGAGAGAGAATGTTTAGGACTGTACTGTTTACATAGAAAACAGTGAAAATAGTAGGAGGGATATTGCTTTGGTTTTTCTCCTCCGTCTGCTTTCAGCACAATCCGATCCCTTATATAACGTAATTATGGAGCGGTGCCTGTTCAAAACACAGTCATTGTCTCTTCAGTGTCATTTGGAAAATGCTAGAGCTGACGGTGAGCGGAGAAAAGCGCATTCATAAAATAATTCAGTCAAGCAAAGATCGGTGTGACGGTCTCCATGAAGATATAAAAGCATTATTACAATCAGAGAGTCGTTTGATCCACTGTCACAGAAGCTGTGTTCCTTCGTATACATCAAATCACCGTATTCATTGCCATCTGACACGCAAACGGGGACCTGCTCCTGGAACGTCCGACTCTGGGCAACCAATCACCAACGAAACAAGTGAGGAGATCTAGTGTTCATCGTTTTGACATTGCCTTTTCTGTGGTGAAATCTGTAAGGTGGAAGGCTCACAAAATCTAAGTCGATAGCGTGCTGCTTATTGTGTGAGAACTGCAGACAGAGGTTCAAGCAAGGACTTCAAACATGTGATCATGGACGTCTGCAGCAAAAGAAAAGATTCCTGGTTTCGTGAAGTGCGATTGAGGTTGAATGGCGCCTTTGCTGATTTACACATGCTTGCTGATGCACGATATCACGACAGCTGTAAAATACAGTTCACTGTGGGGCACAAGGGCGTAAATGCAGCAGCAGCAAAACACAACGGGTCACAACACGACATTGATGATCCTGCTTTTGAGTCTCTTGTAGATTTCATGAAAGTCAACAGGTCTTCTATGTGAACCTCTGTTGAGGTACACGAATTATACCTGGCCTATGGAGGGAGTGGATTATCCCGTGCACAGCTTCTGAGCTGGCAAAGCTGTTGAGTTAATTTGGCGACCTCCTTCTTTTGTCTTCCAGTGGTCTTGCAAATATACTTTTATTTCGCCAGAAGGCATCTTGTCTGGTGAGACTTGATAAAGATGAAGAAGATGATATATCAGTTGAAAAGGTGGCAAAAGCTATATCCATCGAGACACACACACACACAAAAAAAAATATTTACACAGACAAATCGTCATACAAAGCTAGACTTGATCAGAATACGATCGCGCAGCAAATCAGTCCGACTCACCTATCTTTGCTGGCAAATATTTCCGACAAGCTCCAGTCAGGGCCACTACCGTCATTGTTAATTGGTAACATGATGATCACCGGAATTGTCACAAAGAGGGCTACTCCACTACAAGTTGCACTAGGCGTGTTCGTACGGGAAAAGCATCTCATCCAAAGTCTATATGACTTTGAAGTCACATGTTCCTACGACGAAGGTGTTCGCTTCAAGGCTTCAAGGAAGATGATGACAACTGTGGACAGAATCCTTCAAATGAAGCAATCAGTGCCAGCTCTTGCTAGTTCCCAGTACATCTTTGCCACACCTTCTGGTCAGAGGCCTTACAGAGGTCATGATGTTCTGAAGGAACATGCCCATGTTCACATTTACTCAGTTACGGAAGCAGGTTGCAACTTTGGCTCAGTCAATGGCCATCTCGGAGTTAGACCAGGATCAGCTGGCAGACTTCCTTGGTCATGATATTCAGATACATCGCCGTATCTACCACCAGCCTCAAGATGGCCTTCAAAAGGCAAAAGTGGCAAAGATTCTTCTGTCAGTTAACAATGGGATGACAGATTTTGAGAGTTGCATTAGAGCTGAGCTGGGCGTTGATGAAGAGATTGACTTTGACAATGAAGACACATCAGAAACTCACAGAGAGGTCTCGAGGGGAAACAGCACCTGCGAATGAAGCAAGCAGCAAGTCAACAACACAGGAATCAATGAGCATGACAGAGAAAAGACGTCCAGAGCCTGATGACAATCTAGTTTTGATGATGACAGTACTGCGTCAGCTCCTGTTCGAAAGAAAGCTAGATTTACAAGGAAACCATGGGGGAAAGCTGAAGAGAAAGCTGTTCAAACTCATTTCAAGACACACCTCGTTGTGAACAAACTTCCTGGAAAGGTCAAGATACAGCAGGCAATCGCAGAAGAGCCCGCACTTAGACACAGGCGCTGGACAAACATTAAGGATTACATCCGCAACGGACTGAAAAAGTTACAAAAGAAATGAATTGAGATTCTCCGACACTCGCGGCATTTTCATTTTTATACAGATTTTTTAGAAGAGTGTTATTATTGGGTTGGTTTCAGCATGTATAGTTTGTTTTTATCTGATGGACGCCTGGATCATTTTGTATACTGTATAACCTTTGAATTTGCAAAACGAAACAGCCGGCTGGGGACAAAAGACAATAATAAGATAAGAAAACCATTGACAACGTAAAGATTTATTACAAGAGTGTTATTATGGGGTTGGTCCGCCTGGATCATTTTGCATACTGTATAACATTTAAAACTTTGCAAATGGAAATGCGGTTGGGGATGAAAGGCAATAATAAGGGGTAAGAAAACCATTGTCAACATAAAGATATATTACAAGAGTGCTACTATGGGGTTGCTCTGCCTGGATCATTCTGTATACTGTATAACATTTAAAACTTTGCAAACGGAACAGGGGACGAAAGACAATAGTAAGATGATTGATTGATTGTACACTGCTTAACATCCCGACAGCAACAAGGCTTTCTCAGGACGTGCCTGCACTGCTTGTGAAAAAAAATAAATAAACAGAACATTGAATGTATGTCGCCAGCCGGTCAAATACGTTAAATAAACCTAACATATGGGGCCTAAATAAAACTAAGACCATTTAGCAACACACATCCAATATCAAGAGCTACAGGCAGTGCAGACAGTAGGGAGAGTTTTAAAAAGGCAAATACAGGTGAATGGACAAAGGGTAGACAGAAACACATGCCCCAGAATAGAGAGAAAAACCCACCCTGTGGGGCTGACCAGGGTGACCCTGGGAACTAAAAAGTAGTTAACCCCACCCAAGTCCCCCAGGGCAGACCCAGGTGGGGGCCACTGTTTAGTTGCAAAGTAAGGTTAATGTTACACAGTATACAAATGATCCAGGTGTACATCAGATAAAAACAGAGCTATACACGCTGAAAACAACCGAATAATAACGCTCTTGTAATAAATCTTTATGTTGACATAGGTTTTCTCATCTATTGCCCCCCACCCGGGTCTGCCCTGGGGGACTTGGGTGGGGTTAACTACTTTTTAGTTCCCAGGGTCACCCTGCTTAGCCCCACAGGGTGGGTTTTCCTCTCAATTCTGGGGCATGTGTTTCTGTCTACCCTTGGTCCATTAACTTGTATTTTTCTTTTTAAAGCTCTCCCTACTGTCTGCGCTGCCTGCATCTCTTGAAAAGAAGTACCCAACGGAGAAAGAAACACGCTTAGAAAAGACGGTTACAACACAATTTATTAATATTTCAGGTAAATCCGCTTTGTCAAAACAGACAAACTGTTACGATTGTGGTTGTGTTGTTCTGTGAGAGCATGCATGTGTTAATCGTAGGAAACGTTCCGATATTTATTTGAGCTATCATGGTTGCGAATCACGTACCTTTTCAGTAAGTTTCTTTATCGTTAGCGTAGAGCGAAATGGGCTTTGTTATGATACCCTAAGTTTAGTCCGGAAGTTTCTAGCAAAGTCGCACGGAGAAGAGCGGTAGAGACATCATTACACACTGGGATTTGGGGCTGAAATTAGCAGTCAAATTTTTGTAGACTATTTTAGCTAATTCTAGAAAGTTCTTTATATTTAATATTTTTGAGTTTCAGTTACGTGTTCTGTTCTGATTGGTTGCATTGTGTAAATTCGGTGGATTTTTCTGGAAAGTTGTTTTACTATAAAAGTTGGTGCTAGGAAGCACGAGTGTACATTGTCATGCATTGTCAGTTGTAGGGACACACAGTTTATCATAGGTAAGTGGCCCATATAGGGTGTACGTTGTGAGAGATGCAGCGTAACGGTGGTGTATGTTGTGTGAGGAACTTTGTGTCGCCAGTGTTGACATTTGCAGAAGAGACATTGTATCAGTGTTGGTGCATTTTGGAATGCATTGTGTGGAGATCGCATTGCTGAATTAAAATATTGTTGGAAATGTTACTCCAGAGTAGCCTACATCCTTAAGCCACGATGATGGGTTGCAGATGAATGAAGTGTATTTAAAAGAACCTTATGTGCATGCGTCTGGTGTGTTTATCATACTACGACTACGATTCCACCACGTAACACAAACAAACGGAGAGATCAGTCGCTACTTATTTTCATTTGCAGAAGGAATGTGGCACATTCTGATCTCTCCGTTTGTTTGTCTGTTTTGACAAAGCGGGTTTACCCAAAATATTAATAAATTGTGTTGTAACTGTCTCTTCTAAGCGTGTTTCTTTCTCCGTTGGGTACTTATTTGCATTTTACACGACTGACAGTCACCTTTTTGGTTTGAATAATTTTTTTGTTGTTGATATCTCTCTTGATTTTAGATGTGTATTGCTAAATGGTCTTAGGTTTATTTAGCGTATTACTATTAGACTGGCTGGAGAGATACATACAATATTCTGTTCAATTTTTTTTTTTTTTTTCACAAGCAGTGCTGGCATGTCCTGAAAAAGTCGGGATGCTCAGCAATGTAAAACCAATCGGGACGAAAGACAATAATAAGATAAGAAAACCATTGTCAACATAAAGATTTATTACAAGAGTGTTATTATTTCAGTGTGTATAGCTTGTTTTTATCTGATGTAAAAAAACCTCGATCATTTTGGAAATGTCTGTAACTTTTTTGTTACTATAAAGTACACTTTGCATACTGTGCATTGTTTCAAAAGTCACAGGAAGCATAAACCTGAGCTGAGTTGGTATACCTCGCCCTCTACCTAGGTTAAACACACCAGCGGTGCCATTGTTGCTATTTTTGCACCAGACCGGTCGCTCGGACCGGTCATGTGCACCAGATCTGAGCGCGCAGGTTGGCTTCTGCTCTTGTAGAGTGGTCTCATACGTTCATGCGGAAGATTGTGATCGCAGTCAAAAAAAAAAAAGGTTCGTTTGCGGTTTTAACTTTTACTTTTTTTTAGCCACGCCTTTTACCTCCCCTAACACGCCAGTTTTGTGTTGAGATGGTGGAGGCTTGTGTCATGCCCCACACCACTGAATCAAGTCCATTGTACATGTAGTGCGCTCATTTCTTGGACTTCAACTATGACGGTGCTTTCTGCCGCAAATGACGCAGATGTCACAAAATCGCCTCCATTGAGGATTAAAAAAGGTATTTTTCAAATCTGCCTAATCGCGTAATGTTTCGTGGTGCTAGCATAAGGATGGATGCATTATTACTGGATTGCATATTATGGGAAAGGGTTTATTCTTTATTCATGTTATTTTGCAGCAATCAAACGACGGTCACGTGATTCTTTCTCCAATGGTTACCCATTACAGGTGCAGAAAGCACATGCTCTAAACCGATCGGGTGCACCAGACTGGTCCGAGCGACCGGTCTGGTGCCACAATAGCAACATTGGCACCTCTGGTGCGTTTAACCTAGGCACTGGACGAGGTATACCAACTCGGATAAACTTTATTGTCGCACTTGCTAGAACTCAGTATTATATTTCTCTCTCCATTTTATGAATAGAGGCACATAAGTCGCGGAAACCCTTTACGTGCCGAAGGCAAGAACTAGTTTTCCTCATCACAAAGTTGCCAGAAAAAGGTTTGACTGCTCTTGATTGTTTGATATGAAGTGTATACAAACAATTACTGTGTTTTTATATGCATGCACCTTTGATGTGATTAATAAAGGCTGAAGTTTCAAGTGATTTCATATGTTGTCAGTTACTGAGTTAGTTAATTAATTAATGTCAGTGTTCTGTTTTGTCATTTTAACTCATTCTACCCCAAGACCGGAATCCCCAAATGTTGAAGTCGTCTTCTGAAGACTGCGTTGCAGTGCAGGAGACAGATCGACCATGATAGTTCAAGGGTGATGCCAGAATAGCTTGGTGCCCATAGGCGCCAAGCTATTCTGGCATCACCCTTGAACTATCATGGTGGATCCTTATTTTGCTGTGGTGTGTCTGGGGTAGAATAAGTTATGTGTTAGTTTCTTCATCTGGGTCTTTTTCTATTTTTCATATTTTTCCACACTTTTTAACCCGCATTATAATGAGGCTAAAAGCTTCAAATTTGTACACTGCCATATATGCAAGCTACATTACAGTACTTACACCAGATAAGGACATAGACCAATGGCTTTAGTTCAAGGTTGGTGCCATAATAGCTTGGCGTCTAGAGGCGCCAAGCTATTCTGGCACTACCCTTGGACTATTTTAGTCACACTTGTTGCACACACTGGTGTATTCGAAATTATAAGGGTTAATATTCAAAATGCTCTGTTGCTGTTTGTCTCAAAACTCCAGAGTACATAAAAAAGTTCTTTAATTTCCAAAATACATTATGTTGATTCTCACATAAATGCCATGATAAACTGTTTTGCTTCAGAAGGACAAAACGTAGCAATGTTTAAAAGATTTCCTCTGTAAAAATCATAATCGAAAGGTTACGGGCCAGTGTTCATTCAATTTTGCACCATACAATGTTAAAAATAGAGTTCAAACTGGTGCTGTCCAACCGGTTTCAAGCGCTACAGGAGCTAGTAAATGAAGAGGAGGCGGTCACCACAGAGCAGCAGTGGAGGGCAGTTAGAGAGGCGCTGAACTCAACCTGCAAAGACACTGTAGGGTTCAGGAAACACCATCACAAGGACTGGCTGTCGGCACAGACCTTGAAGAAGATAGAAGTGAGGAAGCAGAAGAAAGCAGTTGTCAACAACAGTCGCACAAGAGCAGCCAAAGTAAGGGCACAGGGGGAATACTTGGAAACCAACCGCGAGGTGAAGAGGAGTACCAGGGCAGACAAGAGGGCCTACACAGACAGCCTGGCAGCAGAGGCAGAAAAGGCAGCGGCAACATGAAACAGCTCTATGACATTACCAGAAGATTGTCAGGCAAGTATGGTCATACAGAAAGACCAGTAAAAGACAAAGAAGGCAAGCCTATTGCAGACAGAGCAGACCAACTCGACAGATGGGCCGAGTATTTTGAAGAGTTACTGAACAGACCTAGCCCACCCGACCCCCCAGACATTCAGCTGGCAGAGACCGACCTACCCATCAGCTGTGACAGACCCAGCCGGGAAGAGATCAGAAGAGCAGTGGCATTTTTGAAGAACGGCAAAGCAGCAGGCCCAGATGGCATCCCAGCGGAGTCTCTGAAAGCAGACCTAGAGACAACAGTGGAGATGCTGTACCCACTGTTTGGAAAGATCTGGGAAGAGGAGGTGATGCCGGCTGACTGGAAGGAGGGGTACCTAATCAAGCTTCCCAAGAAAGGCGACCTCAGCAAGTGTTCCAACTACAGAGGAATCACCTTGCTGTCAGTACCAGGAAAGGTCTTCAACAGGATCATCCTGGAGAGAATGAAGAGCTCCGTTGACCCCCAACTGAGAGACCAGCAAGCAGGATTCAGGAAGAACCGATCATGTACAGACCAGATCGCCACTCTCCGCATCATCGTGGAACAGTCTCTGGAGTGGAGCTCCCCGCTGTACGTCAACTTTGTGGATTATGAGAAAGCATTTGACAGTGTGGACCGAGAGACTCTGTGGAAACTCCTACGACACTACGGTGTACCCACAAAGCTCGTCCGCCTGATCAAGAGCAGCTACGATGGCATGACATGTCGCGTGATCCACGAAGGGCAGTTCACCAGGGAGCTCCAGGTCAGAACTGGTGTCAGGCAGGGGTGTCTGCTGTCTCCGTTCCTCTTCTTACTGGCCATAGACTGGGTCATGAAGATGACCACAGAGCACAGACGAAGTGGAATACAGTGGACACTGTGGACACAGCTTGACGACCTCGATTTTGCAGACGACTTGGCATTACTGTCCCACACTCATCAACAAATGCAGGACAAGACCACGAGGCTTGCTGACATCTCGTCCCAAGTGGGCCTCACCATTCACAAACAGAAAACAAAGACAATGAGGCTGAACGCAACCAGGGAAGAACCACTCTTGCTTGCTGGCACCCCGTTGGAGGAGGTGGAGTCCTTCACCTATCTCGGGAGCATCATAGACAAAAAAGGCAGCACTGATGCAGATGTCAGAGCACGAATCGGTAAAGCCAGAGCAGCCTTTCTCCAGTTGAAAAAAGTGTGGAGTTCCAGAGAGCTGTCACAACACACCAAAGTCCGGATTTTCAACTCCAATGTAAAAGCAGTTCTCCTATATGGAGCAGAGACTTGGAGATTGACAAAAACCACAGTCAACAGAGTACAGACCTTCATGAACAGTTGCCTTAGAAGAATTTTGAAAATCCACTGGCCAGAGAAGATCAGCAATGTCAGACTCTGGGAGAGAACAGAGCAGATAACAGCAGAGAATGAAATTGGGCGAAGAAGATGGGGATGGATCGGTCACAGTCTGAGAAAGCCAGCTTCCAGTATCACTAGGCAGGCATTGTTATGGAACCCCCAGGGAAAGAGGAAAAGAGGTAGGCTGAGAAACTCCTGGCGTCGAGACCTCCAAGCAGACATCAAGAGACTGGGAACCACCTGGAGTAGAATCGAAGGAGAAGCACAGGACAGTAGTTGCTGGAGGTCTCTCGTCGATGGCCTATACCCGGGTAGGGGTGACAGGCGTAAGTAAGTAAGTAATGTTAAAAATGTTAATGCATACATACACATTAAGTTGAAAAAAAAAAGTGAAAAAGAAGTATTCCATGAACTTGACCTTATTACAGACGCCTAATGTTATGAAGACACCCATTTTCTCTGTAATGCCAGTTTTTGTGTGAGAGGCACCTACTTTATTGGTAGAAACACATTTTTTCTCCACCTAGTGGCTCTGTTTCTGGAAAACGTCTATTTTAAGTAATTCCAGAGCTCTAGAATAAATAGAAATATGGGAACCCATTTTCACATAAAATGGTGGGTACCCCACCCACTCTGAGGCTTTTGTCTCCATGTGTGTGTGTGTGTGTGTGTGTGTGTGTGTAATTTCGTCACATAATTATTTGAGGGCCAAAGTTCATCTTGCGCTCACTTCTATACTGACAAGTTTTGTACTTGTGCACAAGCTATACTTGAAAATAAACATGACAACAAATTATTACCTTTTCCCTGTTCCGATTAGGTATGTATTTGTGCCTTGAAGCGTGTGGTTCCCAGGATTACAACCAAGAACACGAATAACACGCTGCGATAGTTGCTCTAGTTTGGGCAATTTTGCTGAGACCGCCATCTTGGAAACTCGTCTGCTACGAATTTATTTTAAATAACTTTTTACCAATAGTTTTCGTATTCAATATCAGTGAAATACTTATTTGGAACTGAGAAGCACTTCTAAGTAAAATATATGATTTTGTATCTATGAAAATTCTCTTTGTTTATTCCATCGGCGTGATTTGACGAGAATTCATTATTTCCGGTAGTCCGAGGACGCACTTTGTCAGGATGTTTTCTTTTTCCTGACTAATTTCTATGTATTGACAGTAAACAAGCGGATAAAATGTCGAATCAAAGGTAAAGAAACGTTCTATACTGTCGTATGATAAAGGTAAAATTTAACTTGTATGTGGTTAAATGACAACAAACGAGTGTGTTTAGACTCCGTGTTGTCGAAAAGTTGGGGGTGCTCGTCTGCTCTTGTGATCGCCGATCATAAACTTTTCTTCATTTCAGTAATAATAATAGTTGTCCAAATGATGGCACGTACACTAGTTGAAATGGAGTTGAAATATGGAGGATTAGGTATGTTTTAATTTAATCCTCTTTTTTACGGAGCAAATGAGTGAGATGTTTTTATGCAACTAGTTATATCTCACTCGGAGTGGAACTGGAAGGCTCCTGTCAATTTAGTTTGTCATACCATTAAACTTAAATAGTTATACCTTGTTAGGGGTGGGTGTGGCAGACTTTCCTTGCCTGCTCGTAGAGCAATCAAGGAACTTCGTCCTGACATTGCATCGTTTATGATCAATTTTTCATGTTCTGTTTTTCTATGTTGTGCTTGACAGCGAGCTAAAGAAGCTAAGTGATGAAAATTTGGCGAAACAACCTGATGAAGTGTTTGACATTATTTGTAAGATAGGAAGAGGGTAAGATGAAATTTGCATCTGAATGAGGAATTTTGTTTTTACCTTTGTACCTTGCAAGCTTTCAGTCGTAGAGTTTCAGGCTTTGTTTTTCCAAAAATATTTTGCAAAGCCAGAATAAGTAAAGTTAATAATTTGACAGCTTTTATTACGTTTAATAGTGATTACACTATACATTGTGTGAATTAAATGGTGTTAGTTATTGTGAAATGAAGATGATCATCATGTTACACTGAATTGATCAGTCTGGCTTTGCAAAATAGTGAATGCGCTTGGAATGAATGCCTTTACAGTTTGCAGATTTGTTGGTGCATGTGATGTAGCGGGCAAGGCGATTTCACCTCAAACCTGTGGCTGTTCTGAATGGTGTATTTTGGTGTATGTTTGTTGTTTTGTGTTGTATTTTTATTGTGTGCTGGTATGCTGTGCAGTGTCACGGCAGTAAATTTCGATTTGACACTCAGCTGCATTTTCATTGTGGTGGTATGCTGACAGCTGTGCAGTGTCACAACAGTAAATTTCTGTTTGACAGCTGCAGGCAAGAGCTATTTATTAAAATGAATGAATTGAAATCAATAAAGGAAAACCTTAACACTGCAGGATGGAGAGAATCTACAGTGAATAAACTGTTGATGGTCCATCGCATCAATCATTGAGCACAAAACAAATGAACATTCAGATTCATTTGTTAGCGTTAGGAAAAAGAACACTTGTTAGCTAATTCAGTAATTGTTGGACTCAATATGGCAGTTGGTCAGTTTAACTTAAGAAGTTTACTGGCAAAAGCACCATTTGTTTTATTTTGTTTTGAAAATTTCATTCGGGCATTCGGAAGCTTGTTTTAGTGAATGTCTCATGACTGAATGTATGTTTGGGGTGTGTGTGAAAGTGGGGGGGGGGGGGGGTGAGGAGGGGGGGGGGGGAGTGCAGTACAGTGCATCCGTGTGTTGTGAAAGGTTTTAGAAAATAAGCCTTGTCATTTTATGACCCTAAAATTGTCTTGCCATTTTGTTGCATCTTGATAATTAATGTCTGTTGGCTTGTGATGAAACATGTGTTTAAAACTTTTAACTGTAAGTGTAATCAATGGCTACAGTTTCATGTTCTCCACCCCCCATCCCCACCCCTCTTCATTCACTATGTACTGTTCTAGTTGTGCTGTGAAAGTCTGAATTTGTAGCTGTTTGATAGCTTTTTAAAATTTTAATTTTTTTATTTATTTTTTAAAACAATTAAAATTGTATTATTATGTTTTGTTGGTTACGCTGTACATACACTAGGAGCAGACCAGTACAACATGACAAAATCTTGCTGTAATCGCCTTCACAAAAGACGCTTTCAACAGCCAAAGGGTTACGAGCGGCCAGTACAACATGATGAACTCTTACTGTAAATGCCTTGACAAAAGGCGCTTTCAACAGCCAAAGGGTTACGAGCGGCCAGTACAACATGATGAACTCTTACTGTAAATGCCTTGACAAAAGGCACTACCAACAGCCAAAGGGTTTACGAGCTAGTCATTGGCAATGTGGTTTGAGTTTGATTCAAACCAGCATGCATCAACTGGCACAGACTTGGAACATGATTAAAAGGAGTTTTTGTGTAAGCAGGTTGTTATCCATTGCCACTGACAGGACATGACGCATAAAAGAGTTTCTGTGTAAGCAGGCTTATTTCCAGTGTCACTGTTTTCACTATACAAGAGTTTCTGCGTATGCGGGCTGAATACCAGTGTCACTGACTTGACATGTACACTTGTTGCATGCAACATGCTTTTGGGAGTTTGAAGGGCTGTGGGCAGAATGCCTTTGTGCAACAAAGATCAGAAAGTGGACTAGGTGATCATATGTTGCGTGCAACATGCCTTTTGGAGGGTAATGGCTGTGGGCAATGTTTTGTACATGTAGCTACTGATACCACTGATAGTACCTGACAGTACCTATGGCTGTCTACAGTAAAGTTACCGACCCCATGTGCTACTGCTAGCTACCAACACCATGGACAGTGCCAGCTGCTGTCTACAATAATGGTATTGCCCCCCGCATGCTAGCTACCAATACCATGGACAGTACCAGCTGCTGTCTCTTCATCTTGGCTTGACTTCGCGAACGAAGATTCTATAGGGCTTGCCCACGTCGTCTGCAGGCATTTTCGTGACTGCGGAGGCCAATCCGGGACAGGCAGGTTCGACCGCAGTGGCTGCAGGGGAAGGTCTGGTGAGGGTTCTGACCAGACCTTCCCCTGCAGCTGCTGTCTACAATAATGGTATTGCCCCTCGCGTGCTAGCTACCAATACCATGGACAGTACCAGCGGCTGTCTACACTAAAGTTACCGACCCCCACGTGCTAGCTGCCGTTACCACTGACAGTACCCGAGTCGTGTTAGCAGGAGGTATATCCTCAGTAACCCCCACAACGTCAGTACCCGAGTCGTGTTAGCAGGAGGTATATCCTCAGTAACCCCCATAACGTCAGTACCCGAGTCGTGTTAGCAGGAGGTATATCCTCAGTAACCCCCACAACGTCAGTACCTGAGTCATGTTAACAGGAGGTATATCCTCAGTAACCCCCACAACGTCAGTACCCGAGTCGTGTTAGCAGGAGGTATATCCTCAGTAACCCCCACAACGTCGGGGATCATGATGACCAGTCTTCTGCAGCTGGATGGTGTTGACATTTTCTGGGCAGTAAATGGGTGGCTGTGCAGTGACTAGCTCTAATGACTACTGCGACCTGCTGGTGGTGACTAGCTCTAATGACTACTGCGACCTGCTGGTGGTGACTAGCTCTAATGACTACTGCGACCTGCTGGTGGTGACTAGCTCTAATGACTACTGCGACCTGCTGGTGGTGACTAGCTCTAATGACTACTGCGACCTGCTGGTGGTGACTAGCTCTAATGACTACTGCGACCTGCTGGTGGTGACTAGCTCTAATGACTACTGCGACCTGTGGTGGTGACTAGCTCTAATGACTACTGCGACCTGCTGGTGGTGACTAGCTCTAATGACTACTGCGACCTGCTGGTGGTGACTAGCTCTAATGACTACTGCGACATGCTGGTGGTGACTAGCTCTAATGACTACTGCGACCTGCTGGTGGTGACTACCTCTAATGACTACTGCGACCTGCTGGTGGTGACTACCTCTAATGACTACTGCGACCTGCTGGTGGTGACTAGCTCTAATGTTATGTTGTACTGGGACATGCTGGCGGTGACTAGCTCTAATGTTATGTTGTACTGGGGCCTGCTGGTGGTGACTAGCTCTAATGTTATGTTGTACTGGGACCTGCTGATGGTGACTAGCTCTAATGTTATGTTGTACTGGGGCCTGCTGGTGGTGACTAGCTCTAATGTTATGTTGTACTGGGGCCTGCTGGTGGAGACTATCTTTAATGTTATGTTGTACTGGGCCTGCTTGTAATGGTGCCGGTAGCTTTGTTGTGGGCATGCTGTGTGTGGAATGGTTCTGCTTGCACTGTGTCTTTTCTCCTGCTTCCATCCAGTGACAATCAGATTTGGCGGCTAAGTGAGGAAAGCCTAACTCGGCCCCCAGAGGAAGTCTTCGACATTTTGGGGAAATTGGGCGAAGGGTAAGATAACCGCGTGAGCTGAAGCAAGTATCTCTGTATCACTGTCAGCGTATTGTAACGCATATAGCACGTCATAGTCTGGGCAACTGGGTGATGGCAGTCAAAATGTCCTAATACTTAACAAGTGGCTTACTATAAGCCCAAGTGCACACTGTCAGCTGTACCTGTGGTCACGTGCGCAAGGATGGATAGTTTTAACCCATTTCACCGCACCACTATGTACCAGTTACAGGAGATGGATTGACTATGACAATTAAAGGGTAGTACCAGATTAGCTTGGCACCATCAGGCGCCAGGTTAGTCTGGCGCTACCCTTGAATTGTCATGGTCAATCCATCTCCTGCTGTAGTGCGTCAGGGCTGAATGGGTTAACTGTTTGAGAGGAAGTCAGTTTGCTCATACACAATTGTGGCATGGTACGTGACAGGTGTTGACTAAATGGGTAGCGTGAAATTACAATTCCATTACAAGTGTTTTTATCATTTTGAACACTTTAAAAGTAATTGACAAACTTGTGGGGCAATATGTACTGTTGGCTTAGCAGTGAATACAATGCTTTTCCACAATAAGTGTGTTGTCTAACATTTAATGACCTTGAGTCTGCGCAGATCCAATGACTTAAACTCTCAGCGCTCTCTGACTGGTGTAAAATCACTCGCAATTTTGCTGCCATTTACTTTACTATATATGTAGTCAATTGAATCAGTACATGAAATTGGCACCTGAACATTGAGTTTACTGAGCGTACTCAGTCAGTACATGAAATTGGCACTTGAACATTGAGTTGACTGAGCATACTTGATCAGTACATGAAATTGGCACTTGAACATTGAGTTGACTGAGCATACTTGATCAGTACATGAAATTGGCACCTAAACATTGAGTTGACTGAGCGTACTTGATCAGTACATGAAATTGGCACCTAAACATTGAGTTGACTGAGCGTACTCAATCAGTACGTGAAATTGGCACCTGAACATTGAGTCCACGGAGTGTACTCAATCAGTACATGAAATTGGCACTTGAACATTAAGTTGACTGAGCGTACTTGATCAGTACATGAAATTGGCACCTAAACATTGAGTTGACTGAGCGTACTTGATCAGTACATGAAATTGGCACCTAAACATTGAGTTTACTGAGCGTACTCAATCAGTGCGTGAAATTGGCTTCTGACCATTGACCAGCCTTTCCTCACTTTGCTGTGCGTGTGTATTGCACGTGTTTGTTGTGCTTGGCTTGTTTACAATATTTAAACAGAAGTATTCTTATTTCCCTGTATCTTCCTTCATCTGTTTGTGTTTGACATGACTTTGGCTTTTCTGCATGCGTATTCGAATAATATATTTAACTTTTAAGCCTTTGGCTGGTGGCAACACTTGTTGTTGTGATGATTCAGGCAGGAATCATTGATGTCACTGACAGGTTTACTGACAGGTAGCACATGTTGGTATACACATTCACTGACGGGTAGTACATGTTGGTAGACACATTCACTGACGGGTAGTACATGTTGGTAGACACATTCACTGACGGGTAGTACATGTTGGTATACACATTCACTGACGGGTAGTAGTAGTACATGTTGGTATACACATTCACTGACGGGTAGTACATGTAGGTACACCATTTACTGACAGGTAGTACATGTTGGTATACACATTGACTGACAGGTAGTACATGTTGGTAGACACATTCACTGACGGGTAGTACATGTTGGTATACACATTCACTGATGGGTAGTACATGTTGATATACACATTCACTGACGGGTAGTACATGTTGGTATACACATTAACTGACAGGTAGTACATGTTGGTATACACATTCACTGACAGGTAGTACATGTTGGTATACACATTCACTGACGGGTAGTACATGTTGGTATACACATTCACTGACAGGTAGTACATGTAGGTACACCATTTACTGATGGGTGATTTCTCATAAGGATGGTTTGCTGTACACACATGAACATGTATTTACTTAGTATGACTGTTGCCTTTAAGTTGTGTTACATGTAATTACCTAGTATAATGACTGTTAACTTTGTTGTGTTACATGTAATTACCTAGTATAATGACGTAACTTTAAGTTGTGTTATATGTATTTATTTACCTAGTATAATGACGGTTGCCTTTAAGTTGTGTTACATGTATTTACCTATTATAATGACTGTTGCCTTTAAGTTGTGTTACATATATTTACCTATTATAATGACTGTTGCCTTTAAGTTGTGTTACATGTATTTACCTATTATAATGACTGTTGCCTTTAAGTTGTGTTACATGTATTTACCTAGTAATACAATGACTCTTAACTTTAATGTGTTACATGTATTAACCTAGAATAGCATAATAACTGTTGCCTTGCCTTTGGATTAGCTGTTGTACTGCTCAGTATATATATAGTCATAGTGCCATTATCACATATAATATAATTATATACATGCGCCATCAGTAACATCTTCATCATGGAGTTAGGAATATATATATATATATATATATATATATATATATATATATATATATATATATATATATATATATATATATATATATATATATATATATATATATATATATATATATATATATATATATATATATTCCATGGCATTAGCACAGTATTCTCATAATTGAATGAAAAATTATGTCCCTTGGAGCTAATCTGTTTGAGTGCATTATTTGGCTTTGGGCGACGCCTTTGTTAAATATATATATAGAGCCATAGTGCCATTATCACAGATAATATACATGCGCCTTCAGTAACACCTACATCATGAAGTTGGAAATCACACATTGTAAAGCCCTTTATTATACCTCAGTATATATAGCCATAGTGCCATTATCACAGATAATATACATGCGCCTTCAGTAGCATCTGCATTATGGAGTTAGAAATCAGGCCTTGTAAAGCATTTTGTTTTGATACCATACAAGTGATTCAGTCAGTTTACAGCAGCTGAACAGCAGAAGGTTGTTACCTGTTGTAATTAAGATTCTCTCCCTTTCCTAAAAGATAATGATAATTGGATTCTACATTTACATTTTGAAGGGACTGGAAATGCTGCTTTATCAAGTCAGTTTTGTTGCGGTGATTGAAAATGAAACTTTTTATGCGATTGCAAATGAAACTTTACATCAGTTTTGTTGCAGTGATTGAAAATGAAACTTTTTATCAGTTTTGTCACGGTGATTGAAAATGAAACTTTCTATCACGTATCAGTTTTGTTGTGGTGATTGAAAATAAACTTTTTATCAGTTTTGTTGCGGTGATTGAAAATGAAACTTTTTATGCAATTGAAAATGAAACTTTTAATCAGTTTTGTTGTGATTGAAAATAAACTTTTTATCAGTTTTGTTGCGGTGATTGAAAATTAAACTTTTTATCAGTTTTGTTTCAGTGATTAAAATTGGAAACTTTTTATCAGTTTTGTTGTGGTGACTGAAATTGAAACTCTTTATCAGTTTTGTTCAGTGATTGAAAATTAAACTTTTTATCAGTTTTGCGGTGGTTGAAATTGAAACTCTTTATCAGTTTTGTTCAGTGATTGAAAATTAAACTTTTTATCAGTTTTGCGGTGATTGAAAATTAAACTTTTTATCAGTTTTGCGGTGGTTGAAATTGAAACTCTTTATCAGTTTTGTTCAGTGATTGAAAATTAAACTTTTTATCAGTTTTGCGGTGATTGAAAATTAAACTTTTTTTGGGTATAGTAGACCCTGTTTTAAAGAACACCTCTTTTTACAAGTATTTGTCTGAAAAGATGTGCAATCTGACCAGATAAGTCTTGAAGAGCAAGTGGTGGCTACAGTTAGGGTTAGTGTCCACAGCCAGGGTTAGGGTTAGTGGCCACAGCCAGGGTCAGGGTTAGTGGCGACAGCCAGGGTTACGGTTAGTGGCTACAGCCAGGGTCAGGGTTAGTGGCGACAGCTAGGGTTAGTTGGGGTTAGGGTTAGTGGCTACAGCCACCCGCATGATGGTTTTAAGTGACAGGTGATCTCTTGTTAGGTTGGTCGCTCCAAACAGGTTCTGATGTATAAACCTAGGCGTCTGTATGGTTGAGTGTTTGCATTATACTAATGTTGCTGGTGTGGTTAGGTCCCATATCAGTGTGTTCAAACCTTAGCCATCTATGTGGTTGAGTGTATGCTATACTAATGTTGCTGGTGTGGTCAGGTCCTATGGCAGTGTGTTCAAGTCGCTGCACAAGGAGTCGGGTCAGGTGTTGGCCATCAAGCAGGTGCCAGTGGATACGGACCTGCAGGAGATCATCAAGGAAATCTCCATCATGCAGCAGTGCGACAGCAAGTACATTGTCAAGTACTACGGCAGTTACTTCAAAAACACAGACCTGTGGGTGAGTCTGTCCATTGTGTTTGTACATGGGCCAACTATTGTTTCAAATGCTATAGAAAAGTACTTTTTCTGGACATTGCCCCCCCCCCCCCCCCTCTCCCCTATCCATCCTGCTTTTCAATATTTCGGCGGGTGGTGAGAAGGTACACGAGGTTGTTATACACACTAAACACGGCAACAGTGGGACAAAAAATAATAAATGGACCGTCCAGTCATACACGCAGGTGGGACAGTGGAATAGTAAATGAAAGAGAAGAGGGATCTGTCATCTGAATATCATAACGCCTCCATGCGCCAAGCTGTTCTAGCATCACCTTTGAACTATCATGGTCAGTCTAGGGCATCAAGCTGTTTTGGCACCCACCTTGAACTATCATGGTCAGTCTAGGGTGCCAAGCTGTTCTCACACCCGCTTTGAACTATCATGGCCAGTCTGTTGTCTGAACTGTTGTATAGTCTCCAAAGGACATATGTTGGATTTGGCCATTTGGTTTTAGTTCTGGGTGTCCGTAAAACGCAACACATATATTTTGGAAGTGCAGGATGTAGTTGGTTACAGGTTACAATCAGATTCATACATAGTACATGTCGTGACAGTTTGGTTACAATCAGATTCCTACATGTCATGACAGTTTGGTTACAATCAGATTCCTACATAGTACATGTCATGACAGTTTGGTTACAATCAGATTCCTACATAGTACATGTCATGACAGTTTGGTTACAATCAGATTTCTACATGTCATGACAGTTTGGTTACAATTAGATTTCTACAGGTCATGACAGTTTGGCTACAATCAGATTTCTACATAGTACATGTCATGACAGTTTGGTTACAATCAGATTCCTACATAGTACATGTCATGACAGTTTGGTTACAATCAGATTCCTACGTGTCATGACAGTTTGGTTACAATCAGATTTCTACATGTCATGACAGTTTGGTTACAATCAGATTTCTACATGTCATGACAGTTTGGTTACAATCAGATTTCTACATGTCATGACAGTTTGGTTACAATCAGATCTCTACATGTCATGACAGTTTGGTTACAATCAGATTCCTACATGTCATGACAGTTTGGTTACAATCAGATTTCTACGTGTCATGACAGTTTGCATTAGAACATTTCAAGGGAAGGCATTCTTACTTTAATGTTGGAAATGCAGTTACAAGGAACAACGTTCCTATTTCTAGTGAATTCTTTGCTATTGATTATTACAGGCTTACATTACATCAAGCATCTTCAGTGCATTAATGAGGACCTCCTTGTCTTGTTCTTTGTTTTTGTTCCTTATGCAAAGTCTGGTACATTGTGGGCTGCATATTACATGACTGTTGCAGATTGTCATGGAATACTGTGGAGCTGGTTCTGTCTCAGACATCATGAGGTTGCGAAATAAAACGGTGAGTGGCAGTTTTAACTAATTCCTGATATGCCACATCTGGAAATGCAGCATGAAACCATGCATCATACAGCTGGCATGATGCTGTGTATCCCAACGCAGCATAAAACTGCGTCATACAGCTGGCATGTAGCTGTGTATCCCAACGCAGCATAAAACTGTGCATCATACATCTGGCATGATGCTGTGTATCCCAACACAGCACAAAACTGTGCGTCATATAGATGACATGACGCTGTGTATCCCAACACAGCACAAAACCATGCGTCATACAGATGGCATGACGCTGTGTATCCCAACACAGCACAAAACCATGCGTCATACAGCTGGCAAGACGCTGTGTATCCCAACGCAGCACAAAACCGTGCGTCATACAGCTGGCATGTAGCTGTGTATCCCAACGCAGCATAAAACTGTGCATCATACATCTGGCATGATGCTGTGTATCCCAACACAGCACAAAACTGTGCGTCATATAGATGACATGACGCTGTGTATCCCAACACAGCACAAAACCATGCGTCATACAGATGGCATGACGCTGTGTATCCCAACACAGCACAAAACCATGCGTCATACAGCTGGCAAGACGCTGTGTATCCCAACGCAGCACAAAACCGTGCGTCATACAGCTGGCATGTAGCTGTGTATCCCAACGCAGCATAAAACTGTGCATCATACATCT
This sequence comes from Semisulcospira habei, assembly GCA_036245525.1. Classification (NCBI taxonomy): domain Eukaryota; kingdom Metazoa; phylum Mollusca; class Gastropoda; family Semisulcospiridae; genus Semisulcospira; species Semisulcospira habei. The sequence goes on from BTPG01000001.1 coordinate 101,052,649, forward strand.
GGCATGATGCTGTGTATCCCAACACAGCACAAAACTGTGCGTCATATAGATGACATGACGCTGTGTATCCCAACGCAGCACAAAACCATGCGTCATACAGATGGCATGATGCTGTGTATCCCAACACAGCACAAAACCGTGCGTCATACAGCTGGCAAGACGCTGTGTATCCCAACGCAGCACAAAACCGTGCGTCATACAGCTGGCATGACACTGTGTGTCCCAACGCAGCACAAAACTGCGTCATACAGCTGGCATGAAGCTGCGTATCCCAACACAGCATATCTCAAATGTGTTAATTGGCATCTTGACTTAGCTCCCTTGTGGGTTAACGTGGGAATTAAAGTCCCCCCTTCCTCCCCTGAATCACACTATCCTCTCTTGCAACATGAGGCTGTGTGGGTTAACGTGGGAACTAAAGTCTCTTCATCACTCCTCCTGCCTCACCTGAATCACACACTCCTCCCTAGTGATGGTGTAGGTTAACATGCAAATTAAAGACCCCCTCCCACCCCCCACCCCCGAAATAAAATACATAAACAAGAAGATGAACCATCCCACAAAACCTCTTCTACAGTGGAGTCCGCTTAACACGAATTTCTGGGGACACGGAAAATCACTTCGTGTTAAACGTATTTCGTGTTAACCAATATGGCCTCAAAATTGATCACGGCCCTCAAGGAGACGTGCGTAAATGAGTACGAGGTTAAAAGTGGACATTATCGTACTTTATGTGCATACCTTCAGCTCGCTAGGAAAACAAAAGGAAACGTGTACAGCTCGCGTATTTAATGTAAAATCCATCAGGTAAAATCCATAGTAAGTTACAATCCATCAGGTAAAAGCAACACAGGCTGAAGTACAATCCCGCATCGGTAAAATTGTTGTGTTGGTACACGAATGATACAACATGAATACAGTTCAGAAATGCTAGCCAATGAAAAGACGGATTACAAAAGCCGAAGGCTATTCAGCCAATCACAGACTAGAGTTCACTCTGATCTGTCATTTGTACCACCACAGCGCGAGAGCGACATGTGAATTGGTTTTCGGTGAATGGAATCTGTGTTCGTGTTAAACAGGTGAATAATAGTGAAATTGCCCTGGTTGGGAACCGAAACCAGCTTCGTGTAAAGCGAAATTTCATGTTAAGCATTTCGTGTTATCAGTGAAATTTTAATACAGAATAAGAAGGCCGTCGGCCGGGAATGCAAAAACGGTTCGTGTTAACCGGAATTTCGTGTAAAGCGAGTTCGTGTTAACTGGACTCCACTGTATATGAGCTTGTGTGCATTTAAAGATAAATTCCCCAGGATCATATTTCTCAACAGTCAGAAAACTATCTGCAAGAGATACTGCTGACAGTATGTGTATGGGTCCTTTGTGTACTATCTTAGAGCTTTATGATGTAAATATAATGCCAAATGTCGAAATTCATCGTTTGGAGGGTGTATTGTTTTTGTACCCGAGTCGCGGATTATTGTCTGCATCAGCCTCGTTTTCAATTAATATGCATGTTTATGAGCCTACGTCGCAAGGCAGAACCTGGCCGACTATCAGTGTATCACAAAACTGCAGTTCGCGAAGTCATCGGTGTGATGTACGCACATGTCAGTGTACACGTGTACTGATGTTCTCCGGCATCCCTTTGACGTAATTTTTCATGAGCAAGTAGAATAAACCTTCTATACTCTCAATGATGTCAAAATCACAATGCGGGGTCTCACTCGACCTGCTAGTATTTACTAGTAATGATCGTGCGTAGTGCACCAAGGGTGTGTGTGTTTGGCGCTCGCAAAGTGAGTCCACTGTGCCTAGTTTGACCTTTGATCTTTTACTCCTCAGAAACATGCACTGTCTTTCATCATTGAAACAGACTATTGGTATTTATACCCACTTTCTGCACTGCAGTCAATTTCACATCTCACATCAAGGTCTGCATAAAACATCATTGAAACAGAATATTGGTATTTATACCCACTTTTTTGCACTGCAGTCAGTTTCACATCTCACACATCGAGGTCTATGTAAAGTTAGTTAGTTATTTGGGTTTAACGCCGAGCAGGCAAATAAGGCCATCTCATGGCAGTCTACGTAAAGCATCATTGAAACAGAATATTGGTATTTATACCCACTTTCTGCACTGCAGTCAATTTCACATCTCGCACATTGAGGTCTACGTAAAGCAGCATTGAAACAGAATATTGGTATTTATACGCACTTTCTGCACTGCAGTCAATGTAACATCTCACACATCAAGGTCTATATAAAGTGTCATTGGAAAACGACAAACGCGCCCTCGCAGCAGAAACACTACCTCTCTGAATCGAGTGAATGACAGTTGGCACAGACAAAAACATCTTACAACCAGCGATGTGCAGCTTTGACACACACCATAGTTTTCAGATCTCTGCAGCATAAAATGTGATAACTAGCTCATAACTATATGATAAAACAGGTTTAAAATCTTGCGAAATCAGTAATAGGTAAATTCTACTGAAGATCATGAAATCTGAAAATCACAAGCGCTTGCGGAACTATAGGAAGATCGACAAAGACCGTATATTACTTACTGATTCAGCAGGAAAGTGACAAATTCTAGGTGGGTGGTTAAGCCAAGCTCTTGCTTTACGCATTGCCACATGTCCATATTCCCTTGTCCGATGTCAATTCATTAGGGTTATCTTGTCTCTCCTCCTCTTCTCTTTAATTCAGAGTCTGTCATTGTCGGCGCGAGTCGATAATACTTTCTTTTTTTCTTCATTGGTTCATCTGCCATCTTGTCTCTGATTAGTTATAATTATGCAGATTACCTAAGGTGGTATTGAATAGTTATGACATCAGCTACCATCGCCTATCAGAAGCAATCTTTTCAGGGATCCCACAAAAGATTCCAGTGGGCCTTTTTCACTTTAAACGGATGAAAGAAAGCATTTGGTGGGACAATAGGGTGGTCACTAAGTGGGTGTGTATACTGAATCCCAGTACTAAAAGCTTTTTGTGAACTGAAGCCTTAAAAAGGTTGGGTGTGCCTCTTTAACCACTTTTTGCACAATACGCCCGCAGGTCATCATAAGAATAAGACGAGGATTTCATCCCAAATTGTACCGTATTTTTTGGAGCTCACATGCGTTTATCTTTTAGGAGCATTCAGAGTTGTTCATATTTTTAAACTGATCCTTTTCCTTCCTCTCTAACCCAACTGGCGCACACAAATAAAGACGGACACGCGGCGCTTCCCGCCATTAGTACGCTCTCTGTGGGCTGGTGTAGCCACAGGCATTCTGAAGAAGAATAGCACGAGCAGCGAAATGACGTCACTATAAGCTTCATATCAAGTCATCTCTAGTTCCATGACGCTGTGTACACAGTGATGAATTTGATGTTTGTCGTCGCTCATCCAAAAGGCACGCAAAGGTGTCTTCCAAGGCTGACATTTGTTCCACACAGCCTCTTCCAGGGCTGACTTTTCTTCTACACAGCCTCTTCCAGGGCTGACTGTTTTGTTCCACACAGCCTCTTCCAAGGCTGACTTTTCTTCTACACAGCCTCTTCCAGGGCTGACTTTTCTTCGACACAGCCTCTTCCAGGGCCGACTGTTTCATAAAGTTTCAGGCCTATATGTACACAAACACCGCCTACTGTCTACATAGCCTCTTCCAGGGCTTTCTTCCCCACAGCCACTTCCAGGGCTGAATGTTTGGTTCCACGCAGCCTCTTCCAAGGCTGATTGTTTTCTTTCACACAGCCTCTTCCAGGGCTGTTTTCTTCAACATAGCCTCTTCCAGGGCTGACTGTTTTGTTCCACACAGCCTCTTCCAGGGCCGACTGTTTCATAAAGGTTCAGGCCTATACGTACACAAACACGGCCTACCGTCAACACAGCCTCTTCCAGGGCTTTCTTCCCCACAGCCACTTCCAGGGCTGAATGTTTGGTTCCACGCAGGCTCTTCCAAGGCTAAGAAGTACCCAACGGAGAAGAAACACGCTTAGAAAAGATGGGTACAACACAATTTATTAATATTTTGGGTAAATACCCTTTGTCAAAATAGACAAACAAACAAACAGAGATTAGCCGCTACTTATCTTCATTGGCAGAAGGAATGTCTGGATTGATTCTTCCAAGGCTGATTGTTTTCTTCCACACAGCCTCTTCCAGGGCTGTTTTCTTCAACATAGCCTCTTCCAGGGCTGACTGTTTTCTTCTACACAGTCTCTTCCAGGGCCGACTGTTTTATCAGGCCTATACGTACACAAACACCGGAGATACTCATGCCTACATACATCCAGACACACACAGGTGCTTCCCGCCAAATGTACCTTCAGTAGTGCAGTTAGTGTAGCTAGACATGACCTTATTTCTATTGTGTTACTTTACGGTCAGTCTGAGGTCTGCATGCCTTTGACATCACGGGCTTTGCCTTTGACATCACGGGCTTTCTACTGAAATTGCCCCACTGCGTCTCATCCTAAAAAGTCTCTTCTATAATAGAAGAGAATTAAAAACAAAAGAGCTATAAAAAAAAAACATGACAGCTACAAAAATAAACACCAAAACACACTCTTCTAGTAATGGTGTAGGTTAACGTGTGAATTAGAGGCACAATCTCCCCCCCCCCCCCCCCCCCCCTGCCAATTTATACTCCTCTCTAGTAATGAGGTTAACACATGACTGTCACACACATACACACACTCCTCTATAGTTATGGTGTAGGTGAATTAATTACCCCCCCCCCCCCCCCCCAATCTAATGGTGTAGGTTAGCATGATTTAAAGCCATCCCCCCACCCCCCAAGTCCTCTCCAGTATTAGAGTGGGTTAACATGCGAATACAGGGCTCAAAATTAGCGGGGGCCCGGGGCCAAAAACCCGCAAAGTTGATTTCGGGCTCGGAAAGTTGAAAAACAAAGGGCCCGCTTGGCCCGCAAAATAATTCGTCTGCTACAGCTAGCTCTACTCGGCAGTTTCGTATTTGGGCCAAGGGAAGCAACCCACACCGGTGCCCTAAATTTGGACAGAAAAAAAAAAAAACCAGAGAAAAGAAGCGAAAACCCTTTAATTTTGCACTCAAAAGTTTAATGTGGTGAATGATAGCTTTTTCCCATTTAAAATTGCCAAATTGGGAAACGTACGTCGTCTCCGATGCCCTCAGAAATTTTGTATTTTTTTTAAACTTTTGTGCATTGAGGTCAGATTTTTTGTTAGGTTACTCATATTAAAAATTTAATGATGTGTATTGTGCAATACTCAGTCACAAAACTGAAAAGTATTATACAAGAGACTCACTTGATTTTTTTCTATTTTGTTTAATGGCCATTTCAGGCTCACTAGTCACTGGAATATGTGTGTCACTGAATGTGTGTGTGTGTGTGTTTTTTCCCCTTTTTTGTTGGTAATGTTTGAAAGTGAAAGAAAAGGCAAATAAAAATGACATCACTCAGCAAAATTGGAAATTCAATTGTTTTTATTTTAGATTATGAGACAAATTGTGCTTTCTACTTATTATATTGTCAATAATTCTTTTGTTTTTTGTTTGCATTATTTTTCAAAGTTGGGCCCCGAAAGTTGCTTGTGGGCCCTCAAATTTTTCAATCAAGGGGCCCGGTGGCCCCCAAAGAAAAAAGTTAATTTCTAGCCCTGGAATAATAGTCGCCCCTCTGATCACACACTTCTCTCTAGTAAAGGTGTAGGTTAACGTTTGATTTAACGTCACCTCGACCACCCCCCTCCCTGCCCCCCTGCCCAAGTCCTCTCCAGTATTAGAGTGGGTTAACATGCGAATAATAGTCGCCCCTCTGATCACACACTCCTCTCTAGTAAAGGTGTAGGTTAACGTTTGATTTAACGTCACCTCGACCACCCCCCTCCCTGCCCCCCTGCCCAAGTCCTCTCCAGTATTAGAGTGGGTTAACATGCGAATAATAGTCGCCCCTCTGATCACACACTCCTCTCTAGTAAAGGTGTAGGTTAACGTTTGATTTAACGTCACCTCGACCACCCCCCCCCCCCACCCCCCACCAAGTCCTCTCCAGTATTAGAGTGGGTTAACATGCGAATAATAGTCGCCCCTCTGATCACACACTCCTCTCTAGTAAAGGTGTAGTTAACGTTTGATTTAACGTCACCTTGACCACCCACCACCCCCCCCCCCCCCCCCCCCACCATCAGCGTGAGACAGCCACTATTCTCTATAACCTGTCTTTGTGTGACAGCTGAATGAGCATGAGATAGCCACTATCCTTTATAACCAGTCTTTGTGTGACAGCTGAACGAGCATGAGATAGCCACTATCCTTTATAACCAGTCTGTGTGTGACAGTTGAACGAGCGTGAGATAGCCACTATTCTCTATAACCTGTCTTTGTGTGACAGCTGAATGAGCGTGAGATAGCCACTATCCTTTATAACCAGTCTTTGTGTGACAGCTGAACGAGCATGAGATAGCCACTATCCTGTATAACCAGTCTGTGTGTGACAGTTGAACGAGCGTGAGATAGCCACTATTCTCTATAACCTGTCTGTGTGTGACAGCTGAATGAGCGTGAGATAGCCACTATCCTTTATAACCAGTCTTTGTGTGACAGCTGAACGAGCATGAGATAGCCACTATCCTGTATAACCAGTCTGTGTGTGACAGTTGAACGAGCGTGAGAGCCACTATCCTGTATAAACTGTCTGTGTGTGACAGCTGAACGAGCGTGAGATAGCCACTATCCTGTACTACACGCTGAAAGGACTTGAGTACCTTCACTCTCGTCGCAAGATCCATCGAGACATCAAGGCTGGAAACATCTTGCTCAACAATGAGGGCCATGCCAAACTGGCAGACTTTGGCGTGGCTGGGCAGCTCACAGTAAGTGTACGACTCTTTAGTCTTGTAATTTGGCGGGCTGTTCCTGCTCACAGTCAGGGCAGACAATAGGTGGTGCCTCTTTACAGTAAGTGTACAACGCTTTAGTCATGTAAGCTGGCAGATTATTTTTCACAGTCAGGGCAGACAGTAGGTGGTGTCTCTTTACAGTAAGGGTACGATGCTTTAGTCTTGTAATCAGGCAGGCTGTTCTTGTTCAGTCAGGCAGACAATAGGTGGTGCCTCTTTACAGTAAGTGTACGATGCTTTAGTCTTGTACCCCCACCTGGGTCTGCCCTGGGGGACTTGGGTCGGGTTAACTACTTTTTAGTTCCCAGGGTCACCCTGGACAGGGTGGGTTTTCCCCTCTATTTTGGGGCATGTGTTTCTGTCTACCCTTGGTACATTCCCCTGTATTTTCCTTTTTTCAACTCTCCCTACTGTCTGCGCTACCTGTAGCTCTTGATATTGGATGTGTGTTGCTAAATGGTCTTAGGTTTATTTAGCGTATTAGACCGGCTGGCAACATACATTCAATATTCTGTTTAGGTTTTTTTCACAAGCAGTGCAGGCACGTCCTGAGAATGTCTTGTTGCTGTCAGGACGTTAAGCAATGTACAACCAACCAACATCTAGCCTTGTGACAGTGTATGTGTGTGCTGACGTATTCACATCTGCATCAATGACCAGGCCCAAATTACATACTGTGTTGGACATCATGATATCAGCATCACCCACATGAAGATGAACTGGAAGGAGTTTATCCCGCAGGGTTTCTGGGCCACACAAGATAGCTTTGGTCTTGCCATCATTGAGTTTTAACCTGTTATTTCTCAGCCAGATTTCACGTCTTGAGCGGCAGCATGCTTCCAAGTTTCTCACTGCTGATTTGAGAGCAACTTCAGATGGAAAGCAGTCTGTGTGGAGTTGTGAATCGTCTGCAAAGTGGTGGCAGTCAATATGGTAGCTGTCAACGATCTTGCCTAACTGCAACGTATAGATCATTAACAAGATTGACCCAAACACGGAACCCTGAAGGACACCACTCGCCAATGGCACATCACGAGATGACATTGAGCCAACATGAACTTGCTGGAACCTGTCACTTGGAAATGACTTGAACCACCTGTGAGCGATACCTATGATGCCATTTTCTTGTTCAAGCCACAGAAGCAACAGATTATGATTAGTCATGTGGAACGCAGCATTTGGGTCAAGGAGTGGCAGCATGATGACCTTACAATTGTTAATGCTGCACAGAATGGCGTTCAAGGCATGAACTAGAGCTGTCTCTGTGCTATGACCCTGACGGTATGCAGACTGGAACTTGTCCAAGAGTTTGTTGTCAACAAGATGGCCTTGTAGCCACTGCTCTTTCCAACAGCTTATAGATATAGGGCACATTAGATACAGGTCTGAAGTTCTTGGTGTCATTATCATCAAGCCCTGGCTTTTTCAAAAGATGTTTGATGACTGCTGTCTTGAAGCATTTGGGCACTACTTCTGACTCCAGGCTGCAGTTGATAATCCTCAGCATGACGGGCCGAAGAGAGTCTAGGCACTGGATGACTAACTTTGCGGGAATAGGATCCATGGTGGAATATGTAGACCTGGACTTTTTGATGGTTTCTAACAGCTTTTCCACCATAAGTCGGGTGGAGTGACTGAGGGAAGGGCCAGTGTATTGGGGTGAAGTGACTGAGGGAAGGGCCGGTGTATTGGGGTGAATTGACTGAGGGAAGGGCCGGTGTATTGGGGTGAATTGACTGAGGGAAGGGCCAGTGTATTGGGGTGAAGTGACTGAGGGAAGGGCCGGTGTATTGGGGTGAAGTGACTGAGGGAAGGGCCAGTGTATTGGGGTGAAGTACTGAGGGAAGGGCCGGTGTATTGGGGTGAATTGACTGAGGGAAGGGCCTGTGTATTGGGGTGAATTGACTGAGGGAAGTGATTGAGGGAAGGGCCGATGTATTGGGGTGAAGTGACTGAGGGAAGGGCCTGTGTATTGGGGTGAAGTGACTGAGGGAAGGGCCTGTGTATTGGGGGGAAGTGACTGAGGGAAGGGTCGGTGTATTGGGGTGAAGTGACTGAGGGAAGGGCCTGTGTATTGGGGTGAAGTGACTGAGGGAAGGGCCGGTGTATTTGGGTGAAGCGACTTAGAAAAGGGCAGGTGTATTGGGGTGAAGTGACTGAGGAAAGGGCCAGTGTATTGGGTTGAATTGACTGAGGGAAGGGTCGGTGTATTGGGGTGAAGTGACTGAGGAAAGGGCCAGTGTATTGGGTTGAATTGACTGAGGGAAGGGTCGGTGTATTGGGGTGAAGTGACTGAGGGAAGGGCCAGTGTATTGGGGAAAGTGTCTGAGGGAAGGTCCAGTGTATTGGGGGGAAGTGACTGAGGGAAGGACCATTGTATTGGGGGAAGTGACTGAAGGAAGGGCCTGTGTATTGGGGTGAAGTGAATGAGGGAAGGGCCTGTGTATTGGCGTGGTGACTGAAGGATGTGACTGAGGGAAGGCTGGTGTGTTGGGGTGAAGTGACTGAGGGAAGGCTGGTGTATTGGGGTGAACTGACTGAAGGAAGGGCCGGTGTATTGGGGTGAAGTGACTGAGGGAAGGGCCGGTGTATTGGGGTGAACTGACTGAAGGAAGGGCCGGTGTATTGGGGTGAACTGACTGAAGGAAGGGCCGGTGTATTGGGGTGAAGTGACTGAGGGAAGGGCCTGTGTATTGGGGGGAAGTGACTGAGGGGAGTGACTAAGGGAAGGACCAATGTATTGGGGTGGTGACTGAAGGAAGGGCCAGTGTATTGGGGTGAAGTGACTGAAGGAAGGGCCGGTGTATTGGGGTGAATTGACTGAGGGAAGGGCCGGTGTATTGGGGTGAAGTGACTGAGGGAAGGGCCGGTATATTGGGGTGAAGTGTCTGAGGGAAGGGCCAGTGTATTGGGGGGAAGTGACTGAGGGAAGGACTTATATTGGGGGAAGTGACTGAAGGATGGGCCAGTGTATTGGGGTGAAGTGAATGAGGAAAGGGCCTGTGTATTGGGGTGAAGTGACTGAGGAAAGGGCCTGTGTATTGGGGTGAAGTGACTGAGGAAAGGGCCTGTGTGTATTAGGTGAAGTGACTGAGGAAAGGGCCTGTGTATTAGGTGAAGTGACTGAGGAAAGGGCCAGTGTATTGGGGTGAAGTGACTGAAGGAAGGGCCAGTGTATTGGGGTGAAGTGGCTGAGGGAAGGGCCTGTGTATTGGCGTGGTGACTGAGGGAAGGACTGGTGTGTTGGAGTGAAGTGACTAAGGAAAGGGCCAGTGTATGACATGTTCTGGATTAAGGTTGGTAACCGGAAAATCAGCAGTGGAGAGTTGATCCCGTATCTTCTGAATTTTGTCGTTAGAAAAAGATGACAATGTGTGAGCGGCAGACTTATTGTCCATGTCAGGAAGAACTGAGGGACTCTTTTCTCTTTGAAGGAGCTGATTAATCACTGAATGAACCTTTTTTGAGTCGGATGATGCATTGTCCAGCTCTGTATGTATGTGGGTGGTCTTAACTTGATTCACTAAGTGAGTGTAATAGTTTCTTGCCTTATAGACTGCACGATGTACCTCGAGACCACACTTCCGCCAGCTGTCGTCCTGGTGAGCTTGGCTTGTTTGACTTCTGCATTAAACATTTCTTGCCTTCTTGTCAATTGCACGATGTATCTCAAACCCACACTTCCTCCAGCTGTCCTGGTGAGTTTGGCTTGTGTGACTTCTGCATTACACCGCAGTGCATGTGGGCGATCCGGAACACACTCTGTTGATTCAGGGGCATGACTGCAGAAGGCGAGACAATGTCTGGTTAGAAAGGCTGGCCAGTCCCTCCATGCCTGGTGGTGGAGCTTTAACCATTTCAGCATTATAAAACAGTGCATCTGGGTGATCCGGAACACACTCTGTTAATTTGGAGCATGACTGTGGAGAAGGCAAGACAATGTTTGGTTAGAAAGGCCGGCCAGTTCCTCCACACCTGCTGGTGGAGCTTTAACCAACTGAGAGTCATTTGCATCCCTCCTGCAGCTGTCCATGTTTATGTGTGTAACGCACACAGACTTGCCCCCAGTCGTACGTACAGACTCTTGCACAACAGACGCATACACTGCCACTGACTCAGACGGGCGCATTCATGCGGTAAAAACTCAACACATGGGCTCCCTTTCTAAGGTAACTTTTATACAAAATAAACAATATAAGAAGAATGCTCACAAACTATCACAAGTATATACACCACTTCTTCCCCACTATCAGCTTCCAAACATCACACCCACATACACACAATATCGATGCCAGGCTAGCTAGTAGTCTCTCACTCTCCAACCTGTTTGGTGTTCTCGTCTGGTTACGTTCAGTCCTTTCACGTCTAGGCGTGCAAGTCCTTCTTGTACGCTCCTCGAGTCGTCCTGTCTCTCCTATCGTGGACGTCCTCGTTACTCGTACTGCATCTTCGCTGTGACCCAAGTGTCTTGACACCAGCCGCTCACTCCCCGAGTGAAGAGATGGAGAGATGACCTCGCTTTAGCTCCCTGGTGACTGACATCTCGGCGTCCGTTGCTCCACTTTTGACAAGCACTCTGAACACAATAAAGTCCTAAAACGTAACACTTGCTAAACACACAACATATTGGATAATATGAGAAGCATTACGTAACCTGGCTAATACAAATAACTCACACGTTCATTCACACACACACACATGCTTCATAACCCGACTACTTTCGTAACACCCCCCATAACTCTGCCACTACCTTGAAACAGACTATAACCTAACACTCTCGCTATACGTTATTCTATACGCTGGAAAAGACTATGCTTAACCGACCACGTACTACCTTCATAGCGACTTGGCATACACCCCTCACATTCCTTTAGTTATCCATCTCGGTAAATAACTGTACACGAAAAACACCGGTTACCTCACTGAATTCCAAACCAACATAACTGAACCAACCCAGACAACGCTATACAACTGAATTAACTCCTACTAATGCATACTATCCTTAACGCAAGTAACCATCAATAATACATGTATAGAAACATACCTGAATTCTAGGTTTCAGTCTTGGAATACGGGCTAAGGTATCTCACACGTCTGTACCCTCTGACAGTAAAGTCCACACTAACGTATCTAGACCTCTGACAGACTGAGCTTTCGGCTACAACTCACTAAAACTCCCCGCATTAACCGTTCCTTCAAGATTTCACGTGGGTCTCGTGCCACACGGACTATCGGCACAAAACAAACCGTTGACAACTACTGTACCGTATTTACCCTACTGTGTGAACACTATCCAGAGAAGATCAGCAACGTCAGACTCTGGGAGAGAACAGAGCAGATAACAGCAGAGAATGAAATTGGGCGAAGAAGATGGGGATGGATCGGTCACAGTCTGAGAAAGCCAGCTTCCAGTATCACTAGGCAGGCATTGTCATGGAACCCCCAGGGAAAGAGGAAAAGAGGTAGGCCGAGAAACTCCTGGCGTCGAGACCTCCAAGCAGACATCAAGAGACTGGGAACCACCTGGAGTAGAATCGAAGGAGAAGCACAGGACAGGAGTTGCTGGAGGTCTCTCGTCGACGGCCTATACCCGGTTAGGGGTGACAGGCGTAAGTAAGTAAGTAAGTGAACACTATGCATGAGCATAGAGTTTCATCACAATCTGCTTCATATTCCTACATGTGATCACCTTTTTGGCTCACGTGCGAAGCAAAAGTGAGTCTGTGTTTTGGGCCATTGGTTGTCCGTCTGTCTGCCATTGTGTCCGTCGTCAGTAGTAAACTTTAACGTTGGCATTTTCTCAGGGACTATTTAAGCCACATTCTTCAAACTTGGCCCAAGGGTACTCTGTGGTATGATCTTTCTAATCATACCAATTTGAGTGACCTCTCACAAAGGTCAAGGTCACGGGGGATCAGGAAATAGGTGAAAAATAGCTATATTTTGACATAATTTATTTTTTTCTCAGATACTATTCACAACGTCAAACGCAAACTTGGTACAAAGATACAGATGGTAAGACCTTTATATGCATACTAAATTGGTTGATCCCTCGGAAAGGTCAAGGGTCACAAGAGCTCAGGAAATAGATGAAAAATAATGATATTTTGACAAAAGATGTTTTTTCTCAAATACTATTCACAACTTCAAACCCAAACTTGGTACAGAGATACCTGAAGGTAAGATCTATCTATGCATACTAATTTCGATGACCCCTCAGAAAGGTCAAGGATCACAAGGGCTCAGGAAATAGGTCTGAAATAGCCATATTTTGACAAAAGATGTTTTTTCTCAAATACTATTCACAACTTTAAACCCAAACTTGCTACAGAGATACCTGATGGGAAGACCTTTCTATGCACACTAATTTGGTTGATCCCTGGGAAAGGTCAAGGGTCATGAAAGCTCAGGAAATAGGTCTAAAATAGCCATATTTTGACAAAAGATGTTTTTTTCTCAAATACTATTCGCAACTTAAAACCCAAATTTGGTACTGAGATACCTGATGGTAAGACCTATCTATCAGGGCTCACAATCCTCTGCCGTTCTGCGATAATCTGCTGTTGAAGGTAACCTTTCCGCTGCATAAATGACAAGATTTCACCGTTGGAGGGGGAGAAAAAGCGATTTGATTTTATCGCTATTCTGCCGTATTTGCATTTTGCTCTTTGCTGAAATCGCTATGTTACCGGAAGTAACACAAGCTACCATTTTCGTTTTAAAATGGCGCAGAGCACAATCGTACAGCGTGGTACAAGATTTGATGACAGCTTTTATATCTGTTCTCGTATGTCTGTCACAATATATAAAACCGCGTACTGCGTCTATACCTTCACGGTTTTATTTTCCTTCTTTTTCATGGTGGATCGTTGTGAGCCCTGATCTATGCATACTAATTTGGATGACCCCTGGAAAAGGTCAAGGGTCACAAGAGGCTGGCAAATGTGTGTAAAATGCTGATTTTTTATAAAGTTGTTGGTATTCCCAAATTTTTGCAAATTTTTCAACCAAATTTGGTTAAAAAGGTAGCTGATGATAAGACCTTCCTATGCATACTAATTTATTTGACTCATCATAAAGGTCACGGGGGATTGACAGATGTGTGAAAAATGCTTACATTTTCAGAAAACATAGATTTTGCTGCTGCAGAAGCCAGCCCTTGTCACAAAGGTCACACATGTAAATCGGTCATTCTCGTGAGCCATAATGGCTTTGCCCTTCTTGTTGGGAATGCAGCCGGTTATAAAACTGGTCTGTATGCTGACAAGAAAATGATCTGACAGCTGATTATCACAGACAGAAACAGATGTAGTGCAGGACTCGGTGGACTTTTAGTCACAACCCAATCTACAACCTGGCTTTTCTGTGTGTGGGATTTAACACACGCTGGCTGAGGCTGGCTGAGTCAAAAAGCTGCAATAGTTGATTAGTATCGCTGTTGTTTGGACAGTCATAGTGAACATTAAAGTCTCCTAGAAAGAGAAGATGGTCATACTTTAGTGACTGAAAAACAAACCGGTCCATGGCGCAGTGGTTAAGGTGCCTGCCACCAATGCTAAAGGTGCAAGGTTCGATACCGGGTTTCGGGGAGATGCCCTTACAGGTCCATGTAGGACAGGGCATGGTGAGGCAGATGACCCTCCAGGTCCTTGTAGGATGGGGCACGGTGAGGGAGATGCCTCTCCAGGTCCATGTAGGATGGGGCATGGTGAGGCAGATGCCCCTCCAGGTGCATCATGTAGGATGGGGCACGGTGAAACAGATGCCCTCCAGGTCGGTGTAGGATGGGGCATGTTGAGGGATATGCCGCTCCAGGTCCGTATAGGATGGGGCATGGTGAAGGAGATGCCCTCCAGGTCCATGTAGGATGGGCCACAGTGACTGAGGGATATGCCCTCCAGGTCCGTGTAGGATGGGGCATGGTAAAGGAGATGCCCTCCAGATCCGTGTAGGATGGGGCATGGTGAAGGAGATGCGCTCCAAGTCCGTGTAGTGATGGGACATGGCGAAGGAGATGCCATCCAGGTCCGTGTAGGATGGGGCATGGTGAAGGAGATGCCATCCAGGTCTGTGTAGGATGGGACACGGTGAGGGAGATGCCCTCCAGGTCCGTGTAGGATGGGGCACGGTGAGGGAGACGCCCTCCAGGTCCGTGTAGTAATGGGACACAGTGATAACAGATCCCCATTAGCTGTATGAGCTGTGGGACACACTGACACAGGCACACACGGCATGTGTCAGGGGTGGAAAATTTGCAAAAATGCTGATAAGAACTAAAAATTGATTCACAGATAACACCATGTTTGGCTCATGTGCAAGTCTAAGTGAGTATGTTATGGGCTAGTGGTCTTCCGTCCGGCGGCATCTGTCTGGTGGCGTTCGGCGCTTTGGCATTTTCTTGCAGACTGTTCAAGCCAGTCTTCAGACTTGCAAGACCTTTCTAAACGTGCCAATTTGAGTGACCTCTCACAAGGGTCAAGGTCACGGGATCAGGAAATAGGTTTAAAAAAGCCATATTTTGGCAAAATTTGTTTTATTTTTCTCAAATACTAGTCACAACTCCAACCCAAACTTGATACAAAGGTACCATCCTATGAATACTAATTTGGATAGGTCAAGGTCACAAGAGACGAGGAAATGAGTAAAGAAATAGCCAATTTTTAACACTGTTTTCACAAATACTATTTACAAGTTCAGTCCCAAACGTTTTACCGATATACCTGATGGTAAGATCTTCCTATACCTGTTTATTCTTAAATGACTCCTTGGATAGGTCAAAGGTCACAAGAGTTGAGAAAATAGGTCATAAATATAGCCATTTATTGACAAAATTTGTTGTTTCTCGAATACTGATTACAACTTCAAACCTAAACTTGGTCCATATATACCTGATGGTAAGACCTGCCGATGCATTTCTTATTTGGGTGACATCTCAGAAAGGTCAAGGGTTACATGAGATCAGTAAATGACATGAAAAAAATGTCTTTTTTTGGTAGAATTTTAGGTATTTCCTTTTAGCATTTTTGCAAAATTTTCAATCAAATTTGGCAAAAAGGTAGCTGATAATAAAATCTTTCTATGCATACTAATTTTATTCACTACTTCACAGGAGGTTGACAGAAGTGTGAATGGTGCATACGTTTCAAGAAAACATGGATTTCGCAGATAGAAAAGCCAACCCTTTATGTTAAAACACTTGAACATTTCAGTGACCTGTTGGAAAGGTCAGGAAGTTGGAAAGGCTTTGCCATTCTTGTGTTTAGTTTTCAGGACACAACAGCAATAGGCACACCATACTGGAAGTGATGTAGAGATAATGCCTATATTATTTTTCAGGATAACGCTAAGTTTGTTTATATTTCAGGGCATGTAGGCAAAGCACAACCCTGTGATAGGCACTCCATACTGGAAGTGATGTAGGGATAATGCCTAGATTATTTTTCAGGATAAAGCTAAGTTTGTTTATATTTCAGGGCACGTAGGCAAAGCACAACCCGGTGATAGGCACACCATACTGGAAGTGATGCAGGGATAACGCCTAGATTATTTTTTAGGATAATGCTAAGTTTGTTTATATTTCAGGGCACGTTGGCAAAGCGCAACCGTGTGATAGGCACACCATACTGGAAGTGATGTAGGGGTAACGCAAAGTTTGTTTATTTTTCAGGATAATGCCAATTTTTAGTCCAGCAGCTTTTCGCAATTTCTGCAGACTAAGTAGTTCGTCAAAAGAGTAACAATGGTTTGCAGGTACGAAACAAAAGTACTAATGCCATATAGTTTATGCATGGCAACAATATTTGTCCTTAGGATGGAGACATTTTTGTAGAAGTGTTTTTCGAAAGCTATTTTTCGATGTGAGGGAACCAGTCCTCGTACACCGCCCGGATAAGGTGCAAGACATTTTTTGTGCATAACATTGAAAATTTCAAGCATACAAGTTACAAGTTTATTCCAGTGAGTAAATTAAAATCATCAGCAAGTAAACATGCATACATATATACGATAAAATAAGTTTAAAAGTATTATTTTTAATGCGGTAAGCATAGTCGCGTCGCTGGTTTCAAAATGGCGGTCAGCTAGAAGCCTTCTAAAGCGGTCAATCAGACGCGCACGGTTGATGAAGCTTTACTTTGCTCCTGAATTGAAACAGAGATTATTTTCGATTTGAACATCTTATCAACGTCAAATACGTTATTTTTCCTGGTCTTGAAAACAGCCTTTTCCATAGAACTCGGTCTTTTGTGGGAGGAAAGCATATCGAAAGTAAACTCCCTTTGTGCATGTTGTGGAATGTGTCTGCCGACCATCTTCAACATTCTTTGGCCGGATACAACATGCATGTTGTTCGTCTGTTTTTCAGCCTAACGGCTCTAAGTGCAGGTCTGCTCTTTTTTTAATTTATTTTATTAGTGGAGATGGGATTTTTAACTGGTCAAGCACACTCGTATCCGACTGGTCTTAAGCACAAGCCAGGCAGAGTGAAATCCATCTCCGAACCGTTTCCATCAAAATCACCATGTTCAGCTAAACACCTAAATATAAAATTTTAGTTTTTGCAACCAATTCAACCAATCCGCACTCAAGTACTCACAAGGACTCTTATGATTAAGCTTTATCAGGACTGCATGAGACACAATACAGATAGTAGCCCTCTCTATTATATTACATGTTTTATTTATTTATTTTTATTGATTCATGTATGTATTCACTTACATATTTATTTATTATTTATCCTTTTAATTATGGATGGAAGGAATTCCTTGATGCACATGATCACTATAGTGGTATGGTAGTGGTCACCAAGGAGAGAAAATTTGTTTTCAATATGCATACATCTGTGCATATTCATAATCTATCCTTTACTTAGCATGCATATTTATAGGTCCCAGGTATCCCCAACTTATTTTATTAATTTATTATTTTTTGTTTGTTTGTTTGTTTGTGATGTATGTTTGCACATACATCAGCATAAAATGATTGATTGTACATTGTTTAACGTCCCGACAGCAACAAGACTTTCTCAGGACGTGCCTGCACTGCTTGTGAAAAAACCCAAACTAAACAGAATATTGAATGTATGTCGCCAGCTGGTCTAATACACTAAATAAACCTAACTAGACCCTTTAGCAACACACATCCAATATCAAGAGCTACAAGCAGTGCAGACAGTAGGAAGAGTTTAAAAAAGGTAAATACTGGTGAATGTACCAAGGGTAGACAGAAACACACGCCCCTGAATAGAGGGGAAAATCCACCCTGTGGGGCTGACCAGGGTCACCCTGGGAACTAAAAAGTAGTTAACCCCACCCAAGTCCCCCAGGGTAGACCTGGGTGGGGGACATCAGCATACAAGATGAGAACATAGATATACACATATATGATGTGAACATAACATGTACACATATGGTAATAGGTGCATACCACCCGCTCCCCACCCCACATACAAAACCACAGAACAAACATCTGTGCATGTTCATAATATATCCTTTACTTGGTATTCATATGTCCTAGTTATTTAAATTTATTATTTATTTTTATTTGTTTGAAAAGTAGGTTTTGTTCATATGCTGATGTTCACATACACATATATGGTAATACTGCCCACTCCCAACCCCACTCCACAACCAGAGAACACCCACCAAACGACACTTACATCTGTGCATGTTCATAATCTATCCTTTACTGAGCATTTATATGTCCCAGGTATCTTGACTTACTTTATCTTTTTTATTTAACCGCCATGAGATGGCATTGGTCGCCTGGTCGACATTAAACCCAAATAAGTATATATTTAAATTATTTATTTATTTTGTTTGCTTGTAATGAAGGTTTTGTACATACACATCAGCAAACAATGATTGATTGATTGTACATTGCTTAACGTCCCGACAGCAACAAGGCTTTTTCAGGACGTGCCTGCACTGCTTATGAAAAAAAAAACTAAACAGAAAATTGAATGTATGTCGCCAGCCGGTCAAATACGTTAAATAAACCTACAACATGGGGCCTAAATAAAGCTAAGACTGTCTAGCAACACACATCCAACATCAAGAGCTACAGGCAGTGCAGACAGTTGGGAGAGTTTTAAAAAGACAAATACAGGTGAATGGACCAAGGGTAGACAGAAACACATGCCCCAGAATAGAAAGGAAACCCACCCTGTGGGGCTGACCAGGGTGACCCTGGGAACTAAAAAGTACCTAACCCCACCCAAGTCCCCCAGGGCAGACCCGGGTGGGGGCATCAGCAAACAAGAAAATATACACATATATAGATGGTAATAGGTGCCATACTGCCTGCTCCCAACCCTTACCTAAATACACACATAAAACCGCAGAACACCTACCAAAAGAAGGACATACACATCTGTGTATGTTCATAATTTTTAATCTATCCTTTACCTAGCATGCATATGTCCCAGGTACCTTAGACTTACTTTATCTTATTTATTTAAATTATTTATTTATTTTGTTTGTTTGTTTTGTTTTGTTTGTTTGTAATATAGGTTTTGTACATACACATCAGCATACAGATCAAGAACATACACCATGGTGCCCCTGTGCATGTGGCCACCAGTACTATTCTGTCAGATCTGTCACACCCAGCCAATCATCTCTTCGAGCTTCTGCCCTCTGGCCGGCGGTTTCGTGCTTTTAAAGCCAGAACCTCTCGATTCAGATGCAATTTGTTTTCCAGAAGCTGTCCTCAATACATCACCATGCACGGAACAACGTGATTCCATGATTTGTGACATATGACTGATTTGTGTTTAATATTGTGTTTATCTATCTTTTAGTGCTGTATATAGGATGATCGCCAACTAAGTGTATGACATGATGAATGCCCTACAAGTGAGGACATATTTTACTGTCGCCATGCCACACAAAAATCCTTGTAACATTTTACTTGGTGAATAAATGTCTTATGTCTTATACACGTACATGGTAATAGGTGCAGTATCACTCGCTCCCAACCCCAATCCAGTTACACACACAAAACTGCAGAACATCCACCAATGTACATCTGTGCATGATCATAATCTATACTTTACTTAGCATTCTTATGTCCCAGGTATCTTTGACTTACTTTATCTTATTTATTTAACTGCCATGAGATGGCCGTAGTCTACCGCGCGGCGTTAAACCCAAATAACTATTTATTAAAATTATTAATTTATGTTTGTTTGTAATGAAGGTTTTGTACATACACAGTAATAGGTGCCATACCGCCCCACTTTCAACCCCAGCCCACATACAAAACCACAGAATACCCACAAAAGACATGCACAATTGTATACTGATGGGCATTAGTGGACTGTAAAATCTATATATAGAGACTTCAGGTTAAGCAAGTGGCTTGTATTGACTGCCTGTATTTTAGCTGCCCACCTACAAATTTCATGTGTCCAGTTAACCACACTGCACATGCAGCCATCAGTTCTGTGAAAAGTACTGTTGGCCTCATGCACAGGGGCACCAAAACTTAGAGATAAGGCCACACCTGATAACAATAACTATACTAATAATAATATGCCTACTCAGCCACTAGTTCTGTAAACAGCACCTTTGTAAACAGTACCAGTGGCCAAATGCACACATACATCATGGATGTTGCTACCACTGATCACTTCAAACAATAGGCTGCCCAGTTCACATTTTGATACCATGAACTAGCCTGCACATGCAGTCATCAGTTCTGTAAATAGTACTGGTAGCCACATGCACAGCGGCACCAAACTTAAAGGTGAGGCCAAAACTGCCACCTCAAACAAAACCAAACACTACCTACACACACATATCAATGATACAGTCAACCTCTGTGTGCGTTAGGGGGAACATGCTTAAAGTATGTGACTGTAAATCTTACAGCGAAATGTCAAAACCAGTAAGAAGATAATGTAACAGCAACAAGTACATGTATTTTGTAAACCACTCAAAACATGACAACTCATCGAGTCTAATGGTGTTATGAGTGGGTGATGGAAACACTGAAAGAAATAGTACGTGTACATTATAAAGTATGTGCCTCCTTCCCCCCCCCCCCCCTCCCATAACTAGCTGTTTATCATAAAACATAGATATCTCATTCATTTGATCACTTGACTGATTTATTAAATCATCTCTGTGTCACCTTTCTCCGTTTTCTTTCTCGTTTTAATCCCAATATGTCAGTGCTAATGTCAGCTGCTAAGAATCCTTGCAGCGAACTGCAAATGTCTATATGCAGACAAACTGCAAATAACACAGCAGCAAAATAAGTTCCTCTTTTGTGCAGTAGGCTACTGCTTTGTATCTCTTCCCTTCTCGGGAGTCTACTACTTACTCAATTTTAGCCTAAGAACTTGTTGTGTTCCTTCACCACCCGGGAGGCACTCGGGGAACCCTCATTAGGGCTGAGAGTAGCCTCCCGTCCCAGTCCAGTCAGGCGTCCACTACGTGGCCCAATCACAAATCAGTCGTGATACTTAGCTTACCAGCGGCAAGCGGGGCAGGTGGGAGGGTCCTTCGAGTAATGTCATCGGTAAGTATTTTTCGAAAAAATATATTTTAGAGAAAAATTAATTTGTTTCCTCAAAAACATTACCGATGACATTACTGTCTGGAAGAATGGCGAAAAGGTGGAGGGTGCCGCGCCCAAATACCATCCGAAAGGGCAGACGACAGAGCCCCACACCCATTCGCCAAACTCCCGACAATTTTAGCTAAGTGCATACCTACGGCGCTTCCGGCGCCGGGAGGGAGTGTTGCGCTGTGGCGATGTCCCCCCACCAGTGCGAGATTCTCTCGCTGGCCCGACAAATCCCTGAGGTAGAAGCGGGCGAATGTTGACTCTGCCCGCCAGCCCACTGCTGCCACAAGACCTGGATCTCTCGCCTGCCTCCGTAAGGCGGGCACGTTGCCGCATAAGAAACTCTCTCCGTAAGAGTACGCAGGCTTTTGCAAATGAGATCTCTTATGATGATGTTCGGACAATTTACTGCGCGAAGTATGTCGCGGTATGCGTGCCTCCGTAAGGCAAACGCTACGCCCTAAGGTGGACTCCCCGTAAGAGTCAGCAGGCGGTGTCCGTTTAGAAATCGAACTGCACAATTGCGATCGAAGGTGGCACTCGTGGCCATGGCCCGAACCTCGTGTGCGCGGATCCTGAGCCGCCTCGCCCCGTCAGGGGAAAGATCCTGATAGGCAGACCGAATGACCCAACGTAGCCAGGAAGATATTGTCTGAGCTGTTATGTCATTTCTTTTGGGGTTCAAAGGTCAGTAGAAGAGGCGTGATCGTCCTCGGCGGACGGGCTTGTATCTGCGTATGGAAATGCGTAAGGCGCGCACGGGATCCTGTTGGCGCGTCTCCTTAGAAAAGGTCGCGTGTTTCAAAGGTTGAATATTTATGACCTGGGGGGCAGTCAAAGGAGACCGGGTCTTGGCGAGGAAGGGCTGGTCTGTGAGTAATTGTACAGAACCATTCGCTCGGAATTGGAGGCAGGTAGAACTTGCTGACAGAGCGTGTAGTTTGCTTACCCTGGCCGCCGAGGCTAAGGCCAAAAGGAAGCATGTCTTCCGTGTCACATCCGCGAAGCTAGCCAGGGAAAGGGGTTCAAATCTGTCCGAATTAAGCCACGTCAAGACCCAGGGTAGGTCCCAGCGAGGAATCAGAGAGCGGGGAACCGGACGCTGCAGTCCAAAATGTGCCATCAGGTCTGCAAGATCTTTACATGCGCCAGGGTAGGAC
The DNA here is from genome assembly GCA_036245525.1 of Semisulcospira habei. Lineage (NCBI taxonomy): Eukaryota > Metazoa > Mollusca > Gastropoda > Semisulcospiridae > Semisulcospira > Semisulcospira habei. The sequence continues at coordinate 101,075,259 of BTPG01000001.1, forward strand.
TTTGGGGACGAGAACCGTCGGTGGAAAGGCATACGCAATCAGTCCATCCCACGGAATGGATAGCGCATCGACCTCCCAGGCGAGAGGGTCTGGAATGGGGGAGACGAAGAGGGGAAGTTGATGATTCCACCTTGTGGCAAATAAGTCGATCATGGGAGTCTCCCAGTGAGCGCAGATCATCTGAAAGATGTCCGGGTGAAGAGTCCATTCCGTGTGGAGAAGTTGGCCGCGTCGAGAGAGGGAGTCGGCCAAGACGTTCAAGCGTCCGGGGATATGTCGAGCTCGGAGAGAGATGCCGCGGTCCTCGCACCAGCACATCAGGCGGTAGAGGAGAATGCAAAGATCCGGAGAGTGTGTACCTCCCTGCTTCTGAATGTATGAGACGACCGTAGTGTTGTCCGACAGGACAAGAAGCGTCTGGTTGCAAAGGTGGACTTCCCACACCATGAGCGCCTGCCACACTGCTTGTAGCTCGAGCCAGTTGATGTGTCTGTCTGTCAGGTCCGGTGTCCAGAGGCCGGACGTCGAAAGGAAACTCGGAAGCAGGTGTGCACCCCACCCAGCGAGACTCGCATCCACACAGAGCGAGAGCTGAGGAGGCGGTGAGGCAAGAGGGACTCCCGAAGCTAGCCAAGAAGTGTCCATCCAACGCCGTAGGTGAGAGTGAAGGATTGGAGACACCGGCACCAGGGCATCGAGGTCGCCGGAGGATGGCCTCCAATGAAGCAGGAGGTGTAACGGAAGTGGGCGGGAGTGAAGACGAACCAGGGGGAGGAGATCCGCCGCTGCATTCATCAAGCCGAAGAGTTGCAGCCAGACTCTGGCGGGAACGGATTCCGACCGGGCAACCCGAGAAGTGAGGGAGGGTAACTTCGTGATCCGAGGTTCCGGTAAACACACACGGTTGAGGTCGGTCGCAAATTCCATCCCAAGATGAATAAACCGGCGAGATGGAGAGAGGTCCGACTTGCGGGCATGGAGGAGAAATCCCAAGCGGGACAAGAGCAGGAGTAGAGCGTCCCTGTCCATCCGCAGCACCGACTCCGACGCATTCCTCAAGAGAAGGTCGTCGAAGTAGTTGGAGATCGGACTGGAGGAGGACTGTCGAGCCTTGGCGACGACTGCATCCATGATGCGAGTGAAAACCCACGGGCTGAGGTTGAGACCGAAGGGAAGGGCGCGAAACTGGTAGATCACGCCTTCGAAAGTGAAGCGGAGATACCGTCTGGATGCCGGATGTATGGGAACATGGAGATACGCATCTGAAAGATCGAGGCTGACTGCAAAATCCATAGGTTGCACAGCGACCCGGAGCGTCCGGGTGGTCTCCATGCGAAAAGTCGGAGCCAGTATACGGAAGAGATACAAAGACTGTCTCAAGAAGTCACTTAGTGCCTGCCAAATCGACCACCACCAGTGGTCTTCGCTTGCTGTGGACCGTGACACCTGGCGCTCCACTATTTACAAGGCAGCTGTCTCCTTTGAGGACTCTCGCAGAGCTAGCCTTAAGGACAAGCGGCTCAGGAGAAAGAACAGAGATGCCGCAACTCAGAACTCTGGCCATACCTTCCCCTGCAGCCACTGCGGTCGAACCTGCCTGTCCCGGATTGGCCTCCGCAGCCACGAACAAGCCTGCAGACGTCGTGGGCAACTCCTATAAAATCTTCGTTCGCGAAGTCCAGCCAAGAGAGAGAGAGAGGCTACTGCTAGCAAGATAGGGTTCAATTTTAAACAAAGCATTGCATGAACTTCCAAGCGTGTTCACATTGTGCTGTGTATTTTTTTTTTCAGTGTGAAGTGTACTGTACCATCAGTGATCACTGCGACTGCAAAATTGGCACTGGCAGTGATCGCACATCACAACATAGCTTGTCAGTGCAACTGATTAAAATAAATGTTACTGCTGCATAAAATAATTAATCAAGTTCCGAAACTTCGCTCAGCCATGACAGTTAAAACCAAGTGGTGTGGCACTCTTTTTCTTTTACAGAATGCAGCATAGGTTTTGAAGATAGCGTTTGTGTTGTGGGTTACGTTTTGTTTTGGTGCTGTGTTGTCGAAATGAAACAGGCAAAGCGATGGTAAAGTGAATGGAAATAAACGTGACAAACCTTTATCAAGCCGTAAAAATGCACACAGCAACTTGACACGTTTGCTTTTTTTTTTAAACAAACAAGCTTATGTAGAACAAATAAAAAAGAACCCGTCGGCAGACAGAAATTCACGTCCGCGGAGACGGCATCACGTGATGTTTTGATCACGTGATTTTGGGATACCTTATTGTTGCGAAACGATATTAATTTTGCGTTCAAGGCAAGCGTTTTCGTAATTGTTTCTTCTCTTAATATATCTAAGTGTGAAAATATTACTTTAAAAAATGAAATCCTTTTAAGTGACATATAGTGCATACTACCACTGAATACAGGAACAATGAGACCCGTGTAAACTACTGATCCCCTGTAAACATGGCCGCTACGTTCCTGGTTTCGTCTGCAGCCATACTGGAAACAAAATGTGCTACAGAAAAATGTCTCCATCCTCCGGCGGTTTAAAACGAGTGCGCACTGCTTTTATTCATACTAGACTTCATTTTGATATACCCAAACCTTTGTTACTCTCTAGAAAATCACTATCTCGTAAACGGCTGATCGTCTATGAAGGGCAGCTGCTAGACTATTTGTTTTTCTTGCCCAGGACACGATGGCGAAGCGCAACACTGTGATAGGCACACCATACTGGATGGCCCCTGAAGTGATACAGGAGATCGGCTACGACTGTGTGGCAGATATATGGAGCCTAGGTGAGATCCTGGCACACTCCTTGCCTCATTACCCCATATCATACTGAGTCCAAAAGCTTGAAATCTGTACACTGCCATATGCACTTACAGGTAAGGACATAGACCCATGGCTTTAGTTCAAGGGTGGTGCCAAAATAGCTTGGCGCCTAGAGGCTAAAAGCTTCAAATCTGTACACTGCCATATGCAAGCTACATTATAGTACTTACAGATAAGGATATAGACCCATGGCTTTAGTTCAAGGGTAGTGCCAGAACAGCTTGGCGCCTAGAGGTGCCAAGCTATTCTGGCACTACCCTTCAACTATTTTAGTCAAACTTATTTCACACACTGGTGTATTCCGAATGATGAGGGTTAAACCCAACATTGGGCAGTGGTCACAGATTACGTTTTTAAAAATCATTCAATGCCAAAGACCTCCACCTCCAGTCATCACCACCACTAAATGCACTCATAAACACACAACACACACGCATATTAGTCTATAAAATCTAGCCATCAGCCTAATTCAGGCCGGAAATTCTATGTTGATGTTGAAAATGAATTAAACTTGCATGAGGCGATCAGTTATGTGCTTTTCGACAGTTTTGTGCAACCTGCCATGTTAGAAATGCCAAAAATGGGGACTGATCAGGTGGCATAACTCGGCAGCATGATGAGCCACAATAGCATGACAGGGCACATGGGGCTGTAATGGTCACCAAGAGTGGAGAATCACTCTACAGCATGACGAGCCACCGTAGTGTGACAGGACACATGGGGCTGTAATGGTCACCAAGAGTGGAGAATCACTCTACAGCATGACGAGCCACCGTAGTGTGACAGGACACATGGGGCTGTAATGGTCACCAAGAGTGGAGAATCACTCTACAGCATGATGAGCCACCGTAGCATGACAGGGCACATGGGGCTGTAATGGTCACCAAGAGTGGAGAATCACTCTACAGCATGACGAGCCACCGTAGCATGACAGGGCGCATGGGGCTGTAATGGTCACCAAGAGTGGAGAATCACTCAACATGACGAGCCACCGTAGTGTGACAGGACAGGTAGGGCTGTAATGGTCACCAAGAGTGGAGAATCACTCAGCATGACGAGCCACCGTAGTGTGACAGGACAGGTGGGGGCGGTAGTGGTCACCAAGAGTGGAGAATCACTCAGCATGACAAGCCTCCGTAGTGTGACAGGACAGGTGGGGCTGTAATGGTCACCAAGAGTGGAGAATCACTCAGCATGACGAGCCACTGTAGTGTGACAGGACAGGTGGGGCTGTAATAGTCACCAAGAGTGGAGAATCACTCTACAGCATGACGAGCCACCGTAGTGTGACAGGGCAGGTGGGGCTGTAATGGTCACCAAGAGTGGAGAATCACTCAGCATGACGAGCCACCGTAGTGTGACAGGACAGATGGGGCTGTAATGGTCACCAAGAGTGGAGAATCACTCAGCATGACGAGCCACCGTAGTGTGACAGGACAGGTGGGGCTGTAATGGTCACCAAGAGTGGAGAATCACTCAGCATGACGAGCCACCATAGTGTGACAGGACAGGTGGGGCTGTAGTGGTCACCAAGTGTGGAGAATCACTCAGCATGACGAGCCACCGTAGTGTGACAGGACAGGTGGGGCTGTAATGGTCAACAAGAGTGGAAAATCACTCTACAGCATCACGAGCCACCATAGTGTGACGGGACAGGTGGGGCTGTAATAGTCACCAAGAGTGGAGAATCACTCAGCATGACGAGCCACCGTAGTGTGACAGGACAGGTGGGGTTTTAATGGTCACCAAGAGTGGAGAATCACTCAGCATGACGAGCCACTGTAGTGTGACAGGACAGGTGGGGCTGTAATGGTCACCAAGAGTGGAGAATCACTCAGCATGACAAGCCACCGTAGTGTGACAGGACAGATGGGGCTGTAATGGTCACCAAGAGTGGAGAATCACTCGGCATGACGAGCCACCGTAGTGTGACAGGACAGGTGGGGCTGTAATGGTCACCAAGAGTGGAGAATCACTCAGCATGACGAGCCGCCGAAGTGTGACAGGACAGGTGGGGCTGTAATAGTCAGCAAAAGTGAAGAATCACTCTACAGCATGACGAGCCACCGTAGTGTGAATGGACAGGTGGGACTGTAATGGTCACCAAGAGTGGAGAATCACTCAGCATGACGAGCCACCGTAGTGTGACAGGGCACATGGGGCTGTAGTGGTCACCAAGAGTGGAGAATCACTCAGCATGACGAGCCACCGTAGTATGACAGGACAGATGGGGCTGTAATGGTCACCAAGAGTGGAGAATCACTCAGCATGACGAGCCACCTTAGTGTGACAGGACAGGTGGGGCTGTAATGGTCACCAAGAGTGGAGAATCACTCAGCATGACGAGCCACCATAGTGTGACAGGGCAGGTGGGGCTGTAATGGTCACCAAGAGTGGAGAATCACTCAGCATGACGAGCCACCGTAGTGTGACAGGACAGGTGGGGTTGTAATAGTCACCAAGAGTGGAAAATCACTCAGCATGACAAGCCACCGTAGTGTGACAGGACAGGTGGGGCTGTAATGGTCACCAAGAGTGGAGAATCACTCAGCATGACGAGCCACCGTAGTGTGACAGGACAGGTGGGGCTGTAATGGTCACCAAGAGTGGAGAATCACTCAGCATGACAGCCACCGTAGTGTGACAGGACAGGTAGGGCTGTAATGGTCACCAAGAGTGGAGAATCACTCAGCATGACGAGCCACCGTAGTGTGCCAGGGCAGGTGGGGCTGTAATGGTCACCAAGAGTGGAGAATCACTCAGCATGACGAGCCACCGTAGTGTGACAGGACAGGTGGGGCTGTAATGGTCACCAAGAGTGGAGAATCACTCAGCATGACAGCCACCGTAGTGTGACAGGACAGGTAGGGCTGTAATGGTCACCAAGAGTGGAGAATCACTCAGCATGATGAGCCACCGTAGTGTGACAGGACAGGTGGGGCTGTAATAGTCACCAAGAGTATAGAATCACTCTACAGCGTGACGAGCCACCGTAGTGTGCCAGGGCAGGTGGGGCTGTAATGGCCACCAAGAGTGGAGAATCACTCAGCATGACGAGCCACCGTAGTGTGACAGGACAGGTGGGGCTGTAATGGCCACCAAGAGTGGAGAATCACTCTACAGCGTGATGAGCCACCGTAGTGTGACAGGGCAGGTGGGGCTGTAATGGCCACCAAGAGTGGAGAATCACTAAGCATGACGAGCCACCGTAGTGTGCCAGGGCAGGTGGGGCTGTAATGGCCACCAAGAGTGGAGCAGCATGAAGAACCCTTGCATCAACAAGGGAAATAGATCCTCATGAACTGTTGTAGCGCGCCAGGGCACATGATGTAATGAGATCACTCATGCACTGTACATGAAATCAGCAGCATTGTGTTTTCAGGTATCACAGCACTGGAGATGGCAGAAGGCAAACCTCCCTATGGTGATATTCACCCCATGAGGGTAAGTCGATTGATAGTGTGTTGTTCAGTGAAGTGTCTGTCTGATGAATGCCAGTGACGTGTGTTGTGTAAAATCAGTGTTCATTGGGGATCAGCTTGGTTAGCATTTGACTGGTAGGTCGATAGGCAGCATGAGACTGGTGGGTTGATAGCATGAGACTGGTGGATTGATAGCATGAGACTGGTGGGTTGAACAACTGCTGGCTGTCTGTGATGGAAATGCCATGGTCATTTACAAGTTCAATGAAACTGGACTTTGTTAAACTGGACTTTGTTTCAGGACTGCACCAAACATAATGGGCGAAAATTATTTCTGTGGCAAGAAGAGCCAAGAGCAGAAAAGGTGATGCTCATGTGGAAGTCCACCAGCCCCAAAACATTAAAACTAACTCTGTCCCTGTCTCCCATCAGCACAGGGCCAAAGCTCCGATCATGTGGACAGGGCCAAAGCTCCGATCATGTGGACAGGGCCAAAGCTCCGATCATGTGGACAGGGCCAAAGCTCTGATCATGTGGCCGATTTTCTCAAGTGTAATCTTACTTCAAGAGACATCTCTGAACGCTGTAGTTTTATATGTTTGTTTTCAGTGTGTTCAGTGTGACATTTGGAGAGTAATATATCAGTAATCAGCTCAGTGTGTTCAGCTTGACATTTGGAGTAATATATCAGTAATCAGTTCAGTGTGTTCAGCTTGACATTTGGAGTAATATATCAGTAATCAGCTCATTGTGTTCAGCTTGACATTTGGAGTAATATATCAGTAATCAGCTCAGTGTGTTCAGCTTGACATTTGGAGTAATATATCAGTAATCAGCTCAGTGTGTTCAGCTTGACATTTGCAGTAATATATCAGTAATCAGCTCAGTGTATTCAGCTTGACATTAATATATCAGTAATCAGCTCAGTGTGTTCAGTGTGACATTTGGAGAGTAATATATCAGTAATCAGCTCAGTGTGTTCAGCTTGACATTTGCAGTAATATATCAGTAATCAGCTCATTGTGTTCAGCTTGACATTTGGAGTAATATATCAGTAATCAGCTCATTGTGTTCAGCTTGACATTTGCAGTAATATATCAGTAATCAGCTCAGTGTATTCAGCGTGACATTAATATATCAGTAATCAGTTCATGTTTGTTTCAGGCCATCTTCATGATTCCCACCAAGCCTCCTCCATCTTTCCGACAGCCAGACAAATGGTCAGCAGAGTTCATCGACTTTGTGTCAAAATGTCTCGTGAAAAACCCAGAAAACAGAGCCACAGCTGTTGATTTGTTAGAGGTGAGAACAGGCACTCCTTTAAACCCTTCGTCCATGCAGTCACTGATACTGTTTACAGTCTACAGTGTGTGTGTGTGTGTGTGTGTGTGTGTGTGTGTGTGTGTGTGTGTGTGTGTGTGTGTGTGTGTGTGTGTGTGTGTGTGTGAAACATCGAGTTGACTGTACTTGTATGTGTTGTGTGTGAAACATCAAGTTGACTTTGTGTGTGTGTGTGTGTGTGTGTGTGTGTGTGTGTGTGTGTGTGATGTGTCCAGCTGATGTGTGTGTGGTGTGTGTGTGTGTGTGTGTGTGTGCCTGTGAAACATTAAGCTGACTATACTTGTCGTGTGTCTCCAGCATGACTTTATCCAGAAAGCAGAGTCATGTGAAATCCTGCAGGAGATGATTCGAGAAGCAAAGGAGATTCAGGAAATGCAGAACAGTGTAATGGCAAATGGTGACGAATCCGTAAGTATGATCAGCGCTTTGAGCCTAGCCGTGGGCACTATGATTATTATTATTATTATGATGATTATTATAGTAATTAACCTGTAAGTTGAAAAGCCCTGCTGGAATAGCTTTATGTGAAAAGCCCTGCTGGAATAGCTTGATGTGTAGAATGAGAGTTCAAAGCCATGCTGGAATAGCTTGATGTGTAGAATGAGAGTTCAAAGCCCTGCTGGAATAGCTTGATGTGAAAAGCCCTGCTGAAATAGCTTGATGTGTAGAATGAGAGTTCAAAGCCATGCTGGAATAGCTTGATGTGTAGAATGAGAGTTCAAAGCCCTGCTGGAATAGCTTGATGTGTAGAATGAGAGTTCAAAGCCCTGCTGAAATAGCTTGATGTGTAGAATGAGAGTTCAAAGCCATGCTGGAATAGCTTGATGTGTAGAATGAGAGTTCAAAGCCCTGCTGAAATAGCTTGATGTGTAGAATGAGAGTTCAAAGCCATGCTGAAATAGCTTGATGTGTAGAATGAGAGTTCAAAGCCATGCTGGAATAGCTTGATGTGTAGAATGAGAGTTCAAAGCCCTGCTGGAATAGCTTGATGTGTAGAATGAGAGTTCAAAGCCCTGCTGGAATAGCTTGATGTGAAAAGCCCTGCTGAAATAGCTTGATGTGTAGAATGAGAGTTCAAAGCCATGCTGGAATAGCTTGATGTGAAAAGCCATGCTGAAATAGCTTGATGTGTAGAATGAGAGTTCAAAGCCATGCTGGAATAGCTTGATGTGTAGAATGAGAGTTCAAAGCCATGCTGGAATAGCTTGATGTGAAAAGCCATGCTGAAATAGCTTGATGTGAAAAGCCATGCTGGAATAGCTTGATGTGTAGAATGAGAGTTCAAAGCCATGCTGGAATAGCTTGATGTGTAGAATGAGAGTTCAAAGCCATGCTGGAATAGCTTGATGTGTAGAATGAGAGCTCAAAGCCATGCTGGAATAGCTTGATGTGTAGAATGAGAGCTCAAAGCCATGCTGGAATAGCTTGATGTGAAAAGCCATGCTGAAATAGCTTGATGTGAAAAGCCATGCTGGAATAGCTTGATGTGTAGAATGAGAGTTCAAAGCCATGCTGGAATAGCTTGATGTGAAAACTTGACTTACGCCTGTCACCCCAACCCAGGTATAGGCCGTCGATGAGAGACCTCCAGCAACTCCTGTCCTGTGCTTCTCCTTCGATTTTACTCCAGGTGGTTCCCATTCTCTTGATGTCTGCTTGGAGGTCTCGACGCCAGGAGTTTCTCGGCCTACCTCTTTTCCTCTTTCCCTGGGGATTCCATGACAATGCCTGCCTAGTGATACTGAAAGCTGGCTTTCTCAGACTGTGACCAATCCATCCCCATCTTCTTCGCCCAATTTCATTCACTGCTGTTATCTGCTCTGTTCTCTCCCAGAGTCTGATGTTGCTGATCTTCTCTGGCCAGTGGATTTTCAAAATTCTTCTAAGGCAACTGTTTATGAAGATCTGTACTCTCTTGACTGTGGTTTTTGTCAATCTCCAAGTCTCTGTTCCATATAGGAGAACTGCTTTTACGATGGAGTTGAAAATCCGGACTTTGGTGTTTTGTGACAGCTCTCTGGAACTCCACACTTTTTTCAACTGGAGAAAGGCTGCTCTGGCTTAACCGATTCGTGCTCTGACATCTGCATCAGTTCCGCCTTTTTTGTCTATGATGCTCCCGAGATAGGTGAAGGACTCCACCTCCTCCAACGGGTGCCAGCAAGCAAGACTGGTTCTTCCCTGGTTGCATTCAGCCTCATTGTCTTTGTTTTCTGTTTGTGAATGGTGAGGCCCACTTGGGACGAGATGTCAGCAAGCCTCGTGGTCTTGTCCTGCATTTGTTGATGCGTGTGGGACAGTAATGCCAAGTCATCTGCAAAATCGAGGTCGTCAAGCTGTGTCCACAGTGTCCACTGTATTCCGCTTCTTCTGTGCTCTGTGGTCCTCTTCATGACCCAGTCTATGGCCAGTAGGAAGAGGAACGGAGACAGCAGACACCCCTGCCTGACACCGGTTCTGACCTGGAGCTCTCTGGTGAACTGCCCTTCGTGGATCACGCGACATGTCATGCCATCGTAGCTGCTCTTGATCAGGTAGACGAGCTTTGTGGGTACACCGTAGTGTCGTAGGAGTTTCCACAGAGTCTCTCGGTCCACGCTGTCAAATGCTTTCTCGTAATCCACAAAGTTGACGTACAGCGGGGAGCTCCACTCCAGAGACTGTTTCATGATGATGCGGAGAGTACATGATCAGTTTTTCCTGAATCCTGCTTGCTGGTCTCTCAGCTGGGGGCAACGGAGCTCTTCATTCTCTCCAGGATGATCCTGTTGAAGACCTTTCCTGGTACTGACAGCAAGGTGATTCCTCTATAGTTGGAACACTTGCTGAGGTCACCTTTCTTGGGAAGCTTGATTAGGTACCCCTCCTTCCAGTCAGCCGGCATCACCTCCTCTTCCCAGATCTTTCCAAACAGTGGGTACAGCATCTCTACTGTTGTCTCTAGGTCTGCTTTCAGAGACTCCGCTGGGATGCCATCTGGCCCTGCTGCTTTGCCGTTCTTCAAAAATGCCACTGCTCTTCTGATCTCTTCCCGGCTGGGTCTGTCACAGCTGATGGGTAGGTCGGTCTCTGCTGGCTGGATGTCTGGGGGGTCGGGTGGGCTGGGTCTGTTCAGTAACTCTTCGAAATACTCGGCCCATCTGTCGAGTTGGTCTGCTCTGTCTGCAATAGGCTTGCCTTCCTTGTCTTTTACTGGTCTTTCTGTATGGCCATACTTGCCCGACAATCTTCTGGTAATGTCGTAGAGCTGTTTCATGTTGCCACTGCCTGCTGCCTTTTCTGCCTCTGCTGCCAGGCTGTCTGTGTAGGCCCTCTTATCTGCCCTGATACTCCTCTTCACCTCGCGGTTGGCTTCCGAGTATTCCTCCTGTGCCCTTGCTTTGGCTGCTCTCGTGCGACTGTTGTTGACAACTGCTTTCTTCTGCTTCCTCACTTCTATCTTCTCCAAGGTCTGTGCCGACAGCAAGTCCTTGTGATGGTGTTTCCTGAACCCTACAGTGTCTTTGCAGGTTGAGTTCAGTGCCTCTCTAACTGCCTTCCACTGCTGCTCTGTGGTGACTGCCTCCTCTTCATTTACTAGCTCCTGTAGCGCTTGAAACTGGTTGGACAGCACCAGTTTGAACTCTTATCTCACTCCAGTCTCTCTCAGGAGGCCTACATTATAGAGCTGTCTTCTTGTTGTCTCTGTGCGGCTTTTCTTTAACTTGAGCTTTATTCTTAAGGTGAGCAGGTGGTGGTCTGAGGCGATATCTGCTCCCCTCCTCACTCGAACATCTTAAAGGGATCTTCTAAATTTCTTGCTAATGCAGATATGGTCTATTTGGTTCTCTGTAGTATGGTCAGGTGAGACCCACATTGCTTTGTGTATTCTTCTGTGTGGGAAGATGCTGCCTCCAATGACAAGTCTGTTTAGAGCACAAAAGTCTACGAACCTCTCCCCGTTCTCACTCATCTCCCCTAGTCCCTGTCTCCCCATTACCTCTTCATATCCGGTGTTGTCCTCCCCTATTTTGGCATTAAAATCGCCCATGACGATGGTGATGTCTCGCTCCGCACATTTGTCCACGGCACTCTGGATTGGGTCGTAGAACTCTTGTTTCTCTTCCTCGTCGCTGTCATTAGTAATAATAATAATAATAATAATTACGGTATTTATAATGCGCTTATCTTATAATAATTATAACTCTAAGCGCGCACTCACAACTCGCGCACACATGCTTACGTTTTAGGCAACGACTCACGTACAACAAATGGTGAAATATATTGCGACAGTCATCTTTTGTGGGGAGTGTGGTGATATAGTGCTAGAACTGTTGAAAGAGGTGAGTTTTGAGGGCGGACTGAAAGGAGGAGAGAGAGTCTTTCTGACAGAGAGAGAGTGGGAGAGTGTTCCAGGTGGATGGACCATAAACTGAGAAGGCGCGGGGGCCGAAAGTGCTGAGTTTGGTGTGGGGTATGTGGAGACGGGGTATGTAGGCGCATAACACTGGATGACGTTCAGCTTGAGCTTTTTCTTGGTTCTAAAGGCTGCTGTGATAATTCTTGGCCCAAGAGGTTCCCAGCCCATCAGCACTCTCTGTGCCACTGGTGACAGCATGAATGCTACTCCTTCTGTATGGGGGGCATTCTCCTCTTCATGACCTGAATACAGAATCATCTCCCCACTTAACAGCCTTTTCTGGCCAGACTGCGTCCATCTGGCTTCACTGATACCTAGCAGGGAAAGGTTGTACTTTTGCATTTCCGCTGCTATCTGGGCGGCCTTGCCGCTCTGGTACATGGTCTTGACGTTCCATGTGCCCGTGGTTGTGTCCCTGGATAGAGAGAGGCGGCTTGGTCCTGTGGCTTCCGAAGACTTCCGGCTTTCACCACAGGACGTCATAAATCTTCTGGTAGAAGAACCTTCCTCCTCCAGGAAAGGAATTACTGTTTGTCTTTTCGTCGGCGTTTTTTGTAGCTATTTCCTTTTTTGTATGGTGGGGAAGCTACCCCCATGCCCAACCCCCTTACTAGGAGGACCAGGGGTTTTCTGTCGTGGTCACCTTCCCTTAGACCATGTTGGTTCACGGCACCTTATTTCATTCGGTGCACCCCTCTCGCGAGGGACCCCCTATCCACCACCCAGGGGACGCGCCTCAATGCCATATGGTCCCAGCGCGAGATTGATGTGAAAAGCCATGCTGGAATAGCTTGATGTGAAATGCCATGCTGAAATAGCTTGATGTGAAAAGCCATGCTGAAATAGCTTGATGTGAAAAGCCATGCTGAAATAGCTTGATGTGAAAAGCCATGCTAAAATAGCTTGATGTGAAAAGCCATGCTGAAATAGCTTGATGTGTAGAATGAGAGTTCAAAGGTGGTTCCAGGATTGCTTTTGATGTGATGTGGTTTTCTTGTTTAATCTTAATAGCTGGTACCATGTGTGTGTTACAGTAGTGAATGGACTGCTGATGAAACTGGTATCATGTGTGTGTGTTACAGTAGTGAATGGACTGCTGAGGAAACTGGTACCATGTGTGTGTGTTACAGTAGTGAATGGACTGCTGATGAAACTGGTACCATGGGTGTGTTACAGTAGTGAATGGACTGCTGATGAAACTGGTACCATGTGTGTGTTACAGTAGTGAATGGACTGCTGATGAAACTGGTACCATGTGTGTGTTGCAGTAGTGAATGGACTGCTGATGAAACTGGTACCATGTGTGTGTTGCAGTAGTGAATGGACTGCTGATGAAACTGGTACCATGTGTGTGTGTTACAGTAGTGAATGGACTAAGTACGAAACTGGTACCATGTGTGTGTTACAGGGTGACGAGGACGACAGAGACGGAACGATGGTGAAAAAGACAGATGAACTGGATGGCACAATGAAGTCTAATGTGGAGGGTGAGAACATTTACCGTTCACTTGACTCATCAGTCATTTCCCCACCCTGCCTTATATAACCTAGTCATGTAATATACAGTGTGGAGGGGGAGAACATTCCACTTGACTCATCAGTCATTTCCCCACCCTGCCTTATATAGCCTAGTCATGTAATATACAGTGTGGAGGGGGAGAACATTCCACTTGACTCATCAGTCATTTCCCCACCCTGCCTTATATAGCCTAGTCATGTAATATACAGTGTGGAGGGGGAGAACATTCCACTTGACTCATCAGTCATGCTATGCTATTTTTAAAGGATACGGACTTACAGCTCTCGCTGATTTCGTCCAGGGGTGGTGGGCCGGGGGTTGAGGGGGGGGGGGGGGGGGGGGGGAGTTATGTTCTGACTGGTTGTCGCTGATGTCCACGCATCGCTTTTGATCTACCTCTCGTCATGTCTGTAGTTTGGTTAGATGTATCGGATTAGTGGGTGCTTATTAAGCAGGTGTATTGTGTATTTGGTGGTGGTGGACCATGTTTTAGGGTCGGGGTTTAGGAGGCCTTCTACGGTGAGAGGTGCGTTGAGTTTATCTGCTACTAGGGTTCTGGTTTGGGCTATGCTCGGGCAGTCTAGCAGTATGTGTTCCGTCGTGAGTAGGTGGCCGCATGTGCACATTATTGGGTTGGGGTGGACTCGTTCAGAGAAGATCTAACATACCTGGTCAGACTAAGAGCAGCCGAACTCTCAGAACGCGGCCAAACAGTCAAATTTATGTGGGTCCCCTCCCATGTGGGAATCCCAGGCAACGAACGAGCAGACAGGGTAGCGAAGAAAGGCCTCGACCAAGAATCGACCTTCTTCAACCTACCACTTTCAGCAAATGAACGGTCAAATGCTCTCCGGCCCGCCTTCCAAAAACTATGGGAAAAAGAATTCCACCAGAACAAAAAAGGAAGACGCAAAAATCTCACGAGGGTACTGAACAATACACCCACCCTCCTAATAGGTAAGAGGAGAGACCAGTCACGACTAACAAGGATCCGATTAGGGGGCGAGAGATACCTCATCAGTCATTTCCCCACACTACCTTATATAGCGTAGTCTTGTCAAACACAATGTGGAGGGGGAGAACATTCCACTTGACTCATCAGTCATTTCCCCACACTACCTTATATAGCGTAGTCTTGTCAAACTCAATGTGGAGGGGGAGAACATTTACGGCTCACTTGACTCGTCTGTCATTCCATTCCTCCGCACTACCTTATATAGTGTAGTCTTGTCAAACTCAATGTGGAGGGGGAGAACATTTACGGCTCACTTGACTCATCTGTCATTCCATTCCTCCGCACTACCTTATATACAGTACTGTAAATATTCGACTACCCTAAACATTCAACCACAAGCTGTTTTAACAATTTTTCAGCAAAATAAAAACTTGTAAATATTCGACCATCACTAAAAAAATTGCCCCCTGAATATTTGATCACCGTCTGGTAAAATATTTGCCACACAAAAGCTTTTCAACGTCACTGAGTAACATAAACTGCGTTTCTACCTAAGCCAACACCATGCAGAAAACCTCAGTATGCAAACACCTAACATCAGTACGGAAACACCTAACGTCAGTATGGAAACACCTAACGTCAGTATGGAAACACCTAACGTCAGTATGGAAACACCTAACGTCAGTATGGAAACACCTGACGTCAGTATGGAAACACCTAACGTCGGTATGGAAACACCTAACATCAGTATGGAAACACTAACATCTTGCAAGAGACACAGAGCCTTAACAGCTCCCACAGGGTGAGGGGGCTGATGAGAATTTTGCTAAGTTTATGTAGAATTCTTTATATGCTCGGTTACCCCACGTGGACATGTGAAGTTTTTTTTCCATTGCTTTTCACGTCGGGACATAATCTGCATTGTTTTCTGTGTAGCTGTGTAGCTACAGTACAGATTTCAGTCTGAGCAGACTGTGTACACAGTACATGTATATCTTGATACCTATCTGACTTGTGATGCCCGCCAGAGTGTAGCTACAGTACAGATTTCAGTCTGAGCAGACTGTGTGCACAGTACATGTATATCTTGATACCTATCTGACTTGTGATGCGACCAGCTCGACCCCCTACAGTTTGCATATCGCCACAACAGGGGTGTGGATGATGCAGTCATCACTCTCCTGCACCTAATCCTCACTCACTTGGAGACACCAAAGTTCTTTGCCAGAGTCCTCTTCGTTGACTTTTCCAGCGCCTTCAATACGATGAGGCCTCATCTTCTGGCTGACAAGCTGCGTCACATGAATGTCAGCCCTTCTCTGATCCTATGGATCTTGAACTTCATAGTGGAGAGGACGCAGTGTGTTCGTGTAAACAACTTGATGTCCTCCGTCATCACCAGGTCCGTGGGCAGCCTCCAAGGATGTGTGATCTCGCCTGTCCTTTACATCCTATTCACAAATGACTGTACCAGCTCCAACAGGACTCGCTATGTCAAATTTGCAGACGACACTGCAGTTGTAGATCTGTCAAACTCAGATGCTGACTACTTCGCAGAAGTGGGTCAGTTTGTTTCATGGTGTCATAACAACCATTTACAGTTGAACATAGGCAAGACTGAGGAGATGGTTGTCGACTTTCGGAAGCCTGGCAGTGGGCCAACTTCAGGGAGCCCACTCCCACCTCCTCAGTCCCTGGTGATTGACGGCACTTTTGTCACGTGCACAGATGTTTACAAATACTTAGGGACCTTGATTGATTCACGGCTAACCTTCACCGACAACACAGACCTCATCTTTAAGAAAGCCCAAGGGAGACTGTATGTGCTGCGCAAACTCCGCTCCTTTGATGTGAGCCCCAAAATACCTCTGCTTTATAGAAAGCCTTCTTACATTCTCCTTTGTCTCATGGTTCGGCTCCATGGGCGAGAAGAACTTTAGGAAGCTGAATAAGATAATCAGGCTTAGTGAGAAAATCGTTGGAGGCAGGTTGGAGAGCCTTGACGGCCTCTACAGGACGAGAATGATACGCAAGGGCCTGAGGCTGGCAGCTGACACTTCCCACTGCCTTTCTAAGCACCTTCAAAAGCTCCTGTCTGGCCGTAGGTTCAAGGCTCCTCTTGTTAAAACCAAACGCTACAAGGGCAGCTTTGTACCCTCGACCATCCATCTCCTAAATGAAGAGTGTGTTAACTAACGTATCTCTCTCTCTCCTTGTTGACGACGTTGAGGAACTTGCACCTCAGATGTCGCAGTGGCATCTTGCAAGTAACAGACTTACTCCTATAGCACTAACACTGTGGTCATGTAGTGTGTTTTTTTTTTTTTTTTTTTTTTTTTTTCACCATTGTTATAATGTGGCTAAAACTGTACGCGCGCATGTGATCCCAATGAAAGAAAATTTGTCGGCTAGACTGACACAATCAAGTTTTTGAATTGTATTGAATGCCCGCCGGAGTGTAGCTATAGTACAGATTTCAGTCTGAGCAGACTGTGTACACAGTACATGTATATCTTGATACCTATCTGACTTTTAATGCCCACCGGAGTGTAGCTACATTACAGATTTCAGCCTGAGCAAACTGTGTACACAGTACATGTATATCTTGATAACAATCTGACTTGTGATGCCCGCCGGTGTGTAGCTACAGTACAGTACACTTGTTGCACTTAAGGCTGAACTTGGAAAAGCCAAGCAGAACTTTAAGGACAAAGTGGAGAGAGAGTATATGTGTATGAACACCCGAGAGGCATTCAGGAACCAGAAACTGATAGGCGGTTGTCCCGACCCCGCCAATACTCACCACCCTACAGCTAACATGCCCGACGCAGCGGACCTGAATCGGTTCTACACGCGGTTCCACATGCACGACTTTACTCCCGAGTGCACGAAGCTCCTGGATACTGTCCCGCCCTCCCATCCCAGTGCGATCACCATCACCGAGGATGACGTCACCCGACTGTTTCAACGTACCGACGTCAGGAAGGCAGCTGGACCTGACGTGTCGGGTCGTCTCCTCCCGTGCTGTGCAAGCGAGCTGTCACCTGCATACCAGCCCCTCTATCAAGCATCTGTAGATTTCGGGGGTTGTACCCACCCTGTGGAAGTCAAGCACCATCGTTCCTGTCCTCCAAAAAATCTCTCCTAAAGAACTGAATGACTACAGACCCGTGGCCCTCACCTCCCTACCCATGAAATCCTTTGAGAAGCTGATCCTCGGTAAACTCGCGCCACTTGTGCAGGACAAGCTGGACCCTTACCAGTTTGCCTACTGGCATGGACGTAGTGTGGAGGACAAGCTGGACCCTTACCAGTTTGCCTACTGGCATGGACGTAGTGTGCAGGACAAGCTGGACCCTTACCAGTTTGCCTACTGGCATGGACGTAGTGTGGAGGACGAGCTGGACCCTTACCAGTTTGCCTACTGGCATGGACATAGTGTGCAGGACAAGCTGGACCCTTACCAGTTTGCCTACTGGCATGGACGTAGTGTGCAGGACAAGCTGGACCCTTACCAGTTTGCCTACTGGCATGGACGTAGTGTGGAGGACAAGCTGGACCCTTACCAGTTTGCCTACTGGCATGGACGTAGTGTGCAGGACAAGCTGGACCCTTACCAGTTTGCCTACTGGCATGGACGTAGTGTAGAGGATGCGGTGGCCACCCTGCTGCATTTACTTATCAGTCATCTGGACACTCATCAGTCATCTGGACACTCATGGCACCTACGCACGTGTGCTCTTTGTGGACTATTCGAGCGCGTTTAATACCATTCAGCGCCACAAAATGCTTGAGAAGCTGCTAGATCTACCTACCTTCATCTATTGGGGGGGGGGGAGGGGTGCTGGGGGGGAGAGAGTGGTATGTGCATGGGGGCGGGGGGGGGGGGGGGGGGGGGAGAGGGGAGGGGGGGTGGGAAATTAAGATTACTGTTGCATTCTTTCTAAAAGTTTACAGTCTTGAGCGTGAGGGGGGAATTAAGATTTAAAATTTCATAGTGTTGAGCGTGAGGGGGGAATTTAGATTTAAAAGTTCACAGTGTTGAGAGTGAGGGGGGGGGGGGGGGGAGTAAGATTAAAAAGATTACAGTCTTGGGCGTGACGGAGAGAATTAACCTATTTTTGCCCTGGAGCACTACAGCAGAAGATGGATCGAACATTGAATGGTGTTGCCAGATTAGCTTGGTGCCAAAAGGCACTACCCTTGAATTATCATGGTTGATCCATCTCCTGCAACTAGTACATTGTTAGGTGAAATGGGTCAAGATTAATAATACATTTTTTTCTAAAGTATTTGTTAGGTGGAAGGCTGACTATATGGAGTGTGGCTAAGTGAATTAGGATTAACATTGCATTATTTTCTAAGGTACTTTAGTACCTGAAGGGGATGGCACTCTGGTGGTGAACAGCGCAGCCAGCACGTTGCAGTCGGAGTTAGGCACCATGGTCATCAACCCGGACTCGGAAGAGGAAGCTGAGGAAGAGGAAGACGACGGAACAATGAAACGTGAGGACAATTAGTCATTTTTAGCAGCATCTTTTTATAGCCGAAGCACACCACTATGGGTGCACAGAACACCATACTTTGGTGTACATTGTGGGGTATGTTTATGGCCGAAGCACACCTGTGGTTGCACAGAACACCATACTTTGGTGCACATTGTGGTGTATGTTTATAGTTAAAGCACACCACTGAGGGTGTACAGAACACCATGCTGGTGCTTGTTGTGCTGTTGTATTGTGCCAGATTTTGCTTGATATAGTGCCGAAATCAGGCAGATGTGATTACAAGAGCCAAATCAGAATTTTGGGAGTAGTAAAATAAGGACATTCTGATTCGGGTCAAGTAATCACATCTGTCGGTTATCAGCACTATATCAAGCAAAATGTTGCTCAATAAAATTTATGTACCCAGTCCAAAACAAAACTGTGCTTTATATAACCGTGCGTGTTACTGAGTAAATTCTACAGAGTAAAGGCAAATTTCTGTCGTGCCTTGACTCGAACAGACAATAAAGTTGTATTGTATTGTACTTGTAAATAGATCATGCATGATTGCGGAAAATGCCAGCAGGTTTGTTTATTTAGTCCTTTTCTCAGGTTATGGATATTGCCAGCTGACATCTCGGTATGTCACTGGTCAGTGCAGGGAGTGGCATCTGTTCTCAGGTTGTGGATATTGCCAGCTGACATCTCGGTATGTCACTGGTCGGTGCAGGGAGTGGCATCTGTTCTCAAGTTGTCGATATTGCCAGCTGACATCTCGGTATGTCACTGGTCGGTGCAGGGAGTGGCATCTGTTCTCAGGTTGTGGATATTGCCAGCTGACATCTCGGTATGTCACTGGTCAGTGCAGGGAGTGGCATCTGTTCTCAGGTTGTGGATATTGCCAGCTGACATCTCGGTATGTCACTGGTCGGTGCAGGGAGTGGCATCTGTTCTCAGGTTGTGGATATTGCCAGCTGACATCTCGGTATGTCACTGGTCGGTGCAGGGAGTGGCATCTGTTCTCAGGTTGTCGATATTGCCAGCTGACATCTCGGTATGTCACTGGTCGGTGCAGGGAGTGGCATCTGTTCTCCGTTCGTGTGTGTGTATAGGATATAAATTTTGAGTGTTTTTGCACATGAAGAAGTATTTCATTACTACTACACATACACATACGGAGCTTGTTAATGTTGCAGTATGAAAATATTTTGTGTTTCTGTTTTGAAAAATGCAAGTATCATCAAGATCGAGTCTTCTTGGTGTGCAAGGGATTTTGGGGTTAAAAATATATCAAGCAAACTCATGAATATTACTTTTGTTGTTACACAGTACATCAATACATGTATCAAAGAAGGCCAAACTTGATGGCTACATATGTTTACAGCCGGAGCACACCAATGTGGGTCACACCATATCTTGGTTGTTACACAGTACATCAATCATCATCAGTCCCTTGCCCGAACTGGGCGTTGGGGGGACTGCCTTCAGTACATCAATACATTTGTCAAAGAAGGACAAACTTGATGGAGTGGCTACATAATTATGTTTACAGTCCGAGCACACCAATGTGGGTCACACCAGACCTTGGTGCATGTTCTTATGTCTGCTAATGTTTTCTATAAGTACACATTTCTCTCTCCAATCATACCAAATATTACCATTACCAAATATGGTGTTGCAATCAGAAATGTGCTACAGTGGTAACAGTAGTGGCTGATATCTAGGCTTAAATAATGAGGGCAAAACACAGACAGATGCAGGATACATGATGAGGGCAAAACACAGACAGATGTGGGATACATGATGAGGGCAAAACACAGACAGGTGTGGGATACATGATGAGGGCAAAACACAGACAGATGTGGGATACATGATGAGGGCAAAACACAGACATGTGGGATACATGATGAGGGCAAAACACAGACAGATGTGGGATACATGATGAGGGCAAAACACAGATGCAGGATACATGATGAGGGCAAAACACAGACAGGTGTGGGATACATGATGAGGGCAAAACACAGACAGATGTGGGATACATGATGAGGGCAAAACACAGATGCAGGATACATGATGAGGGCAAAACACAGACAGGTGTGGGATACATGATGAGGGCAAAACACAGACAGATGTGGGATACATGATGAGGGCAAAACACAGACATGTGGGATACATGATGAGGGCAAAACACAGACAGATGTGGGATACATGATGAGGGCAAAACACAGATGCAGGATACATGATGAGGGCAAAACACAGACAGGTGTGGGATACATGATGAGGGCAAAACACAGACAGATGTGGGATACATGATGAGGGCAAAACACAGACATGTGGGATACATGATGAGGGCAAAACACAGACAGATGTGGGATACATGATGAGGGCAAAACACAGATGCAGGATACATGATGAGGGCAAAACACAGACAGGTGTGGGATACATGATGAGGGCAAAACACAGACAGATGTGGGATACATGATGAGGGCAAAACACAGACATGTGGGATACATGATGAGGGCAAAACACAGACAGATGTGGGATACATGATGAGGGCAAAACACAGACAGATGTGGGATACATGATGAGGGCAAAACACAGACAGATGTGGGATTCATGATGAGGGCAAAACACAGACAGATGTGGGATACATGATGAGGGCAAAGCACAGACAGATGTGGGATTCATGATGAGGGCAAAACACAGACATGTGGGATACATGATGAGGGCAAAACACAGACAGATGTGGGATACATGATGAGGGCAAAGCAGACATGTGGGATACAGAATGATGGCAAAACACAGCGTTTAATTGTGATATGCTGTATTATATGACGCCGACAGGCCACAGCACATGAATGTGATATACACTGTGTTATGTGACACCAACAGGCCATAGCACATGAATGTGATATACTGTGTTATATCCACTGACAGGCCATAGCACATGAATGTGATACACTGTGTTATATCCACTGACAGGCCATAGCACATGAATGTGATACACTGTGTTATATCCACTGACAGGCCACAGCACATGAATGTGATATACTGTGTTATATCCACTGACAGGCCACAGCACATGAATGTGATATACTGTGTTATATCCACTGACAGGCCACAGCACATGAATGTGATATACTGTGTTATATCCACTGACAGGCCACAGCACAGCCACAGGTGGCAAGGAGAAGTACCGACCGGCCTATCTCGAGCACTTTGAGAAGAAGGAGCAAGAAGAGAAGGCACGCATGTCCAATAAGACTCAGCCGGTGTCAGCCAACCCTCAGCCACAGACTCAACCGCAGCCGCCTCAACAACCACAGCACCATCAAGTCCAGCAGCAACCACCACCCAAACAGGTCACACCGCCACATCATTTCCAGAGGTCCTTCATTGACGGAGATTTTGAATTTGTAAGTGAACATTTATTTACAGTAAACTTTGATTATAAGAAGGTAGGATAATCAAAGTTTACTGTGAACAAGAAAGGCAAAGCCCTTATGACCAATCCACATAATAAGTGTGACCTTTGTGACCTTAACCTTTCCAACAGACCACTGAAATGAGCAAGTGTTCAAGTGTCTAAACATAAGTAAAGGGTTGGCTTTTGTACCAGTCAAATCTGAGTTTTCTCAAATTGTAGGCATTGTTCACATGTCTGTTCTGTTCTTTATGCATTGTTTACACATGTCTGATCTGTTCTTAATGCTTTGTTCACACATCTGTTCTGTTCTTAATGCTTTGTTCACACGTCTGTTCTGTTCTTAATGTATTCTTCCACGTCTGTTCTGTTCTGTATTTATTATTCACACACGTCTGTTCTGTTCTTAATGCATTGTTCACACGTCTGTTCTGTTCTTAATGCATTGTTCACACGTCTGTTCTGTTCTTAATGTATTGTTCACACGTCTGTTCTGTTCTTTATTTATTATTCACACGTCTGTTCTGTTCTTTATGCATTGTTCACACACGTCTGTTCTGTTCTTTATGCATTGTTCACGTCTGTTCTTTCTTTATGCATTGTTCACACACGTCTGTTCTGTTCTTTATGCATTGTTCACATGTCTTTTCTGTTCTTTATGCATTGTTCACACATCTGTTCTGTTCTTAATGCATTGTTCACACGTCTGTTCTGTTCTTAATGCTTTGTTTACACGTCTGTTTTGTTCTTAATGCATTGTTCACACGTCTGTTCTGTTCTTAATGCTTTGTTCGTGAGGCTGTATGACTGGGTGGCAGACATCAGACTGGTTTTTGTCCACAAATCGAGTAACCCATTGAGCCCGAGGCATTACAGCAAGAGATGGATTGACCATGGTAATTCAAGGGTAGTGCCTGATGACACCAAGCTCATGTGGCACTGCCCTTCAGTTATCATGGTTGATCCATCTCCTGCAACTGGAACATGGTTGTTAGGGGACACCTGTAGAATCTGGGGACCATGGTGTGGGGCTAATTGGGTGTAGTGCCGTCCATTCATTTTCTTTTTTTCTTTACTTGTTCCGTGCATATATTTGGAAATGTTTTTCTTTTTACAGCTTCGCACCTTGGCTTACGAAGAGCTGGAACAGAGGTTGTCTGACCTTGACCCCGAGATGGAGCGTGAGATCGAAGAATTGCGAGCGCGATATCAGGCCAAACGTCAGCCGATTTTGGAAGCCATCGATGCAAAAAAGAAACGCCAGCAGAACTTTTAAAAGCGGACACAAGCACAGATCTTTTAAAAGCAAACAGATATGCAGACCTTTTCAAGGCGGACTGAGGCACCATGTGTTGCTTTTCTTTGCAATCATAACACCGATACGTTGATATCATAACACCGATACGTTGATATCATAGCACCGATACGTTGATGCTTCATTGTTTGAAGCCTTCACTTTCACAGGAGATGGTCTCACGTAAAGATTCCATCCAACAGAGAGAAAAAACATGCCTCAGGTGCATGATTGAACTTGAATCCTGCGCCAGCCACTAAACAAGGTGCTTCGCGATAGCGCCACAACACTAATTATGCTGTAGCCAATCACCGTGCTTAGTGACTTGCACAGGATTTCAGTTCGCTAATGCAGCTTTCCATCAGACACTGGCCTAGTGTCACTGGCGTATTGTCTTGTGTAAGATTGAAGTCCACTCATGCAAGTGACCGTAGTGGAGCACCGCGCGTAGTTGCTTACGCACAATTTCAGCTCACTCGTGCTACCTACTCCCAGAGATGTAGGGTCTACATTTTGCCTGATATACATTCTGTCTGAAAAGGTCAGTTGCACGAGTCAGCTTAGTCCTACGCGGAGCACCTTGCTTAGTGGCTGGTGCAGAACTGAACTCACTCGTCAACTGTCCTCACACACATGCATTCTGACAGTGAAGTGTTGTTAACATGGCAGATGAATTCTGACAGTGAAGTGTAGTTAACATGGCAGATGAATTCTGACAGTGAAGTATGGTCAACACAGCAGATGAATTCTGACAGTGAAGTGTAGTCAACACCTTGACTGTTAAGGATGATGTCATTCAGCGGAAAGGAGTATGGTCAGTAAATGGTTCAACTGAAAGGCACATCTTGCAGGATTTTAACCAAGTTTTCAAAATGATGTTCTTGTTGATGTAACAGAAACAGCCAGTACGGCTTTTTTTTTTTTAAACATGTAAATGTTGATTGAGACTCTCAAGACATCTCTCACAGAAGTGTTGTAGGGTTGGTTGATTCTGTTAGTGGAAAGACATTACCTGTGCTGTGACAGTCTGTTTGTCAGCAGGAAGATTATTGTAGGAAGTTTTAGTGATGACCAAAACAAGTCTTGGTCACAATGCAGTATTTAGTGCTGTTTCTGCAGTCTGCCTTAATTAACAACAAAAACCTCTGATGTCGCAGGAAGAGGGATTGAAAGTGGTGTCATCAAGAGGCTTAGATCCTCATCAGCCTCAGCAACTGCGGGGGCTCACCAGGATCTATCCCTCTTGCAGTTGGGTGTTATCACTGAATGGGTTAAAGAAAATGTTTACAAGAAGAGTGACCTTGACCTTTCAACTTGAGGTATGTGGGAACTACAGTGTAAGTTGGCTGCAAATCGTGTACCCCCTCCACACACACAGAACTGATGTAAATCAACACATTAGTTGCCTTCATTGAATGCCCGTGTTTGTGATGTGTAAATACTTGCAGGTTTGAAAGAAAGAACATTGTTGTATTGTTTGGATTGCTGCGACATGGATGTACGACGCTACTGATTGCTGCGACATGGATGTACAGCGCTACTGATTGCTGCGACATAGATGTACGGCGCTACTGATTGCTGCGACATGGATGTACGACGCTACTGATTGCTGTGACATGGATGCGCTACTGATTGCTGCGACATGGATGTACGACGCTACTGATTGCTGCGACATGGATGTACGACGCTACTGATTGCTGCGACCTGGATGTACGGCGCTACTGATTGCTGCAACATGGATGTACGACGCTACTGATTGCTGCGACATGGATGTACGACGCTACTGATTGCTGCGACATGGATGTACAGCGCTACTAATTGCTGCGACATGGATGTACGACGCTACTGATTGCTGCGACATGGATGTACGACGCTACTGATTGTTGCGAGGGGGCCAGTGAGAATCTGTACAAGTGCCTCTGTCCAACACGGTCTTGCTGAATCTGCCACTGCAAAGTTAGTGAAGGCTTTAGGCACGAGCTGTCTTGAGTACTGCAATTCTCAGTTTTTTGGTCTTCCATCTGAGCAGATGAACCGCCTTCAGCGAGTTCAAAATAATGCCGTAAAGCTTGTGAAGCGCAGGCGAAAACGAGACCACGTAACCCCTATACTGAAAGACCTTCACTGGCTTCCAATCCAATCCCGCATACAGTTTAAGATTGCGACCCTTGCATACCGCCACTTTGATGGCAGTCTTCTGTCATACCTTTCTTCCAGTCAAATTACCAGCCCTCTCGCTCACTGCATTCATCAGGATAGAAACTTCTCAAAGTTCCAAAGTACCATCTCAAATCTGCCTGTGAACTCTCTTTCAGATGTACTGCTCCTTTAATTTGGAATTCCTTACCGACTGAGCTGAGAAATGCCTCCCCCCTTACGCAGTTCAAAGCAAAGTTAAAAACTTACTTTTTCTCACAGACATTCGTGTAATCTCTACGGTATTTATGTACACCCTCCCCCCGCAGACTGTGTGTGTGTGTGGTTTTTGCCTGCGCATTGAGTTATATTATAAATATGAGAAATGCGCCATATAAATACCATAACTATTATTATTATGATACAGGGGCTGTCATTGTGGCTGTAAGAGCTCTGCACCGTCATCGGCCCCTGTAGATACAGTTGTAGAACGTTGCTAGAGGGGTCACACAACTGTGTGATATAGAGGCTGAACGCTGCACCGTCATCGGACCCTGTGGATACAGTTGTAGAACGTTGCTGGAGGGGTCACGCAGCGTATGATATAGGGCTGGTAACAATCTGTACAGGTGTATGAAGTCGGAACTGATAACAATTTGTGGCTCTTGTGGATGGAAGGAGCTGGCTGCAGGACCGACATTCACCATTGTGGGATTTTGAAACAGCTGAATCAGCTTCCAGGACTGAAGACTTGTTGTCAATGTAAAATTCTGTGTGGGATTTTGAAACAGCTGAATCAGCTTCCAGGACTGAAGACTCGTCACCTATGTAGAATTCTGTGTGAGATTTTGAAAAAAAAAAAAAGCTGAATCGGCCTCCAGAACTGAAGACTGTCACGCTTGTATAATTCTGTGCGTGGGTCTGTGATTTTGAACATTACATTTGCAAGTCTGGAATCACACACCACCTCACTTCTTGTTTTTTACTGCAGCTGTTTGTAATCTGAGATATCACAACTCTCTCACCTCACGACAGTACAACTCCCTCACCTCACGATGACAGTACAACTCCCTCACTTCACGATGACAGTACAACTCCCTCACTTCACGATGACAGTACAACTCCCTCACCTCACAATGCCAGTACAATTCCCTCACCTCACGATGACAGTACAACTCCCTCACTTCACGATGACAGTACAACTCCCTCACTTCACGATGACAGTACAACTCCCTCACTTCACGATGACAGTACAATTCCCTCACTTCACGATGACAGTACAACTCCCTCACTTCACGATGACAGTACAACTCCCTCACTTCACGATGACAGTACAATTCCCTCACCTCACGATGACAGTACAATTCCCTCACCTCACGATGACAGAGTCTGTGAGCTCAGTTTGTGTGGTGATGAGAGATTCAACTTGTATGTTAAAGACCTCTTGGGTCTGCCTTAGATGAAGCATATTGCTTGCATTGTCCTAATGAATAACAGTCACTGCACAGACATCGGCCACAGCTGTTCTGCTGGGCGGACGTCGGTCATAGTTGTTGTGCTGTGCGCAGGACAGCTGCAGGTGATGGCCCAGTCGCCTGTTGCTGAGTGATCAGATTACCATTTTTCTGTGTTTCAGCTGTGTAATCAGGTTACCATCATGGCTGTTTCAGCTGTGTAATCAGATTGCCATCATGGCTGTTTCAGCTGTGTAATCAGATTACCATCATGGCTGTTTCAGCTGTGTAATCAGCTTACCATCATGGCTGTTTCAGCCGTGTAATCAGATTACCATCATGGCTGTTTCAGCTGTGTAATCAGATTACCATCATGGCTGTTTCAGCTGTGAAATCAGATTACCATCATGGCTGTTTTAGCTGTGTAATCAGATTACCATCATGGCTGTGTTAGCTGTGTAATCAGATTATCATCTGTTTCTGCATTTCAGCTGTGTAAATTACCTTCATTGCTTTGTTTCAGTTGTGTAATCAGATTACCATCTGTGGCTGTGTTTCAGCTATGTAATAATAATAATAATAATGAGTATTTATATAGCGCTTAATCTTACTCAAAAGCTCTAAGCGCTTTACAATCTGTACACAAAAATAAAAATACAATGACATATGCACATAACAAACAAAGCACAATGCCCGAACACACCATTTTTACAATAAACTAAACAACAATACATACATAATAATTTATATTCTAATTAACATTTAGTCTAAACAAGGAGGATTGCAGAACTACAACTAAGGCATCAAACACTGGCAGTTATTCAAAGTAAAGCTTGAAGAGGTGAGTTTTCAACGACCTCTTGAAGTCAGAGACAGACTCACTGTTTCTGACCTCAAGAGGAAGTGTATTCCATAACACTGGGGCTTGATAAACAAAAGTGCGCTGACCAAATGTTTTAGTTTGGACAGAAGGTACACACAACTTCCGTTTATCAGAAGAGGAGCGGAGCTCACGAGAGGGTGTATACACATGCAGCAAAGAAGACAAGTATTCTGGGCTGGTGCCTGAAAGGCAGTTAAAACAGATTGACATAACTTTGTATTGAATACGTGAGGACACAGGTAGCCAGTGAAGGGACTTCAAGATGGGTGTGACATGCTCAGTCTTACGGACTCTCACAACAAGCCGGGCTGCATTGTTCTGAATTTTTTGGAGGCGATCAATGAGATACTGAGGGCAGCCACAAAGCAAAGAGTTACAATAATCTAGCTTGGACAGCACAAATGCACAAACTAGTGTTTTAGTGGCTTCCACGGTCAGCAGGTGACGAACTGAACTAATACGACGAAGTTCCAGATAAGCGGATCTACACACTGCACTGACATGCTGTGACATAGATAACTCGCTGTCAAGTGTAACACCCAGGTTTCTCACACTCACAGAGAAGCCAATGAGTGTTCCATCCACAGACAATGATGATGGTAAAGGCAGGGACGAAGATAATCTTGGATTAGCTACCAACATTGCTTCAGTTTTGCCATCATTTAACATCAGTTTGTTGGTGGTCATCCATGATTTGACATGGTCAATGCACTGGCTTATACTTTGGACAGCATTCACAGCTCGCTCGACAGTATCACTTTTGTACATCTGCGTATCATCTGCAAATGCATGATGGGAAATGGAGCGACTACAAATCAGGTCGGACAGGGGCTGAACATACAGTAAGAACAATACAGGTCCTAGGACCGAGCCCTGGGGTACACCAAACCGAAGAGGTGATGGCTCAGAACGACAGCCGTCGACAGAAACAATCTGGGATCGTTCAGTCAGGTATGAACTAAACCATGCCAAGACTGTGCCTTCAATGCCAAATACAGATTGAAGACGGCACAGCAAAATTTCATGGTCAATAGTGTCGAACGCACTGGACAGGTCCAGCAAAGCAAGGACTGTGATCTTACGCTCGTCCAAAGCACAAAGCAGGTCATTGAATATCTTCAGCAAAGCTGTTTCAGTGCTACGATGGGGACGATATGCAGACTGGAATACACTGAACAGACTATTAGAGTTGACATGCTTTAAAGTTTGAACAAGGACAATTTTCTCAAGAATCTTTGATAGAAATGTAAGATTGGAAACTGGGCGATAGTTTTTCAGTACATTTGGGTCTAAAGATGGTTTCTTCAATAGGGGTTTCACAAGTGCAGTCTTGAAGCTTTCAGGAAAAATACCAGTGGAGAGAGAGTTGTTGATGACTTGTGTAATGGCAGGCAACACTTCATCCAGGCACTCGTACAACAAGGGAGTGGGTATGGGGTCTAACTCACAAGTTTTGGGGGCAGTGTTTGTGATCACTTTTCTGACCTCATCCTCTAGCACAGGTTCGAAGGCTGAGAGAGGTTCTCCACTAAAGCGTTTTTCGGTGAACAAAACTGAAGTGGGCATGAGATCCAGAGAATCACGAATTTCGCGGACCTTATCAACGAAGTAATCTGCAAAAAGCTGAGGCAGCTGGCACGGGGGAAATGTAGTGGGAAGAGGTGATGGAGTCTTCTTCACCATAAGCTTATTGGTCACATTATACAATTCTTTGCTTGTTGTGCACTCACTGATCTTCCTGTTGTAAAACGAAGATTTTGCTCCATGAACAATCTCATTTACATGCTTCTTAGAACATGTGTATATCTGCTTGTGAACAGTCAACCTAGTTGAGCACCACATTCTCTCAGCTTGGCGCCGCATCTGCTTAGCCGAACGCAGCTCTTTGCTCACAAACCTATACCACGGGCTGATTCTATGAGCTGACTTTTTACGCTTTGAAGATGGTGCATGGTTGTCTAAGACAGTGCGTAAACATGACTCAAACTCCTCGGCACTAGGACTAGGATGGTGAGACAGTGACTGAACGAGGTCAGCCTTGAAGGCTAGTCTGTCAATGGCACGAACATTGCGCACTATGGTAAGCATAGGCACTGGAGGTGGGACTATGGCCCTCAAATGACTGATCACACAGTAATCAGGTTACCATCTGCGGCTGTGTTTCAGTTGTGTAATCTGATTACCATCTGCGGCTGTTTCAGCTGTGTAATCAGATTACCATCTATGACTGTGTTTCAGCTGCGTAATCTGTGGTGCCATTTTCACATATCATGAAGTGAAGGAACATTACAAATGTCATTGACAGCATGTAAAGCAAATGCTTTCATATTAGCTATGTAAAGTAGGCAGACTTGATCAAACTTGATGTCAATTTAATCCATTCAGCCATGTACCCTACAGCAGGAAATGGATCAACCATGATAATTCAAGGGTAGCAGCCAATCAGATTAGTCAGGTTTCAAGCTAATTTGGCACTACTCTTGAATTATCATGATCGATCCGTCTTTTGCTGTGGTGTGTGGTGGCTAAATAGACTAAACTACAGTCAAACTGTTTCCCCATTGATCTAACTTGCTGCATGTTCCCTCTAATCTAAATACATGTACAGCATGTCAAACTGGTTCCCCATTGATCTAACTTGCTGCGTGTTCCCTCTAATCTAAATACATGTACAGCATGTACATGTCAACCCCATTTTGCGTGTGGCGGTAGTGCACAGAACAGTTAGACTAGTCCGGTGTGCTGAGATTAGTATGGCAGAAAATGTGTTCATGCATGTGTGTTTTATTTTACTGCTCAAAAAGCCGTGTGCAATTTAACAAAATAATTAATCACCAGAATAATTCAGTTCCATTTTTTTTTTTTTTTTGGTGGTAAATCTGAACTCTATATTTTTGTAAAAGTGGTTACAGCACGGAAAGAAATGTCCACTTTTATAAATGTACTGAATGTGCAGCAAGTATTAACCCTAGGTTTTTTTGTGGCGATAATTCACGCAGGACATAAAGCATTACCCACAAGCCAAAGGATTAACTCTCTTGCACATGCCAGCCACCGGTACACAGTGGGTTACAGAACTAGTTTAGTTCAAAGTACAGTGTACACAACATAATTATGTATGTTTCATTAGCAGAATGCATCAGCAGAGAATTTGTGCATCAGAAAGAATCGGACGTGGATTTGTGCATCTCCATACTGGTACAGTGTATAGGTGTGCTTCCACCTTTGGGTGTCATCAGTTTAGTCCAGGTGATTCCTGCAGGAAACTGCAACCGACGCGCAAATGGGTTAACATTGTGCTAGCATTTTTGGTCGCCGTTTTTTCACTCAGTAACTGAATAATGAAAAAAGTGTGGAGTTCCAGAGAGCTGTCACAACACACCAAAGTCCGGATTTTCAACTCCAATGTAAAAGCAGTTCTCCTATATGGAGCAGAGACATGGAGATTGACAAAAACCACAGTCAACAGAGTACAGACCTTCATGAACAGTTGCCTTAGAAGAATTTTGAAAATCCACTGGCCAGAGAAGATCAGCAACGTCAGACTCTGGGAGAGAACAGAGCAGATAACAGCAGAGAATGAAATTGGGCGAAGAAGATGGGGATGGATCGGTCACAGTCTGAGAAAGCCAGCTTCCAGTATCACTAGGCAGGCATTGTCATGGAACCCCCAGGGAAAGAGGAAAAGAGGTAGGCCGAGAAACTCCTGGCGTCGAGACCTCCAAGCAGACATCAAGAGACTGGGAACCACCTGGAGTAGAATCGAAGGAGAAGCACAGGACAGGAGTTGCTGGAGGTCTCTCGTCGACGGCCTATACCCGGGTAGGGGTGACAGGCGTAAGTAAGTAAGTAAACTGAATAATGACAGCAAACCCTCTTATGTTGCCCATCTCACATACTCTGGTTTAAAAGAGGGGAGGGGTTTGCCTTTTTTTTTTTTGGGGGGGGGGTTGGGGGAAGGGGGGTGTTGGGGATGTATACCAATTGACAGTATTACCTCTTCTGTGTAGGTCTCAGAATATTTCCATAGTGGAACAGAAGAAGAGGTTTATGCTGTAATATTTCCATAGTGGAAAAGAAGAGGTCCATACTTTAATATTTCCATAGTGGAACAGAAGAAGAGGTTCATGCTGTAATATTTCCATAGTGGAAAAGAAGAGGTTCATGCTGTAATATTTCCATAGTGGAACAGAAGAGGTTCATACTGTCGGTTGTTGCTTATTGCCATAACCGCAGCCCATATGCATAATGGCAGCCCCTCTCCTAAATGGGTTTTCACGTGATTTCATTCTCCGTATCATCCACCACATAAAAACTAACAAAGAAAGAAAAGGTCTGGATAGGTATTGCCGTTTGCTTCCATGTTGTTTCCTGATGTGACAGTTGCTCAGTGTGCCTCGTCCACCTGCACAGAACACGGGGTCACATCAGACCCTGCAGCTTCCCCGACGTATGTCAGCCTGTGAGAGTAAGTTCAGTGGACTTACCAACAACCAGCCCTAGAAGTGGAATGTTATTTTGGGTGAGCTGTCATAAGGGTTTGGCCGTCAACTGTTAACGATACTTAATGGCGCGGCGTTTACAAAGCACCGCTGTTTAACTGTTGGAATTTTGTACATACTTGTAGATAGATGTGCTGTTAATGTCGGATCGGAGAGTTGATATTATCCTCTAATTATTATTGTAATATGATGCTGTACAAAGATGGAAACTGGAGGAAATAAACTCGATCGAATCATGTCTGTGCTAACTCATCATTTGAGGCATGTCTGTACGTACTTATGAATCGAGTCGTGTGTGTACCAACTCGTGTCTGTAGTAACTCATGAATCGTGTGTGTACCAACTCATGAATCAAGTTGTGTACCAACTCATGAATCAAGTTGTGCGTGTACCAACTCATGAATCAAGTTGTGCGTGTACCAACTCAAGTCGCGTGTGTACCAACTCATGAATCAAGTCGTGTGTGTACCAACTCATGAATCAAGTTGTGTGTGTACCAACTCAAGTCGTGTGTGTACCAACTCGTGAATCGAGTTGTGTGTGTACCAAACTTGTGTCTGTAGTAACTCATCAGTTCAGTCATGTCTGTACAAACTTGTATATCTAGTTGTCTATTAACCCATATCATACTGCAGCCAAAAGCTTCAAATGTGTACACTGCCATATGCAAGCTACATTATAGTACTTGCAGATAAGGATACAGACAAATGACTTTAGTTCAAGGATGGTGCCAGAATAGCATTGCGCCTTATTTCACACACTGGTGTATTCCGAATGATAAGGGTTAAACCTCGACTGCCGAGAAAAAGTCAACATGATCCAACTGCAAGAGCTCCGCAAGAAGTATAGGTCGTCATGAAGCCTGCAGTTGTGGAGCGAGGGCTGATCAGAATGCATGCCTCTTGCGGAGCCCACTTTGAATGCACGTTCCTTCAACGGCTTGGGCTTGTATTCCTGGGATTAACACAGATTTGGGAAACACAATCTGTGGCCATTGGCAGTGAAGGGATTAATTCAAAACATGAGTTGACTGTGTGTACAGAAACTGCACTTGGATGAAAGTTGGCAGTTGTGAATGCTGTATTTCAGCGCATTTAGTGGCTCATCCCGTGAGTTGGACATTTGTCTCCAAGAATTTAATTTTGTAACTACTGAAAATTCTGTGTGAAAGATTTTGATTTTTAGATCGTGTCTGCCAATTTTCCTCCGTGGAACATTGATCAGCCATGTCCGAGGGTAGTGGTGGGGTAGCTTGGCACAACCCTGAAACTATCATGACAAAACGACATGCAGCTGGGGGATTGCAAGGGCGTCTGTCTTGTCAAGTATGAAGTAGTGACAAGTATCAAAAGAAATAATTCATTTATCTCTTTCTTCACGATAGATTTCCATCCAGTGTAGGCAGCGTAAACAAGCAGTTGGGATCCCATACCAATGTTGACTAGCATTGCTATGGTACAGATCGTCTTTTTCATGTTCCACAAAACAGAAGAGGTTGGTACTTTAAACAGAAGAGGTTGGCACTTTAATCAGAAGAGGTTGGTACTTCAATCAGAAGAGGTTGGTAATTTAAACAGAAGAGGTTGGTACTTTAATTGTTTAGCCTCAACAGAACTACAGTAGAAGATGGATCAACCATGATAATTCAAGGGTGGTGCCAGAGGAGCTTGGCACTACCCTTGAACTATCATGGTTAAATCATCTCTTGCTGTAATGCATTGAAGCTATATGGTCCAAGACAATGCAAGTTAATCCTTTTGCTTCCTGCAGGTACCACCTCAACAAATGGCCAGTGCAGGCTGACAGAGACATAGCTGCCCAAAGTAATGTACGCAAAGCATTCCAACCACGCAAAGCATTCCAACCACACAAAGCGTTCCAACCACACAAAGCATTCCAACCAATGAAGTAACACAAAGTGTGACACAAGTTGGTTTGAAAGGAAGCCAAATGAGCAACACTGCCAAAAGCCACGCTCTACCAAGAGTAACAAAGCATGTTTGTGAAAACTTTAATGGCCATGTTTGACTTTTCTACAGGCCTTTCTGTTTACATTTTGATGTATAGCACAACCTGTTTGGAGCAACCACCCTTTTTGACAAATCACCTATCAAAGTCCGTTTATGAGTCTGTAGCTATTTTAAAAATCTTATACTCATTTTACCCCAGACACACCACAGCAAGATAAGGATCGACCATGATAGTTCAAGGGTGATGCCAGAATAGCTTGGCGCCTATGGGCGCCAAGCTATTCTGGCATCACCCTTGAATTATCATGGTCGATCTGTGTCCTGCACTGCAATGCAGTCTTCAGAAGACAACAACATTTGGGGATTTCGGTCTTGGGGTAGAATGAGTTAACGACAGATGCCATTTTTTGCCCTTAGAGATTTCTCCGGCGAACGCATCTGTCTTGGGGTGGCTGGGCGAAACAGGTCCCACTGTTCTGACAGGTATTTGAATATAATGCTGTGCAAGCAACAAAGATGCGATGGGGACTACACAAGACAGACGGCAGCAACTACTAACTCATGACAATCTGACCACCACTACAAAGAGAAATCTACAACAGAAACTCGGAATAAATGCGCGAACAATGAACACCCCATGCCTGTCATCCAGTTCTGGGGAAAGAAAAGTGATTGTCAAAGAATTTGGTCCATCACATCCTGATCAATAATCAACAACCATAATCATCATCAACCACCTCCTCTGGACGATTAAAAAACACAATAAAAAATTAACCACCATGTGCATGCAGCCCGCAGTACTGTTTATGATCAGCCCGCGGTACTGTTTATAATACCCCAATGTGCAAAAGGCCATGAGGCTGCCACTGGCGCATGCACAGCTGATTACACTAACACGGATGCGAATTACACTAACATGGCTGCGGATTACGCTAACACGGCTGCGGATTACGCTAACACAGTTGTGGACTACACCAACGCAGCTGTGCATGGGTTAACTTCAGCCCGATGACCTTTTGCACACTGACACCGCTCACTGCACAAGGCATTAACATAAACATGGTCCGCAGACCAATAAAAATACAAATCATAAGATCCCCTAAAGTAAACAAAACATTTGTCAACATGAATCGAATCTGGCTCTCCTCAACACAACCATCACCAGACCTGCCTGTCTCCTTCAACTGAGATCTGTCAGGATTGCTCACAGCGTTACCCCCCTAGCGCATACAGCCACTCGTACTGCTGACAGTGTATGTGACTGTACTGCTGACAGTGTCTGTGACTGTACTGCTGACAGTGTATGTGACTGTACTGCTGACAGTGTCTGTGACTGTACTGCTGACAGTGTCTGTGACTGTACTGCTGACAGTGTCTGTGACTGTACTGCTGACAGTGTATGTGACTGTACTGCTGACAGTGTGTGTGACTGCACTGTTGACAGTAGCGGTGACTGAATGCACAAGAGGATTACAATGGAATCTGTGAGCACCGTTCACACACCCAAGAACAAGTCCTGACCAGGGCCTTCCTTCCAATGTGGGGGCCAGGTTGCCTGAATTGAAGGGTGTTTCTCCATCCGCTCGTAGTAGGCAGCGAGAGCTGGCGTCTTGCTCAGGTCCAGCTTTCCGCGCACACCAAAGGCAAGAGTAGGAAAGATGTAGACGTCGGCCATGGAAAATTCCTTACCGGCCAGGTAGCTATCGTCACCTTGCTGGGAAACAGACACACATTGTCATTAAACCCGCATGCATGCAGCCACCAATACTATTTACTATTTACCACTGACTGCATGCACAAGACCCATTCGGCCCATTTCCTCATCCCCTTTGACCTTGACCTTTGAGAGAGGTCACTGAAATCATTATGTTTAGAAAGGCCTTGCCACAAAGTATCCTTGAGACAAGTTTGAAGACTGTGGCTTTAATAGCCTCCGAGAAAATGCCGACGTTAGTTAGTTAGTTGGGTTTAACGCCGAGCAGGCAACTAAAATGCAGACGTTAAAGTTTACCATGACCGAAGGCAGACGGACAACCGCTGGACCAGAACATAGGCTCACCTTTGCTTCGCACGTGAGCTAAAAATGTTAAACAGCAAAAAGTAA
Organism: Semisulcospira habei; assembly: GCA_036245525.1. NCBI lineage: Eukaryota > Metazoa > Mollusca > Gastropoda > Semisulcospiridae > Semisulcospira > Semisulcospira habei. Next base: position 101,111,986 of record BTPG01000001.1, read on the forward strand.
ATTTAGATACCCTTACCGCTTTCAGGTATCCTTCCCAGCGCTCAAGCTCCTCTCTGGCTTCCTTCTTCTTAGCGGCCAAAGCCTCCTGCAACACCACACACAACACAACCAGTTAGCGGCCAACACATCCTGCAACACCACACAACACAACCAGTCAGCGGCCAAAGCCAACGCCTCCTGCAACACCACACAACACAACCAGTTAGCAGCCAACGCCTCCTGCAACACCACACAACACAACCAGTTAGCAGCCAACGCCTCCTGCAACACAACACAACACAACACAACCAGTTAGCGGCCAACGCCTCCTGCAACACTGGCTGTCGGCACAGACCTTGAAGAAGATAGAAGCGAGGAAGCAGAAGAAAGCAGCGGTCAACAACAGTCGCACGAGAGCAGCCAAAGTAAGGGCACAGGGGGAATACTCGGAAGCCAACCGCGAGGTGAAGAGGAGTATCAGGGCAGACAAGAGGGCCTACACAGACAGCCTGGCAGCAGAGGCAGAAAAGGCAGCAGGCAGCGGCAACATGAAACAGCTCTACGACACTACCAGAAGATTGTCGGGTAAGTATGGCCATACAGAAAGACCAGTAAAAGACAAAGAAGGCAAGCCTATTGCAGACAGAGCAGACCAACTCGACAGATGGGCCGAGTATTTTGAAGAGTTACTGAACAGACCTAGCCCACCCGACCCCCCCGACATCCAGCCGGCAGAGACCGACCTACCCATCAGCTGTGACAGACCCAGCCGGGAAGAGATCAGAAAAGCAGTGGCATTTTTGAAGAATGGCAAAGCAGCAGGGCCAGATGGCATCCCAGCTCTGAAAGCAGACCTAGAGACAACAGTTGAGATGCTGTACCCACTGTTTGGAAAGATCTGGGAAGAGGAGGTGATGCCAGCTGACTGGAAGGAGGGGTACCTAATCAAGCTTCCCAAGAAAGGCGACCTCAGCAAGTGTTCCAACTACAGAGGAATCACCTTGCTGTCAGTACCAGGAAAGGTCTTCAACAGGATCATCCTAGAGAGAATGAAGAGCTCCGTTGACCCCCAGCTGAGAGACCAGCAAGCAGGATTCAGGAAGAACCGATCATGTACAGACCAGATCGCCACTCTCCGCATCATCGTGGAACAGTCTCTGGAGTGGAGCTCCCCGCTGTACGTCAACTTTGTGGATTATGAGAAAGCATTTGACAGCGTGGACCGAGAGACTCTGTGGAAACTCCTACGACACTACGGTGTACCCACAAAGCTCGTCCGCCTGATCAAGAGCAGCTATGATGGCATGACATGTCGCGTGATCCACGAAGGGCAGTTCACCAGAGAGCTCCAGGTCAGAACTGGTGTCAGGCAGGGGTGTCTGCTGTCTCCGTTCCTCTTCCTACTGGCCATAGACTGGGTCATGAAGATGACCACAGAGCACAGACGAAGTGGAATACAGTGGACACTATGGACACAGCTTGACGACCTCGATTTTGCAGACGACTTGGCATTACTGTCCCACACTCATCAACAAATGCAGGACAAGACCACGAGGCTTGCTGACATCTCGTCCCAAGTGGGCCTCACCATTCACAAACAGAAAACAAAGACAATGAGGCTGAATGCAACCAGGGAAGAACCAGTCTTGCTTGCTGGCACCCCGTTGGAGGAGGTGGAGTCCTTCACCTATCTCGGGAGCATCATAGACAAAAAAGGCGGCACTGATGCAGATGTCAGAGCACGAATCGGTAAAGCCAGAGCAGCCTTTCTCCAGTTGAAAAAAGTGTGGAGTTCCAGAGAGCTGTCACAACACACCAAAGTCCGGATTTTCAACTCCAATGTAAAAGCAGTTCTCCTATATGGAGCAGAGACATGGAGATTGACAAAAACCACAGTCAACAGAGTACAGACCTTCATGAACAGTTGCCTTAGAAGAATTTTGAAAATCCACTGGCCAGAGAAGATCAGCAACGTCAGACTCTGGGAGAGAACAGAGCAGATAACAGCAGAGAATGAAATTGGGCGAAGAAGATGGGGATGGATCGGTCACAGTCTGAGAAAGCCAGCTTCCAGTATCACTAGGCAGGCATTGTCATGGAACCCCCAGGGAAAGAGGAAAAGAGGTAGGCCGAGAAACTCCTGGCGTCGAGACCTCCAAGCAGACATCAAGAGACTGGGAACCACCTGGAGTAGAATCGAAGGAGAAGCACAGGACAGGAGTTGCTGGAGGTCTCTCGTCGATGGCCTATGCCCGGGTAGGGGTGACAGGCGTAAGTAAGTAAGTAAGCCTCCTGCAACACCACACAACACAACCAGTTAGCAGCCAACGCCTCCTGCAACACCACACAACACAACCAGTTAGCAGCCAACGCCTCCTGCAACACCACAAAACACAACCAGTTAGCAGCCAACGCCTCCTGCAACACCACACAACACAACCAGTTAGCAGCCAACGCCGCCTGCAACACCACACAACACAACCAGTTAGCAGCCAACGCCTCCTGCAACACCACACAACACAACCAGTTAGCAGCCAACGCCGCCTGCAACACCACACAACACAACCAGTTAGCAGCCAACGCCTCCTGCAACACCACACAACACAACCAGTTAGCAGCCAACGCCTCCTGCAACACCACACAACACAACCAGTTAGCAGCCAACGCCTCCTGCAACACCACACAACACAACCAGTTAGCAGCCAATGCCTCCTGCAACACCACACAACACAAATCCATTTTGACAGATAATCCGCTACAGAGTTCCGCTCCTCCATGGATCTCTTCTTTTTACTGGCCAGCGCCTCCTGCAAACTAGAGTTGCAAAGTATTACCGTGATACCGGAAAACAAAAATGACAAAGCCCTTAAAAGGTCAGGTCCCGAAGATGCCGGACAGACAATGGATGGCACATTACATAGACTCACTTTTTCTATCGCACGTGAGCCCAAAATGTCATAACAATAGAGGGTCGGGTGGTGTCAGTTGTCACTCATTTTTAAGGTGACAACATTTCTGATGTGAAAACTAATGCCCTATTGTGGATACCCTGCAATGTACTGTGAATACGGTGTGATGTACTGTGGATACCCTGCAATGTACAGTGAATACCCTGTGATGTATTGTGGATACGACGACAAAACGGAAGCCATGCTGGTAGGCACTCGCCAGAAACTTTCCCAGTTCCCTCCCTCTCCCCATCTTCAACTCGACAGCACCCCCCCATCTCCCTCTCTGACTCGGTCAAGAACCTTGGCGTTATCCTCGATTCCTCTCTTTCCATGACCGGCTTCGTCTCCGCCACGGCCCAGGTGTGTTATTTCCACCTCCACCGCATCAGTCAGATCAGAAAATACCTCACTACCGAAGCTGCCACCAAACTCGCTGTCTCTCTCATCTTATCTCGCATCAACTACTGCAACTCTCTCCTTTCCGGCCTTCCTCACTCCACCACTCTCACTCTCCAGCGCGTCCAGAACAATGCTGCCCGCCTCGTCCTCAGAAAGAAAAAATCCAACCACATCACTCCCCTGCTCAAGCTCCTTCACTGGCTCCCCATCCCCCAACGCATCCAATACAAGATTCTGTCTCTCTGCTACAAATCCATGAACAGCTCCTGCCTATCTCTCCAACTTACTTCACCCCTACACTCCTCCTCGCTCCCTCCGCTCCGACCCTCTCTGCCTCCTCATCCCCCACACCAAACTCAGCACTTTCGGCCCCCGCTCCTTCTCAGTATATGGTCCATCCACCTGGAACACTCTCCCACTCTCTCTCCGTCAGAAACACTCGCTCTCCTCCTTCCAGTCCGCCCTCAAAACTTACCTCTTTCAACAGTTCTAGCACTATATCACCACACTCCCCACCCCAAGCTGACCGTCGTAATGTATTTTAACTATTTGTGTTACGCGAGTCATTGTCTAAAGCGTGCGCATGCGTGTGCAAGTTGCAAGTGCGCGCTTAGAGTTATAATTATTATAAGATAAGCGCATTATAAATACTGTAATTATCATTATAATACCCTGTGATGTACTTTGGATACCCTGTGATGTACTTTGGATACCCTATGATGTACTGTGAATACCCTGTGATGTACTGCGGATGTCCTGCAATGTGATGTGAATACCCTGTGGTGTACTGTGGATACCATGCGATGTACTGTGGATACCCTGCGATGTACTGTGAATACCCTGTGATGTACTGTGGATACACTGCAATGCACTGTGAATACCCTGCGATGTACTGTGGATACCCTGCGATGTATTGTGGATACCCTGTGATGTACTGTGAACCCTGCGATGTACTGTGGATACCCTGCAATGTACTGTGGATACCCTGAGATGTGCTGTTGATACCCTGTGATGTACTGTGGATACCCTGTGATGTACAGTGAATACCCTGTGATGTACTGCGGATGTCCTGCAATGTGCTGTGAATACCCTGCGGTGTACTGTGGATACCCTGTGATGTACTGTGGACACCCTGTGATGTACTGTGGACACCCTGCGATGTACTGTGAATACCCTGTGATGTACTGTGGACACCCTGTGATGTACTGTGGATACCCTGCAATGTACTGTGGATACCCTGTGATTTACTGTGAATACCCTGTGATGTACTGTGGATACTCTGACATGTACTGTGAATATCCCGACATGTACTGTGGATACCCAGCGATTTACTGTGGATACCCTTTCCAATGAGGTATGGCAGTAACCTGACAAACCAAAAATGATTTTGTCTCAATGTATTTTTTGTTTTGTTTTGTAAATTGTGTTGTTGTAATTAGTTCTTTTTGTACAATTAGCATTTGTTAAGTGCCTAGAGTTCTAATCCGAGGTTAGACGCTATAAAAGTACTAATTATTATTTTTAATAACAAAGCCCTTTTTCTAAGCTGTCTGCCTGTCAATAACCATGACAGTTCAAGGATGTTACCGGAATAGGATAACATCTCTAGGCACTCAGTCATTCTGGCACCACCTTGAACTAACATGGTCAATATATCCAGTAATCTTCAGAGAAACTACAGTTAGTTAGTTAGTTATTTGGGTTTAACGCCGAGCAGGCAACTAAGGCCATCTCACGGCGGGAAGGGTAAAAATCTGGTCAGCCAGACTAAAAGAAAGGTCTTAAGACATGATGTAAATATACCTTAAAAATATGTCAGGCTAAAATGTCGCACAGGTCTTTAAAGAAAACGTCGGAAGACTCTCAAAAAGGTCAAAATAATAGAAACATCATAATCTATAAACGCTCAAATCTTATTAAAAATATGGCACTCTCTCAGAAAACTGAAGATCTTGTCCGGGGGCACATCCCGGAACAAAACCTTCAAGGAGTCTGCCGTGAAATGTTTATACCTTGTGTCGATTAGATCAGCACAAGACAACAAAAAGTGTTCAACAGAGTACTGCTCGTCGCAGGCATAACACCATGGACGCTCCTCCTGTTTAAGTAAATAAGAGTGCGTAACATACGTGTGGCCGATGTGGAGCCGAGCCAGGACAGTCTCCTCACGGCGGCTGCCGCAGCGATAAGGTAGACCGTCGGACAACTTAGGAAGGGCTTCATGCAGCTTGTTAGCTTCCTCTTTGTCCCACTCGGACTGCCACTCACGGGCTATGTACGCACTAGCCACATGTCTAAAATCACTATAAACAGTCTGTGTGTCAGGGACAGGGTCATTGCGGGCATCGTTGGCAGCAGAATCTGCGATCCTGTTGCCTTCGATGCTCACATGCCCTGGCACCCAAATAAAAATGATATCATAATATTCCTTCATCAAGTCCGCGTGGAGCTCTCTGATCTGCACCAGCAGTGGGTGGTCATTTCCCATGCCCTGAAGGGCCTGCAGGGCAGAAAGAGAGTCGGACAGAATCAGGAAGTTCCTTTCTCTAGATCGATAAGCATGCCTGAGTGCCAGCAGAACCGCCTGCAGTTCCGCACTAAATACAGATGAGTGGTCTGGGAGGCAGTGCTTAAATGGGCGTCTAGGATGGCGAGAGGACACTGCGGCCGCAGCCACTCTCCCATCCTCAGACTTTGACCCATCGGTATAGATGCGACAATAGCCAGGAAAAATTGAAAGCAGTTCATTGAGGCTCTGTTGGTATATGGCTGGTGGAGTAGAGTCTTTCTTGTGGGCAGTCAAGTCCAGCAAGATGTCAGGAACTGGTAAGAGCCAAGGTGGAGTGATGTGTTGCAGGGATTCCGAAACTCTGTCCAGGTCCAATCCGGCCGCCTGCAGATGAGGTCGGACACGGAAAGAAAGTGGACGGACAGCTCCCGGATGGGTATCGTAAATCTCTGCAAACGATGGTTTAAAAACACAATCATAGGCAGGATTGTCTGGATGGGCCTTCAGTTTCAGAACGTAGCTGAGCATGAGGCGGATGCGGCGGAGCTTGAGAGAAGGCTCCCCTGCCTCGGCATACAGACTAGGAACTGGAGACGTCCTGAAGGCCCCAAGACATATCCGCAGACCCTGATGGTGAATTGTGTTCAGACGCTGTAGCACAGACTTGGAAGCTGAGCCATACACCACAGAGCCGTAATCCAGTTTGGACCGAACAAGGGCCCGGTACAGACGAAGTAAGACAGTACGGTCCGCACCCCAGTCAGTACGACCGACGACACGAAGAATGTCGAGAGCCTTCTGACAAGAGGTTCTAAGGTAATTAATATGGTTGCGGAAGGTAAGTCTTTTGTCAAAAATGACCCCCAGAAACTTTGCCTCCTCGGCCACTTTAATTGGCACTCCAGCAATGCTCAGGCTAGGTTCTGGAAAAACTTTCGTCTGGTTAGTAAAATGCACACAAACAGTCTTGGAGGGCGAGAACTTGAATCCATTGAGAGACACCCACCGCTGGATGCGATCAACGCACAGCTGCAAGCGCCTCCCAAGGGACGCAAGTCCTCGACCACGTGCGCACAAAGCAAAGTCGTCAACAAACAAAGAGCATTCAGAATCATCCTTGACGGCCTTTACAATGTTATTAATTTTAATACTAAATAAAACAGGAGATAGAATGCTGCCCTGTGGGACACCCATCTCCTGTTCAAAGGAGTCGGAGAGGGTGGAGCCCACACGGACATGGAACGACCGGTTAGTCAAAAAATTGTGAATAAAAACGGGCAGGTGCCCTTTAAAACCCATGTCCAACAAGTCAGACATTATGCCATACTTCCAGGTAGTGTCATACGCCTTCTCAAGATCGAAGAAAATTGCATAGACATGCTGCTTGTTGACAAAAGAATCTCGAATAAATGATTCAAAGCGGACTAAATGGTCAGTTGTACTACGGAAGCGCCGGAAACCGCCCTGGAGGTCTGTGAGGAGACCCTGTGACTCAAGATGCCACACCAGGCGGGCGTTGACCAGGCACTCCATAGTTTTACATAAACATGATGTCAAAGCGATAGGCCGGTAGTTGCCCGGGTCGGAAGGATCCTTACCCGGCTTGGAGATCGGTACAACCACAGCCTGGCGCCAAGACGGCGGAAAATGACCAGTTCTCCAGATATGGTTAAAGGCCTCAAGAAGTACAAGGAGCGACCTCTCAGGCAGATGCGTTAGGAATTGATAGTGGATGGTATCTAGGCCAGCAGCAGAGTCATTACATTTCTGCAAAGCTTGCTGCAATTCTGATAATGTAAACGGGACATTATAGTCTTCTGAGTTATCGGACTCAAAATCACAAATACGAGACTCTCGTTTCTCCTTCTCTCTCTGGAAGAAAGGTGAATAATGCTCCGTTGAAGAATTATGGACAATGGTGGAGGCAAGCAAATTGGCCACAGCTTTTTTATCTGTAACCAAGCTGGCACCATCTCTAAGATGGCCAACAGAAGCCGAGCCACCTCTGCCCCTAATTCTCTGAACAGCCTTCCATACTTTCTGGGACGGAGTCCGAGAAGTTAAAGATGAGACGAAGCGTCTCCAGGAAGCACGGCGTTCACGTTTAAAAATGTAACGGGCTTTCGCCCTCTGTCTTTTAAAGGTTAAAATATTCACTTGCGACGGATTACGGAAAGCACGTCGCTGAGCAGATTTGCGCGCTATTTGGGCCTTGCGGCACTCTTCGTTGAACCATGGTACTCTCGGCTTTCGAGGGACTGATGTGGAAGTTTTAGGGATGGTTTCACCCGCTACGTCCAACAAAATAGTAGTAAAAGAAGAAATAGGTTCTTCAGATGACATGACCACCTCCTCTGTAATACGAGACTGACAGAGGGAGGCGAACAGAGGCCAGTTAGCTTTCTTAAGATTCCAGCGCCCCACCGGCGGATCTTCCCCACAGCTGACCGATGACAGAACTACTGGGAAGTGGTCACTACCACACAGGTCATCGTGAACCTTCCAGTCAAAGTCCAGCATGAGAGAAGGATCACACACAGTGAGGTCTAGAACAGAACTAGATCCTGAACCTGGGTTAGAGTATGTAGGTGAACCATCGTTAAAGACACATAGGTTAAGTTGAGAAAAAACATCTTCTAACATCTGACCTCTGCCATCATAGTGGTCACTACCCCAAAGGTGAGCGTGACCGTTAAAATCCCCCATGAGAATAAAGGGAGGGGGCAGTTGATCAACTAAATTAAAAAAATCATTACTACAGACCCACAGGGATGGTGGCAGGTAAATACTGCATATGGTTATGGTCTTCTTCAAGGTAACCCGAGCTGCGACAGCCTGAAGACAGGTGTCGATGCTAACGGGGCTACATAACATTTGGCTACTAATGAGAAGAGCCACTCCACCCGAGCGCCTCTCCGAATCAGAGCCTTTATGTAAAGCGTTAAAACCATTAAAGGACACAGGGTCAGAAGTCTTCAGGTAAGTCTCCTGAAGAGATATTACTGAGGGGTTATAGCACTTGACTAAAAGACGTAATTCCTCAAAGTTAGCTTGAAAACCATGACAATTCCACTGAAGCAGAGAGTCCATGATTATGTCTTATCTGGGGGTGCGGAGTTTTTCCCCCCTTTTTCCTTTGCCTTGGAAGGAGTCGGAGAAACAGAGGGGGGCCGGCTCCCGGGCCTCCTCTGGTTCTTAGGAGATGAAGGGGGTGAAGTTGCCGCAGCATCGGCAACTTCCACTCCCTCCATCTGCTCCTCCAATGCAGCATATTTGTTTTGAAGGGGGACATCAGTGTTCCCCTTCTGGGCCCGTGCGCACGGCGGTCCCATAGATTTCTTTGACTTCTGGTCCTGGGCAGCGGTCCTGCCGCTAGAGTTAGCGGCCATAGAAGGCTGACCAGAGCCAGAAACCTTTGGTGTTGACAAACTAGCAGGTTTGGGTGGGGGCTGAGGCTTAGGGGCAGCAGAAGGCGGTGCCACCGGACCGGTAGCGTCCGCCCTCTGCGTTCCCTGGCTCCTCGTCACCACCGGAGGAGGGTTACTCTCCAGGGGTGAGAGGATCCGAGGCTCCGCCCCCAACCAAGAAGTTGGGGTTTGACAAGAGAAGTCTTTGGTGGGGCGCTTGCCTGCCACCGCAGCACTGAAAGTATACACAAAGTTGTTATTTGAGTTTGGCGCCGCCTCAGCTGCACCAGGACCGTCAACCAGTTTTTTTGCGTCCGCAAAGGACAGCCCCTTCTCCACACGCACCTGCTGAATCCTGCACTCGGAGATCCAACGAGGGCACTTCTTGTCCGAAGCCATATGCGCCCCCTGGCAATTCACACACAGGGGGATGGCTGTGCAGGACTCAGCAGAGTGTCCGGGCTTAGTGCAACGGGCGCATAGAGCCTCTGCCTGGCGGCATGTCTTCTGCCCATGGCCATACTTTTGGCACTTAAAGCACCGAAGGGGGAGAGGGACGTACTTTTTCACTTTTAGGGAGTAGTAACCTCCCCAGATGGTAGTAGGAGCTGTGGGGGTGCCAAACGTCAGGATGATGGTAGGGAGACGGATCTCCCTACCACCTCGTTTGGAAATGAAGCGCCTGACGTAGGTCACCCCCTGTGACTTAAGGTTCCGTACAAGTTCATCTTCAGACAGTTCGGCCAATGCTTGATCTTTAATCACTCCTCTAGAGGAATTCATTGTTTTGTGGGGAGTGACCTCCACTCAGTAGCCCATTGGAGTGTGCCCGGGTACGGCACTCTACCAACAAGTCACCAGACCTGAGGCGCTGGGCCTCAGGCCTGCCAACACGGCTCCTGAGGGTCTCCCCTACCAGGAAAGGGTGCAGCTTTGAAACAGGCTTCTCTTTAACTTTGCTGTGGATAATGAGAAAGCGAGGCCAGGCGGCCGCCGCCTGAGGTGTCGCTTCCTCACAGTCAGAGTCACTATCGTTCTCAATGACAATGTCGGCGGCTATGTGCTGCTTTGGTGCTAGTTTTGGTTTTTTGATATTTTCCATATTATAGTATGATAGATATTCATCCCCCGGGGGTCCCCGCCCGCCACCGAGCCCAACAAGGGAAAGTGCAATTGTCGGCGGGTCTCCAGCCGACGCACAATGGAGATTGCCTGAAAGATATACTCAAGGGGGTAAGCCCGATTGAACCGTTTGAGCCACCGCCTTCTATCACACTGTTGAATACAGGGGAATACTGGCGTAAAGCACCTAATCAGCATCAGAGGCTATAGCATGGTGCTCCGTATAACAACCCGCATGTCAACAGGGGGATAGGGCTCGACGTGACAAGAGTCGATTGACTAGGCCGGTACGACTAGCCTCCCGTTTAGGCAGAAGTCAAGGCCAAAGTGGAGTGTTTCAGCCACCAGGATCCTCTTCTCCCCTGACACGGGTCTCCAAGCACGGCAAACACTTGGGATCCAAAGGACCAAAAGCTCACACGTATTTTTAAGGACCAATCCAACATGGTAAGACCTGGGTAAGCACATCTGCTTAAAAACCGGACCAGTGAAAAAGACTGAACAACATATCTGCTGACATCAAGTCCTAATCCTGGACAAAGATGGCACCCGTCTGCTAGCCCACTCATTCAGGGACCGAGTGGACTACCCACCCATGCCACGTGGAGGCCGGTGCCGGGTAGGCAGAGAAACTACAACTGGTACATTTGGAAAGTTGATGCTGTAGAGAAACTACAACTGGTACATTGGGAACGTTGATGCTGTTGAGAAACTACAACTGGTACATTGGGAACGTTGATGCTGTTGAGAAACTACAACTGGTACATTGGGAACGTTGATGCTGTAGAGAAACTACAACTGGTACAATGGGAACGTTGATGCTGTAGAGAAACTACAACTGGTACATTGGGAACGTTGATGCTTTTGAGAAACTACAACTGGTACATTGGGAACATTGATGCTGTTGAGAAACTACAACTGGTACATTGGGAACGTTGATGCTGTAGAGAAACTACAACTGGTACAATGGGAACGTTGATGCTGTAGAGAAACTACAACTGGTACAATGGGAACGTTAATGCTGTAGAGAAACTACAACTGGTACATTGGGAACGTTGATGCTGTAGAGAAACTACAACTGGTACATTGGGAACGTTGATGTTGTAGGGGCTAACCTTTACCCCCTTCGCCGCATGTCACAAGTGTTGGCGGTGTCCCTGGTGTTCCCTAACCACTATGTACCAGTTGCAGCACATGGATCAACCATGATAATTCAAGGGTAGTGCTAGATTAGCTTGGGGCTTAATGATGCCAAGTTAACCCCTGAACTATCATGATCAATCCATCTCCTGCTGTAGAGCATCGGGACTAAATGGGTTTATGTGTTTAAACAACTGACAGTCAGATCTAACAACAGCATTTCTACAAACCTCGTCAATGTCTTCAGGTTTGGTGCGCCAGACGTAGTAGACAATATTTTCAATCAGTGCTTTGTGAAGATTTGGCATCTGGACAAGACAAGAACAAATCATGAATAAGACAAAAACAAATCATGAATAAGACAAGAACAAATCATAAACAAGACAAGAACAAATCATGAACAAGACAAGAACAAATCATGAATAAGACAAGAACAAATCATGAACAAGAAAGGTAAAGCCCTTATGGTTCATGTGTATGACCGCTGCACATATATGTGTGACCTTTGTGACAATAAGGGCTGGTTTCTGCACCAGCGAAATCCAGTTTTCTCAAAATGTAAGCATTTTTCACACATCTGCCAAATCCCTTTGATCTTTGCGTTGAGTCGACTAAATTAGCATGCATAGAAATGTCTTGCCATCAGCAAACTTCACGCCAAATTTTATTGAAAATTTTGCAAAAACTTTGATATAAATTACAATTCTATCAAAAATTGACATTTTAAACACATTTGCCGACCTCTTGTGACCCTTGACCTTTCCGAGGGGTCATCCAAATTAGTATGCATAGATCTTACCATGAACAAGACAACAACAAATCATGAATAAGACAACAAATCATGAACAAAACAAATCATGAGCAGAGTGCACATTCTCATTAAAACAAGAAAGGCAAATCCCCATAATAAGTGTGACCTTTCTTGTGTTCACGTGTCCAAAAATAAGGGTTGGCTTTTGTACCAGTCAAATCCCACTTTTCTCAAAATGTATCTATTTTTCACACATCTGTCGACCCTCCGTGACCCATGACCTTTGCGAGGGGGTGACTAAATTAGCATGCACAGAAAGGTGTTATCATCAGCTACCTTTAAGCCAAGTTTGACTGCAAAGTTTGCAAAGAACTTTGATAAAAACTACAATTCTATCAAAAACTGTCATTTTTCACACATTTGCCGACACCCTGTGACCCTTGAACTTTCTGAGTGGTCATCCAAATTAGTATGCATAGAAATGAATTGGAGTGATACAGTCCAAGCTCCCAAAATGACTACACCGGTCATAACATGACTACACCGGTCATAACATGACTACACCGGTCATAACATCCAGTGAGTTAAAGTGCATGGAACATACCATGAATCTGACCCATAACAGCCTCTAAACCCTCTCTTTTCTGACCAAACTCATCACTGTGAATGTTCACATTATTAGCTGCCTCACAGATCTTGTTATGCACGATGGAAAAGGAGGGGTTCAGTTCACCGAAAGATCAGTTTACAGGTCAACTTCAAAGCACATTCGGTACCTGAATGAACAGGTTCAAATGACAGGTTTTTGTCTCCTTCTTTAGCAGTTAAAAGAGCCTTTATAGGATCAAAATTGTACGGACTTTTCACACCAAGAGATACAAGTTTTTTTCACTCTGGAGAGGCTTGAAACGTGAATGAATCATCAGATCACGCGCTTCCTTCAACCACAAATCATCATTCGTTGTACATTTGTAAACTTTGTATGGATTGGCTGTTTAACCAAAAGTCATCATTCATTGTTCATTATTGTAAATTTGTACGCTTTGTATGGATTGGCTATTTAAGGCGAGCTAGGACACCTCCATGTCACGTTGGCTGTTTGGGGTTTTCCAGATTTTCTGCAAGTTTTGAGTGTCCTCTATGCGAAAACATACTCCTTTTTCCTCAGAGCTTTTATCGAACACCCATAAATGTTAAATAAACAAAGTACCAGCAGTTTGTTTACATTTTTACCCCCTCCAAATATGTGCGTTTTGCTTACTTTCAAACCTGGTTTAAGCGCACATTCCTCTTACCACATTGAAACAAGTTATGTCGTTTGAAAGCCACTTCTCTCCCTTGCAGTAATTTGTCCTTCACAGGAGCCCCACATCTCCGATTGGTTCAAATGTATTTCCGAGTCTGTTTGGCTAACTTCATGTCGGATACAACTCGCACCTTGCAAGTACGTTTTTTGGCAGATTACAAGCTAAAACGTGTTGTTTAGAAAAATCTGCAGAGGAATCTAGTCGACATGACAGATAGAGTGAGACTGAAGAACGTGTATAATCGTAATATACAGAAAAACGTCACTGTCCGTGTCCAGAATAGGCACAAACATCATCTGCAGCTGCGAGTCGTTTCAAAAGGACCTGCGGATTTTCGCAGTTAGGTGCTCTAACGATTTGGCAAAGCATAATGTGCAAAATTGAAGATACAAAGGGTGAGATTGAAGATTTTTATGATCTGTTTGTGAACTGCTTGACCTTGGAGCAGAAGTGTGCATTCATAGAAATCCCAAATTCTGCATTCAGCGCTCAATAGAGCACTGTAGATCTGAACGATTTAGATTCAGGAATCTCACGTCTTTCGTCTGTTGTAACATCTGAATATTTTGGTCTACTGACAAAACGTATGCATACGTGAAAGGAATTTGCCAGCTCAAGAAAACACAGATGTGCTTGATAACGAAAATGAACATTGTGCACGTCCGTTTGTAGCGAGAAAGTGTTAGGATTTCAGCAGTACCACGTCCCGCATAAATGTCACCCAAAACTTGTGTTTGCAGGAATGATAGTCCAACATCATATGCACAAGCAAACACTTAATTATATGATTTTCCATTGTAAAAAATCAATGTACATCATACACATATTTGTTTCCCTTGGTCAAAGAGACTACAAAGTGCACTGTGAAAGTTCTGAACTTGGGCAAGATGCAGCTGTCATTGTGATGGTGTAGGTATAAAACCAGTATGGCCCAAATTATAACTTGCAACCTCATTAGTATGGTATGCGTTTACATCTTCCACATCAATCACCATGAGCATGCAAAATGGGTGTGTATGAGGTGTGATGTGAACAGGCTGCTTTTTTTAAAGCTGTATCCGCGTTTCATGAACTAACTGATATATATATTGTCAGACATCTCTTGGCTTGACTTCGCGAACGAAGATTTTATAGGAGTTGCCCACGATGTCTGCAGGCTTGTTCGTGGCTGCGGAGGCCAATCCGGGACAGGCAGGTTCGACCGCAGTGGCTGCAGGGGAAGGTATGGCCAGGGTTCTGAGTTGCGGCATCTCTGTTTTTTCTCCTGAGCCGCTTGTCCTTAAGGCTAGCTCTGCGAGAGTCCTCAAAGGAGACAGCTGCCTTGTAAATGGTGGAGCGCCAGGTGTCACGGTCCACAGCAAGCGAGGACCACTGGTGGTGGTCGATTTGGCAGGCACTAAGTGACTTCTTGAGACAGTCTTTGTATCTCTTCTTTGGTGCCCCTCTGTCACGGTGTCCAGTAGCAAGCTCGCCGAACAGGGTAATCTTTGGTAGGCGATGATCCTCTATCCTGTAGACATGCCCCGCCCAGCGGAGCTGTGTCCGCAGCAGCAAGGCCTCGATGCTCACAGTTTCAGCCTGTTCAAGGACCTCGACGTTAGTGACATAGTCACTCCAGTGAATGCCCAGGATGGTACGCAGGCAGCGCTGGTGGAAACGTTCGAGGAGTCGTAGTTGGCTGCGGTAGAGGGCCCAGGACTCGGAACCATACAGCAGGGTGGTGAGGACCACAGCTCTGTACACGCTGATCTTGGTGCCTGTTTTCAGCTGTTGATTGTGCCACACCCGCTTGAAAAGTCGCCCGAAAGCGCTGTTCGCTTTTGCCAGCCTGCTGTCAAGCTCCCTGTCCAGCTTGGCGTCCGACGTGATAATGCAGCCAAGGTAAGTAAACTGGTGCACTGACTTTAGTTCAGACTCGCCAATGGTGATGTGAGGAGGGCGATATACTGTCTTGGGTGCCGGCTGATGGAGGACCTCTGTCTTTTTCAGACTGACCTCGAGTCCAAAGAGCTGGGCAGTGTCTGCGAAGCAGGATGTGATACGCTGCAGGGCTCTCTCTGTGTGTGCAACGAGGGCAGCGTCATCAGCAAAAAGCAGCTCACGAATCAGTTGGTCTAGGGTTTTCGTGTGGGCCTGCAGTCGTCTGAGATTGAACAGGCTGCCATCGAGACGATACCTGATGTACACTGCATCATCATCATCGAGGTCTACTGTGGCCTGCTTCAACATCATGCTAAAAAAGATGGTGAAGAGGGTCGGTGCCAGCACGCAGCCCTGCTTTACGCCGTTGAGAATAGGGAATGGTTCTGAGAGAACATTGTTGAGTCTGACCTGGCCTTGCTGGTCCTCGTGTAGCTGGACAATCATGCTGAGAAACTTTGGGGGACAGCCAAGTCGCTCCAGGATCTGCCACATGCCTTGCCTGCTCACAGTGTCGAACGCTTTTGTTAGGTCGACAAACGTTACCTACAGCCCTTTGTTCTGCTCGCGGCACTTCTCCTGAAGCTGTCTCAGCACAAAGACCATATCGGTGGTGCTCCTGTTTGCTCTGAAGCCACACTGGCCCTCTGGGAGGTGGTCTTCGGCGATGGCAGGTACCAGCCGATTCAGGAGCAGCCTTGCAAGAATTTTCCCAGCAATGGACAGCAGGGTAATTCCCCGATAGTTGGAACAGTCTGACTTCTCGCCTTTGTTCTTGTACAGGGTGATAACGACAGCATCACGGAGATCCTTTGGTAGTGTTCCTTCCTCCCAGCAGCAGAGAAAGAGGTCATGGAGCTTGTTGTGCAGTGCTGTGCCTCCATGTTTCCAGATCTCTGGTGGTATTCCATCAATGCCTGCTGCTTTGCCACTCTTGAGCTGGTGGATGGCTGTGAGGGTCTCTTCAGCGGTGGGCGGTTCGTCCAATTCAACCTTTACTGGGAGTTGTGGGATTTGTAGGACGACTGCTTCTTGAACAGTGCGCTCAGCGCTGAAGAGGCTCTGAAAGTACTCAGACCAGCGGTTCAAGATGGAGGTATTATCTGTGAGGAGTGCCTGGCCATTCGCGCTTCGCAGGGGACTTTGTACCAGGTGTCTGGGGCCATACACTGCTTTCAGTGCTTCGTAGAAGCCCCTGTAGTCACCATTGTCAGCGCAAAGCTGGGTCCTCTGTGCAAGTCTGGTCCACCACTCATTCTGGAGATCTCTGAGCTTGCGCTGGAGACTGCTGCAGACGAGGCGGAAGGCAGACTTCTTCACAGGGCAGGAAGGCTGGGCTAGGTGGGCCTGATGGGCGGCTCTTTTTTTTGCTAGGTGTTCCTGGATCTCTACATCGTTGTCGTCAAACCAGTCTTTGTTCTTCTTTCTAGCGAAACCCAGGACTTCTGCAGAGGATTTTGCAATAGCAGTTTTCAGTTGTTCCCAAAGTGTTTCAGGGGAGAAGTCTGCTGGGTCCGCTGTGTCTTTGAGCCTGCGCTGTAAATCTGTCTGAAAGGCAGCTTTCACGTCGTCACGCTGAAGGCTGGCAACATCAGGCTTTTTCTTGGGGGGCCCCCATTTCTTGGGTTTTGGCTTGACGTGGAGCCTGAGTTTGCAGCGGACAAGACGGTGGTCAGTGTGGCACTCTGCGCTGGGCATCACTCTGGTGAGGAGGACGTCACTGCGGTCCCTCTGACGCACTAGGACATAGTCGATAAGGTGCCAGTGTTTGGAGCGAGGATGCATCCAGGTGGTCTTTCGACTGTCCTTTTGCTGAAAAGTAGTGTTGGTGATGACCAGTTGCTGCTCTGCACAGAACTCCAACAGTAGGCGGCCATTGTCATTGCAGTTCCCGACGCCATGTTTGCCGAGGACTCCTTTCCAAGCTTCAGAGTCCTGGCCCACTCTGGCGTTGAAGTCGCCAAGGATGATGACTTTGTCGTCTGCAGGGGTGCTCCGTATGAGGCTGCGCAGGTCAGTGTAAAACTTGTCCTTTTCAGCAGGCTCTGCCAGGAGGGTTGGGGAGTACACACTGAGAAGGGTGACGTGTTGATGGTGTCTCAGCGGGAGGCGCATGGACATGATGCGGTCTGAGTGACCCGTTGGTAGGTTTTCCAGCTTAGTCGCAATGGAGGTCTTGACCATGAAACCCACGCCTGCGAGCCGTCTTTCTGATTCAGGCCTGCCTGACCAGTAGAGGGTGTACCCAGCGCCAAGTTCTTGGAGGCTGCCTTCGTCCGGAAAACGTACTTCACTGAGCGCGGCGATGTCGATGTTTAACCTCCGCAATTCATGGGCAATGAGGGCGGAGCGACGTTCAGGGCGTCCGCTGTCTGCTTTGTCGAGCATGGTTCGGATGTTCCAGCATGCTACGTTGAGTCCGGTCGTGGTCGTCATGAGAGTGGATCCGTTATTCTTTCTTGTTTTTTGACCGCAGGAGAAGATGCCCGTTGACCGCGGCTAGCCAACTGGGGTTGCGAGGGGACGAGCTTTGGTTAGGCCACCTTTTCTAGGCCCCTCTCCGTGTGGAGCAAGCAGTGCTGTCCCTAGAGAAGGCTGCTTGGTCGTTCAGGGTGTGCCGAGTGATGTTGTCATCCCCAGGTCAACATCTGGCGACCAATATCCTGAACCGCCTGCAAGCAGGTTTGAGACTGCGGCTTCCAGTGACATCTTTCACCTGCCGTTTCGCCCCTCACCCGTCGCTACAGGACTTGGAATGGTCAGTGTCATGGTCCGTGGACGTTTCCTAAAGCCTGCGCGGTGGAGCTTTTTGGTGGAGTGCAGTGTGCGCAGTACTGGCCCCACCCTTTAAACCCTTGGTTCGTCTGTCATGGCCTAGCAAGCTGGGACGATGGCATCGAGGTCCTCGGGTCGTAGGTTTTATATCAGACTGTCCTTGTCCTAGTCTCTGGCTCAAAAGCCTTCCCCGGAGACACGGGGGCTTTGATGTCAGGGGTTTCCTCCCTTAGCCTTTCCGCAGCCAAGCGGCCAGGCCTGCAAGGCAGCAGGGGACTCGTGGAGGGCGGGGTCGTCTAAGTCCCGTGCAGATGTGAACATCTGCCCACTGCCCCTGGGGCAGTGTCAGACATACAAGATGTTTAAATACTTTATTTACTTGTGGTAAATCACTACGTTTTCATGATGAATTCAGTCTCTCCTATTTCAAGTAATGTAACAACTGGCCTGAACACAGTGCAGGGGCATGTAACAAACTAGATTGCAGCTTCTGATACTTTAGGAACAGCACTCCTCATCAAATATGTCAGATCTCTAAACCATTTTTCCGTCTTCAACATAGTATATTTAGCATTAACCGTTTGTGTAAAATGCACGGATGTACAAGCATGTGTATAATGCCGACACACAAGAAAGCCATACATGTAAACTCGTGTGAGACAAGTGTTCATATATATTTACCCTTGGCTCACCCTTCCAACTTTTAGGAATGCCAGCAGGGTGGGTTAGTTAGTTATTTGTGTTTAACGCTGAGCAGGTGACTAAGGCCATCTCACGCCTGCGGGGACTCGTGAGGGTTTGTCTATTGCAGCTGGGTGGCCTTCCCCATTGCCTGGACATATTAGGAGTTAACCATATTACACGGTGCCCACAGGTACATGGGTGGGGGTGGGGGGCATAGAGGGGTGGGGAAGGAGGACATATTAGGAGTTAACCATACTACACGGTGCCCACAGGTACAAGGGTGGGGGTGGGTGGGGGGGCATAGAGGGGTGGGGAAGGAGGACATATTAGGAGTTAACCATACTACATGGTGCCCACAGGTACAAGGGTGGGGGTGGGTGGGGGGTGGGGGGGCATAGAGGGGTGGGGAAGGAGGACATATTAGGAGTTAACCATACTACATGGTGCTCACAGGTACAAGGGTGGGGGGGGGGGGGGGGGGAGGGGGGGCATAGAGAGGTGGGGAAGGAGGACATATTAGGAGTTAACCATTGTCACACCAGGGAGGACGAATATACACCACACGGAATTGTTGGTTATTTAGTTCGATTTTAATGATTTGATCTTCTCATTCGCACGACAAACAATAGACAAGACGTATACAAACCTACACAATATCACTCAATTCATACATGCACCTGTAATACACGCACACCATTAACCATTCGTACAATGTTCTGAGTGCTAATCACATCTCACACACTCATTGTTCTACAACGATGTCACTTTTCATTGTCTGTTGAAAACAACTGACACTAATTAAGTTGATGCTTAGATTCCTCGAACGACTACACAGTTTAATTATCCGACCGTGAATGAAGATCAATGTTGCGTCGCTGCTCGTTGATTCAGCCTCGTCGAACAATCTCATACACCACGTTGACCACGTTCCCACTTGACTCTCACGTACACCACGTTGGCTACATTCCCACTTGACTCTCACGTACATTCATCACACGTCACAGCTGAAGAGAGGGAGCATCCAAAGATGCGTGAAAGTAAACCGTCGACTGTCTTTGTGCCTGTCAGCTACCGGTCTCCCCAGGCCGTTGACAAGATCACTGGTAAACGTACTAACAAAGTCGATCTGGTTTACGCCTGCTGTAGTTCTTCAACTACAAATATTTACGCTTCAACTACACTGAGCATTCTGCTCCAACCGTCTATCCTACAATAGACCATAACACGGCAAATCTCTGCCCACTACACCTCACAAAACTCAAACTTCATGCTGAAAACAAAATCTCATGACTTGACTGCCTGCTTTCCTAATTCACAGTGCTCCAACCGTCTATCCTACAATAGACCATAACACGGCAAATCTCTGCCCACTACACCTCACAAAACTCAAACTTCATGCTGAGAACAAAATCTCATGACTTGACTGCCTGCTTTCCTAATTCACAGTGCTCCAACCGTCTATCCTACAATAGACCATAACACGGCAAATCTCTGCCCACTACACCTCACAAAACTCAAACTTCATGCTGAGAACAAAATCTCATGACTGCCTGCTTTCCTAATTCACAGTGCTCCAACCGTCTATCCTACAATAGACCATAACACGGCAAATCTCTGCCCACTACACCTCACAAAACTCAAACTTGATGCTGAGAACAAAATCTCATGACTTGACTGCCTGCTTTCCTAATTCACAGTGCTCCAACCGTCTATCCTACAATAGACCATAACACGGCAAATCTCTGCCCACTACACCTCACAAAACTCAAACTTCATGCTGAAAACAAAATCTCATGACTTGACTGCCTGCTTTCCTAATTCACAGTGCTCCAACCGTCTATCCTACAATAGACCATAACACGGCAAATCTCTGCCCACTACACCTCACAAAACTCAAACTTCATGCTGAGAACAAAATCTCATGACTTGACTGCCTGCTTTCCTAATTCACAGTGCTCCAACCGTCTATCCTACAATAGACCATAACACGGCAAATCTCTGCCCACTACACCTCACAAAACTCAAACTTCATGCTGAAAACAAAATCTCATGACTTGACTGCCTGCTTTCCTAATTCACAGTGCTCCAACCGTCTATCCTACAATAGACCATAACACGGCAAATCTCTGCCCACTACACCTCACAAAACTCAAACTTGATGCCGAGAACAAAATCTCATGACTTGACTGCCTGCTTTCCTAATTCACAGTGCTCCAACCGTCTATCCTACAATAGACCATAACACGGCAAATCTCTGCCCACTACACCTCACAAAACTCAAACTTGATGCTGAGAACAAAATCTCATGACTGCCTGCTTTCCTAATTCACAGTGCTCCAACCGTCTATCCTACAATAGACCATAACACGGCAAATCTCTGCCCACTACACCTCACAAAACTCAAACTTCATGCTGAGAACAAAATCTCATGACTGCCTGCTTTCCTAATTCACAGTGCTCAAACCGTCTATCCTACAATAGACCATAACACGGCAAATCTCTGCCCACTACACCTCACAAAACTCAAACTTCATGCTGAGAACAAAATCTCATGACTTGACTGCCTGCTTTCCTAATTCACAGTGCTCAAACCGTCTATCCTACAATAGACCATAACACGGCAAATCTCTGCCCACTACACCTCACAAAACTCAAACTTCATGCTGAGAACAAAATCTCATGACTTGACTGCCTGCTTTCCTAATTCACAGTGCTCCAACCGTCTATCCTACAATAGACCATAACACGGCAAATCTCTGCCCACTACACCTCACAAAACTCAAACTTCATGCTGAGAACAAAATCTCATGACTTGACTGCCTGCTTTCCTAATTCACAGTGCTCCAACCGTCTATCCTACAATAGACCATAACACGGCAAATCTCTGCCCACTACACCTCACAAAACTCAAACTTCATGCTGAGAACAAAATCTCATGACTTGACTGCCTGCTTTCCTAATTCACAGTGCTCCAACCGTCTATCCTACAATAGACCATAACACGGCAAATCTCTACCCACTACACCTCACAAAACTCAAACTTGATGCTGAGAACAAAATCTCATGACTGCCTGCTTTCCTAATTCACAGTGCTCCAACCGTCTATCCTACAATAGACCATAACACGGCAAATCTCTGCCCACTACACCTCACAAAACTCAAACTTGATGCTGAGAACAAAATCTCATGACTGCCTGCTTTCCTAATTCACAGTGCTCCAACCGTCTATCCTACAATAGACCATAACATGGCAAATCTCTGCCCACTACACCTCACAAAACTCAAACTTCATGCTGAGAACAAAATCTCATGACTGCCTGCTTTCCTAATTCACAGTGCTCCAACCGTCTATCCTACAATAGACCATAACACGGCAAATCTCTGCCCACTACACCTCACAAAACTCAAACTTCATGCTGAGAACAAAATCTCATGACTTGACTGCCTGCTTTCCTAATTCACAGTGCTCCAACCGTCTATCCTACAATAGACCATAACACGGCAAATCTCTGCCCACTACACCTCACAAAACTCAAACTTCATGCTGAGAACAAAATCTCATGACTTGACTGCCTGCTTTCCTAATTCACAGTGCTCCAACCGTCTATCCTACAATAGACCATAACACGGCAAATCTCTGCCCACTACACCTCACAAAACTCAAACTTCATGCTGAGAACAAAATCTCATGACTGCCTGCTTTCCTAATTCACAGTGCTCCAACCGTCTATCCTACAATAGACCATAACACGGCAAATCTCTGCCCACTACACCTCACAAAACTCAAACTTCATGCTGAGAACAAAATCTCATGACTTGACTGCCTGCTTTCCTAATTCACAGTGCTCCAACCGTCTATCCTACAATAGACCATAACACGGCAAATCTCTGCCCACTACACCTCACAAAACTCAAACTTGATGCTGAGAACAAAATCTCATGACTTGACTGCCTGCTTTCCTAATTCACAGTGCTCCAAACGTCTATCCTACAATAGACCATAACACGGCAAATCTCTGCCCACTACACCTCACAAAACTCAAACTTGATGCTGAGAACAAAATCTCATGACTGCCTGCTTTCCTAATTCACAGTGCTCCAACCGTCTATCCTACAATAGACCATAACACGGCAAATCTCTGCCCACTACACCTCACAAAACTCAAACTTGATGCTGAGAACAAAATCTCATGACTGCCTGCTTTCCTAATTCACAGTGCTCCAACCGTCTATCCTACAATAGACCATAACACGGCAAATCTCTGCCCACTACACCTCACAAAACTCAAACTTCATGCTGAGAACAAAATCTCATGACTTGACTGCCTGCTTTCCTAATTCACAGTGCTCCAACCGTCTATCCTACAATAGACCATAACACGGCAAATCTCTGCCCACTACACCTCACAAAACTCAAACTTGATGCTGAGAACAAAATCTCATGACTTGACTGCCTGCTTTCCTAATTCACAGTGCTCAAACCGTCTATCCTACAATAGACCACAACACGGCAAATCTCTGCCCACTACACCTCACAAAACTCAAACTTCATGCTGAGAACAAAATCTCATGACTTGACTGCCTGCTTTCCTAATTCACAGTGCTCAAACCGTCTATACTACAATAGACCATAACACGGCAAATCTCTGCCCACTACACCTCACAAAACTCAAACTTGATGCTGAGAACAAAATCTCATGACTTGACTGCCTGCTTTCCTAATTCACAGTGCTCCCACCGTCTATCCTACAATAGACCATAACACAGCAAATCTCTGCCCACTACACCTCACAAAACTCAAACTTGATGCTGAGAACAAAATCTCATGACTGCCTGCTTTCCTAATTCACAGTGCTCAAACCGTCTATCCTACAATAGACCATAACACGGCAAATCTCTGCCCACTACACCTCACAAAACTCAAACTTCATGCTGAGAACAAAATCTCATGACTTGACTGCCTGCTTTCCTAATTCACAGTGCTCCAACCGTCTATCCTACAATAGACCATAACACGGCAAATCTCTGCCCACTACACCTCACAAAACTCAAACTTCATGCTGAGAACAAAATCTCATGACTTGACTGCCTGCTTTCCTAATTCACAGTGCTCCAACCGTCTATCCTACAATAGACCATAACACGGCAAATCTCTGCCCACTACACCTCACAAAACTCAAACTTGATGCTGAGAACAAAATCTCATGACTTGACTGCCTGCTTTCCTAATTTACAGTGCTCCAACCGTCTATCCTACAATAGACCATAACACGGCAAATCTCTGCCCACTACACCTCACAAAACTCAAACTTGATGCTGAGAACAAAATCTCATGACTTGACTGCCTGCTTTCCTAATTCACAGTGCTCAAACCGTCTATCCTACAATAGACCATAACACGGCAAATCTCTGCCCACTACACCTCACAAAACTCAAACTTGATGCTGAGAACAAAATCTCATGACTGCCTGCTTTCCTAATTCACAGTGCTCAAACCGTCTATCCTACAATAGACCATAACACGGCAAATCTCTGCCCACTACACCTCACAAAACTCAAAACTTGATGCTGAGAACAAAATCTCATGACTTGACTGCCTGCTTTCCTAATTCACAGTGCTCCAACCGTCTATCCTACAATAGACCATAACACGGCAAATCTCTGCCCACTACACCTCACAAAACTCAAACTTCATGCTGAGAACAAAATCTCATGACTTGACTGGGGAAGGAGGGGTGGGGGGGCATAGAGGGGAGGGGAAGGGGGGGCATAGAGGGTTGGGGAAGGAGGGGTGGGGGTGGGGCGGGGCGGGGAAGGAGGGGGGGGGCATAGAGGGGTGGGGAAGGAGGGGTGGGGGGGGCATAGAGGGTTGGGGAAGGAGGGCGGGGGGGGGGGAGGGGGGGCATAGAGGGTTGGGGAAGGAGGGTGGGGGGGGGGGGGCATAAGAATAAGAATAAGAATAAGAGTACTTTATTATCTCGAAAAGAGAAATTCGCTTGTGGTACATTTATAACAAATAGTACAAACAAGACATAAAAACATTATAGCATAATTATGAACATTTTCTCCCTGCACTTGCACAGCTACAAATTCCAAATGGATATAAAGTAAACACTACAAAATCTTTACACATAACTCTTACACATCTCACACAAACATCTTTTATGGACTGAACTGAGCGGCACTTATACATTCACACCCACCTCTACATATGCATACATAATACGCGTGTTTCAACCAAGTCCTAACCCTCACTACTTATTATACAAACATCTCAGTACATTATTACACAAGCTGCATAATTAAAGTCTACCGTAGTAAAATAATTAGTGGGTAAACACTCGGTAACAACAATCCCAGTATGTCCATGTTCACCACCAAATGAAACACAATATAATCACTTCTCTAAAATCAACAAGCTCCATTCCTACTGACTGCACAGGTAAAGGGGGATAGGGGGAGGAGTTAGGTTTGGGTATGCGTGGATGTACCTACAGATTGCTTAGAGTGATGGATTTGGGGATGAAACTGTGCTGTAGTCTAAGTGTTCTAGCTTTGTGCGTGCGGAGTCTGCGGCCAGAGGGGAGGAGTTCATAGAGGTGGGCAAGGACATGGGATCTGTCTGAAGCTATCTGCCTACCCTTTCTCACCACACGCTGTTCATACAGGGACTCCACACTGTTTTGCTTACTGCCAGTCACTTTGCTGCAGATGTTTACCATTCGTGCCAGGGTGTTCTTGTTCTTCACACTCAGACCTCCATACCAGCACACAGAACCGAAAGTGATGACAGACTCAATAAAAGAGCAGTAAAAAGTTTGAAGGACAGAGGGGTTCACATTCAGCTTCCTGAGTTTCTGGAGGCAGTAGATGCGTGACTGACATTTCTTGTGTATGAGGGAAGTGTTTGCGTTAAAGGACAACTTATCATCTATGACTGTTCCAAGATACTTATACTCAGTCACACGCTCAACAGACACATCATCGATCATCAGAACAGGGACAGGGGCAGGGTTTCTTCGAAAGTCTATCAGTAGTTCCTTGGTCTTACTCACATTTAGGTCTAGAAAATTATCTTTACACCAAACACTAAAACGTTCTACTTCTGCAAAGTAAGTCGCATCATTATTGGAGAGATCTTCTAAGGCAGTGTCATCCGAGTATTTTATAAGAAGGGTAGAGTCCGTGCCACTACAATCGTTAGTGTACAGTGTGAACAGCACAGGGGAGAGAACTGTACCTTAGGGGGGTGGGGAAGGAGGGGTGGGGAGGCATAGAGGGGTGGGGAAGGAGGGGGGGGGGGGTCATAGTGGGGTGGGGAAGGAGGGGTGGGTGGGGGCATAGAGGGGTGGGGAAGGAGGGGTGGGATTGGGGGGGGGGGGGGGGCATAAGAGGATATTGGAAGGAGGGGTGGGGGGGGAATAGAGGGGTGGGGAAGGAGGGGTGAGGGGTGTCAAAGACTGGTTGCAAATGGCATCAGCTTTACCTCGTGCATGCGCTGAAGGACACGTGCGCGCTGTCCAGCATCTTGAGGCAACAGTCGTGTCCCTTGATCACCATACTTGTACTGATGAAAGAGAAAAGAGTACATGAACATTGTGCATGAGGCCACCAGCCCTCCTGACAGTATTAGTGGCTGCACGCACAAGTGGAGTGATAACATTACACACACAAACAGTAATCTACCCATATCATATAAGAGGTACACACACATACAGTAATCTACCCATATCATATAAGAGGTACACACACATACAGGAATCTACCCGTATCATATAAGAGGTACACACACATACAGGAATCTACCCATATCATATAAGAGGTACACACACATACAGGAATCTACCCATATCATAGAAGAGGTACACACATACAGGAATCTACCCATATCATATAAGAGGTACACACACACACACAGTAATCTACCCATATCACCCATCTACCCATATCATATAACAAATCACCACCAGACCCAACTTTTCTTATCGTTTTATGCAAAGTTTATTATAAGCGAAGTCATTAACAACAATAATGCTGCAGGGACTTTTGATCATGTGTTGTTGTATAAAAAAAATAAAAAACAAAACAAACAAGATTGGCAAAGCCTTCATGGCTCATAATTGATCCACTTAAAGAGTCTGACCTTCATGACCTTGACCTTTCCCATAAACAAGTGATCAAGTGTGGTAACATCAAGCCTTTGTACCAGCCAAATCCAAGCTCTCTCAAAGTCTATACATTTTTCCACAGATTAGTCAACCCTACATGACCTTTACAGGGGGTCAACTTAGTTAACATATAATATGCACAGTAAGGTCTTATCACACTGGTCTTATCATCAGCTACTTCTGTGCCAAGTTTGATTTAAAATGCTGAAGAAAACTAAAATTTTACCCGAAACAAAACGGAATTTTTCACACACTTGCTGACCTCTCTTGACCCTTGACCTTTTTAATGGGTCATCAAAATTAGTATGCATAGAAAGGTCTTACCATCAGGTCTCTCAGTACCAAAAGGTTTGGGTGTGACGTTGAAAACAGTTTCTGAGAAAATTCAACTTTTGTCAAAATAAGGCCAATTTTTACCTATTTCTAAGACAAGTGTGACATAGAAATTTTATTTTTTGCTGCTCCGAGTTTCCTTTGTTGACCTCAGAGGTCTTCGTTTCACACCGATCATCCCCATCAACCCCAGTGTGCTCACATCATATATAATATTATGTCAGGTAGTAGGGGACTCCCTCTGGAGGAAACTCTGCACTGCTGCCGAGTCACTTCAGTGGTGTTCAGTGTGGTCTTCAGGTGACCACACCTACTATTCCCCCTACTTACGACATTGTTTGCTAGTCGCAGAGTCGACGAGTGGGAGCTCTTCCCCCCCCCCCCCCCCCCCCCCCCCCCCCCCCCACCCAGAGATGGCGAGTCAACCACTACGTCCTTCGTGACCTAGAAATTTTAGACAGGTCACTAAATTTGATATGTTTAGAAAGGACTGGCCACAAAGTATCCCAGGGCCAAGTTTGAAGACTGTGGATTGAATAGTGGATTGAAAATGCCAAAATTAACGGACGACGATGACAGCGGATAGACGACCACTGGCCCATAACATACTCACTTTTGCTTCACACATAACCAAAAACAAACAAACAAACAAAAAATCCTGACCGCAAAGGTGACTTCCAAGAACAACAATGAAAAGAAAAAGAAATGCAGCAACTGGTACCGTTCATGCTACAGGTGTCTGCATACAGCAACTGGTACCGTTCATGCTACAGGTGTCTGCATGCAGCAACTGGTACCGTTCATGCTACAGGTGTCTGCATGCAGCAACTGGTACCGTTCATCCTACAGGTGTCTGCATGCAGCAACTGGTACCGTTCACGTTACCGGTGTCTGCATGCAGCAACTGGTACCGTTCACGTTACCGGTGTCTGCATGCAGCAACTGGTACTGCTCACGTTACCGGTGTCTGCATGCAACAACTGGTACCGTTCACGTTACAGGTGTCTTCATGCAACAACTGGTACCGTTCATGTTACAGGTGTCTGCATGCAGCAACTGGTACCGTTCACGTTACCGGTGTCTGCATGCAGCAACTGGTACCGTTCACGTTACCGGTGTCTGCATGCAGCAACTGGTACCGTTCACGTTACCGGTGTCTGCATGCAACAACTGGTACCGTTCATGTTACAGGTGTCTGCACGCAACAAGGGGGTTGAATCACTTGCAAGCAGAGAAAGATAAGAAGTAAACACACGTCAAAACCAGCATACCTCCAGATAATCACAGATGGCATTGGACTCGTTGATCACAATGTCTCCATCACGGAAAGTCGGCACCTGGTTGAGAGAGACAACAGTCACCGATACAGCAACGTCACAGGGTGAGGGTGAGATAACAGTCACCGATACAGCAATGTCATAGGGTGAGGGCGAGAAAACAGTCACCGATACAGCAACGTCACAGGGTGAGGGCGAGATAACAGTCACCAATACAGCAATGTCACAGGGTGAGGGCGAGATAACAGTCACCGATACAGCAACGTCACAGGGTGAGGGCGAGATAACAGTCACTGATACAGCAACGTCACAGGGTGAGGGCAAGAAAACAAGTCCCGATACAGCAACACTACAGGTGTAAATTATCCACGTCACTGCTGGGGTATGGTGCCACAACCCAACTACAAGAAGCATCTATAGATCATCAAAGGCCACACAATGCAGGCCCTTACAACGCACCACAATGCAGGCCCTTACAACGCACCACAATGCAGGCCCTTACAACGCACCACAATGCAGGCCCTTACAACGCACCACAATGCAGGCCCTTACTTTAAGTTACAACACACCACAATGCAGGCCCTTACAACGCACCACAATGCAGGCCCTTACAATGCAGGGACTCACAGGGATCTTTATGACCTTGGCTCAGATTTACCATCGAGGGCCCCTTTTCTGCACCTGCTAACTTTCAGAGGAGATGAAAGTACTCTAGTCTTGTCAAAGTTTAAACCTGCTAATTTTCAGAGGAGATTAAAGTACTCTAGTCTTGTCAAAGTTTAAACCTGCTAACTTTCAGAGGAGATTAAAGTACTCTAGTCTTGTCAAAGTTTAAACCTGCTAACTTTCAGAGGAGATTAAAGTACTCTAGTCTTGTCAAAGTATAAACCTGCTAACTTTCAGAGGAGATTAAAGTACTCTAGACTTGTCAAAGTTTAATTTTAAACCTGCTAACTTTCAGAGGAGATTAAAGTACTCTAGACTTGTCAAAGTTTAAACCTGCTAACTTTCAGAGGAGTTTAAAAGTTAAAAAATTTCAGCTTCTTTCAAATAAAATGACAGTTTTGCAGAGATCTTTTTCTTGTCACAATTTCTTTTGTTAATTGATAAATTTTCTTTTCTTTTGGGTTTTCAGCACCGCATGCGACCGCTGATTTTGTGACAGAATTTATCGGTCAACAGCAACGACAACTGTGTACATATCGCATTGCTTTTGATTGTAGTGGCACAGCAAGAGTCTGTAAACTCCGAAAAAATCTGGTTTTGAAATTGTGTCACTTAAAACGCGCGATACGATTGATTTTTCTGACCGGATGCGTTCGTCACTCAATGCTGCAATAAATACACCAGCAATATGAAAACAAATCGTCGGTCTATATTTACAATAACGATTGCCCCCCCCCCCTAATACTCTGATCCATTTACCTCCTCTCTAAGCCAACCTCTGATCAACACGCACGCCGGCGCACACAAAGACGGACACACGGCGCTTCTCGCCATTAGTACGCTCTGTGGGCTCGTGTAGCTACAGTATTCTGAAGAAGAATAGCATGAGCAGCAAAATGACATCACTATAAGCTTCACGTCATGGCATCACTAGTCTCACGACGCCGTGTACACAGTGTCAAATTTGATGCTTGATGTCACTCATCCGAAAGGCATGCGGCCTCTTCCAGGGCTGATTGTTTTGTTCCACTTGATGGGAGCATATAGTGGATCCAATACTTGCAAACATGAATTAATTATTATTCAAAAAGTTAAAGAGGTACAACACTGGCTAACGAACTCATCCAAGCTATCTATATCCCAAGCTATCTATATCCCAAGCTAGCTATATCAAAAGCTATCTATATCCCAAGCTAGCTATATCCCAAGCTAGCTATATCCCAAGTTAGCTATATCCCAAGCTAGCTATATCCCAAATTCCAGGTGAACAGAGGAAAATTACGGACAGTCAGATTGGGGTCAACCCACTTTATATAAACGGCAATTTTTCTCTTGAACAAATCACCTAATTTGAATATATTTGCTCAAAAGTACTCCAAAATACATCTTGAAGGAAGCATTTCGTAAAGTTTCAGACCAGTCACTAAGAGTAAGTGGCACCTGAGCCAGTCACTAAATGGCACCTGAGCCAGCCACTAAGTGGCACCTGATCCAGCCGCTAAGTGGCACCTGAGCCAGCCGCTAAGTGGCACCTGAGCCAGCCACTAAGTGGCACCTGAGCCAGCCACTAAGTGGCACCTGAGCCAGTCACTAAGTGGCACCTGAGCCAGTCACTAAGTGGCACCTGAGCCAGTCACTAAGTGGCACCTGAGCCAGCCGCTAAGTGGCACCTGAGCCAGCCACTAAGTGGCACCTGAGCCAGCCACTAAGTGGCACCTGAGCCAGCCACTAAGTGGCACCTGAGCCAGCCACTAAGTGGCACCTGAGCCAGCCACTAAGTGGCAGGCGCATGACTACGCTCATTCATGCAACTGACCAAACATCCTTTGAATAAGGTCGTCTGCAGTCCGATAAACTATTGCACACTGGAACCGGTATTTGGGTTTAATGCCGAGCAGGCAACGAAGGCCATCTCACGGCGGGATGGGTAAAAATCTGGCCAGCCAGACTAAAAAAAAGACTAAAAAAAAAGAATTGTAAGACAAGATGTAAATATACTAATGGTCAAAACTTAAGGGCCACCCCATATTTTTGTGTCATTGTTTATTGTCATAAGTACGCTAATAAAATACAATGTTCTTTCGATCCAAATGGGTTAAAGTTGGCCTTAGAGTTAGACAGTCCACTATACAGGGAACAATAGACAACAATTCATCAATTTCCACGAATGTGTCAAAAGCACGTGAAACATCGTCAGTTTTTGTGAAAAGCTGTGCAATATTGGCAAGCGTACCAAAGGCAGGCAGGTGGAAAAACTCGGTAAAGTCATTCTCTCTCTCTCTCTCTTGGCTTGACTTCGCGAACGAAGATTTTATAGGAGTTGCCCACGACGTCTGCAGGCTTGTTCGTGGCTGCGGAGGCCAATCCGAGACAGGCAGGTTCGACCGCAGTGGCTGCAGGGGAAGGTATGGCCAGGGTTCTGAGCTGCGGCATCTCGGTTTTTTCTCCTGAGCCGCTTGTCCTTAAGGCTAGCTCTGTGAGAGTCCTCAAAGGAGACAGCTGCCTTGTAAATGGTGGAGCGCCAGGTGTCACGGTCCGCAGCAAGCGAAGACCACTGGTGGTGGTCGATTTGGCAGGCACTAAGTGACTTCTTGAGACAGTCTTTGTATCTCTTCTTTGGTGCCCCTCTGTCACGGTGTCCAGTAGCAAGCTCGCCGAACAGGGTGATCTTTGGTAGGCGATGATCCTCCATCCTGGAGACATGCCCCGCCCAGCGGAGCTGTGTCCGCAGCAGCAAAGCCTCGATGCTCACAGTTTCAGCCTGTTCAAGGACCTCGACGTTGGTGACATAGTCACTCCAGTGAATGCCCAGGATGGTACGCAGGCAGCGCTGGTGGAAGCGTTCGAGGAGTCGTAGTTGGCTGCAGTAGAGGGCCCAAGACTCGGAACCATACAGCAGGGTGGTGAGGACCACAGCTCTGTACACGCTGATCTTGGTGCCTGTTTTCAGCTGTTGATTGTGCCACACCCGCTTGAAAAGTCGCCCGAAAGCGCTGTTCACTTTTGCCAGCCTGCTGTCAAGCTCCTTGTCCAGCTTGGCGTCCGACCTGATAATGCAGCCAAGGTAAGTAAACTGGTGCACTGACTTTAGTTCAGACTCGCCAATGGTGATGTGAGGAGGGTGATACACTGTCTTGGGTGCCGGCTGATGGAGGACCTCTGTCTTTTTCAGACTGACCTCGAGTCCAAAGAGCTGGGCAGCATCTGCGAAGCAAGACGTGATGCTCTGCAGGGCTCTCTCTGTGTGTGCAACGAGGGCAGCATCATCAGCAAAAAGCAGCTCACGAATCAGTTGGTCTAGGGTTTTCGTGTGGGCCTGCAGTCGTCTAAGGTTGAACAGGCTGCCATCGAGACGATACCTGATGTACACTGCATCGTCATCATCGAGGTCCACTGTGGCCTGCTTCAACATCATGCTAAAAAAGATGGTGAAGAGGGTCGGTGCCAGCACGCAGCCCTGCTTTACGCCGTTGAGAATAGGGAATGGTTCTGAGAGATCATTGTTGAGTCTGACCTGGCCTTGCTGGTCCTCGTGTAGCTGGACAATCATGTTGAGGAACTTTGGCGCTTTTGTTAGGTCGACAAATGTTACGTACAGCCCTTTGTTCTGCTCGTGGCACTTCTCCTGTAGCTGTCTCAGCACAAAGACCATATCGGTGGTGCTCCTGTTTGCTCTGAAGCCACACTGGCCCTCTGGGAGTTGGTCTTCAGCGATGGCAGGTACCAGCCGATTCAGGAGCAGCCTTGCAAGGATTTTCCCAGCAATGGACAGCAGGGTAATTCCCCGATAGTTGGAACAGTCAGACTTCTCGCCTTTGTTCTTGTACAGGGTGATAACGACTGCATCACGGAGATCTTTTGGTAGTGTTCCTTCCTCCCAGCAGCAGAGAAAGAGGTCATGGAGCTTGTTGTGCAGTGCTGTGCCTCCATGTTTCCAGATCTCTGGCGGTATTCCATCAATGCCTGCTGCTTTGCCACTCTTGAGCTGGTGGATGGCTGTGAGGGTCTCTTCAGCGGTGGGCGGTTCGTCCAATTCAACCTTTACTGGGAGGTGTGGGATTTGTAGGACGACTGCAAAGGGGTCAGTCGTGAACACTGAGCACTTCTGTTTCACTACAAATACCGGTATAGTAGGGACATAATTGTCACTTTCCTAACCATGCCACCACAACGAAGCCTAACACCAGTAGATCAAGGCCAGGAGCTAGCATGATGAAATTTCCAGATGAGAAGTTGCGAGACGTCTTGGGGTGTCCCATTCAGTGATCCAGAGGCTGCTGGCACGATTCCAAGAAACTGGAAGGGCAGAACGACGACCCTGCTCAGAACGCCCACGCTGCGCCAGCAGAAGGGAGGACAGATACCTCTCTGTGGCGGCTCTGCGTAACTGAACTGTCACGTCAACTACTCTGCGACGTCAACTGATGCAAGCTGCAAATATTCACATCAGCAGAAGCACAGTCTGCCGACATCTGCGCGAAATTGGCCTGGCTTCATGCAGATCAACAGTGAGAATACCCTTCACTCCAGCTCATCGCAGAGCCCGGGTTGCCCGGTGTCGTCAACATGTGATGTAGAACAGACTCCAGTGGACTCAGGTTCTGTTTACTGATGAGTCACGGTTTACCGTGTCCTTCAACAACAGCACGGTGAGGGTCTGGAGACGCCAGGGTAAGCGATTCACGGATGGATGCGTCCAAGAGGTGGATTGCTATGGAGGAGGCGCAGTCATGGTCTGGGCAGGCTTCAGCAGGGAAGGCAGGACCCCCCTCCACATCATCCGAGGCACCCTGACTGGACTGCGCTATCGGGACGAGAGTGTGCAGCCCCTCATCTAGCCAGCTCTCCAAGCCATAGGCGACAATGATGTTCTGCTGGACAACAACGCTCGACCTCATCGCGCCCATGTGGTGGATGAGTACCTTGAGCAACGGGGCATCATGAGGATGGAGTGGCCAGCTCGTTCACCTGATCTGGCTCCCATCGAGCACCTCTGGGACGTGCTGGGTCAACGTGTAGTCAGCAACCACCCCCCACCTCAAGGCGTCCCCCAGTTGACTCAGTTCCTGCATCAAGAGTGGGAAGCGATCCTACAACATGTTCCCCGAACCCTGGTGAACTCATGCGTCAACGCTGCATTGAATGCTTGGTTGCAAACGGTGGGTACACTCGCTACTGACTGGACCAGTCTTGTGTGACTATTCAAATGAGGGGTGGGTGAACATTCTAACGTACTGCTGTTGTTACAATTGCTTAATTTACTCAAAACTTAATTGAAATTGTTACTGAATAAATTAGCAAAGTACTGACTCCAAAAGTATTGTTACATTGTGTCCAGTGTTGTTGGTGCGTCTGCGATAAAAAGTGGCCCTTAAGTTTTGACCATTAGTTTATATATCTTAAAAATATATCATGCTAAAATGTCGCCCTGGAACCGTTCTTGCTGCAACTAGATATCACAGCCTACGAAACCGGCCTTGGAATGTATCCCCTTTGGTAAGTGTACGGCTACCTGACCGCGCGGGTTGAGCTTCAGCACGTCTTCCCCTTTGTGCTCTTTGTTGCTGAAGCTTATGAGCTTGTTGCCGTAACCTCTGATGTCCTTCTCCTCCAGCACGATCATGGGACGCCAGCACGGGGCGCTTCCCGATCCCCAGTACAAGAATATGTCACTTTTGTCACCCGCCATGATGCTGCGACTTTCCTGAAGTGCACCAATGCTTGCTGACGGGAGAAAGCATGTACCTCGTGAACACCTGTCACCCAATCTAATCCTTGGAAGATCCCTTGGAATCCTGACTTTTCGTTTTTGTCGCAGAAAATCTGTGAAAATCACACACACACATGCGCGCGCGCGCACACACACACACACATGCGCGCGCGCGCACACACACACACACACACACACGCACACACACGCACACACACACACACACACACACACACACACACACACACACACACACACTAAAATGTAAATGAAATTTTCTTTCAATATCACGATATAAGGGGCTTGGGGTGCAGGTGTTTCACGCTGGTCCATCCACTCACAACAACAAAATCAAACATGAAAATAGAATCTATATATGAATCAATCCAGACCCAAAAGGTGACTGCAAGCATGTAAAATGCAGAGAAAAACGCAATGGAGTAAAGAAACATGATTATAAAAGACAGTTACAAAACAATATGTTATATTATTTATTATATAACCTATTTATGTTTTCTTCCCCGCCCCCCCCCCAAAAAAAAAAAAAAATAAATAAAAAAAAAATAAATAAATAATAAAAATTATTTTAAAAAATAAAATTAAAAAATTAAAAAAATTATTTAAAAAAATTAATTATTAAAATTAAATAATAAAAAATAGCAATAATATATATATATATATATATATATATATATATATATATATATATATATATATATATATATATATATATATATATATATATATATATATATATATATATTTGTACACTTAGAAAAAAAAATGTAGGGTTGGGTTATTAAGAGTTCAGTTTTCCTGATTAATTTAGCTGAGTTGCTATACTTAGCCCTGTCTCTTGGCTTGACTTCGCGAACGAAGATTTTATAGGAGTTGCCCACGACGTCTGCAGGCTTGTTCGTGGCTGCGGAGGCCAATCCGAGACAGGCAGGTTCGACCGCAGTGGCTGCAGGGGAAGGTATGGCCGGGGTTCTGAGCTGCGGCATCTCTGTTTTTTCTCCTGAGCCGCTTGTCCTTAAGGCTAGCTCTGTGAGAGTCCTCAAAGGAGACAGCTGCCTTGTAAATGGTGGAGCGCCAGGTGTCACGATCCGCAGCAAGCGAAGACCACTTGTGGTGGTCGATTTGGCAGGCACTAAGTGACTTCTTGAGACAGTCTTTGTATCTCTTCTTTGGTGCCCCTCTCTCACGGTGTCCAGTAGCCCTGTACCTAAAGGTTAAATGCACAGTGCTATTTTAGCACCAGACCGGTCGCTCGGACCGGTCATGTGCACCAGATCAGTTTAGAGCGTATGCTTTCTGCACCTGTAATGAGCAATCTTGGAAAAGAATCACGTAGCTGTCGTTTGATTGCTGCAAAATAAGATGAATAAAGAATAAACCCCTTTCCCATATGCAGTCTGATAATAATGCATCCTTCTGCCACCACCACGAAACATTAGATTTGAAAAATGCCTTTTTTCATCAATGGTGGTGATCTTGAGGCATTTGCGTCGCTTTGCGGCAGAAAGCACCGTCGTAATTGAAGTACGAGAGATGAATGCACTACAAGTACAATGGACTTGATTGTGGGGCATGACATAAGCCTCTGCCATCTCTACACAAAACTGGCGTTTTAGGGGAGGTAAACGGCGCTAAATCATGGTTGGAGGCCAAAAACTGGAAACAGTTAAGAAATTCAAATACTTAGGAGCCACTGTGACAGAACTGAAGCTGGGCGATATGCTGAGAATGGCAGAGAACAGAGAGGAATGGAGGGACCTGGTTGTTAAGTCATCAGTGGTGCCCCAACGGTCGGCAAGACTACGGGATATAGATAGATAGATAGAAACGGCGCTAAAAGTAAAAATCAGAAACGAACCGTTTTTTGGCTGCGATCACAATCTTCCGCGTGAACGTATGAGACCACATGCACACAAGTGCAGAAGTCTACCTGCACACGCAGTTCTGGTGCACATGACCGGTCCGAGCGACTGGTCTGGTGCAAAAATAGCAACAATGGCGCCGCTGGTGCGGCGTTTAATCTAGGTACAGGGCGAGGTATACCAACTCAGCCATAGTATGTCCGGGGTGCATTAAGTACATGTAGATTTCTGTGTTGCTGTACAGTATAATCTGCATCTAAGCTCAAGGGAACTAAAAAACTATTCACTTCTTGTTTGATGTACACTATAGTGCTTTGGACGCCGGTCCCGTTTCAGGATGGGTCGTTATTAGTTAGTTAGTTAGTTTGGGTTTAACGTCCACAGCACCGAGGTGATCATGGACGGCCCTGACGGGCGGGTTATGGGGGACAAGGAAATCTATTGCCTATGGAGTACGACCTGAACACTGATCAACTCAGGCGCACTCCAACTGTGACACTTTGATTTACCAGGACCTTTCAACGGACATGCTATTAAACAAATCCGTTTTTTTCCCCTGGATTGTGAGTCCAGCTACCGGGGCCGGAACGGGATTCGAACACACGACCCGGCGATACCCTTTGCTCTCCTGCTCCGACGTTGAACCGCCTGAGCTATTTCGGACTCTATGGGTCGTTATTTCATAGTGTACAACTTTTATTGGGTTGTATTTTCTTGACCCTATCCGAGCACGCGACACTGGAGAACGCTTTCACTTTATGGGTGCTGATGCACCTGTACGTCTACTCATGCGGCAGTGTACGTCTACATTGCTTTACTTCGTAGCTAACTACCAGGAGGAAATAAAAAAACAAATGCATATTAACATGACACATATTTTTAAGATTCAGTCGTATTTCCACTAAAATGTAAACTTTAGTATCAATGTAGGAAATTAAAATTACAGTTCGTTTCTGGCCCATTTCACAATTTGTAAATAGTCGAAGGAAGATGGCGTCCGAAGTAAGGAAATATTGTTATTTCGTGCATCATTCTTATCACATTCTTTTAAAATCGAAGTTAATCCAAAATGTGTATTAAGCTACAGGATCCGGATGAATAACGTACCAGATAGCTATCCGGCAATGTGTAATTATGGTGCGTGCACTGTAACTTGGCCGGAAATGTATTGTCATGTTTTCATTCTTCTCATAATGTGGAGGGACCAAAGTTAGGGCAATATCCAAGTGGCATTGCATACCTAGCTGAACCGTTCGACTGCAAAGGACCCTCAGCAGTTCTGCCGATGCTGAACTCTGAACCTGCGTGTCTGGTTCTGGTAGTCTAGCAAGTCAGTGACTGAGTGAGATAATAAAGCTGTTATTGAGATAATAAAGCTGTTATTTACTGTAAAAGTAAAACCATTGTTGTTAATCTAATCTCTTTTCTTTTTTTTTTAGTTTTCTGATAATGCCTCTGAGCTTGGCGGTGAGAATGAGGGGGTACCGATCAGCTCAGCTTCCAGTGTTAGCAATGACCCGCCCAGTGAGCTACCAACCATGATGTCAGAGACAGATGATTCAAACTCGTACTCTCTGGAACCATCATCATCGGAGACTGAGAGCTATTTTGGCACAGGTTTGTTTTCTGTCCCTTTGGTTGTCGGTAGCGCTTTTTGCCATGATGATTCCTGTAGGAATCATGCTGTATTCATTTCTGTAGGAGTCATCACACCAAAGGGGTCCCGGCCAAATCTGTTTCAAATTAATCTGCTTATGTAGTGTCGCCTCACCCCAGCCTTCGACACCAAAATCTGTAGCGTCGCTGACCGTGTGCAATGTTTGTGTGACCGGTGAGTGTGTATGTAAATGTTTGCTTCGTGTCAGGATGCCAAGTTCACACACACAAGCACAGTCACTCGCACTCGATACTAACTACAATAAGACATGTGAAACGAAGATCGCATTTCGTATAGACTATATTGCAGTACAGGCTAATAGTGATAAAGCGACAACAAATGCCCCGGCATGAGGCCGTTTGAGAAAAATATATTCTCTGCTGGTCACAATGTCATCAGACGTTACTACAGTAGCGCAGCAAAGTACTAATATCTAAGTCGTGTCTCTAAAAAGAATGACAAAGTCCGAACAAAGGAGAATCTAGTAAAATAACTAAGTCGGAGAGGCCATTAGATAAAAGGAAGCCTCGGCAAAAATGACAAAGTCCAAAGTGCCCTTTATAAAAGAAAGTCTATAAAAGTAGCTAAGTCAGAGAGGCCTTTGGTAAAAGAAGACCTGTACAAAAATGACTAAGTCCAAAGTGCCCTTTGTAAAGGGAAGCCTCGGAAAAATGACAGAGTCCGAGCCGCCCTTCAAAAGGATAGCTACCTAAGAAAAATGGCAGAGTCCAAAAGGTCCTTTGATAAAGGGAAGCCTCGGAAAAACGACAAAGTCCGAGACGCCCGTTATCAAGGAAGACTCCAGAAAAATGGCAAAGTCCAAAGTGCCCCTTGTAAAGGAAAACCTCGGAAAAACGGCAGAGTCCAAAAGGTCCTTTGATAAAGGGAAGCTTCGGAAAAAAACCACAAAGTCCGAGGCGCCCGTTATCAAGGAAGACTCTTAAAAAAATGGCAGAGTCCGAAGCGCCCTTTGTAAAAGGGAAACCTCGGAAAAATGACAAAGTCCAAGGCCGGCGCCCGTTATCAAGGAAGACTAAAAAAAAATGGCAGAGTCCGAAGCGCCCTTTGTAAAAGGAAAACCTCGGGAAAACGGCAAAGTCCGAGGCACCCGTTACAAAGTAGAGCCGCCAGAAAAAATGGCCAAGTCCCAGGACTCCAAAAAAACGACAGAGTCCGGGAGGGAGGGCTCAGAAAAATGACAGAGTCCAAAATGCTGGTTTGTAGAACTCAGGAAAATCAGCAAAGTCGAAACAGCATCTGTAGAAGCAGTCGTGGATAACAACCGCTCAAATCCACCTATCTCCGCAGACCAGGGACACTGCGCTCCAACCCGTAGGGTGCCGAGCGCAGCGGAGTTTTTGCTAGCCAGAAACTGACGAGTTGTAAAAAGTGGCTCGCCCGACCAAAATCATTACGTGTTACAAAATGGTGAAGCACACTTCCATGCGATAGAACATTACTTTCCTAGCTGAATACACTTTTGTCAATTCTGAAACTATTACTAACTCTTAGAGCACTTCAAACACTATATTCTTATAGAATCCTCTTGCAGATGAAAAATCGTACATTTACAAGACTACGTAATTAACACACAAAATCCAACCGGGGCAATTCTCTTGTCAAGGAAAAATACTCCACAGTAACCAGCCTGACTGGCACCGTAGCAGAGGTCTGGAAAGAAGGGAAAAACCTACGTCGGGGGTTCTTTCTCCGGGTACTCCGGTTCTTCCACCCCCCACACTTTGGTACCGGTCTCAGGCCACTTTACAAAATTTCAAATACAAGCGATAAAAAAATCTCTGTAACTTCAGTAGCTGACTGGCCCTTCGTTTGTCTTGTACTGTGTTTGTCTTAAATGGCGTAAATCCGTGTCTGTTTCGTGAGTGTGTGTGTTGGGTTTCAGGCGCGGCGCTTTGAGTCGATTTCCCCAAAATTGAGAAAAAGCGCCTATATAATAACGGTATTAGTATTATTAGTAAAAACCGACACTAGGCGAGGTGCGGTCACTGAGTACAACATCTGGCCTTTGTCTACACGTTCTGCTGTGCTACCCAGCCTCGCCTCTTACTACTGGCGGTACATGTACACACTAAATTCCAAGCTTGCAGGAGACTATAAAAATAGCTGAACTACGTAAGCCTCAGCCGTGAGCACACTGACTACACAAAAACAGGAAAATAATAAGATGTAGAAATCGTGTACAAGGCATTTTTTACCACACTTATAACAAGGTATGATAAAAAAACATTGGATATAAAGCTGTTGAGGAGGTCTCTGCCACATCTGTTCTTTGTCTTTGTAAAATTAATCTGCTTATAACAAGGTATGATAAAAAAACATTGGATATAATTATAAAGCTTGTGGGGAGGTCCCGGCCAAATCTGTTCTTTGTCTTTGTAAAATAATCTGCTTATAACAAGGTCGGATATACAATTTCGGCTATATCAAATGTTTTTTCAGTCTCTTCAGTGCTGCCGAGTCCACTTAAAACAAACCATTACATTATAAACAGCAAAGAAAACAGGAGAATGCTCTATTTTCACAGAATTTGCATTTGTTTGTTGCCTACTTAAAATTAGCTGTGTATTCAGACATTTTGTGCGTTTGCTTTGTCACGTTTGGGGGTCGGAGGGGGGGGGGGGGGGTGAGTGACAACTCCCTGTGCAGTAGCAGTATACATGAGCTCTCTACTTTTTCATTAATTACAGTGAAATTAGACTCGTATCAGCTGTCAAATGTTCTCTGGTGTTCTGTAATCTGGATCCTGTATCTGCAGATATAATTTTTTATGTCTGTACCATGTACGTTTCTCCATGTGTTAGAAACAAGACATTTTGTTTGACATCATGTGTATAATCAGTGTAGTTCACTGTGACAGTGGCAGTGGCAGTGATTATTCAACACCATGTGATAAAACAAAACATTTTGTTCGACATCATGTGTATAGTCAGTGTAGTTCACTGGGACAGTGGTGGTGACTAATGCCATGTGATAGAAACAAGATATTTTGTTTGACATTGTGTGTAGTCAAGTGTAGTTCACTGTGACAGTGGCAGTAGCGGTGACTATTCAACGCCAGTCAGCATTATGATGGACCCTTCCATTCTGCATAATGATGGACCTTTCCATTCTGCATAATGATGGACCCTTCCATTCTGCATAATGATGGACCCTTCCATTCTGCAAAAGATGCTGGATAATCAGGAGGTGAGGATTACAAATTTGAAAGACCAAAACATGGGGGCCTTGCAAAATGAAATTCTCCAATTTAACAATGTTTCGGTAAAGCTCCAGAGCAGGACCGGTCAGTTGGAGAATGTGTGCACTACGGTGGCTAAAACAACAGGTGACCTACAAAAGAAACTGTCCTATGTGCAAGAAAATATCGAAGTAAAGATAAAATGTGTGCACTACGGTGGCTAAGACAACAGGTGACCTACAAAAGAAACTGTCCTATGTGCAAGAAAATATCGAAGTAAAGATTGACCGACTTGAGGGATATTCCAGATGGGACAATTTGCGATTTTTGGGTTTGTCGAAAATGACTCAGACAACTATGACGTTTGTGCCTCACTAGTCATAGTGATCTTGAATGCGTGTGGTACTGGTATTGAGGGCAGAGGTTGGCACAGTTCCGACATCGTGCATGCACACAAGCTGGGAGCTATATAAGACTCGAGCGATCATCAACACGGTAAACCAAGGCTCATGATTGTGAAATTCGCACTCTGGTCGGACAAGATGTTGGTTTTGACTAAGGGACGTGAACAGTTGAGGAAAAAGAGAGTTACTGTTGCAGGCGATTTAATTGAACAAAGCAGTCTTATCATCAATCAGCACAGAGTAAATGGTGTCAAAGCATACTGTAAAGGCAGCCGTTTGCTTCTTGGTGACCTAATACACACAGGACAGTACAACGATAATTATGAGGACAGACACCACAACAGGCACATGAATAGCGGTGGAAATGCACCCACTGAGCAATAAGCGAGTGCAAATTTCACAGAGGACAGGTCATGTGATTACACAGACGACTGACAACAACAGCAGGCCTGTACACACAACACAGACAACAACAGCATGGCGTGGCTACACAACAGCCTGAGTCGTCATCAGCTCAGGCAAGGAAGCAGCGTCGCGTGTCCCCATGGGAAAGGCATGGCAAGCAGGACCTAGGTTCCCAGTGCTACA
Organism: Semisulcospira habei; assembly: GCA_036245525.1. Lineage (NCBI taxonomy): Eukaryota > Metazoa > Mollusca > Gastropoda > Semisulcospiridae > Semisulcospira > Semisulcospira habei. Next base: position 101,154,812 of record BTPG01000001.1, read on the forward strand.
ATCCATACTAGGTACTTGATGACCCAGACTGGTTCGATGATTGGTGTCAAGGCCTGGCACATGGCGCTACAATCCGTACCCAGTACTTGACGACCCAGATTGGGGTGATGACTGGTGTCAAGGCCTGGCACCTGGCGCTACAATCTGTACCCGGTACTTGACGACCCGCACTGGAGGGATGACTGGTGTCAAGGCCTGGCGCTACAATCCGTACCTGGTACTTGATGACCTGGACTGGAGCGATGACTCGTGTCAAGGCCTGGCACCTGGCACTACAATCTGTACCTGGTACTTGACGACCCAGACTGGGGCGATGACTGGTGTCAAGACCTGGCACCTAAGGTGATGACAGTGACAGCAGCAGCCTCAGCGATGTGCGGCGTGTATTCCCCGGGATCCTGTTGGTACAGCGAGGCGGTCACCGTATCCTCCCTCTCCCCTTTCACTTTCCCTCCCTTGTCTCACCAGCCGTCCAAGTCACTTCTCCCGTCCCTTGCCTCCTGTCTGTCGGTGGCCAGCGACGACTCTGGCCCCGTGTCTGCTGTAGCTGCTGCTGCCATAGCAACTGAGAAGGCTGGCAAGGGCCATCCATCTATGGCGCTGGATCCTGCTGTCTTGGCACCGGTTGCTCATCTTGGGGGTGGAGTTGGTGCCACCTATGCCCCTGGAGACGGGGTGGAATGTGCGCCTCAGCTGAAGGTGGTGTCCCAGAGGAGGAGGGAGGCGACCTGCAGGCAAGCAAACCGGATTTGCAATGTGATCTACCCCCACCCCCTGTGCCGAGCAGCCAGATCTTGCTGTCTACCCCTGGGGTAACCGGGGCCGCCGTTCAGGATGGAGTGATGGAGCTGGCATTAATAGCATTTCTGTTGACCCTGGCAATGTGATCTACCCCCACCCCCTGTGCCGAGCACCCAGATCTTGCTGTCTACCCCCACCCCCTGTGCCGAGCACCCAGATCTTGCTGTCTACCCCCACCCCCAGTGCCGAGCACCCAGATCTTGCTGTCTACCCCCACCCCCTGTGCCGAGCACCCAGATCTTGCTGTCTACCCCCACCCCCTGTGTCGAGCACCCAGATTTTGCTGTCAACCCCCACCCCCTGTGCCGAGCACCCAGATCTTGCTGTCTACCCCCGGGGTAACCAGGGCCACCATCCTGGGCAGATATGGTCACGCTTACGCATGCGCAGAACTAAACGGGCAGCACTGTTTTGCACTCTCTGCAGTTTATCTAGCTGGGTTTTAGGCAGGCCGGAAAGGAGGGAATTACAGTAGTCTAACCGTGATAAAACAAAGGAGGAGACAAGGCTTGCAGTTGCTTCGGGTGTCAGATACTGTCTAACACTGCTAATGCGCCGAAGTTCAGCTGATCTGCACATATGACTAAAATACTTATCCATTTTGAGGTCTCTGTCAATGAAAACACCAAGGGTTTTGACACTGTCAGAAAAAGTGATTTGATTTAGACAGACAGAGATGTGACTAGGAAGACAGGACGACTGCGAAGGACGCACACCAGCTGTGATAAGCTTGGACTCGGTTTTACCATCATTTAGCTGGAGTTTATTTCTAATCATCCAGTCTTTGTTCCATGTTGGAAATTAAACGAACAGCTTCAGGAACAGAACCAGAATCGGGCAACTGTGTGTCATCAGCGAACATATGATGTCCAACAAATAGTAGCTAGCAGCTGCATATACAGAATGAAGAAAATCGGCCCGAGCACAGAACCTTGGGGCACACCGAAAAGTAGTGGGACTGGTGCAGAGTGACAGCCGTTGACAGAGACAACTAGACGCCGGTTTGTGAGATATGACTCCATCCAGGGTAAAGCATGATCAGAGAAGCCATAGTCAAAGTGTAGATGAGACAGAAGAAAGGAATGATCAATAGTATCAAAGGCTGCAGACAGATCGAGGAGAGTCGGGACAGACAGCTCATTATTATCAGCAGCACAAAGGAGATTACACTAAAGTCCCCCCACCCTCTCTTCCCCATGATTTTTACTTAAAACAATAAACTGTGGTTTATGTATGTTAATTGCAAACTACTCCTAATAAGTGATTCTACATTAAAATACCCCTGTAAATTAAATGAACCTAGGCTGAAAACAAGCCTTTGTCGATATGTTGGGATTATTACATTAGAAAGTTTGACATTCTGCTTAGTGCTCATAACAAATTCCACTTGTATCAACAAAAAATCTCGGTCCCCTGCACATTTGTTATAATCGGACAACAATAAGGCATCAGACAGTGGCAGTTATGAGGACGTTACTGTACATGTACGTTATATTTAACATTCAGTCAAAACAATGAGGATTGCAGGACAACAATAAGGCATAAGACAGTGGCAGTTATGAGGATGTTACTGTACATGTACGTTATATATAACATTCAGTCTAAACAATGAGGATTGCAGGACAACAACAAGGCATCAGACAGTGGCAGTTATGAGGACGTTACTGTACATGTACGTTATATTTAACATTCAGTCTAAACAATGAGGATTGCAGGACAACAACAAGGCATCAGACAGTGGCAGTTATGAGGACGTTACTGTACATGTACGTTATATTTAACATTCAGTCTAAACGATGAGGATTGCATGACAACAACAAGGCATCAGACAGTGGCAGTTATGAGGACGTTACTGTACATGTACGTTATATTTAACATTCAGTCTAAACAATGAGGATTGCATGACAACAACAAGGCATCAGACAGTGGCAGTTATGAGGACGTTACTGTACATGTACGTTATATTTAACATTCAGTCTAAACAATGAGGATTGCAGGACAACAATAAGGCATCAGACAGTGGCAGTTATGAGGACGTTCTCTACATGTACGTTATATTTAACATTCAGTCTAAACAATGAGGATTGCAGGACAACAATAAGGCATCAGACAGTGGCAGTTATGAGGACGTTACTGTACATGTACGTTATATTTAACATTCAGTCTAAACAATGAGGATTGCAGGACAACAACAAGGCATCAGACAGTGGCAGTTATGAGGACGTTACTGTACATGTACGTTTTATTTAACATTCAGTCTAAACAATGAGGATTGCAGGACAACAATAAGGCATCAGACACTGGCAGTTATGAGGACGTTACTGTACATGTACGTTATATTTAACATTCAGTCTAAACAATGAGGATTGCAGGACAACAATAAGGCATCAGACACTGGCAGTTATGAGGACGTTACTGTACATGTACGTTATATTTAACATTCAGTCTAAACAATGAGGATTGCATGACAACAACAAGGCATCAGACAGTGGCAGTTATGAGGACGTTACTGTACATGTACGTTATATTTAACATTCAGTCTAAACAATGAGGATTGCAGGACAACAACAAGGCATCAGACACTGGAAGTTATGAGGACGTTACTGTACATGTACGTTATATTTAACATTCAGTCTAAACAATGAGGATTGCAGGACAACAACAAGGCATCAGACAGTGGCAGTTATGAGTACGTTCTCTACATGTACGTTATAGTTAACATTCAGTCTAAACAATGAGGATTGCAGGACAACAATAAGGCATCAGACAGTGGCAGTTATGAGGACGTTACTGTACATGTACGTTATATTTAACATTCGGTCTAAACAATGAGGATTGCAGGACAACAACAAGGCATCAGACAGTGGCAGTTATGAGGACGTTACTGTACATGTACGTTATATTTAACATTCAGTCTAAACAATGAGGATTGCAGGACAACAACAAGGCATCAGACATTGGCAGTTATGAGGACGTTACTGTACATGTACGTTATATTTAACATTCAGTCTAAACAATGAGGATTGCATGACAACAACAAGGCATCAGACAGTGGCAGTTATGAGGACGTTACTGTACATGTACGTTATATTTAACATTCAGTCTAAACAATGAGGATTGCAGGACAACAATAAGGCATCAGACAGTGGCAGTTATGAGGACGTTCTCTACATGTACGTTATATTTAACATTCAGTCTAAACAATGAGGATTGCAGGACAACAATAAGGCATCAGACAGTGGCAGTTATGAGGACGTTACTGTACATGTACGTTATATTTAACATTCAGTCTAAACAATGAGGATTGCAGGACAACAACAAGGCATCAGACAGTGGCAGTTATGAGGACGTTACTGTACATGTACGTTTTATTTAACATTCAGTCTAAACAATGAGGATTGCAGGACAACAATAAGGCATCAGACACTGGCAGTTATGAGGACGTTACTGTACATGTACGTTATATTTAACATTCAGTCTAAACAATGAGGATTGCAGGACAACAATAAGGCATCAGACACAGGCAGTTATGAGGACGTTACTCTACATGTACGTTATATTTAACATTCAGTCTAAACAATGAGGATTGCATGACAACAACAAGGCATCAGACAGTGGCAGTTATGAGGACGTTAGAGAAAGATAATAGGAGACCCGTAAGACAATGAATTCAATAAGGCCGCATCAGTCATTAATTTACATCATTTTTTAATATCAAAATTTTGACCCCAATTTTACCCCTGTTAATTCTGAATCAACCCTTTGATTTTTAAAAAGTGATGAGTATGACTGATGCGGCCTTATTGATCTGATTATCTTACGGGTCTCCTATTATCTTTCTCTATAACTATTGTCTCTGTCAATACCTAATCATTTACCTGATCAAGTGATGCCAAGTGAAACTTAATACTTATTAACAAGTTGCAACTAACTTTTAGGAACCTGCAGAGGTAACCTTTAAGTGTGTTGCCATAAGAACTTATTATTTACTTACCCTAAGTTCTTACAAGTACTCACCCTAAGTTCTTACAAGTACTTACCCTAAGTTCTTACAACAACTTGACTTAAGTCACAACTTACTCGGTCAGATTTGTCAAGATACAAGGACAATAAAAAAACTTTTTTTTCTCAGTAATACTCTGGCGGTGGTGCTGATGGGGTTAAATAATCAGGCACAAGTGGTGTAAGTGGCATGGCATTTTTCTGTGAAGTGTATGACATTAATAAACGATTACCAAATCTGATTTTTATTTGTTTAAAAGATTGTGTAGTTTTTCTGTGGTTTCCTGTACCCCTATCCTTTTTCCCTCTGCTAAAAAACTAGCCTTTAGTTCTTCAACATTCACGGGAGACTGACTACGCATCTTATTCTGTATTTCAGACTTCTGTTTCTTGTAATTATTTAAATCATCCTGGACTCGCTTAAATTCTTCATCATCAATAAAATTATCATTCAATGCCTTACTGATAATAAGTTTCATACTGCTCAGCTTTGCACCAGCAAGCGTACTCAATGCTTCATGTTTCTGTAATTTCGTGTGAAACCTCTTGTCCAAGGCCTCCAAACCAAAGCATGCTAGGCATGTAGCAACGCTAACACCCTCAATTGCTATTCCAGCCAAACTTCCAATTCCTGTGGCGAACAGAACTATACCCCCTACAGAACATGAAGCTGAAACTGCACCAATAGCCATAGAAGTGTTTTGAACAGAATTAAATACTGACTTATACCTCCTTTTGCACCGTGAGTACTTAGCCTCTTCACTTTCCAAATATTTCAAAGCTTCTGTAATATTATTTAATCTGAATGCATCTGCCTGTAATGTTTTATCTAAAGCAATTGGCACAGCTGTCACCTGTGTATCAGGCGCAAGTGTTGTTTTAGTCGTCACATTTGTTTCAGTCGGCTCAAGCGTCGGTAGTTGCGGATAGAAGTTTACCATTTTTTTTATTCACAAATTTTTTTTTTATTTAATCAGCAATTACATTTTGCAACTCTTCAAAAGTATACAATTTGCTGGCATAATAAAATGCAACAAGATCAATGTGTTCAAGGTTTATGTAAGTTAGACGAACAAAAGTTGCTTTGTCGACCACCACCTTGACAGCTGGAACACTGCTCGAAACATTAATAACATCATTATTTTTTGTAATAGCAATAAAGACCTTTGATGATTCTGCCACTGTGTCATTCCATGTAAGTTTAATTCCTTGTGCAATTTGAGCCTCTTTAGCAGTAGTTACTGATCTCATGATAATTTCAAATACTATTGTCGCTTCTCTTGCGATGGGAAAGTTTATTGGTGCAAACACGACCTTCGCATCAGACCTACCCTTCCTATGTGTAAGAAGATATCTCCGTCTCTCATAATTTTCAACTTTCAGTTTTTCTCTGCTATTGTCATCTGAAGCAAAGCTTGGAACAAGGCTTACAATAAGCGGCCCAGAATTAACAACCTTCCTGAACACTAAGGCACCTTCGTCATCAGTGTATACATAAGGACTAATAAATTCCAACTTTATGTCCCAGTCAATTGTGGGTGGTGGAACAGGCACAGGTGAAACCACCCACTTAATACCTACATGTATTAAGTTGTAGGGCACATTATTTACAGGTGGAGTAGGTACAGTAACATCACGAAGCTGACCAAGTTTAGGAATCTGTTTTTCACCGTCTTTCATGTCAACAATTACTTTCCTCTTGTACATGCCATTTGAATCAAGTTCAAAACCATATATTTCTCCAACATCTCCTTCCTTCTCAAAATCCTGTACATCAGCCAAATCTTTCAACTCTGTTACTGGACATGCAACTGGTATGATTCTCGGCTTTGGACCACCACTCATTTTTTATAAACAAAAATAAAATTATTTAATTTCCAACACAACACTAAAATCATGCATAACAACTGGTTTGTCATCTTGATTAGTTACAGATAAACACAGTGACTCAAAGAAACTAGAACCTAATTTCTTAAACTGCAAATTAGGAAATCTAACAACTACACTTTCACAATAAGGAGCAGTTCCAGCTGGCACACATCTCAACAAAGTAGAAGGCTTTCCATTGTGTACATTTTCAGTAGTGTTTAGTTCTTTCAAATAAACATTAAATACTGTGTGTACTGCCAAATAAACAGGGCGTTTTCCAGTTATTTTAAGTTTTTTTGTCTTCATTGTTATAATACCAAACATAGCTTCATCTAAATCATCCGTTCTATACCAATCTTCGTCAATATAAAATCCAAGTAAATATGCAAATCTATCTGAAATTTTTAACCAATTTTGTGTCGGAAATTCTAATGTAACAAGTAGGTTAGCTGGATTTAAAGTTGCTTTAATTTTAAAATTACTTTGAAACCATTCAGCTATAGTACAAAAGTCATAATAACCAGGCGGTAAAGCTTCAGTCTTACCATCTAAATTTACTTTATTATATATATCATCCTCTACATTAAACTAGGTAGTGGCAGCCCAGGCGCTCTGCTGACAACAAGTCTGAAACTGCACGATTTAGCCAACCTAAAAAAAAATTCACTGTAAAACATCCACTGGATGGATTTGTTTCAAACTTATATCAAAATAAAGTTCGTTCTCTTCTTTTTACTGTGAGCATTTTGCTTTAAATGTAGCATTGATATGAAATAAATGGGACTTAGTTGAAAATGAGTGATTGCAGCCTCCATTTTCACCGCGTGACCTGGTTTTCTCAAACAGCGCGCGCGAGTTTCGGCGTTCAACAGGCAAGCATATTTGCCACACACAACGCTCAGCGCTATAAATAGTACCAAAATGTAGGGCATGACGTCACGAGTAATTTGATTGGTTGCTCTTGTCTGTGCGATTAAAAAAACTTGAATTATTTTCATTTTCCAATATTCTTTTTTGTTTTGTGGACAAACCGTTCGGAAAAAACATATACTATCAGATATTAGCCGACAGAGAATTTTCTAAGCTTTTGAATGAGCTATTGGGTTAATGTATGCACATTGTGTGGGGGTTATGCTCACCAATTTTTCCGATTGGACTTGGTACAGCTTCAGTCAAAATGGCGACCGACAAACCACCTTCGATACCATGGATTTGTGACGACTTCAGAATCAAGCTAGGTAAGTACTTGTGTATAATTTTAGTTAGTGTTGTGTGAAAAGGTTTAATACACTGATATATTGATATATTTGTTTATTTTAATGGTATTAGGCTGTAGAAATTGATGAAAGATTGGCCAGCATTGAGGCTGCTTCTCACATGGTTTGTTTGTGCTGGGGGTAGCATATGAAAATGAGAAACTCGCAGTTTTGCAAGCTTTTTATTCGTTGTTTTCTGCATGCCTCGGAATTTGCAAGGTATTATGAGTGTTCCTAATTTACTACAAGAGCGGATGGCTTCAGGAAGCGATGTAATATTGAGTTTTAATACTGCTTGCGACACTGGATTTTTGTCAAGGGCAGATAATTTCATGAAACTGTTGTGGCGAATTGCTATGTTTGAGTCGATCAGTCAGAAATCGTGTATCGTATTCGTAAACAAGAAATGATTTTTAGTTATTCTGTGGCCATAGTAGTCCTGAGCATTAAGAAATGTTCTTTGGTGATCATTAGTATTCAGATAGAACAATATTTTCTTTTTCAGGAGGTGATCCCCAGTTTGAAAATGTGGAAATATCGAGACACCCTGATCAACCAAAGTTAGTGCCATCTACAGTCTACACGCACAGCCGCTGGACCAGAAAGTTATGGAAGTAACGAAAAGGAAATACACATTGTGTCCATCTCAGCAGGAGAAGACTTTTCCCGGATAAAAGCAACTTGAGCCCATTAAGACTAAACTTTGTCTTGCTGTATTGAATACCACGTACAGCAATATTATGCATGGCCCTCGGCGACGCAACCACTGAAGAAAGACAGAGACAAGATACAGGCAGACCAAATGCGAGAAGTACAGCAACAGTGGAGTAAACCCCACTACCTTCCTGCAAATAAGAAAACAGATGCATTGATCCTTATGATGGCACAGCATAACACAGTACACGGATCTCTGCACACAGCGCAACTTCTGGACCACGCCGCCGTGTGAGGAGACGATTCCCAGTTTGCAGCCAGCCATGAATCAATCTAGAGAAATGTCCAGACACCCGCATCAAGATCAAGCTACACAGTTGACGACACCAGCTTTCACAAACGAGCCGGCAGTCCAGGGTCGAGCAACATCCACTAGCACTGCAAAAAGAGAAAACTAAACCACAACAACTGCACTCTCTGCTCTGTCTCACAATCAGCAGACAAAGAGCCACGACAGAGCAGCTTTTCTACTCCCCAATAGCCCTATTAATTGGCAGTAGAGGAAACAAAACTGAACATCAACCAAGCAGCCACTCTATGCTCCACTAGTGTTTCGTACATCATGAAGAGTAGCCCGTTTTTTATTTTAGTCATTTTTTTCTTGCTGTATTACACCACCACATGTTTAAACATGCATATTTAGTCTTGTTTTTACGTTTTTCTTGTAGATGAAGTAATTATTTAGTTTACCTCCAAACCATTTTAAGATCCTTCAAATGGTTTCTGAGATATGTCCATTTTAGTATTTCAGTCTTTAGCACATGTCCGCCACCTGTCATTTTGAACATTTTCCAGATTTGTCAGCTTCACAATGGGCAGATATTTTGTAGTATTGTATCAGAAAAAAATAGTCATACTCTCTTTATATATCTGAAGACAGGTTTTATCATTTACAGTTGTTCTGTTGAAAATGTTATGCGCTGTGGCGTCTCAAAGTTGGCATTTCGTTCGATTTGTCCATTTTCAGATTTGCATATTTTATGTTTTTGGAGGCTTGCTACTGAGACACAATAAAGGCTACATGAATCAATTCAGTTTATCTTAAAATGGTTTACTGAGGAGGTTCTGAAAATAAAATGCTGTGCTTGTCATTAATTTCTTTTTTTTTTTGTGGTGATTGTCTGAAAATGGCTTTTTCACAAGTCGGCCGTTCGAGAAAAATGTCCATAAGCTTTGAACGCACATATCTCAGCAACCAGTAGAGATATCTACAAAATTCTTTTTGTGTTGTATTCAGTTTAAAAAGTTCTACTTGGTAATCAACAAATTATTTCACTTAATGTAGGTTGAAAATTTGGCTGCCACTACCTAATTAAACCATTTTACTGTGTAGAACAATTCATGGATAGCTACAGCCTTGCTACCATCCCGATTATCAATCCCATTAGTTAACCACACTGGTTTGCTTGTGTCAAGATTTGTTAAGGTAATAAACATTTTTATTATCTCATAAAAAAGAAGCATGGAATTTAAATCACCAACCATTACCACTACAAACGCATTTCAATTTAATGTGAATGCCAAATATAATGTTGCACCTACTTATGAACAGAAAATAATTCAATTAAACCAGCTTGATATTGCTGTGTCCGAACAAGATTTATTTCAAGTGAAAGTACCAAACCCATTTGACCATTACCTAAACCCTCCAATAACAGATGACTCAACTGCAAGAAAGTGGTCTTTAAGTCCACTACAGATGTTTCAAAACCAACTCAACTTTGCAATACTATGTTCAACTACAGGCTGTGGTGTTTCATTCACAGATCATTTGAATCACTCAAACAAACTGATTAGGTCTGTCTATCGTTTTCATGTTTATTACCAGCTTAGACGTATACTGTCAGAACTGCATACACCATTACCCACTGAATCCAGTTTCAACAGGTATAACAACCCCATGGATATAAAAGCGTTTGAACGGATTTGTAATGAATTTAACATAAGCACTAAGTATGACTTTACACAAAAACTTGATGATCACAATGGTATGGGTACACTGTATTATGCTTTGAGTCACAGACAATACCCTCAAGATTATTACCCTGGTTACACTTCATTCTCATCAAAATCACAAGTCTGGATAGGATCAATAGAGCAGAAGCAGTCTAACGCCTGGACCACATTTATTTTAGATAAATCTGACGGGTTTACTCAAGCAGGAGTCGAGCGCGTCAATGAGTCTATCAGAACATATGTCTGGTGTATACTAGGTGCACAATCATTAACAAAATCAAACATTTTGAATGGAAGTGGTAAATTTGAAGCACAAAAACAGTTTCTTGCAAATCTTGAAGATTCAATTAATTCAACAGTCGATCTCCCATCAAGCATACAACGCTACCAAGACGTTTTAAGATATGCCAGATCAAAAGTTGACTTTGTAGTTGGCATCGGGTTATACATGTTACCATCTGACCTTCAACTCCAAATGGGGACAATAACAAATTATAATAATGAAATCATTGTTGCAGGTGTTGGTCAAAAACTCGGTCTCAATCAATCTGTAAACTTGGGGGCCACAACCACACATGTACAGCCGTTAAAATCATTACAGACGGTAACACCCCTGGCCCCGACCCCGGCCCCGGCCCCAACACCGGCACTCATACAAGCGGTAACCCCTACACCAACCCCTGACACACATGAGTCAGAAAGAACTGCATTGGTAATAGGTCTAACAGGATTAGGGGTTTTACTTCTTTATCTGTTTCATTAAATAACCCACCATCAACCCTCCTACTGTAACCACCCCACCCGGGTCTGCCCTGGGGGACTTGGGTGGGGTTAACTACTTTTTAGTTCCCAGGGTCACCCTGGTCAGCCCCACAGGGTGGGTTTTCCTCTCTATTCTGGGGCATGTGTTTCTGTCTACCCTTTGTCCATTCACCTGTATTTGCCTTTTTAAAGCTCTCCCTACTGTCTGCACTGCCTGTAGCTCTTGATATTGGATGTGTGTTGCTAAATGGTCTTGGCTTTATTTAGGCCCATGTGTTAGGTTTATTTAACGTATTTGACTGGCTGGTGACATACATTCAATGTTCTGTTTAGTTTTTTTTTCACAAGCAGTGCAGGCACGTCCTGAGAAAGCCTTGTTGCTGTCGGGATGTTAAGCAATGTACAATCAATCAATCCTACTGTAACCAAAAAGACCCACACATGTTCTGCCATAAACCCAACTACCTTTGCTGTAGTAGTAATCAGCCAACTGACAACAGTGCCAATTATGCCAGGCAAAGCGTCCACTGCTTTCAGAGCCAATTTTTAAGCAAGTCTGATATGTGAGACAGTTGTTTCTTTACCCATGACTGTAAATCTTTTGGGTCTGTTGGTGGCGGGGGACCCGGGGTTGGTGGTGCCGGGGCTGGCGGTGTTGAACCACCGGGTCCACCAGCACCGGAGACAGCTAACACTACAGTACTAATAATAAATCCAAGAGCTGTAATTAAACTAGCAATTGTGATACCCTGTTCTCTGAAAAGTGTTTTTAGTCTCTCAGCCAGAGTAGTGTCTTCGTGAAGTATTTTCTGAATAGTTTCTCTAATTCTGTTGACCTGTGATTTCAGTTTTTGTCTTCCAATACTAATCACTTCTAATCGTCCAGATCTTTCTATCTGCAAATCATTTAATCTGTGCTGTATTCTTTCTTTTATTTCTGTGTCAAGATTTCCATTGTCTGCTGTAGCCAATTTCTCTTTTTCACGTTCTATGTGTTTATCAAGCTCACCTAGTTTGGCAAGATTATTAACCATCTCACCTCTTATTGTCTGCAGTGATTTATCCAATCCCATAATCTCCCTCATTGACAAAGGTGGGTCATCTATTGTTTTCATAGCATCATTTATTTGTCCTTCAGTAAATGAGGTTTCTTGTATCACTGTGTTTGCTATTTCTGGTAGACTTGTTACTGGTGCCATTTCAATCTCTTGCCCTGTTGGCAACTTTGTTTGTGTGTCATGAAGCGCACTAGCCAGTCTTGGTGTGACAGGAGACCCACCAATACCCAGTTGACGCAAGGCACCAACACCACCTTCATTTTTTATTGTACTTAAAGCCCTAAACCTACTAGGGTCTTTTTTGTTAGTCAATAGTACTTTTCCTTTGTCAACAGTATTTAAATATAAATGACCCTTGACATCAAGTTCAAACTGATTAGGATCTACGTTGTCTGGGCGACCACCAACATGATCATAAAATGAGTTCACTTTGGTTTCTAAAAGTTCGTGACGTAAACTGTAAATATTTCTTGTACCAGTCATATCTGTCATATCTGTTGTATTAGCAAAATCATACGTGTCATCCATTTCAAAATCTTCATGATTAAATCCTCCCGCGGCCATTGTTTTATTAATTTATTATTTTTTATTGTGCATAATAAAAATGACACAGTCTTACGGATCAAAGTTAGACCCATACAGAAAACTATGTGAGCCTCTGGGTGTTAAGGCCATTAGACAATCGATAGTCATCACGAACAATCCAAGTACTATAGACCAGAATCAAACACTTACAGTCAAGTTTCCAAACCTAGGTCCCAGTGACGTTATTCTTCCTGGCACTGCACGCCTAGCATTTAATATTGAACTATCATCAGACGCAGATGTAAACAGAACACTAGTTAACAATCTTGGTAGAGCAATTGTTAGGACTATTAAAGTAAAACTTGAAGGACAGGAGGACAGGAAGTGTTTAGTCTTGATGACTCAGATGCATTTTACTGTTACAAAGACCTTTGGCTCACAAGAGAAGAACGAGAAGATCGTATTTATCAAGGCATACAGCCAGATAATGTTGGTAAACTTCGAATCAATGCCGGAGACAAAACAACTACTGGGGTACCAAAGGAAGTTATTATAGCTGAAACATATGGAACCAGATTTTACATTCCACTTGAGTTTGAAATCCTAACAGCTCATCTGCCTTATTATCAAGGGGCACTGAATGACCGTCTGAGCTTTGAACTAACTTTCAATGACTACTCCAAAGTTATAAAATCATCTGCCACAGATGCAACATACAAGATCTCTAACATTTCCTTGGAATACGAAATTGTCACACACACTGATCTAGCCAGACTCATTCAAAATCAGTATCAGTCAAGACTGCCAATTTATTATGACAGGGTGATTAGACATAGTTTAATGCAAAAAGACAAGAGTGACCCGATGTGGAATATAAACTTGAACACACCTGCCAGGTCACTGAAAGGTATTCTTATGTTGTTTGTTGAACCAGCAGATCCATATAAACGGGATTCAGAAAAATTATACAATCCTAAGATTACACATTTGTCTTGTGTAATCGAAGGCCGTCCTAATCAAGTGTATGCTTCAGGAATGTTACCTTATCAACACTACGATGAGATCACAAAGTATTTTGCGGGTGGAAGGATTAGAGAAAAACCAGCAAACATTGCGTGCAAAGATCTACATCTGTATGATGTTAGGATCGGACAATACCTTACAAACAAGTATGCACTGTGGCTAGACCTTCGTAGCACAGATGATGATTACCTTCATGGGTCAGGTCGAACTGTTGAGAATGGTAGTGATGGAATTACAATCCAGATACAAAAGAAGGTTGAAAAAGCCGAAGCCATAAACATATATTTGTACCTGATATATGACGCACAACTCAATATTGCAGACAGTAGACTGAGTGGACACATATATTAAAATTATATTGTGTATTAAAATGAACCGGGGCTTAATGACACTCGATCCACACTGTGGCTTATTTGTTGGTGCCACAGGGTGTGGGAAAACTCAATTCGTACTTGACTTATTACAAACAAGATACATCCACCATTTTGAAAACATTGTAATATTTTGTCCTACAATCAAACACAACAAAGCTTATCACAACCGTTTATTCATTTGGACTGACAACAACATATATTTAGTTGACCCTGAGAAAAAACTGAATGACTACCTACAATATTTTTACAAGCAATTTGAAGGACAGCCAACATTGTTTATTGTTGATGACTGTTCAGCAGAGAAAAAAGAGAAACACTCTAGCAGAACTTGCTTTCAGTGGCAGACACGCAAACGTCAGCGTATGGATTCTCACTCAGAAATATAATGCAGTACTGAAAGATTTTTGAGAACAGTTAAAGTTTATCTGTTTGTTTTACTGCAAGGATCGTGACAGCTTTGAAGACTGTCTCAGAGAGAATGATGTCATACCAAATAAACATGAACGTGATGATGTAAAAAATAAACTGAAATCAACTAAGCATCTAAAGCTCATTTTAAAGACAGATCAGCCCACAGGGTATGTGTTAGTAAATTAATTTTTGTTTTTTTAAAATAACAATATAAATGAACCCTGATGAAATCCTTCTATTGAATGATATCAATGCTGTTGAGAACAAAGACTTAGACTCTAAGAAACAGCGTCTTTTGTCTGTGATTGTCTCAGGCAAGTCAAAGACTTATCTAGGAAGACAATACATGACAGAGGATATTGAATCTCTTACGGCTGACGAGCTAATCAAGCTTCATTCAAAATATGAAAACCACATCGCTTCACTAATGACTCGTGATTTGAGTCGATCTCTTGTATGCCTATACACAAAAGCAGTGAGTCACTTTCTACCTGTGGATAGTGACAGTCTTTCACACGACCTTGAAAGCAATCCTATTGTTTCAAGTTCAATTGGTAAATTAGCATGTGTCATGTTTTACAAGTTTGGAAATTACCTTGCACCAGTCGTAACATTGCTTGTTACCGGGAGTCATATTGATTTTTCGAAAATAAATTTTACTGCAGAAGAAAATGGACGAAACCCAGACGACTCCACAACCGAACCCCAGTCCAGTTTTGACACAGGTTCAAACTGTGACGAAGACTAAAAGTCCAGGCAGGGTTGAGGCTGGAAAAAGATTAGCTGAATATAATAGGCAAAAAAAATTACAGCTTAAGGCACAAACAGAAAAGACTCATGTAACTGATCCACCGTCAGGATCGTCAGGACCTGTGTCAATACCGTCAGGACTGACACCGACAGGACACCTTCATCAAAGTGAGAGACAAACAACTAAGTCTGACAGTGAAACAACAAAATATATAGTTGCCGGATTTGTTGTCGGATTTGGTTACGTAGGTTATCAATTATACAAAAAATACAAACCACAGACTCGTACAGTGACCAAAAAATCAGACACTCCAAAAACAAAACCAGAAGTCGCCACATTACCAGTAACATCCAAAGCCGTTGACCCATTTTATATGCAGTAAATAAAAATATTATTTTAATTTTTCTTGTATTAGAAAATGAACGACTCAAAAAATTTAATGAACCTTGTGTATCACTCTGCCGTAATCAGTGGATTAGCAGTAGCTTATTCTATGCTGGGGAAAAGTCTACTCAAAATGAAATCAGCAGACTTGAGTAGACTTGATTTCGAAGACAGTGCTAAGCTAATTGTAGTTGTAACAGCGTCGATTGCGACAAAAGATTTTCTTGTTAAGCAAGGAATTATTCCCGGAAATGTTTCTATGTAAATAAAAATAATATGGCGACGATAGCTATTATGATTGGTGGGGCAGTTGTTAACGCCCTCGCGTTCAGTGGCTCTAATTATCTCTTTTCAAAAATGGGTAGAGAAGAATCAGCAGAAGAAATGAAACGTCACAATGAAGCGTCAGAAAAATTAGCACAGGCAGAACAGGCGTATGAAAAACAAAGAATTGAAAAACTTGATTTCATCAATGAAAAACTCAGACTTGAAGGCCACGCACAACATACATTTTCAAATACAGACGAAGCAATCAGGGAATATTTTCTTGTCACAGGTGAAGACATGTCTATACCGAAACCAAAACTAAGTGACTATTACAAACCAAGCACACAACAAAGAAATGGGGAGATAATTTTTGTTCTAGTGGGAATGACATTTGTTTATTTTACAGGAGTTTTCATTGCTAGAAAAAATGGCAGCCGAAAATAAACTATCAAAAATATATTACTCTCCATCAGGCTATTGGAAAGGACAAACAGCTATTGAAAAATTACATGCCGCTGTGGGCGGAGATATAACACTCAATCAAGTCAAGCACTGGTTACAGAGACAGGCAATTTGGCAGATATATCTTCCTGCTCCAAGAAAAATAACAAGACTCCATTTTGAAAACACTACCCCAAATGACACACACCAAATGGACCTTTTGTTCTTACCGCATGACACAATAAGAAAGAAACGATACAAGTATGCACTGACTGTTGTAGACATTGCTTCAAGGTATAAAGACGCTGAACCCATATCTGACAAAACAGCCAGTACAGTTGCTACAGCATTATCAAAGATATATAGTCGAGGCCCTTTAAGATACCCCAGACTAGTGCAAGTTGATGATGGATCAGAATTCAAAGGTGCTGTTAATCAGTTATTTGCTAAGCATGGTGTACTGGTCAGACGAGGCATTCCAGGTGTGCACAGATCACAGGCAATTGTAGAGAACTTTAACAAGCAATTATCAGAAAGACTTTTCAGTTACCAGTATTCTAAGGAACTCATGCATGACACCCAGAACACTGAGTGGGTAAAGAGATTACCACATGTGATAAAAGCAATGAATAACGAAGGACACCCAAAACCTGCTGACGCTATTAAATTGAAATCAATTACAGAGCCAAAAACAATGTCAACCCAGGCACCGCTTGCGCCTGACACAAGTTTATTTACCAAACAGGTGAGATATTTATATCAACCAGGGGAAGCAGAAAATGACGTAAAGCGCAGGGCAACAGACCCCATCTGGTCAACATCCGTTCATAATATAAAAAAAAAAATTCCCGGCGCAGACGCAACAATATATTACCTGTTCGACCCTGCACCCCAGAGGGCATTTGTCAGAGAAGAATTACAGATTATTCCCTCAGACACCGTTACTCATTTCAGTAACTAAGTCGTCAATTAATTCATCAACCAGTTCATCACAAATGTCTTCAGATAACTTGAGTCTGTAATGCCCAGGTGCATAAGCCTTTTCCTTACTGTGAAACACTCTTTTCGTGTCTCCAACTGCCAGTGACTTTTTGTGTGTTTGAATCATTTCAAGATTATGTTTATTTGATCTCAGTGACTTGTTTGGATAATCAGGCATTAATGCACCATCTAACACTTGCTTGTAATGTTCATGACGTATGTCTTTATTTTTTATTGCTGTTTTTTTAATTCCTTTGGCTTTCGACTGACTACCCTTCTGGTGCAGTATAGAATACATTTTTGATCTCAGACCAACATACTCAACTATTGGCACACCATTCAGTTCATCTTTAAACTTACCAGGCACTTTTTTGTTTTGTGTGCTGAACAGTGGATGGTCTATAGGATAATCAGACGTGTCATACATGTGTAACTCTGTTTTCATGTCTTCATAAAAGTCTTCAGTACACACATCAATGATCATAGAGTCAGTGTCAGTGTATAGCAGACGACACTCAGGATATTTTGGTTTGAAGTAATCATAATAAAATTCAAGCATCAACAGTTTTGACAACTCAAGAATTGCCATACCGATGAATACTGGCTTGTCCAGTTTGACAATCTTTTTTTTGAGTGAC
This sequence comes from Semisulcospira habei, assembly GCA_036245525.1. Classification (NCBI taxonomy): domain Eukaryota; kingdom Metazoa; phylum Mollusca; class Gastropoda; family Semisulcospiridae; genus Semisulcospira; species Semisulcospira habei. Next base: position 101,173,025 of record BTPG01000001.1, read on the forward strand.
ACAGCATACAATGATGAATGAAACTCTTTATACCCTGTATACTGTGGCTTACCTGTAAGTTTAATTGCACCTGATTCAGTTGTGACCAGTCTCACATCTTTTCTGTGATGAGGATTTTCCATTGTCTTGCCAAAACAGGCATTGTTCATAAGCTTAAAGAAGTCTTTGTCAAATGCAGTGTTGCCGTCTCTGGCACGAAGGGTTGTGTTCTTCATTATGTAATCTTTCATGAAAGCACTCTGATCAAATTGAATTCCTCTGTGAACTTTCTTTAGTACTAACCCATGTCTGATGTAAAACTGCAGCAATCGATAGTGACAAACGTAATTGAATTTGTCATTCAAATTTGGTACAAGTTTAGTGTCTTCTTTTTTTCCTGTCATACTCATTTTCTCAACAGCTAATGGATAATCATTATGGTAATCATGTAGATGGTGTGGGTACTCCAGGTCGACTTCAAAGATCCAACCCTACGCGTCGTTTCGGTCAAGATTCATAATATAGTTTGTTAACCCTGACTCTGTTACATCATACTGTGACAAATCATACAGACAAAAGTTTTTCAAGGGCAATAATTCACACATTGCCCAGCCATACAAATTGTTAGCGTCTACAGAGGTAATGAATGACCTTGACCTTGAGGGGTCAAACCCAAGGTCACCATGACCGTCCAGATATTTATTGTTGGCTCTGGCGTAGTTATTTGCTGCAATACTAATGCCTCCTCTCAATCCGCGTTCCACCATTTCACCCATCGTACGATCAGACAACAGGTCTATAAATATCTTACTGGATTTCAAAAATGCATCCCATGTCATGCCAGGACTAGTTATGTAACAAGCAGGGTCAAGCTTGTAGTGTAACAAACCCTTTTCACGGTAACTTTCAAATACGTCTGCTAGCAAGCAAACGTCAGCTTTCAAGTACTGGTCATGGTAGTCACCAATTGTCTGACATCCTAACTTCCCCCACGCATCAAGTGCATGCTGGTATTCAGAGTCAGAAATACCTTTTCCAGTTAGTGTAGAATAAAATTTCTCTTTTGGTGGCAGTCTTGTTTCTTCAAACACAACCCAGTGATCAATGTACTCATATGGATAAACACCTTTCTTAATCAAGTCTGGTTCAAAATATTTACTCGTTATTGGAAACTCAGTCAGTCCTTCTGCCAAACTAGCCAATCCTAAAGACAAATGTTGCATGGAGTCATAAAATGCTAATTTATCTAACCTAAAAGTTAAGTATTTCTCAGTTGTCTGGGCAATGCAACTTATGTTTTTGTACGACTCGTCTACAGCCTGCATGATGATGTGTGAATCATATCCTTTGAGATTGTGGAAAAAGATTGGCAGTTTGTATGTCTTGGGATCTGTTTTTAATAATAAGTTACAATTGTTATGTGCAGCACCCCTGTAACGCCCATTTATGTGATCGTGGTCACGAACTTTATCACCACCTAAAGGTTGTTCACAAATCCAACACGTCACAGCTGTGTCAAATTTTAGTTTGTCTTCTTCTGTCATCACCAAAGGCATCTGACTTGTTGTGAGATACTGTACTACCTGACTATATAGATGTCTCATTTCTGTTAAAAACAGACATGCTGCATTTTCACCCCTGTAGATAACAGGCTCTGAATGAAGACCGTCTGACCTAACAATAATGTATCCAAAAGAACACACCACTTGGTCACTCAATTTTATAGTCTTTGGTAATGACTCTGGAACAGGACCTTCATACGGAACAACTAATGATTCAAAATCTGCATACACTACAAACGGCAACTTTTGCTGATTCCCATAGTTCTTAAAATACACTTGACTACCAGGATCTGGGTACTTAAGTACAGTCTGTATATCATCAGGTGACCTGCAGTGTAAAACATGTTTGTGTGCCACTGCAATAGAAGAGAATCTTTGTAAACATTTTTTACACACTTCCTGTTTGCCATTGTGTTTTGTTGTATGTCCATGAATTAGACGTGACATATTTCTGATAATTGTGTAGTGAAAGTTATTGTCATCTCCGATTAGCAACATGTCAACATGCTTATCTTCTGACTGACCATATGTTGGAGCCAGAGGTGATACTCTAATTGGTTGTAACTTGTTCTCAGATTCATTATCCCACACATACACATTTACAGATATACCAGGATTTAGTTTTTCAAACAAATCTATGTCCTCTATTTTAACAGGGAACTCAATGCCACTGAAGTTGAGTTCATTTACAAATTTGGTGTAGTTAGATACACGTTCAGGTTTTGCTTTCACAAAGTGTAGTTTAGCAAGCACACACCACATGAAACAATAGTTGTCATTGTTCTGTATGTTGACGACAGCCTTTTTGTTTACTACTTCTGTTGGCAGTGGCAACCATGATTTACCTAATATAGGATGATACCTAGACTGCTTTAGTTGTAGTTCATGTACATGTCCTTCGTGCCAACCAGACCCCTTCATTTTTGCACTGTCAATCGCCTGGAGGAAGTCTGGTAATAATCTGTCTCTAAACACGTTTTCCAATTCTCTTCTTGTGTTAACTGTGTGTTGTCTTGTTGATATATACGATACAATTATCTCACCGCCCATTCTAGTGAATTCGATTTTTGCAACAATCTGAATCTTAACACTGCCTGTCAGAAGATTTTGTTGTATGACAGAAAAAGAGTTTTCTATTGATTCGTAAACATTATTAGTATTGGATATGGGTAAGTTTGTTGTGTGAAACACGTTTCTTAAACCAGATAGGCCAGGGTTTGATGGGCCTGGGCTTTGTGAATTGGCCGTCATTTTTATTTGTCCGTCAAAATAATAAATGAAAAAAAAAATTATCACTGTCACACCATATGTAATACTGTATTATCGGTAGTTATGATAAACAAGTCAACTACTTTCCTGGTGTTTGTCTTGAAGTCTTGTCCTGCAGGTGTAATATCACTTTATTGAACGTAACACTTTCAATGTAACAATGTAGTTTTCTTAATTGAACAAATATGTCATTACACAGTACCTCAAACCAACGCAAGTGGCCACTGTTAGCATTATAAACTTTAAAAGCATTTGTCTTAAGATCAACAGTCTCATAATCATAACGTGGTAATCCATCTGAATATTCCAAAGTAACATTATATGTTGTGTATATCCTTATTGACGGTGATGAGAGTTTAAAGCTGGGTCCAAACACACGTGTTTTTAAGTCATAAAAACACTTAACATCTTTGAAGCATTCTGTAACATCAAACACTTGGATTTGTCCGTCTGTCATTTTTATTAGACAAACAAAAGAATAATTGTTATCAAGCAAAATCATGTTTTCTAGGAAATTACACTGAACAGTAATTTTTTTACGTTTGCACCACTCCAGCATGTATTTTCTGTTCATGGTCAATGATATAAGGGACGTAATCACTTGGAAAGATTCAACCACTCTACAGATTTGTCTCCCATAGACTATATGTGGCATACCCAAGAATGACCTTGTGTCACTGATTTGTGAGTGGGTGTGTTGCAATGGAGTACTCATTGAGGATATTGTTCCTGTTTGTGTGTAGCAAGGGTACAGGTATGTACATTTGTAGGCTTAGCTCAGTGTCATATCTCGTGTGTGTGTGTCATTGGATTATGCAGAGATTCAGAAATCTTTACAGTTGACTCAAACCCAATAAAAAACAGTGGCTCTTGCGATGGCAGCCTGTTCAACCTCAGACGACTGCAGGCCCACACGAAAACCCTAGACCAACTGATTCGTGAGCTGCTTTTTGCTGATGATGCTGCCCTCGTTGCACACACAGAGAGAGCCCTGCAGCGCATCACGTCTTGCTTCGCAGATGCTGCCCAGCTCTTTGGACTCGAGGTCAGTCTGAAAAAGACAGAGGTCCTCCATCAGCCGGCACCCAAGACAGTGTATCGCCCTCCTCACATCACCATTGGCGAGTCTGAACTAAAGTCAGTGCACCAGTTTACTTACCTTGGCTGCATTATCATGTCGGACGCCAAGCTGGACAAGGAGCTTGACAGCAGGCTGGCAAAAGCGAACAGTGCTTTCGGGCGACTTTTCAAGCGGGTGTGGCACAATCAACAGCTGAAAACAGGCACCAAGATCAGCGTGTACAGAGCTGTGGTCCTCACCACCCTGCTGTATGGTTCCGAGTCCTGGGCCCTCTACCGCAGCCAACTACGACTCCTCGAACGCTTCCACCAGCGCTGCCTGCGTACCATCCTGGGCATTCACTGGAGTGACTATGTCACCAACGTCGAGGTCCTTGAACAGGCTGAAACTGTGAGCATCGAGGCTTTGCTGCTGCGGACACAGCTCCGCTGGGCGGGGCATGTCTCCAGGATGGAGGATCATCGCCTACCAAAGATCACCCTGTTCGGCGAGCTTGCTACTGGACACCGTGACAGAGGGGCACCAAAGAAGAGATACAAAGACTGTCTCAAGAAGTCACTTAGTGCCTGCCAAATCGACCACCACCAGTGGTCTTCGCTTGCTGCGGACCGTGACACCTGGCGCTCCACCATTTACAAGGCAGCTGTCTCCTTTGAGGACTCTCGCAGAGCTAGCCTTAAGGACAAGCGGCTCAGGAGAAAAAACGGAGATGCCGCAGCTCAGAACCCTGGCCAGACCTTCCCCTGCAGCCACTGCGGTCGAACCTGCCTGTCTCGGATTGGCCTCCGCAGCCACGAACAAGCCTGCAGACGTCGTGGGCAACTCCTATAAAATCTTCGTTCGCGAAGTCAAGCCAAGGTCAGGTCAGAAGGGATTTAGTAGAGCAGACGACTCATAGCGTCACTCAGTTATACAAAAGACACTGTGAACCGAACCCTAAAATAACTGAACTGAGTGTTGAGCTGTGTATTGATGTACACTGGCGTGTAGGTGTTTTTATGTAAACATGTTCTGTGTGCGTGTGTGTACGTATGTGTGTGTGTGCGTGTGTGCGTGCGTGTGTTTGTCTGTGTGTCAGTGCGTGTGTGTGTTATGTACCTCTAACAAAACCTGTTTGGCTTAAATAGCATGTTTTCAAAGTGACGGTTGACACACAACCTCCAGCTGGGAACTGAAAGCTGCTAAGCAGTACAGCACACAAAGCCTTACTCACCCAGATAGGGGTGTGGGTAATGGGTAAACAGGGCGGCATGATTGAGAAAAGTGTGTTATGCTATCATTGTGTGTGTGTGCATATGTTTGTGTGCGTGCGTGCGTGTGCGTGTGTGTGTGTGTGCATGTGTGTGTGTGTGTCAGTGTGTGTCTGTGTTGTGTGTGTGTGTGTCTGTGTTGTGTGTGTGTGGGGGGGGGGGGGAGTGGGGGGTATCTTAAAGATCTGTTGTATTATGTACTCAGTCGGTGTCTGTATAAAGCAAGGTATGATTTTCTGAGGTGTCTCTTTCACCTTATTTACAGTCTAGTCATGTACACCAGTCCAGCCCACAGGGCGTGAAATTGAATAAGAGTTATTATCTCTCACGGGCTGGTGGTTTTCAATGACTCGCGTCAGGCTTGTTTAGACAGTATGCACCCGGAAGAAAAATCTCGGTGCAGACAGACAGGTGTTTATGACTCACTGTAGGCAAACAAGTCTACAGCTTTTTCATGTTACTGTACACTGGATTAAAGAGGCAGGTACGTAATAGCACATCTATATAGACTTTTAAATCAGACCTCTTTCTCTATGTGAGGTGGCTATGAAGACATGTATGTTACCTACAGACGGTACCAGGGGTAACAACACATACATTAGTAAGCAGACGACAGGCCTATTCAGCCAAACAAAAGAGCGACGACATTATCGCTTGAACATTATGTCGAAATTTATATTCATAAATCTTGGAGCCCCTATGAGCTCGGCAGAGTATTTGAAACTGAAATGCTAACCTATACGTTGCTCGTGGCAAATGATCACAGTCAAGACCCTCAGTCTACTCATAATGTGAGTCCTGAGAGTACAGCTGACTGAAACGTTTTACAACGGAAGTCAAGCCTGGAGTCTTGGGGGCTCTTGAGGATATGTTGTTTATGTACTCAGACAGGTGTCTGTTTAAAGCAGTGAGTAATGTGTCTATTTTCAGCTTGAAAGCGTAGTAACAGACTAAAACATGTACACCACCCACGGGCGCGTGAACTATAGCTCGAGTCAGGCATCAGTTATGCACCCAAAAGAAATATCTTACAATCTGTGTGTGTGCGTGTGTGTGTGAGTGTTTGCGTGCGCGTGTGTGTGTAGTTATGTGTCTGAGTGTGTCTGTGTGTGTGTGCGTGCGTGCGTGCGCGTGCGTGCGCGTGTGTGCGTGCGTGGGTGTATGTATGTCTGTTTATGTGTATGTGTGTCTCTTCATGTGTGTGTGTCTGTGTGTGTGTGTGTGTGTGCATGTGTGTGTCAGTGCGTGTGTGTGTGTGTAAGATATTATTTGTTAGTTTTCCAACTGGCTGTTTTTAGTGCAGAGTATGACCTCCGTTTTGATTTCTCGGGAACCAGTCATAAGTATATATGAAGTCGACTTCACAAAGCCTTAGGGCTTATTCATAGAGTGTCAGGTCTCGCGGCGCGCTACTGTGTCAGCTGGCTTGCAACGCGTCGTGTCCTGCCTAAAGTGCTGGCGACGGGCTGTGTTTACGTACATAGTAGCATTGCGACATTAGTCATATGAGCTAATTAAGAGAGAGAGGAATACTGAGTGGTCTGAAGTATTATTAACACAATGACTGAGTTAACCCCTTAAGTATTATTTTTGATTTTCATAAAAATGTGGCTGTTTAAATAATAATGATTTAGGGGTAACTTCCAATGGTATTTACTCTGTGCGGGAGACATGGAAAATGAAGGGTCAAAAACTTATAATCAAGGGGGTTAACTCAGTCATTGTGTTAATGCTGGTTCAGACCACTCAGTATTCCTCTCTCTACGTTACTGTACATGTACGTTATATTTAACATTCAGTCTAAACAATGAGGATTGCAGGACAACAACAAGGCATCAGACACTGGAAGTTATGAGGACGTTACTGTACATGTCTCTCTCTTGGCTTGACTTCGCGAACGAAGATTTTATAGGAGTTGCCCACGACGTCTGCAGGCTTGTTCGTGGCTGCGGAGGCCAATCCGAGACAGGCAGGTTCGACCGCAGTGGCTGCAGGGGAAGGTATAGCCGGGGTTCTGAGCTGCGGCATCTCTGTTTTTTCTCCTGAGCCGCTTGTCCTTAAGGCTAGCTCTGTGAGAGTCCTCAAAGGAGACAGCTGCCTTGTAAATGGTGGAGTACATGTACGTTATATTTAACATTCAGTCTAAACAATGAGGATTGCAGGACAACAACAAGGCATCAGACAGTGGCAGTTATGAGTATGTTCTCTACATGTACGTTATAGTTAACATTCAGTCTAAACAATGAGGATTGCAGGACAACAATAAGGCATCAGACAGTGGCAGTTATGAGGACGTTACTGTACATGTACGTTATATTTAACATTCAGTCTAAACAATGAGGATTGCAGGACAACAACAAGGCATCAGACAGTGGCAGTTATGAGGACGTTACTGTACATGTACGTTATATTTAACATTCAGTCTAAACAATGAGGATTGCAGGACAACAACAAGGCATCAGACAGTGGCAGTTATGAGGACGTTACTGTACATGTACGTTATATTTAACATTCAGTCTAAACAATGAGGATTGCATGACAACAACAAGGCATCAGACAGTGGCAGTTATGAGGACGTTACTGTACATGTACATTTCAAGCGGGTGTTACTGTACATGTACATTTCAAGCGGGTGTGGCACAATCAACAGCTGAAAACAGGCACCAAGATCAGCGTGTACAGAGCTGTGGTCCTCACCACCCTGCTGTATGGTTCCGAGTCCTGGGCCCTCTACCGCAGCCAACTACGACTCCTCGAACGCTTCCACCAGCGCTGCCTGCGAACCATCCTGGGCATTCACTGGAGTGACTATGTCACCAACGTCGAGGTCCTTGAACAGGCTGAAACTGTGAGCATCGAGGCTTTGCTGCTGCGGACACAGCTCCGCTGGGCGGGGCATGTCTCCAGGATGGAGGATCATCGCCTACCAAAGATCACCCTGTTCGGCGAGCTTGCTACTGGACACCGTGACAGAGGGGCACCAAAGAAGAGATACAAAGACTGTCTCAAGAAGTCACTTAGTGCCTGCCAAATCGACCACCACCAGTGGTCTTCGCTTGCTGCGGACCGTGACACCTGGCGCTCCACCATTTACAAGGCAGCTGTCTCCTTTGAGGACTCTCGCAGAGCTAGCCTTAAGGACAAGCGGCTCAGGAGAAAAAACAGAGATGCCGCAGCTCAGAACCCTGGCCATACCTTCCCCTGCAGCCACTGCGGTCGAACCTGCCTGTCTCGGATTGGCCTCCGCAGCCACGAACAAGCCTGCAGACGTCGTGGGCAACTCCTATAAAATCTTCGTTCGCGAAGTCAAGCCAAGACTGTACATGTACGTTATATTTAACATTCAGTCTAAACAATGAGGATTGCAGGACAACAATAAGGCATCAGACAGTGGCAGTTATGAGGACGTTCTCTACATGTACGTTATATTTAACATTCAGTCTAAACAATGAGGATTGCAGGACAACAATAAGGCATCAGACAGTGGCAGTTATGAAGACGTTACTGTACATGTACGTTATATTTAACATTCAGTCTAAACAATGAGGATTGCAGGACAACAACAAGGCATCAGACAGTGGCAGTTATGAGGACGTTACTGTACATGTACGTTTTATTTAACATTCAGTCTAAACAATGAGGATTGCAGGACAACAATAAGGCATCAGACACTGGCAGTTATGAGGATGTTACTGTACATGTACGTTATATTTAACATTCAGTCTAAACAATGAGGATTGCAGGACAACAATAAGGCATCAGACACTGGCAGTTATGAGGACGTTACTGTACATGTACGTTATATTTAACATTCAGTCTAAACAATGAGGATTGCATGACAACAACAAGGCATCAGACAGTGGCAGTTATGAGGACGTTACTGTACATGTACGTTATATTTAACATTCAGTCTAAACAATGAGGATTGCAGGACAACAACAAGGCATCAGACACTGGAAGTTATGAGGACGTTACTGTACATGTACGTTATATTTAACATTCAGTCTAAACAATGAGGATTGCAGGACAACAACAAGGCATCAGACAGTGGCAGTTATGAGTACGTTCTCTACATGTACGTTATAGTTAACATTCAGTCTAAACAATGAGGATTGCAGGACAACAATAAGGCATCAGACAGTGGCAGTTATGAGGACGTTACTGTACATGTACGTTATATTTAACATTCAGTCTAAACAATGAGGATTGCAGGACAACAACAAGGCATGAGACAGTGGCAGTTATGAGGACGTTCTCTACATGTACGTTATATTTAACATTCAGTCTAAACAATGAGGATTGCAGGACAACAACAAGGCATCAGACAGTGGCAGTTATGAGGGACGTTACTGTACATGTACGTTATATTTAACATTCAGTCTAAACAATGAGGATTGCAGGACAACAATAAGGCATCAGACGCTGGCAGTTATGAGGACGTTACTGTACATGTACGTTATATTTAACATTGTCTAAACAATGAGGATTGCAGGACAACAACAAGGCATCAGACAGTGGCAGTTATGAGGACGTTCTCTACATGTACGTTATATTTTACATTCAGTCTAAACAATGAGGATTGCAGGACAACAACAAGGCATCAGACAGTGGCAGTTATGAGGACGTTACTGTACATGTACGTTATATTTAACATTCAGTCTAAACAATGAGGATTGCATGAAAACAACAAGGCATCAGACACTGGCAGTTATTCACAGTAAAGCTTGTAGAGGTTAGAGCCCACTGCTCCTGGGGATTCAGTGCGATATAAATGCTCTTTATTATTATTATTAGAGGTGAGTTTTCTACCACCTCTTGAGGTAAGAGACAGACTCGCTGTTACTGACCTCGAGAGGAAGTGTATTCCACAACAGTGGAGCTTGATAAACAAATCCAAATATGGTCAAGAGTACGACTGGGTGTCCAAATGGTGTGACAAGCACCCTGCATTTTCAAAAGCAAAATAATTTTTATATTTCATATAAATCTGATGTACCTTTGCATACATAAACATTGACACTAAGTAAAATTTTTATGTCATTTGCAGTTTGGTTGTTATTGAACTTTGAAGTTTAAAGTTTGAACATAACATTTACAATGTCACACATTTAACAATTCACAACAAGCACAAGCTGTAAGTAATTTTTTGCATTTGTATGTTTCAAACTATGTTCCCCAAACCCAAATAAATGGTATGTCTATAAATAAAGTGTGTTAGTGGAAAATGCAACCTTTTATGCCATAAAAACTGTTTGAACATAACTTTACACCATAATTTCCAAAAGCCACTTATTTTAAATTCTACTTGGAGAACTAATTTTAAAATATTATGCTAAATGCACAGAAACAAGTCTCTAATTTAATTTAAGTGCAAAAACCAATTGAAAAAATAATGTTTACATAGTTCTGAATACTGACAAAGTTGTTCAATACACCTTCACTGCAATGTTATTCTCATTTTTTATCTCATGCAATCAAATACAGCTTCTGTAAGCTAAAAGGGATACACTAGATGACTTTTATCTGCTGTTAACTATTCTGATAGAAAATAAGCCAATTTTTACAAACTGAGCTGAGATTTGGCACACATTCAATTACATTCACAAGCTTGAACATAACTTTACACCTTCACCAAATATATTTTTGGTCTCACAAGGGCAAATCACAAACTCTTGGGAAAAAATAAGTATGCATACCAATCCCACTAACAAGCACAGCCATTATATAAAACTAGTGATGTTTATGTGATTTTGAAAAAGGGCTGTTGCAACTTTTCAAGTGTTTGTACATAACTTTACACCTTCTGACTTGCACACAGGAAAAATCTTATTATTCAGAAGAAGTCTCTAAAGAAGACACTATCATTGAGCCTGCTTTCACCTATAAGCAGTGTGCATACTGTTCTGATAAAATGTCATTTGTTAGTCCATTATAATTACATAAACACTATAAAAAAAAGTAGCAAAAAGACAGAAAACAGGATGCATGAACATAACTTTACACGGTCACATTCACACATTTGCCTTGTAACTTGACAAGTAGAATTATTTAGAAATTTGTTGATTGCCTGTAGTGTACAAAAGAAGAATGACGTTTGCACTAACATGATTTCATGACAAAAACATGAAATAGGTAAAAAAATAATTACATGGCGTGTTTGAACATAACATGACGCCACAGGATCATTTTCTAAAGCACAAAAGTAAAGGTGCAGAGTTATGAAATGCAGATTTGAAAGCTGTTTGTGATGATAAATATTAAGATAGTGCATGCATAAAGGTTAATGCACAAATTTCAATGCACAACGGGAAATGTAATCATCATTGCATGAACGTAACATGACACGACTTAGAGTTATGTTCATGAGGAATAGCTGAGACATTATCTTGTTTTGCAGTCACTAAAATTTTATAGGTCTTGAAAATCATATTTTATAGATTTATCTGGTTATCTTACCTACTTTATTGTAGGCCAGCCAAAGAAATGAAATTGGTGTTTGTTCGTAACTTTACACAGTGCATGTGATGTACTGATGGTGTAAAGTTATGTACAAACAAAAACAAAGAAATGTTTATCTTAGAAGGTGTCACATGCTTTATTATTATAAAAAAGTAAACAGCATCTTTTCAGCTATTGGTAGTTTTTTTATATAAAGTGATTTTTGTGATTTTAGGTGATAAATGTTTGAACGTAACTTTACATCCCACAATGTTGCGTCAAGTTATGTTCACGAGGAAAAATTGAAAAGAGTTTCAAATGTGTTGTGTACCAGCATGTGCATAACTATTTTTATGTGTTGGCATCATCTACTATATGATTTGCAACAAAATTTACCCTTCAACAAAAAAAATGTGCTTACTGGTTTGAACATAACATTTACACGCCAGCACGCAGAAAAAAATACAATAAAATTATTGCAACTGAACAAAATTAGGTATTTTTGGGCCTACCAAGGTCTTGTCTAAATAAGTATAGTCCTACTATAGATTTATTGCAAAATAAGTGAAAAGAAAATAATATATTTATAAAATTTGCTGGACTGCTTGAACATAACAATTTACACCCAAAATTTGGACGCATACTGTAAACCTCATAAAGGGTTTCTTTCATCTATCACCCATGCATCCTCTTCAAAACCTTGATATAAATCACTACACCAGTTGTCTTCAGCAAAACCAACAGATTAGTAGAGATAAATAAGTGCCTAAACTGTTTGAACATAACTCAACATTTACACCATTCTGAGTACAAATCTTCAAAACTGGATCATTTGATTTTCCATGCAAGAACCACAAACCTTTCATCATAAAAACAAAGTACATACTCTACTCTACAAAATAACACATAAGTTTTAATAATTGACCATTTGTCACAATGTGTTATAGTAGTAGGATTTCTGCTGACAAAATTTACAACACGTGTTATGTTCAAGCAGGCTCTTATATTATGGTGAATTATGCAAAAGCAACTCGCTGTAGAAAATCATTAACTCAATGGTAATTTAGGCCAACATTGCAAACATCTTGTGACAGTAACGGTGATTTTTCATAGTGCAGCATGCCTTTGAAAATCTGAGTTTTATGGAGCATGTGTAAAATGTGTTACGTTTTGTTCTCAAGTTATAATTCGGATTTGATCAAAAAACTGTGATAATGTCCTAAATTCTTCTATGGTCACCCAAAGATCATGCATCACTAGAAACCTTATCCATTTCCCTACAAAATGATGTATGCCTTAGTTTGATCTGACCACTTCTGATAATTTTGTAGCAGGTTTTGTGAGGAAGGGTGTAGATTTTACCATTGGACACCCAGTCGTACTCTTGACCATATACCAAAAAAAAAACGTTGTCTGCCTTAGGCCAGCAACACTTGTTACCACTCTGATGAGAGGAAAGAACGTTGTCTGATTTAGGCCAGCAACACTTGTTACCACTCTGATGAGGGGAAAAAACGTTGTCTGATTTAGGCCAGCAACACTTGTTACCACTCTGATGAGGGGAAAGAACGTTGTCTGATTTAGGCCAGCAACACTTGTTACCACTCTGATGAGGGGAAAGAATGTTGTCTGATTTAGGCCAGCAACACTTGTTACCACTCCTATGAGGGGAAAGAACGTTGTCTGATTTAGGCCAGCAACACTTGTTACCACTCTGATGAGGGGAAAGAACGTTGTCTGATTTAGGCCAGCAACACTTGTTACCACTCCTATGAGGGGAAAGAACTTTGTCTGATTTAGGCCAGCAACACTTGTTACCACTCTGATGACGGGAAAGAACGTTGTCTGATTTAGGCCAGCAACACTTGTTACCACTCTGATGACGGGAAAGAAAGTTGTCTGATTTAGGCCAGCAACACTTGTTACCACTCTGATGAGGGGAAAGAACGTTGTCTGATTTAGGCCAGCAACACTTGTTACCACTCTGATGAGTGGAAAGAACGTTGTCTGATTTAGGCCAGCAACACTTGTTACCACTCCTATGAGGGGAAAGAACATTGTCTGATTTAGGCCAGCAACACTTGTTACCACTCTGATGACGGGAAAGAAAGTTGTCTGATTTAGGCCAGCAACACTTGTTACCACTCTGATGAGGGGAAAGAACGTTGTCTGATTTAGGCCAGCAACACTTGTTACCACTCCTATGAGGGGAAAGAACGTCTGATTTAGGCCAGCAACACTTGTTACCACTCTGATGAGGGGAAAGAACGTTGTCTGATTTAGGCCAGCAACACTTGTTACCACTCTGATGAGGGGAAAGAACGTTGTCTGATTTAGGCCAGCAACACTTGTTACCACTCTGATGAGGGGAAAGAACGTTGTCTGATTTAGGCTAGCAACACTTGTTACCACTCCTATGAGGGGAAAGAACGTTGTCTGATTTAGGCCAGCAACACTTGTTACCACTCCTATGAGAGGAAAGAACGTCTGATTTAGGCCAGCAACACTTGTTACCACTCTGATGAGGGGAAAGAACGTTGTCTGATTTAGGCCAGCAACACTTGTTACCACTCCTATGAGGGGAAAGAACGTCTGATTTAGGCCAGCAACACTTGTTACCACTCTGATGAGGGGAAAGAACGTTGTCTGATTTAGGCCAGCAACACTTGTTACCACTCTGATGAGGGGAAAGAACGTTGTCTGATTTAGGCCAGCAACACTTGTTACCACTCTGATGAGGGGAAAGAACGTTGTCTGATTTAGGCTAGCAACACTTGTTACCACTCCTATGAGGGGAAAGAACGTTGTCTGATTTAGGCCAGCAACACTTGTTACCACTCCTATGAGAGGAAAGAACGTCTGATTTAGGCCAGCAACACTTGTTACCACTCTGATGAGGGGAAAGAACGTTGTCTGATTTAGGCCAGCAACACTTGTTACCACTCTGATGAGGGGAAAGAACGTTGTCTGATTTAGGCCAGCAACACTTGTTACCACTCTGATGAGGGGAAAGAACGTTGTCTGATTTAGGCCAGCAACACTTGTTACCACTCTGATGAGGGGAAAGAACGTTGTCTGATTTAGGCCAGCAACACTTGTTACCACTTTATATGCTGATCAACCGTTTTTCACAAGTGAGTTTGACATATAACCTTTTCTTCCTAGTCGTCCTGTGATTTGATGTGTTGACATATAGCCTTTTCTTCCTAGTCGTTCTGTGATTTGATGTCTTGACATATAACCCTTTCTTAGAAGGTCCCGCTTTGTTTTCTTCATGCCATACACATTATTGACCCATTGCATGCTCATATGCACAGCTGGAAACACCAGCACCACCCCTATATATGGACTAACCCACCATCCCTTTATATGGACTAACCCACCACCCCTATATATGGACTAACCCATCACACCAGCACCACCCCTATAAATGGACTAACCCACCACCCCTATATATGGGCTAACCCACCAATAATAATAATAATAAAGGTAATTTGTATAGCGCCTAATCACCAAGGTGCTCTAGGCGCTTTACAATCACAGTAATGAAACAGTTAAGCAGAATACAAAAACAAGCACATACAACAACAACAACAAAAAAAAAAAAAAAAAAAAAAAAAAAAAAAAAAAAAAAAAATACATTAATTTACAAGGGCAAAAACGCACACCACACACACACACACACACACACACACACACACACACACGCATGATGAGCCGGCAGACAAAATGGTCTTTACGTATATGCAACAGAGAAAAGGTGCGTTTTAAGCTTGGATTTGAAAATGGAAAGAGATGATGAGTGACGCACATCAGCTGGGAGAGCGTTCCATGTAATGGGACCAAAATACGAAAATGCACGATGACCTTGAGTGACCTTATTACGTCTAGGGATACGGAAAACACGAGTGTCTGAAGCAGAGCGTAGTGAGCGGGACGGTGTATACAGCTGGACAAGATCAGATAAGTAAGGAGGGGCAGAACCAGAGATGATGTTGAAACAAATAACACAGACTTTATACTGAATTCTGTATGAAACTGGCAGCCAGTGCAAATTAGCTAGTAGAGGCATAATGTGTTCACGTTTCGGTACACGAAAAATCAGACGTGCAGCACAGTTCATGACTCTCTGGATTTGGTCAAGAAGATTTTGCGGAACACCGGACAAAAGAGAATTGCAATAGTCTATTCGGGACAGCACAAGGGAGGTAACAAGTGTTTTGGTAACTTCAACAGTCAGCAGATGTCGAACAGTGCTGATCCTTCTGAGTTCAATGAAGGCAAGCTGGCAAACTTTCTTCACTTGTTCCTTCATTGTCAGCCTGTTGTCAAAAATGACACCGCCCCTATATATGGACTAACCCACCACCCCTATATATGGACTAACCCACCACCCCTATACATAGACTAACCCACCACCCCTATACATAGACTAACCCACCACCCCTATATATGGACTAACCCATCACCAGCACCACCCATTTAAATGGGCTAACCCACCACCCCTATATATGGACTAACCCATCACACCAGCACCACCCCTATAAATGGACTAACCCACCACCCCTATATATGGGCTAACTGACCACCCATAATATGGACTAACCCACCATCCCTATATATACTAACCATCACACCAGCACCACCGCTTTATATGGGCTAACCCACCACCCTTATATATGGACTAACCCATCACCAGCACCAACCCTTTTTATGGGCTAACCCACCACCCCTATATATGGCCTAACCCATCACACCAGCACCACCCCTTTATATGGGCTAACCCACCACCCCTGTATACGGACTAACCCATCACACCAGCACCACCCCTTTATATGGGCTAACCCACCACCCCTATATATGGACTAACCCATCACACCAGCACCACCCCTTTATATGGGCTAACCCACCACCTCTATTTATGGACTAACCCATCACCCCAATGTATGGACCCTATATATGGACTAACCCACCACCCCTATATATGACCATCCCTATATATGGACTAACCCATTTAGCCCCAATGCACTGCAGCAGGAGATGGAGCAACCATGGTACTGTAATTCAAGGGTAGTGCCAGATTAGCTTGGTGCCTGATGTCTTCAAGCTAATCTGGCACAACCCTTGAATTATCACGGTTGAGACACTCCTGCAACTGGTACACAGGCATTCGGTGACACCTCCACAATTTGGGAAATACTGCCTTGGGGTTACATGTACACAAACCAAGAAACAAACAGACTTGGGGTTACATGGATTAACAATAGTTACAAAATCCTTCTGTTCTTATTTGATAGGATCCAGAGGTTCCAGTGAGGCAACAGTTGGATCCACGTCCAAAGACCACACTGGTGATGGTGCAAACAATAAATTTCCCCAGCGACCTGGGATCACATGGAGGAAAGGGGAGAGGCTGGAAGCCATGGATTATCTAAAGAAATGGTGAGCACCTGCAGTTTGTTGTTGGTGAAATAATACAGAAATGGTCAGCACCTGCAGTTTGTTGGTGAAATAATACAGAAATGGTCAGCACCTGCTGTGTATTCTGGTTGAAATATGTATTTTTCTTTAAAATAATTTTTTTGGAAAAATACTTACCGATGGTATTACTTTTAGGAAAAGGTTCCTTGCTAGTCTAATTTTAGCCCAAAATTGTTGTGTACGAGTATGGTCATGATGGCATGTGAGGGGCACCATAGCTAAGGCGGTAGCCTCCCTTCCGGTTCAACCACGTATGCGCTCAGCGCTCACCATTTCAGTTTCTTAGCAGACCAGCGGCAAGCGGAGCAGGTGGGAGGGACCTTCGAGTAATACCATCGGTAAGTATTTTTCCAAAAAATTTATTTTAAAGAAAAATACATTTGTTTTCTCAAAACACATTACCGATGGTATTACTTTTAGGAAGAATCCCGAATGGGAGGCGGGTGCCGCTATAACGCCCCTATCCATGCCATCGAGGCTGCTAGAGCCGTCATCTCCAAGCAACTTCCCTCTAATTTTAGCAAAGATACCAACGGTGCCTAGGGCGCCGGGAGGGAGTGTAGCACTGTCCTGATATCCCCACCACGAAGGTTCTGGCGCTGGGCGGAGAGGTCCCTCAGGTAGAAGCTTGCGAGGGAAGACTCCGCTCGCTAACACAGCTGCCCCAAGTCTTTGACAGCACAGTTGCGGTCGAATGCTAGGCTTGCTGCCAAGTTCTGATCTCGTGCGCCCTGAAGATCATGTTTGCTGTATCAGGGGCGAGTTCCCGGCAGGAAGGTCATCAATGACCGAAGCCAGGAGGAAGCGTCTGGGCTGAGATGTCATTCTACCTGGGTAAGCAGTGGTCAAAATCTTCCACTTTTCCGAGGATATCAGCGTTAATTTTAAAAAATCCGCTGTTTAAAAAAAGGCAATTCTGCGTGGAAAAAAATAAAACGTAAAAAATCTGAAACGGTCGTGGTTCTTAAACGGCGCAGGTCCACAAGTTGTCAGATTCGTTTATCGTTAACTTTAGGCATGCTTCGTTTTTCCAAGATGGCGTCTAGCGATGCAGGACACATTGTTGCTCGCGGCTAAACTTTTAATGAAACGGGAGTGAGAAAGAAATGGAGATGGGAGTGGTGTGAAAAATCGGTGAAAGTTAAGTCGAACCCTGACATATTTGAACGGATATAAGAGCACATTCTAAAGCTGGAATCGGTGGAAGTGAGCATAGGCCCGCCAACATTGTGTACCGCTATTCTTCGCGCCTACCCTACCCTACGCCCCTCCCCCTCCCCTCCCCCTCCCCCTCCCCCTCCCCTCCCCTCCCCTCCCTCCGCTGTTTGAGTTTTCGGCCCCCGGAATCAATGTCTCGCATGCCCTCCCCTCCCCCCCTCCTCCCCCCTCCTCCCCCCTCCCCCTGCCCCCGTTGTTTCCGCCTTTTTCCCCTGCACGTGTTTTGACCCCTGGGTAAGAGAGAAGGAGTAGGCGAGTGAGTCCCCTGCGAAGCGGCTTGGTCTGGCACAGGTGCCCACGTAAAGCTCGCACTGGGTCCTGTAGTCTGGACACACGGGTGGTGCTTGGATCCGTAATTGGTTGTAAGTACTGTGGAAGCTGCCTGCGCAGGAGGACGGGCTCTCGGCCTAACCTGCGACGATGGCAGTCCCTTCACCAGGTAAAAGCCACTAAGGGTCTCACTGGTGATGTAAGCGTTATCTGTGTAAGTGGTGACCAATTGAGAAGCAGTCAAGAGGATCTGGTCTTGGCTAGGAAGGTCGGGTAGGGTAGCAGGTGGACAGAACCGACCGTCCGGAACTGCCACCAGCCAGAACGCTCCGAAGGGCGCGCAGTTCGCTGACCGTGGAGGCTGAGGTGAGGGCCAAAAGGAAGCAAGTCTTCCTAGTCATGTCCTGTAGTCTCGCCAGCTGGATCGGCTCGAATCAGGGTGAGTAGAGCCAGGTAAGGTCCCAACAGGACCCATCTCGGCAGCAGGGAGCGCCGAGTGGGACGTAGTAGACTGGAGTGGCCAAGATCTGCGAGGTCCTACCAAGAACCCGGACGGGTCGTCCCAGTTGCCCGTAAGTGTCATCGATCAGAGCCAGCAAGCCGCGGAAGGGCACAACGCAGGCAGTCGAACAACCCGAGGAAGAACGCCAGCTGAGGAACTGTCGAAGAAAGGAAGAGACATCCATCGTCACTCCCGGAAGAGGAATCTCCACTTGTTTCGCAGACTCGTCTGGTCGACGATCTGCGTCTTGTAGCGAAACGTCCCCTGTCGTACCTGCGAAGCCTCTAATGATGAACGCTTGTCGGACAACCTCCAGAAGGAGTCAGAGACACTTTGGGCGTGGGAGAAACCTCTGAGCTGGAGTAGGACCTTGGGTCGAGCACCATCGGCGGAAGGCATAGACGACCAGACCGTTCCAAGGAATGGAGAGAGAGTCACTGCTCAGGAAGAGGGACTGGCTTCCTCTTCTACCAGGAGAGACGAAAGACTCCCAGCCTGCCGCGAAGAAAACTGGGCGCAGTGACCACTCTCTATGTAGGAGCTGACCGCGACAGGAGAGGGAGTCGGTAGCACATCCAGATGACCCGGAAGGCGACGTACGCGGAGGAAGATGTCCCGATCCTCGCAAGACCGGAGACCCTGGTAGAGGAGGATGCAGTGGGAGGGAGAGCGGGTCCCGCCTTGCTTTGGATGTAAGACAAGCGTGGCGATGTTCAACAGCACCAGAACTCCTGAAGCAAGGGAGAAACCGCCGCAAGGAGGCCTTGCCAGAACGCTTTCAGGTCCATCCAGTAGCTGTGTAGAGACAACCATCCAGGAACCACTGGTGGAGGCAGTCTCGAACGACGAAGTAGCTGCGCGACCCAACCTGAGCGGGTTGCGTTGACGCGGACGGTTTGCGGGATCCCGCCGTAGCCCCTAATCCGAGGCTGTTGAGGAGAACTATAAGCAACTCAAAAAATGAAAAGAAAAGGGGAGACTGACAGTGCTAATATTCTAGGAAGGTTACAAAGTAAAGTAGATAATAGCACTGTCAGGGGAGAGAAGTGTGCATGATCGACCAGTGATCATAGATCTACTGTGGCCAAAGCACACACACACACAAAAACAGAGATGGGAAAGAGAGGGGGCGCTAAAAAAGTGGCTGAAAGCAATGCATATTTTTTAGCGCCCCCTCTCTTTCCTAGAATATTAGGACTGGCAGTCTCCCCTTTTCTTTTCATTTACTACTACAATATCGACTGCAACCCCTTCCCCCCTTTTGGTAGGTTCTCTTTTAGGGTGCATGGAAATTTAGCTCAAGGTGGTGGCATGGAATGTATGCCCCTGCAGACACCACAGTAAAATGTGGTTGTCATTGCAGGTAGGCAGAAATTCCTGCCTTCTCCAGTATCGCCGATGGTGTGCTGAAGAGGTCGTCAAGACCGAAACAGCTGTCCACACCGGCTAAATATCTGGACCCCCCCTTGGGGGACCTAGATTTAAATTTCCATGTACTGAGTCCCTGGAACAGTGGGATATGTGATATGCCCCCCTTGGGGGGGGCTTCCATATGCATTGCTTTCAGCCACTTTTTTAGCGCCCCCTCTCTTTCCTATCTCTTTTTTTTTGTTTTTTGTGTGCTTTGGCCACAGTAGATCTATGATCACTGGTCGATCATGCACACTTCTCTCCCCTGACAGTGCTATTATCTACTATAAGCAACTCAGAACTTGTCCAAGAGTCCACCGACCGGTTCCGCAACAGAAGAGCAAGTAGGCCGGTCGCCGTGGGAACGAAGACGTCCACTTGGTCTTGCTTCCTGTAAGGAGCCCAACCGAGAGTAGACACAGAGGCTGCGGTTGAACCGAAGGTAAGAGCGTGACCCAAGAGGACAACGCCATAGAAGGTGAAGCGGAGTTGAAGCCTGTAGACGGTTGGCTGGGAACGAGCAGAACGCATCCAACAAGTCCAAGTTGAGGACCAATCCGTAGGCTGCACTGTGGCGCAACAGTACGGAGGTCTCCACGCAAAGGACGGGCGGCGAAGAACTTGTAAAGAGAGGAGAGCCCGCGGAGTCTGCCAAGGCAGCTTCCTACTTGGTCGGGAGGACAAGGACGCCTCACAAGAAGCATCCTGAAGCACCCGTCCCCCGAAGTGGAAGCAGACAAAGCGTCCACCGAGGAGGGTAACACAGAGTGGGAGGTGGTGACCAGGAAGCCAGAAAGTCCCCAAACCGCGGCGAGTGGTGGGCGTCTGCAACCCTCGCTGCGCGGAACAAAGTCCCATAGAGGCTCGGGCATGCGAAGTCCAGCGCTGTCTCCATAGGCCGACGCGCGACGTCCCGGTACCGGGGATGCCATATCCCCAAGACTGGGGGCCCGCCAGGACCCTGAGTCGTACGCCGAATCTGCAAAGAGAAAAAGAATGATCATTAACATGCAGCGCGTAACTTGCGTCCCAAGCTTTAAGCACTTCATGATGTGTACACCCAACCACAATATCACGGCAATTGCCCCCCCCCCCCCCCCCCCCCCCAAAACACTACTAGATGCCACCATGCATAGGGAGGCCAACCAGGTGAGTCCTCCGACGAAGAGTCGTTCCCGCTCCATGTGATGCGAGCAGCCGCACCCTGGACCCGTAGACTCGACCGGGGGGGAAGGTGCTATCTGTGACCTTGGGTGGAATTGCCGGAATAGCAATAGCTTGGAAGGCCGCACTCCAGCTTGGAGGAAGGCGTAGGGAGACAGCTGGTATCCTCGTCGCGGGAAGCAGTCCGTAGACGTGGCAGCTTGATCGGCGAGCGCGACCACCGCCAAGTTACGTAGGTCCGCTCGTCCTTCTAACCCCCAGAGCCCGCCCGCGCGGATTGGAGGGCAGGCGATAACCTCGTCAAAAGCCCGGCTAGTACTCACCTATAAACGACGAGCGGGAGCACGATAGTCCCACAGCTTGTCTGGTCGTGGGCGCCTGTCCCTGACCTAGAAGTGCGAAGCTGAAGTCAGGGCTGAACCCAGCCGAGGAGTTAGGAGGGCCGAACTGCAGAACCCGCGTCGGACTGCACCGGAAGACGGGCAAAGCAAGGCCGTAGCGGGTCGGAACGGACTGTCTACTCTCCAAGCTAATTGACCAGTCGTATAACGGCAAGTCCTGGTCGAGGTAACCCGACGTTCGGTCTGAATTGGTCACTGCTAGACCCAGCGGGAGCCCCCTGGGCCATCAACCATCCCACCGAAGGTACTTGTCCCGGAACGAGGTCAGGACGTCGTAAGTAAAAGCTGGCTTATCCCCCGGAATAGGCGACTTGTCCCTTAAGCGTGAAGAAGTCGGATAAGGGAGTCCGCTCGGAACTCCTAAAGCCAATCATAGTAAGCAACCAGGGGTAGGTGGGACGAACTCCTCTTCTTGCATCACAGGTTACCTGTCACCGTGTTAGGCTGGTGCGTTGAGCACCTACGGAATAAGGCCCCCCGAAGGGAAGGAGTGTCGAGCAACCGCCGAGGCAGAGCCAGAAGTACGCTAAGCGCCGAACAGGTGGCCGAAGTCCCCATAGACCCATCCTGTCCAGGGTAATGGGCCGGTCCCTAGGCTGGCCACTTCACCCCGTGGTAGGCCGGTATGCGTGGCATAGCCCTAGCAGCACCCGTGTCCAAAGGAAAATGGTGTATCGAGCTCGCTCGTTGACAGTTGCGCCTAACTCCCCAATCTAACGAGCGGAAGCCGAATGGTCTCGAAGACTCTTCCGTCCGGGGTACTTTACTCAACCTGATCATAGGAAGTCCCCACAAGCGTGCCGGCGCAGATTTGTATGGCGGCGAAAAACGAAGAGCCGCTCTGCACGAGGACAGGACTCCAAGTCCCGACTGCACGCAGCGCGTCTAAAAGCGGAAGTGCGTCCGGCAAGCGCGCTCGACTGAGCGCGGACCCGGAATTCCGGACTGTAGCGCTGCGTTCTTGCCCTAGGAGTGTAACCAGAGTCGTCCTCTCGGGTCTGAAACTGCTACCGGCGAAGAAGTTTTCTTCTCTCGTAGTTATCTATCGCCAAAGCACTGCCCCTGGACCGGAACCCCTCGGGGAGGTCCAGCCTGGAGTGCTGACCTCTTGCGTAAAGAGCGACGAGGACGAGGCTCCACCTTCTTGTAAGCAGCAACGTATGGGTGAAAACAGCTAACGGTGCTGAACCTGTTCCCGCGCCAAACTTGCCGCTGAAGACGGCGGAACCGAGAAGAGTCCAGTAGGCGGGTCTGTAGAACTGCCGTGATGTACTTGTAAGATATCCCGTGTCGACGAAACATCAGAACCGGAACGTCCACTAGTCGGTCTGTGGTAGCTACCGGTGTAGGAGAACGGGAACGCGACCGAAGTCGCGGCGTTGACTGTTGTGTGCCTGCCAGAACCACCAGTCGCCTGTGTTACTGTAAATATCTCGTGTCGACGAAGTCGACCGAACCATACAGCATGCACTAGTCGGGTCTGTGTAAGCTGCCGGTGTGGTAGAACTGCTCGCGACTGAAGTCGCAGCGTAACTGTTCTAACGTCTGGTAAGAACCACTAGTCGGGTCTGTGGTGATTACCAGCGTGTTATTCTTTTTCTGAGAAGAGGGTCTGCTTCGAAGCTTAGCTCTTGTATCTGCGACCGTACAGCGTGCACTAGTCGGGTCTGTGTATGCTGCCGGTGCAGGAGGACGTGTGGCGTTGACTGTCCTCACACCAGGTAATACCCACTAGTCAGGTCTGTGGTTCTTACCGGTGTTTGACCCTTTGTCCATGCTGGTGTTGGCCGTTTACGGCGGAAAAGCTCCATAGCTGAGTCCACTGCCAGGGGGCGTAGACCAGACACGGCAGCGCAGAAGTACAGGCAAAACAGGCAGGCAAACTCATGTCCGTCACTCGGCCACTGGCATTGGCCACATCTGAAACAGGTGCGTAAGTGCCAACTGCAAAACAAAGCATAGCATTGAAATGCAAGCGAACATGCCCCCCGCAGGCACACAAAACGAAGTGTAACGAACGAAGAAAAATTCACGGCGTATGCAGATGCACGGCGCTCTACCCTTTCCCCTGAGCGCCAGACGGAAGCAGTGACCGAGATTTTACCTTGCCATGAAGCAAAAGAAGAGGCACGAAAGAAAAAAAAAAAGGCACGCAGTGTAGCCTGGCGCCGTCCCACCAAAATGGCGATGAAGACCGGTTTCGTCAGGCCAAGGGCTGTGAACGGGGTAGTACGCAGAGACGACAGTCAACTGGTACAGCGAAGTAGGAACAGTACCGCGAGACACAGGCAGCAACCAGGTAGCATCCAAGTCTACAAAGCTAGCCAAGGGCGAAGCCATAAGGCACAAGCCTAGGAGGACACAAAGCCGACCGGCCAACTAGTAAGTTCACAAGGCGTCGTCTGAGAACCGGCATGCCGAAGTTCATAACCACACGAAAGCGTCCAAGCCCAAAGGCCACAACTCTTTTCTTCCTTCCTAGGAAATCCTTGAAACACCAGTCTTCCAGTTCCACCGAAGACAAAAACGTCAGAACGTAGAGAGCCACATGGCGTACACAACCTACTACTGACTAGCAAAGAAACTGACTGGAGTGGTGAGCGCTGAGCGCATACGTGGTTGAACCGAAAGGGAGGCTACCGCCTTAGCTATGGCGCCCCTCACATGCCATCATGACCATACTCGTACACAACAATTTTGGGCTAAAATTAGACTAGCAAGGAACCTTTTCCTAAAAGTAATACCATCAGTAATGTGTTTTGAGAAAACAAAACCCACGCTATACTGTAACATAACCCGTGCTATACTGTAACATAACCTGCGCTATATTGTAACATAACCCACGCTATATTGTAACATAACCCGCGCTATACTGTAACATAACCCGCGCTATACTGTAACATGTGTATAGCCTGCGCTATACTGTAACATAACCCCCTGTTATACTGTAACATAACCTGCGCTATACTGTAACATAACCTGCGCTATATTGTAACATAACCCCCTGTTATACTGTAACATAACCCGCGCTATACTGTAACATAGCCTGCGCTATACTGTAACATAACCCGCGCTATACTGTAACATAACCTGCGCTATACTGTAACATAACCCCCTGTTATACTGTAACATAACCTGCGCTATACTGTAAAATTTAACCCACGCTATATTGTAACATAACCCGCGCTATACTGTAACATAACCAGCGCTATATTGTAACATAACCTGCGCTATACTGTAACATAACCCGCGCTATCCTGTAACATATGTGTTACACTACAGCCACACGCAAGGGTTGTTGATGGAAGACGCAGCCAGACAAGAGTTTCCAGAAGATTCTTTTATTCGTTGGTCATCATTCATCTAATAGGTTGGGCAAAACCAACCTACTAGCATGAAATACTAAGTGGCGAAATCGAAGCTCGGTCTCTTGCTTCTGAGCTCCTTTCCCTCTTGCTTCTGAGCTCCTTTCCCTCTTGCTTCTGAGCTCCTTTCCCTCTTGCTTCTGAGCTCTCTCGTTCTGGTGTTTTTCCCCACTATTGATACCCGTTGTGGAGGGCATCGCCCTTTGGTGCCATCTGTCACGGGGCTTATTACTGTCCCCCATAATATTCCACATCAAAGGGAGTAGTAGTGATTACTACTAAAGTGGGCTTATTATATATTCTTTAGCCCCAGCTCCCACTCAGTAGGACACATGTTGTGACACTAAAGGAAGCTCATAACAACTAAAGTGAGCTTATTATATATTCATTAGTCCCAGCCCTCACTCCATAGGACACGTGTCATGATACTAAAGGAAGCTCTAAACAACTAAAGTGAGCTTATTATAATATATTCATTAGTCCCAGCTCCCACTCCACTAGGACACGCGTCATGACGACTAAAGTGAGCCCATTATCTATTCATTAGTCCGAACCCCGTAGAGCCCGTATCATTGCTCTCCGTGCTCTGCCCGTGATACTCATTATACCCTCATTAATTCCAGATCAAGGGAACTTATGAGAATACCCGACCGTGATATTGGCCGTATGCACATATAGTGTAACATATATTGTAACATAACCTGCGCTATATTGTAACATAACCTGCGCTATACTGTAACATAACCCGTGCTATCCTGTGTAACATAACCCATGCAATACTGTAACATAACCCGCGCTATACAAGACTGTAGCACACAATACATAGGCTGACCTTGACATGCTTGACCTTTGCTTGTTTGTAATCCAGGTACCCAGCCAAGATCACGGAGATCAACGCAGAGGAAATGTGTGTACTGATCCACTTTGAAGGATGGAACCAGCGCTATGATGAGTGGGTCCAGATGGACAGCGATAACCTTCGACCTTTGACCCGCCACTCTGAGCGACGGGAAAAGAGCAAAAGAGAAAAAACAGTTAGTATAAACTCTATACAATCTGTAATCAGTACTTGGTACAATTTGTAATCAGTACTTGGTACAATCTGTAATCAGTACTTGGTATGATCTGTAATCAGTACTGTATGCACAGTCTGTAAAAAGTACTTTCGATACCATCTGTAATCAGTACTGTATGCACAATCTGTAAAAAGTACTTTTGATACCATCTGTAATCAGTACTGTATGCACAATCTGTAAAAAGTACTTTTGATACCATCTGTAATCAGTACTGTTGGTACAATCCGTAGTCAGTACTGTCGATAAGATCCGTAATCACTATTGTCGATATGATCTGTAATCAGTATTGACTATTGTTGTTACATCTGTAATCCTTACTGTTGATAAGATCTGTAATCTGTACTGTCGATGTGATCTGTAATCAGTGCTGTTGGTACGATCCGTAGTCAGTACTGCCGATAAGATCCGTAATCAGTATTGTCAATATATTCTGTAATCAGTATTGTCCATACGATCTGTAATCGGTATTGTCAATACAATCTGTAATCAGTACTGTGGCATCCGTATCAGAAATGTCAGTACGATCCATAATCAGTACTGTACATATGATCCGTGATCAGTACGGTTGATATGATCCGTAATCATTATTATTGATATGATGCATGATTAGTATTGTCGATATGATCCGTAACCAGTATTGTCGATATGATCCGTAACCAGTATTGTCGATGTGATCCATAATCAGTATTGTCGATATGACCTTCATAAGTATTGTCGATATGATCCGTAATCAGTATTGTCGATATGCTCCATGACCAGTACTGTTGATACGATCTGTAATCAGTACTGTTGATACGGTCTGTAATCAGTGCTGTTGATGCGATCTGTAATCAGTACTGTTGATATGATCTGTAATCAGTGCTGTTGATACGGTCTGTAATCAGTACTGTTGATACGATTTGTAATAAGTACTGTTGATTCGATCTGTAATCAGTACTGTTGATACGATCTGTAACCAGTGCTGTTGATACGGTCTGTAATCAGTACTGTTGATACGATTGTAATAAGTACTGTTGATACGATCTGTAATCAGTACTGTTGATACGATCTGTAATCAGTGCTTTTGATACGGTCTGTAATCAGTGCTGTTGATACGATCTGTAATCAGTGCTGTTGATACGGTGTGTAATCAGTGCTGTTGATACAATCTGTAATCAGTGCTGTTGATACGGTCTGTAATCAGTACTGTTGATACGATCTGTAATAAGTACTGTTGATACGATCGGTAATCAGTACTGTTGATACGATCTGTAATCAGTGCTGTTGATACGATCTGTAATCAGT
This sequence comes from Semisulcospira habei, assembly GCA_036245525.1. Lineage (NCBI taxonomy): Eukaryota > Metazoa > Mollusca > Gastropoda > Semisulcospiridae > Semisulcospira > Semisulcospira habei. The sequence continues at coordinate 101,200,775 of BTPG01000001.1, forward strand.
GCTGTTGATGCGATCTGTAATCAGTGCTGTTGATACGGTCTGTAATCAATGCTGTTGATACGATCTGTAATCAGTACTGTTGATACGATCTGTAATCTAGCATTAGAAGCAGCAGTTTGTCATCTAACCGCTCGGCATGAACTCTGCGCTAGAGACATAGTTTCACTCTAGCATTAGGAGCAGCAGTTTGTCATGTAACCGCTCGGCACGAACTCTGCGCTAGAGACAAAGTTTCACTCTAGCATTAGAAGCAGCAGTTTGTCATCTAACCGCCCGGCATGAACTCTGCGCTAGAGACAAAGTTTCAATCCAGCCTTAGAAGCAGCAGTTTAATCCCTAAAGGCCATGTCAGACAGGGGGGCTGAAATTTTTTTTCAAAGACATAAACATAGCTGTTTTGAAAATAAGCCGTGTGACATGGCACACAAAACTGTTTTTGAAAACAGTTTCCTACTGCTTCCAAAATTTAGAACCGATCCTAAAATCTAGCAACTGTTTCGCAAAACACAGCTGCTTGAACCAATCAACGTGAAACAAAAGATCACGTGGCAACCAAAGCCGCATGGTGTGAGGTACACTTCATGCACGCATCTTCTATCGACTCAAGGTCGCACCCACCATCTCCTTTCTCTTCTCTTTCTCATTTCAAGGACTATTTGTGCTGCTTGAATCAAAATGTCGTCGTTAGAACTTGCTTCTGCCATTTTGATACACAAGGACCTTTCACAACTCCTTTCGCCAAAAGATTGCCAAAGGGAAACAACTACTAGTATATACATGCAACACAACAACGCTGTATCTCCGTGTGACATGCTTGAAGCAAAACAGTTTTCGAAAACTCATGTTTTAGAAAACTGTTTTCAGAAACTGTACCATCTGACAAGGACTTTAGCTGCTTACACGGGATTTGATCTGCTGAAATCTTTTCACTCTCAGGCCAAGTTTACACAGTGTGGGCCATTGGGTATTGCCATTAGGCAAGCTTTAAATCACAATGAGGAGGATGAAACGCCCGAGGTACACCCAGTTTACACAGTGTGGGCCATTGGGTATTGCCATTAGGCAAGCTTTAAATCACAATGAGGAGGATGAAACGCCCGAGGTACACCCAGTTTACACAGTGTGGGCCATTGGGTATTGCCATTAGGCAAGCTTTAAATCACAATGTAGAGGATGAAACCCCCGGCCCCTGCGATCTAAAGCTATAACGCCCGCGAGGTACACCAGTTTACACAGTGTGGGCCATTGGGTATTGCCATTAGGCAAGCTTTAAATCACAATGTAGAGGATGAAACCCCCGGCCTCTGCGATCTAAAGCTATAACGCCCGAGGCACACCCAGTTTACACAGTATGGGCCATTGGGTATTGCCATTAGGCAAGCTTTAAATCACAATGTAGAGGATGAAACCCCCGGCCTCTGCGATCTAAAGCTATAACGCCTGAGGTACACCCAGTTTACACAGTGTGGGCCATTGGGTATTGCCATTAGGCAAGCTTTAAATCACAATGAGGAGGATGAAACCCCCGGCCTCTGCGATCTAAAGCTATAACGCCCGAGGTACACCCAGTTTACACGGTGTGGGCCATTGGGTATTGCCATTAGGCAAGCTTTAAATCACAATGAGGAGGATGAAACCCCCGGCCTCTGCGATCTAAAGCTATAACGCCCGAGGTACACCCAGTTTACACAGTGTGGGCCATTGGGTATTGCCATTAGGCAAGCTTTAAATCACAATGAGGAGGATGAAACCCCCGGCCTCTGCGATATAAAGCTATAACGCCCGAGGTACACCCAGTTTACACGGTGTGGGCCATTGGGTATTGCCATTAGGCAAGCTTTAAATCACAATGAGGAGGATGAAACCCCCGGCCTCTGCGATCTAAAGCTATAACGCCCGAGGTACACCCAGTTTACACAGTGTGGGCCATTGGGTATTGCCATTAGGCAAGCTTTAAATCACAATGAGGAGGATGAAACCCCCGGCCTCTGCGATTTAAAGCTATAATGCCCGAGGTACACCCAGTTTACACGGTGTGGGCCATTGGGTATTGTCATTAGGCAAGCTTTAAATCACAATGAAGAGGATGAAACCCCCGGCCTCTGCGATCTAAAGCTATAACGCCCGAGGTACACCCAGTTTACACAGTGTGGGCCATTGGGTATTGCCATTAGGCAAGCTTTAAATCACAATGAGGAGGATGAAACCCCCGGCCTCTGTGATATAAAGCTATAACGCCCGAGGTACACCCAGTTTACACGGTGTGGGCCATTGGGTATTGCCATTAGGCAAGCTTTAAATCACAATGAGGAGGATGAAACCCCCGGCCTCTGCGATCTAAAGCTATAACGCCCGAGGTACACCCAGTTTACACAGTGTGGGCCATTGGGTATTGCCATTAGGCAAGCTTTAAATCACAATGAGGAGGATGAAACCCCCGGCCTCTGCGATATAAAGCTATAACGCCCGAGGTACACGCAGTTTACACGGTGTGGGCCATTGGGTATTGCCATTAGGCAAGCTTTAAATCACAATGAGGAGGATGAAACCCCCGGCCTCTGCGATCTAAAGCTATAACGCCCGAGGTACACCCAGTTTACACAGTGTGGGCCATTGGGTATTGCCATTAGGCAAGCTTTAAATCACAATGAGGAGGATGAAACCCCCGGCCTCTGCGATCTAAAGCTATAATGCCCGAGGTACACCCAGTTTACACGGTGTGGGCCATTGGGTATTGCCATTAGGCAAGCTTTAAATCACAATGAGGAGGATGAAACCCCCGGCCTCTGCGATCTAAAGCTATAACGCCCGAGGTACACCCAGTTTACACAGTGTGGGCCATTGGGTATTGCCATTAGGCAAGCTTTAAATCACAATGAGGAGGATGAAACCCCCGGCCTCTGCGATCTAAACTGTAACGCCCGAGGTACACCCAGTTTACACGGTGTGGCCCATTGGGTATTGCCATTAGGCAAGCTTTAAATCACAATGAGGAGGATGAAACCCCCGGCCTCTGCGATCTAAAGCTATAACGCCCGAGGTACACCCAGTTTACACAGTGTGGGCCATTGGGTATTGCCATTAGGCAAGCTTTAAATCACAATGAGGAGGATGAAACGCCCGAGGTACACCCAGTTTACACAGTGTGGGCCATTGGGTATTGCCATTAGGCAAGCTTTAAATCACAATGAGGAGGATGAAACCCCCGGCCTCTGCGATCTAAAGCTATAATGCCCGAGGTACACACAGTTTACACGGTGTGGGCCATTGGGTATTGCCATTAGGCAAGCTTTAAATCACAATGAGGAGGATGAAACCCCCGGCCTCTGCGATCTAAAGCTATAACACCCGAGGTACACCCAGTTTACACGGTGTGGGCCATTGGGTATTGCCATTAGGCAAGCTTTAAATCACAATGAGGATGATGAAACCCCCGGCCTCTGCGATCTAAAGCTATAACGCCCGAGGTACACCCAGTTTACACAGTGTGGGCCATTGGGTATTGCCATTAGGCAAGCTTTAAATCACAATGAGGAGGATGCAACCCCCGGCCTCTGCGATCTAAAGCTATAACGCCCGAGGTACACCCAGTTTACACAGTGTGGGCCATTGGGTATTGCCATTAGGCAAGCTTTAAATCACAATGAGGAGGATGAAACCCCCGGCCTCTGCGATCTAAAGCTATAACGCCCGAGGTACACCCAGTTTACACGGTGTGGGCCATTGGGTATTGCCATTAGGCAAGCTTTAAATCACAATGAGGAGGATGAAACCCCCGGCCTCTGCGATCTAAAGCTATAACGCCCGAGGTACACCCAGTTTACACAGTGTGGGCCATTGGGTATTGCCATTAGGCAAGCTTTAAATCACAATGAGGAGGATGAAACCCCCGGCCTCTGCGATCTAAAGCTATAACGCCCGAGGTACACCCAGTTTACACGGTGTGGGCCATTGGGTATTGCCATTAGGCAAGCTTTAAATCACAATGAGGAGGATGAAACCCCCGGCCTCTGCGATCTAAAGCTATAACGCCCGAGGTACACCAAGTTTACACGGTGTGGGCCATTGGGTACTGCCATTAGGCAAGCTTTAAATCACAATGAGGAGGATGAAACCCCCGGCCTCTGCGATCTAAAGCTATAATGCCCGAGGTACACCCAGTTTACACGGTGTGGGCCATTGGGTATTGCCATTAGGCAAGCTTTAAATCACAATGAGGAGGATGAAACCCCCGGCCTCTGCGATCTAAAGCTATAACGCCCGAGGTACACCAAGTTTACACGGTGTGGGCCATTGGGTACTGCCATTAGGCAAGCTTTAAATCACAATGAGGAGGATGAAACCCCCGGCCTCTGCGATCTAAAGCTATAACGCCCGAGGTACACCCAGTTTACACGGTGTGGGCCATTGGGTATTGCCATTAGGCAAGCTTTAAATCACAATGAGGAGGATGAAACCCCCGGCCTCTGCGATCTAAAGCTATAACGCCCGAAGTACACCCAGTTTACACGGTGTGGGCCATTGGGTATTGCCATTAGGCAAGCTTTAAATCACAATGAGGAGGATGAAACCCCCGGCCTCTGCTATCTAAAGCTATAACACCCGAGGTACTCCCAGTTTACACAGTGTGGGCCATTGGGTATTGCCATTAGGCAAGCTTTAAATCACAATGAGGAGGATGAAACCCCCGGCCTCTGCGATCTAAAGCTATAACGCCCGAGGTACACCCAGTTTACATGGTGTGGGCCATTGGGTATTGCCATTAGGCAAGCTTTAAATCACAATGAGGAGGATGAAACCCCCCGGCCTCTGCGATTTAAAGCTGTTACGCCCGAGGTACACCCAGTTTACACGGTGTGGGCCATTGGGTATTGCCATTAGGCAAGCTTTAAATCACAATGAGGAGGATGAAACCCCCGGCCTCTGCGATCTAAAGCTATAACGCCCGAGGTACACCCAGTTTACACAGTGTGGGCCATTGGGTATTGCCATTAGGCAAGCTTTAAATCACAATGAGGAGGATGAAACCCCCGGCCTCTGCGATCTAAAGCTATAATGCCCGAGGTACACCCAGTTTACACGGTGTGGGCCATTGGGTATTGCCATTAGGCAAGCTTTAAATCACAATGAGGAGGATGAAACCTCCGGCCTCTGCGATCTAAAGCTATAACGCCCGAGGTACACCCAGTTTACACAGTGTGGGCCATTGGGTATTGCCATTAGGCAAGCTTTAAATCACAATGAGGAGGATGAAACGCCCGAGGTACACCCAGTATACACAGTGTGGGCCATTGGGTATTGCCATTAGGCAAGCTTTAAATCACAATGAGGAGGATGAAACCCCCGGCCTCTGCGATCTAAAGCTATAACGCCCGAGGTACACACAGTTTACACGGTGTGGGCCATTGGGTATTGCCATTAGGCAAGCTTTAAATCACAATGAGGAGGATGAAACCCCCGGCCTCTGCGATCTAAAGCTATAACGCCCGAGGTACACCCAGTTTACACGGTGTGGGCCATGGGGTATTGCCATTAGGCAAGCTTTAAATCACAATGAGGATGATGAAACCCCCGGCCTCTGCGATCTAAAGCTATAACGCCCGAGGTACACCCAGTTTACACAGTGTGGGCCATTGGGTATTGCCATTAGGCAAGCTTTAAATCACAATGAGGAGGATGCAACCCCCGGCCTCTGCGATCTAAAGCTATAACGCCCGAGGTACACCCAGTTTACACAGTGTGGGCCATTGGGTATTGCCATTAGGCAAGCTTTAAATCACAATGAGGAGGATGAAACCCCCGGCCTCTGCGATCTAAAGCTATAACGCCCGAGGTACACCCAGTTTACACGGTGTGGGACATTGGGTATTGCCATTAGGCAAGCTTTAAATCACAATGAGGAGGATGAAACCCCCGGCCTCTGCGATCTAAAGCTATAACGCCCGAGGTACACCCAGTTTACACAGTGTGGGCCATTGGGTATTGCCATTAGGCAAGCTTTAAATCACAATGAGGAGGATGAAACCCCCGGCCTCTGCGATCTAAAGCTATAACGCCCGAGGTACACCCAGTTTACACGGTGTGGGCCATTGGGTATTGCCATTAGGCAAGCTTTAAATCACAATGAGGAGGATGAAACCCCCGGCCTCTGCGATCTAAAGCTATAACGCCCGAGGTACACCAAGTTTACACGGTGTGGGCCATTGGGTACTGCCATTAGGCAAGCTTTAAATCACAATGAGGAGGATGAAACCCCCGGCCTCTGCGATCTAAAGCTATAATGCCCGAGGTACACCCAGTTTACACGGTGTGGGCCATTGGGTATTGCCATTAGGCAAGCTTTAAATCACAATGAGGAGGATGAAACCCCCGGCCTCTGCGATCTAAAGCTATAACGCCCGATGTACACCAAGTTTACACGGTGTGGGCCATTGGGTACTGCCATTAGGCAAGCTTTAAATCACAATGAGGAGGATGAAACCCCTGGCCTCTGCGATCTAAAGCTATAACGCCCGAGGTACACCCAGTTTACACGGTGTGGGCCATTGGGTATTGCCATTAGGCAAGCTTTAAATCACAATGAGGAGGATGAAACCCCCGGCCTCTGCGATCTAAAGCTATAACGCCCGAAGTACACCCAGTTTACACGGTGTGGGCCATTGGGTATTGCCATTAGGCAAGCTTTAAATCACAATGAGGAGGATGAAACCCCCGGCCTCTGCTATCTAAAGCTATAACGCCCGAGGTACACCCAGTTTACACAGTGTGGGCCATTGGGTATTGCCATTAGGCAAGCTTTAAATCACAATGAGGAGGATGAAACCCCCGGCCTCTGCGATCTAAAGCTATAACGCCCGAGGTACACCCAGTTTACATGGTGTGGGCCATTGGGTATTGCCATTAGGCAAGCTTTAAATCACAATGAGGAGGATGAACCCCCCCGGCCTCTGCGATCTAAAGCTATTACGCCCGAGGTACACCCAGTTTACACGGTGTGGGCCATTGGGTATTGCCATTAGGCAAGCTTTAAATCACAATGAGGAGGATGAAACCCCCGGCCTCTGCGATCTAAAGCTATAACGCCCGAGGTACACCCAGTTTACACGGTGTGGGCCATTGGGTATTGCCATTAGGCAAGCTTTAAATCACAATGAGGAGGATGAAACCCCCGGCCTCTGCGATCTAAAGCTATAACGCCCGAGGTACACCCAGTATACACAGTGTGGGCCATTGGGTATTGCCATTAGGCAAGCTTTAAATCACAATGAGGAGGATGCAACCCCCGGCCTCTGCGATCTAAAGCTATAACGCCCGAGGTACACCCAGTTTACATGGTGTGGGCCATTGGGTATTGCCATTAGGCAAGCTTTAAATCACAATGAGGAGGATGAAACCCCCCAGCCTCTGCGATCTAAAGCTATTACGCCCGAGGTACACCCAGTTTACACGGTGTGGGCCATTGGGTATTGCCATTAGGCAAGCTTTAAATCACAATGAGGAGGATGAAACCCCCGGCCTCTGCGATCTAAAGCTATAACGCCCGAGGTACACCCAGTTTACACGGTGTGGGCCATTGGGTATTGCCATTAGGCAAGCTTTAAATCACAATGAGGAGGATGAAACCCCCGGCCTCTGCGATCTAAAGCTATAACGCCCGAGGTACACCCAGTTTACATGGTGTGGGCCATTGGGTATTGCCATTAGGCAAGCTTTAAATCACAATGAGGAGGATGAAACCCCCGGCCACTGCGATCTAAAGCTATAATGCCCGAGGTACACCAAGTTTACACGGTGTGGGCCATTGGGTATTGCCATTAGGCAAGCTTTAAATCACAATGAGGAGGATGAAACCCCCGGCCTCTGCGATCTAAAGCTATAACGCCCGAGGTACACCCAGTTTACACGGTGTGGGCCATTGGGTATTGCCATTAGGCAAGCTTTAAATCACAATGAGGAGGATGAAACCCCCGGCCTCTGCGATCTAAAGCTATAACGCCCGAGGTACACCCAGTATACACAGTGTGGGCCATTGGGTATTGCCATTAGGCAAGCTTTAAATCACAATGAGGAGGATGCAACCCCCGGCCTCTGCGATCTAAAGCTATAACGCCCGAGGTACACCCAGTTTACATGGTGTGGGCCATTGGGTATTGCCATTAGGCAAGCTTTAAATCACAATGAGGAGGATGAAACCCCCCAGCCTCTGCGATCTAAAGCTATTACGCCCGAGGTACACCCAGTTTACACGGTGTGGGCCATTGGGTATTGCCATTAGGCAAGCTTTAAATCACAATGAGGAGGATGAAACCCCCGGCCTCTGCGATCTAAAGCTATAACGCCCGAGGTACACCCAGTTTACACGGTGTGGGCCATTGGGTATTGCCATTAGGCAAGCTTTAAATCACAATGAGGAGGATGAAACCCCCGGCCACTGCGATCTAAAGCTATAATGCCCGAGGTACACCAAGTTTACACGGTGTGGGCCATTGGGTATTGCCATTAGGCAAACTTTAAATCACAATGAGGAGGATGAAACCCCCGGCCTCTGCGATCTAAAGCTATAACGCCCGAGGTACACCCAGTTTACACGGTGTGGGCCATTGGGTATTGCCATTAGGCAAGCTTTAAATCACAATGAGGAGGATGAAACCCCCGGCCTCTGCGATCTAAAGCTATAATGCCCGAGGTACACCCAGTTTACACGGTGTGGGCCATTGGGTATTGCCATTAGGCAAGCTTTAAATCACAATGAGGAGGATGAAACCCCCGGCCTCTGCGATCTAAAGCTATAACGCCCGAGGTACACCCAGTTTACACAGTGTGGTACCACCATTAGGCAAGCTTTAAATCACAATGAGGAGGCTGAAACCCCCGGCCACTGCGATCTAACGCTATAATGCCCGAGGTACACCCAGTCCATGTTTCTATTCAAGCATGGGCTTTCTCAGGTATGCACTTTACATGTTCATTATTTTTTAGCCAATGAGAGTTATTATACAAAATGCTGCAAGAATCGGCCAATCAGATTTTTCTGTAATCCCGATAAAAGGAAATAGATCAGTATTGATTTTTCTTGGATCCTATAGACCGTGCTATATTCACCGTGTGACTTTTGAACGTGTTACGTGTTGAGTCGTAGTCGTAGTATGATATCACACCAGACGCACGCACGTAAGGTTCTTTTTAAAGAAACTTCATTCAGCTGCAACCCATCGCACGTGGCTTTAAAAAGGTTGTAGACAATACTGGGCAATACAATGTTTCTCATACAACGTACACCACCATTACGCTGCATCTCTCACAATGTACACCCTATACGGGCCACGTACCTACGATAAACTCTGTGTCCCTATCACTGACAATGCATGACAATGTACACACGTGCTTCCTAGCACCATCTTTTATAGTAAAACAACTTTCCAGAATAATCTAACGAAATCACACAAAGCAACCATTTAGAATGGGACACGTAACTGAAACTCATAAATATTAATAAAAAAAGAACTTTCTAGAATAATTACAATAGTCTACAAAAATTTGACTGCTCATTTCAGCCCCAAATTCTAGTGTGTAATGACGTCACACAAAAGTATGGCAGACCGTTCACGACCTTTAATAAAACACTGACCGGCTGCTAAATTCATGCGCACAAAAAAAAAAAAAAAAATGACTAAGAATAGAACGTCTCTACTAAAATGTTGCTTACATTTTGACGTCACATGTACGAGATCACTAGACAGATCGCGACTCTGCTCGAACGTTCTGGTTCATTCTCAGCTAATTTACGCAAAACAAAAATCGACCGCTTTTCTCCGTGCGACTTTGCTAGAAGCTTCCGGACTAAACTTGGCGTATCATAACAAAGCAAAATCCGCTATCTGCGTGAACAATAAAGAATCTTACTGAAAAGGTACGTGATTCGCATTCATGATAGCTCAAATAAATATCGGATCGTTTCCTACGATCAACACATGCATGCTCTCACAGAACAACACAACCACAATCGTAACAAAACGCTTGCTCCTAAGTTCTACCGCTGCACTTGGCTGGTCTCTCCTCCCAATGCCCGCCTTCACCAACGTCATGTTTGTGTCTTATTTAGCGGTTACTTTTCCTCTCATTTTGGGCACAGAAAGTCTGTCCTCTAAGAGCATGAGCAGTCTGTCCTCCGGGTCTGCCCTGGGGGACTTGGGTGGGGTTAGGTATTTTTTAGTTCCCAGGGTCACCCTGGTCAGCCCCACAGGGTGGGTTTTTCTCTCTATTCTGGGGCATGTGTTTCTGTCTACCCTTTGTCCATTCACCTGTATTTGCCTTTTTAAAACTCTCCCTACTGTCTGCACTGCCTGTAGCTCTTGATATTGGATGTGTGTTGCTAAATGGTCTTAGCTTTATTTATGCCCCATGTTGTAGGTTTATTTAATGTATTTGACCGGCTGGCGACATACATTCAATTTTCTGTTTAGTTTTTTTTTCACAAGCAATGCAGGCACGTCCTGAGAAAGCCTTGTTGCTGTCGGGACGTTAAGCAATGTACAATCAATCAATCAATCTAACAGCATGAGCAGTCTGTCCTCTAACAGCATGAGCAGTCTGTCCTCTAACAGCATGAGCAGTCTGTCCTCTAACATTTCGGCACAGATGTTCAGTATTTTGTTTTGCCCCACTTTTTCGGCATTTTGGGAAAATCGGGAAATTTCCTGTGCAAAAAAATGCCGAAAAATTGGAAGTTTTATGGTAGTTGACCCAAGGTCAAGGATTACGGTTGGTTGACAGATGTATGAAAAATGCTTAACTTTTGAGAAAACATGCATTTGACTTGTGTAGAAGCCAGCCCTTTACATATTGTGACAAAGGTGACTCATGTGGATCGGTCAAATTGGTGCATGTCAGCCTTTCTTGTTATCACTGTTATTAGTGTTGTTTCCATTGACAGGTGTACAAGGCGGGAGAACAGGTGCTTGCCAAGTGGACAGATTGCAAGATGTACCTGGCCAAAATTGATGAAGTCCTGAATGATGGTACGTACTGAAAGTGGCTGTCTGATTGATGTACCCCCGACTGGAGCCAGTAACAGACATCTTGTCAAGTCAGATATACTCGTAGTGCTGGGCAGTGCAGTAGACTGCATGGCATCCTTTTCATCCTGATAAACGCCTTTGTTCTTGCAGCAGCCAGTACAGTATGTAGCACCAGTGGCTACATGCACAAGGGGTACACTGTACTGGTGGTTACATGCACAAGTACTGTGTACCACTTGTGCATGTAGCCACCAGTACTGTGAACCCCTTGTGCATGTAGCCACCAGTACTGTGTACCCCTTGGGCATGTAGCCACCATTACTGTGAACCCCTTGTGCATGTAGCCACCATTACTGTGAACCCCTTGTGCATGTAGACACCATTACTGTGAACCCCTTGTGCATGTAGTCACCATTACTGTGAACCCCTTGTGCATGTAGCCACCATTACTGTGAACCCCTTGTGCATGTAGCCAACAGTACTGTGTACCCCCTGTGCATGTAGCCACCATTACTGTGAACCCCTTGGGCATCTAGCCACCATTACTGTGAACCCCTTGGGCATGTAGCCACCAGTACTGTGAACCCCTTGGGCATGTAGCCACCAGTACTGTGAACCCCTTGGGCATGTAGCCATCATTACTGTGAACCCCTTGGGCATGTAGCAACCATTACTGTGAACCCCTTGTGCATGTAGCCAACAGTACTGTGTACCCCCTGTGAATGTACCTGGTATGTGCAGACGGTGTACACAGTACCAATGGCTACATGCACAAGGGAATGTATGATGTGGAGGGAGTGTTTGAATGTTCTGTCTGTGACCCTACTTTAATGAACATTGCATGATTTTTGGCTCACATAGGAAGCAAACGTGAGTCTTATGTTCTGGGCCAGTGGTCGTCCGTCTGTCGTTTGTGGTAAACTTTAACGTTGGCATTTTCTCGGAGACTATTAAGCCACAGTCTTCAAGCTTGGCCCAAGTATACTTTGTGGCAAGACCATTTCAAACATACCAATTTGAGTGACCTCTGTCAAAGGTCAAGGTGATGGGATGAGGAAATAGATAAAAAAAATGACCATTTTTTGTCCAAATTGATTTTTCTCAAATACTATTGACAACTTCAAACCCAAAATTGGTACAAAGATACCTGATGCTAAGACCTTCATATGCATACTAATTTGGTTGAACCTTCGGAAAGGTCAAGGGTCACAAGAGATCAGGAAATGGGGTAAAATAGCCATAATTTGACAAAAGATGTTTTTACTCAAATACTATTCACAACTTTGAACCCAAGCTTGACACAAAGATACCTGTTGGTAAGACATATCTATGCTTTCTAATTTGGATGACCCATCAGAAAGGTCAAGGGTCACAAGAGGTTGACAAATGTGTATAAAATGCCTTTTTTAAAAATTAAAAAAATTAAAAGAATTGTAGTTTTTATCAACTTTTAAAAAAGTAGCTGATGATAAGACTTTCATATGCATACTAATTTAGTTGACCCATCACAAAGCTCAAGGGTCATGGGATGATCCAAAAATAAGCGTAATAAAGACATTTTGACCCCACCCAAAAAAAGTTTTTTTCTTAAATACTATTTTCAACATCATACCCAAACTTGCTACAGAGATACCTGATAGTAAAACCTATCTATGCATACTAATTTGGATGACCCCTCAAAAAGGTCAAGGGTCACAAGAGGTCAGCAAATTTGTGAAAAGTGCCATTTTTTGGGGTTACAATCATAGTTTTATCAGCATTTTTGCAACCTTTTTAATCAAATTTGGCATGAAGTTAGCTGACGGCAAGACATTTCTGTTCATACTAATTTAGTCAGCTCATCGCAAAGGTCAAGGGTCATGAGGGTTTTGATATGTGAAAAATGCGTACAATTTGAGAAAACATAGATTTTGCTGGCACTGAAGCCAGCCCTTTGTACTTGTTGTCACAAAGGTCACACATATGTGCATCAATCATACATGTTAGCCATAAGGGCTTTGCCTTTTTTGTGCAGTGTGAATATTGCATGATTTTTGCAGTGTGACTATTGCATGCATGGTTTTTCCGCGTGAATATTGCCCCCACCCGGGTCTGCCCTGGGGGACTTGGGTGGGTTAGGTACTTTTTAGTTCCCAGGGTCACCCTGGTCAGCCCCACAGGGTGGGTTTTCCTTTCTATTCTGGGGCATGTGTTTCTGTCTACCCTTGGTCCGTTCACCTGTATTTGCCTTTTTAAAAATCTCCCTATTGTCTGCACTGCCTGTAGCTCTTGATATTGGATGTGTGTTGCTAAATGGTCTTAGCTTTATTTAGGCCCCATGTGTTAGGTTTATTTAACGTATTTGACCGGCTGGCGACATACATTCAATGTTCTGTTTAGTGTTTTTTTTTTCACAAGCAGTGCAGGCACGTCCTGAGAAAGCCTTGTTGCTGTCGGGACGTTAAGCAATGTACAATCAATCAATCAATCCGCGTGAATATTGCATGATTTTCCAGTGTGAATATTGCATGATTTTCCTGTGTGAATATTATATTGCATGATTTTCCAGTGTGCATATTGCATGATTTTCCAGAGTGATTATTGCATGATTTTCCAGTGTGCTTATTGCATGATTTTCCAGAGTGATTATTACATGATTTTTCAGTGTGATTATTGCATGATTTTCCTGAGTGATTATTAAATGATTTTCCAGTGTGATTACAGTGGAGTCCAGTTAACACGAACTCGCTTTACACGAATTTCCGGTTAACACGAACCATTTTTGCATTCCCGGCCGATGGCCTTCTTATTCTGTATTAAAATTTCACTGATAACACGAAATGCTTAACACAAAATTTCGCTTTACACGAAGCTGGTTTCGGTTCCCAACCAGGGCAATTTCACTATTATTCACCTGTTTAATATGAACACAGATTCCATTCACCGAAAACCAATTCACGTGTCGCTCTCGCGCTGTAGTACACGACAGATCAGGGCGAACTCTAGTCTGTGATTGGCTGAATAGCCTTCGGCTGTTGTAATCCGTCTTCTCATTGGCTAGCGTTTCTGAACTGTATTCATGTTATTTGCATCATTCGTGTACCAGCACAACCCTTTTACCGATGCGGGATTCTACTTCAGCCTGTGTTGCTTTTACCTGATGGATTGTAACTTACTATGGATTTTACCTGTTGGATTTTACATTAAATACGCGAGCTGAACACGTTTGCTTGTGTTTTCCTAGTGAGCTGAAGGTATGCATATAAAGTACGATAATGTGCACTTTTAACCTTGTACTCATTTACGCGCACATAGGGCCATGATCAATTTTGAGGCCATATTGGTTAACACGAAATACGTTTAACATGAAGTGATTTTCCGTGTCCCCAGAAATTTGTGTTAAGCGGACTCCACTGTATTGCATGATTTTCCAGTGTGATTATTGCATGGCTTTCCAGTGTGAATATTGCATGATTTTCCAGTGTCTTGTCTAGAACTTGTTTATTGTTTTCATTGTCCCTGTTACCCATTCACCATGGAGGCGCTGCAACAAGAATATGGCCTGACCATGATAGTTCAGGAGTAGTGCCAGAATAGCTTGCCGCTTCTAGGCTGAGAGTACAACCTCCAGGCGCCAAGCTATTCCGGCACCACCCTTGAACTTTCATGGTCGATCTGTCTCCTGAGCTGTAATGTAGCCTGCAGTTCATTCACTCCAGACTTTGACTTTTCACAGTACGGCTGAATATGTTACTGGAACAGGCTTTTCATTTTCGCATACGGATGAATGTGTTACTGGAACAGGTTTTTCATTTTCACATACGGCTGAATGTGTTACTGGAACAGGCTTTTCATTTTCACATATGGCTGAATGTGTTACTGGAACAGGCTTTTCATTTTCACATACGGATGAATATGTTACTGGAACAGGCTTTTCATTTTCACATACGGCTGGATGTGTTACTGGAACAGGCTTTTCATTTTCACATACGGATGAATATGTTACTCAAACAGGCTTTTCATTTTCACATACGGCTGGATGTGTTACTCGAACAGGCTTTTCATTTTCACATACGGCTGAATGTGTTACTGGAACAGGCTTTTCATTTTCACAGTACGGCTGAGTATGTTACTGGGAACAAGCTGTAAGTTTTCACGGTTTGAATCAATGTGTTATTGGAACAGCTGTGCATTTTCACAGTATGGCTGAATGGTAGGGCTGAATGTGTAACTGGAATAGGCTGTGAATTTTGACAGTATGGCTGAACGTGTTGCTAGAACAGGCTGTGAATTTTGACAGTATGTTTGAATGTGTATGTTACAGGGAACAAGCTGTAAGTTTTCACGGTATGAATCAATGTGTTACTGGAACAGGCTGTAAGTTTTCACGGTATGAATCAATGTGTTGCTGAAACAGGCTTTAAGTTTTCACGGTACGGCTCACTGCTCATTGGAATGGCTGTTCAGTATTGAGATCCTTCAAGACAGTTGCCGTCTGCTGGTATTTGTGTTGAGACTTGTTCTGTTGTGCAGGCTCCTACTCGGTGTTGTTTTATGACATTTAAAAAGATCATACAGCCGATTGTTCTGTTGTGCAGGCTCCTACTCGGTGTTGTTTTATGATGGATTTAAAAAGGTCATACAGCCGATCAACCTGCGTCCTGTTCCCTCGAATCTCAAACATCAGGTGTGTATTGTAAGCTGATTGAGCACCACCCACAAACTATCATGCTCCATCTGTCTCTTCAACTCATAGCGTAGTCTGTAAAGGAAAACTCCCAGATACAATGCAAGTCAACTCATAGCGTAGTCTATAGCCAGATACAATGCAAGTCAACTCATAGCATAGTCTGTGGCCAGATACAATGCAAGTCAACTCATAGCATAGTGTGTATCCAGATACAATGCAAGTCAACTCATAGCGCAGTCTGTAGCCAGATACAATGCAAGTCAACTCATAGCGTAGTGTGTAGCCAGATACAATGCAAGTCAACTCATAGCGTAGTCTGTAGCCAGGTACAATGCTAGTCAACTCCTAGCGTAGTCTGTAGCCAGATACAATGCAAGTCAACTCATAGCATAGTGTGTAGCCAGATGCAATGCAAGTCAACTCATAGCGTAGTGTGTAGCCAGATACAATGCAAATCAACTTGTAGCGTAGTCTGTAGCCAGATACAATGCAAGTCAACTCATAGCATAGTGTGTAGCCAGATACAATGCAAGTCAACTCATAGCATAGTGTGTAGCCAGATACAATGCAAGTCAACTCATAGCGCAGTCTGTAGCCAGATACAATGCAAGTCAACTCATAGCGTAGTCTGTAGCCAGATACAATGCAAGTCAACTCATAGCATAGTGTGTAGCCAGATACAATGCAAGTCAACTCATAGCATAGTGTGTAGCCAGATACAATGCAAGTCAACTCATAGCGTAGTCTGTAACCAGATACAATGCAAGTCAACTCATAGCGCAGTCAGTAGCCAGGTACAATGCAAGTCAACTCATAGCGCAGTCTGTAGCCAGATACAATGCAAGTCAACTCATAGCGTAGTGTGTAGCCAGATACAATGCAAGTCAACTCATAGCGTAGTCTGTAGCCAGGTACAATGCTAGTCAACTCCTAGCGTAGTCTGTAGCCAGATACAATGCAAGTCAACTCATAGCATAGTGTGTAGCCAGATGCAATGCAAGTCAACTCATAGCGTAGTGTGTAGCCAGATACAGTGCAAATCAACTCGTAGCGTAGTCTGTAGCCAGATACAATGCAAGTCAACTCATAGCATAGTGTGTAGCCAGATACAATGCAAGTCAACTCATAGCATAGTGTGTAGCCAGATACAATGCAAGTCAACTCATAGCGCAGTCTGTAGCCAGATACAATGCAAGTCAACTCATAGCGTAGTTTGTAGCCAGATACAATGCAAGTCAACTCATAGCGTAGTCTGTAGCCAGATACAATGCAAGTCAACTCATAGCATAGTGTGTAGCCAGATACAATGCAAGTCAACTCATAGCATAGTGTGTAGCCAGATACAATGCAAGTCAACTCATAGCGTAGTCTGTAACCAGATACAATGCAAGTCAACTCATAGCGCAGTCAGTAGCCAGGTACAATGCAAGTCAACTCATAGCGCAGTCTGTAGCCAGATACAATGCAAGTCAACTCATAGCGCAGTGTGTAGCCAGGTACAATGCAAGTCAACTCATAGCATAGTCTATAGCCAGATACAATGCAAGTCAACTCATAGCGTAGTCTGTAGCCAGATACAATGCAAGTCAACTCATAGCATAGTTTGTAGCCAGATACAATGCAAGTCAACTCATAGCGCAGTCTGTAGCCAGATACAATGCAAGTCAACTCATAGCGTAGTGTGTAGCCAGATACAATGCAAGTCAACTCATAGCGTAGTCTGTAGCCAGGTACAATGCTAGTCAACTCATAGCGTAGTCTGTAGCCAGATACAATGCAAATCAACTCGTAGCGTAGTCTGTAGCCAGATACAATGCAAGTCAACTCGTAGTGTAGTCTGTAGCCAGATACAATGCAAGTCAACTCGTAGTGTAGTCTGTAGCCAGATACAATGCAAATCAACTCGTAGCGTAGTCTGTAGCCAGATACAATGCAAGTCAACTCATAGCATAGTGTGTAGCCAGATACAATGCAAGTCAACTCGTAGTGTAGTCTGTAGCCAGATACAATGCAAGTCAACTCGTAGTGTAGTCTGTAGCCAGATACAATGCAAATCAACTCGTAGCGTAGTCTGTAGCCAGATACAATGCAAGTCAACTCATAGCATAGTGTGTAGCCAGATACAATGCAAGTCAACTCATAGCATAGTGTGTAGCCAGATACAATGCAAGTCAACTCATAGCATAGTGTGTAGCCAGATACAATGCAAGTCAACTCGTAGTGTAGTCTGTAGCCAGATACAATGCAAGTCAACTCGTAGTGTAGTCTGTAGCCAGATACAATGCAAATCAACTCGTAGCGTAGTCTGTAGCCAGATACAATACAAGTCAACTTTGTGGTTTAACCCATTTAACCCCAAACCCATTGTGGAGGTGTCACCTAACGACCATGTACGAGTTGCAGGAGATGGATGGACCATGATAATTCAAGGGTAGTACCAGATTAGCTTGGCACCAGCCAAGCTAATATGGCATTACCCTTGACATGATGGTCGATCCATCTCTTGCTGTAGTGTCAGTGTTATGTGGGTTACAACATGCATCATTCAAACAGTTGAGTATCATCAGATTGTTCTGTTCAAACAGTTGAGTATCATCAGATTGTTCTGTTGAATATCATCAGATTGTTCTGTTGAGTCATCAGATTGTTCTTTTGAGTATCATCAGATTGTTCTGTTAAATATCATCAGATTGTTTTTGTTTAGTCACGTTGTCTTTGTGTGCTCCCCAAGTCGGTGTATTGTGAAAGTATTGTTTGTTTTGTGTGCTCCCCGAGTCAGTGTATGTGAAAGTATTGTTTGTTTTGTGTGCTCCCCGAGTCAGTGTATGTGAAAGTATTGTTTGTTTTGTGTGCACCCCGAGTCAGTGTATGTGAAAGTATTGTTTGTTTTGTGTGCTCCCCGAGTCAGTGTATGTAAAAGTATTGTTTGTTTTGTGTGCTCCCCAAGTCAGTGTATGTGAAAGTATTGTTTGTTTTGTGTGCTCCCCGAGTCAGTGTATTGTGAAAGTATTGTTTGTTTTGTGTGCTCCCCAAGTCAGTGTATTGTCAAAGTATTGTTTGTTTTGTGTGCTCCCCGAGTCAGTGTATTTTTGTGTGCTCCCCAAGTCAGTGTATGTGAAAGTATTGTTTGTTTTGTGTGCACCCCGAGTCAGTGTATTGTCAAATTGTTTGTTTGTTTTGTGTGCTCCCCAAGTCAGTGTATTGTCAAAGTATTTTGTTTGTTTTGTGTGCTCCTCAAGTCAGTGTATTGTCAAAGTATTGTTTGTTTTGTGTGCTCCCCGAGTCAGTGTATTGTCAAAGTATTGTTTGTTTTGTGTGCTCCCCAAGTCAGTGTATGTGAAAGTATTGTTTGTTTTGTGTGCACCCCGAGTCAGTGTATTGTCAAATTATTGTTTGTTTTGTGTGCTCCCCAAGTCAGTGTATTGTCAAAGTATTGTTTGTTTTGTGTGCTCCCCAAGTCAGTGTATTGTCAAAGTATTGTTTGTTTTGTGTGCATGCGTGAGTGTGTGTGCGTGTTTGCTTTCTACTATGAAGCTTTTCGTGCGTTATTTGCTACAGAAATTCCGCATCAAGCCTCCCGTGCTGTCACCCAAAGACTTGAAGAAGCTGAAACATAAACCGGTAGACTACAAAGGTCAGTTAGTGTTGTGCATGACTCCGTCAGGACCTGGCATTGTCATTGTTCACCCTGATTGGGCGTTGTTAATGTGGCAGTCTGTTGTATTTAACCCCATCCCTGCCAATGGATTGGGGATTGTGTATCTAAACTCACCCTGATTGGGCATTGCTAATGTGGCATTCTCTTGTATTTAACTCCCCCCCCCCCCCCCCCCTGCCAATGGATTCAGATTGTGTATCTAAAATCTTTGTTAACTCATTCTACCCCAGACACTCCACAGTAAGATAAGGATCGACCATGATAGTTCAAGGGTGATGCCAGAATAACTTGGCGCCTATGGGTGCCAAGCTATTCTGGCATCTCCCTTGAACTATCATGGTCGATCTGTGTCCTGTACTGCAATGCAGTCTTCAGAGGACAAGAGCAAGATGTGGGGAGTTGGGTCTTGGGGTAGAAGGAGTTGATAAATCAATGCCAAGGAGCAGCGTCAGCAAGAGGCACCTCTTCATGACCCACAGCAACTGCCGGGAGGACCAATCTCTCATTCAGTTGGGTGGTGCTCGGTTTGTCTCAGCAGTGAAGGGGTTAATTACATCTGATGTGGATATGTCTGTATTGGAAATGTCTGTATGGGGCATGACTGTATGGGAAATGTCTGTGTGGGACTGAATGGGAAATGTCTGTATGGGACATGTCTGTATGGGAAATGTCTGTATGGGACTGAATGGGAAATGTCTGTATGCTGTTTTCAAATATACTGATGAGCAAAAGAATTGTAACATGTTAACCCATATCCATCGGTATACGCCCGCGTGCGTACACACCCATTTCCATCGGAATACTCCGCCGCGCGTAGGCCTCCCTTTCCGACGGTATACTCGCCGACGCGTAGTTTAGGTGGTTCCCCTGTGTCCCTCTGTGTACTCGTAAACCCCTACTTCCCATGACATCACAGGTTAGTGCTCTAAACATCATCGAAATATGTGCACTTTTCCCAGTTCCGACCGAGAATTTGCCGGAAGTTGTAGCCTTTTTTATGCTAATTTTCGCCGCATGTTTGAAGAGTTGGTGGAGATTCGAGATGTACAAGTTTACGATGAGTTGAGTGATTTAGTTCATCAAATTTTCGGCGATAGTGAGGAAGACAACGATGATTTTCCTGGGTTTCAAGATGGCTGGCAACGTGACAATTTTATTCCTTGCGTCAATAGAAAAAATGTGTAGTTTTCAAACCACTTGATGGATTTCATTCATTCTTTTTTTATTAGGCAGAAAATAGAAGTGTGTATATTTTACAGGCATATATGCTGCAGTGATTTTGGATCCTTCTATTGAAATAATGTATTTGAACACAAGCTATGTGAACATTTTTGCAATAAACTCATTTTTACACTAAAATTTGGGCAGTGGGCAGATGTTCACATCTGCACGGGACATAGACGACCCCGCCCTCCACGAGTTGCCTGCTGCCTTGCAGGCCTGGCCGCTTGGCTGCGGAAAGGCTAAGGGAGGAAACCCCTGACATCAAAGCCCCCGTGTCTCCGGGGAAGGCTTTTGAGCCAGAGACTAGGACAAGGACAGTCTGATATAAAACCTACGACCCGAGGACCTCGATGCCATCGTCCCAGCTTGCTAGGCCATGGCAGATGAACCAAGGGTTTAAAGGGTGGGGCCAGTACTGCGCACACTGCACTCCACCAAAAAGCTCCACCGCGCAGGCTTTAGGAAACGTCCACGGACCATGACACTGACCATTCCAAGTCCTGTAGCGACGGGCGAGGGGCGAAACGGCAGGTGAAAGATGTCACTGGAAGCCGCAGTCTCAAACCTGCATGCAGGCGGTTCAGGATATTGGTCGCCTGATGTTGAGCTGGGGATGACAACATCACTCGGCACACCCTGAACGACCAAGCAGCCTTTTCTAGGGACAGCACTGCTTGCTCCACACGGAGAGGGGCCTAGAAAAGGTGGCCTAACCAAAGCTCGTCCCCTCGCAACCCAGTTGGCTAGCCGCGGTCAACGGGCATCTTCTCCTGCGGTCAAAAAACAAGAAAGAATATCGGATCCACTCTCATGACGACCACGACCGGACTCAACGTAGCATGCTGGAACGTCCGAACCATGCTCGACAAAGCAGACAGCGGACGCCCTGAACGTCGCTCCGCCCTCATTGCCCATGAATTGCGGAGGTTAAACATCGACATCGCCGCGCTCAGCGAAGTACGCCTTCCGGACGAAGGCAGCCTCCAAGAACTTGGTGCTGGGTACACCCTCTACTGGTCAGGCAGGCCTGCATCAGAAAGACGGCTCTCAGGCGTGGGTTTCATGGTCAAGACATCCATTGCGACTAAGCTGGAAAACCTACCAACGGGCCACTCAGACCGCATCATGTCCATGCGCCTCCCACTGAGACACCAGCAACACGTCACCCTTCTCAGTGTGTACTCCCCAACCCTCCTGGCAGAGCCTGCTGAAAAGGACAAGTTTTACACTGACCTGCGCAGCCTCCTACAGAGTACCCCTGCAGACGACAAAGTCATCATCCTTGGCGACTTCAACGCCAGAGTGGGCCAGGACTCTGAAGCCTGGAAAGGAGTCCTCGGCAAGCATGGCGTGGGGAACTGCAATGACAATGGCCGCCTACTGTTGGAGTTCTGTGCGGAGCAGCAACTTGTCATCACCAACACTACTTTTCAGCAAAAGGACAGTCGAAAGACCACCTGGATGCATCCTCGCTCCAAACACTGGCACCTTATCGACTATGTCCTAGTGCGTCAGAGGGACCGCAGTGACGTCCTCCTCACCAGAGTGATGCCCAGCGCAGAGTGCCACACTGACCACCGCCTTGTCCGCTGCAAACTCAGGCTCCACTTCAAGCCAAAACCCAAGAAATGGGGGCCCCCCAAGAAAAAGCTTGATGTTGCCAGCCTTCAGCGTGACGATGTGAAAGCTGCCTTTCAGACAGATTTACAGCGCAGGCTCAAAGACACAGCGGACCCAGTAGACTCCTCCCCTGAAACACTTTGGGAACAACTGAAAACTGCTATTGCAAAATCCTCTGCAGAAGTCTTGGGTTTCGCCAGAAAGAAAAACAAAGACTGGTTTGACGAAAACGATGTAGAGATCCAGGAACACCTAGCAAAAAAAAGAGCCGCCCATCAGGCCCACCTAGCCCAGCCTTCCTGCCCTATGAAGAAGTCTGCCTTCCGCCTCGTCTGCAGCAGTCTCCAGCGCAAGCTCAGAGATCTCCAGAATGAGTGGTGGACCAGACTTGCACAGAGGACCCAGCTTTGCGCTGACAATGGTGACTACAGGGGCTTCTACGAAGCACTGAAAGCAGTGTATGGCCCCAGGCACCTGGTACAAAGTCCCCTGCGAAGCGCTGATGGTCAGGCACTCCTCACAGATAATACCTCCATCTTGAACCGCTGGTCGGAATACTTTCAGAGCCTCTTCAGCGCTGAGCGCACTGTTCAAGAAGCAGTCGTCCTACAAATCCCACACCTCCCAGTAAAGGTTGAATTGGACGAACCGCCCACCGCTGAAGAGACCCTCACAGCCATCCACCAGCTCAAGAGTGGCAAAGCAGCAGGCATTGATGGAATACCGCCAGAGATCTGGAAACATGGAGGCACAGCACTGCACAACAAGCTCCATGACCTCTTTCTCTGCTGCTGGGAGGAAGGAACACTACCAAAAGATCTCCGTAATGCAGTCGTTATCACCCTGTACAAGAACAAAGGCGAGAAGTCTGACTGTTCCAACTATCGGGGAATTACCCTGCTGTCCATTGCTGGGAAAATCCTTGCAAGGCTGCTCCTGAATCGGCTGGTACCTGCCATCGCTGAAGACCAACTCCCAGAGGGCCAGTGTGGCTTCAGAGCAAACAGGAGCACCACCGATATGGTCTTTGTGCTGAGACAGCTACAGGAGAAGTGCCGCGAGCAGAACAAAGGGCTGTACGTAACATTTGTCGACCTAACAAAAGCGTTCGACACTGTGAGCAGGCAAGGCATGTGGCAGATCCTGGAGCGACTTGGCTGTCCCCCAAAGTTCCTCAACATGATTGTCCAGCTACACGAGGACCAGCAAGGCCAGGTCAGACTCAACAATGACCTCTCAGAACCATTCCCCATTCTCAACGGCGTAAAGCAGGGCTGCGTGCTGGCACCGACCCTCTTCACCATCTTTTTTAGCATGATGTTGAAGCAGGCCACAGTGGACCTCGATGATGACGATGCAGTGTACATCAGGTATCGTCTCGATGGCAGCCTGTTCAACCTCAGACGACTGCAGGCCCACACGAAAACCCTAGACCAACTGATTCGTGAGCTGCTTCTTGCTGATGATGCTGCCCTCGTTGCACACACAGAGAAAGCCCTGCAGCGCATCACGTCTTGCTTCGCAGATGCTGCCCAGCTCTTTGGACTCGAGGTCAGTCTGAAAAAGACAGAGGTCCTCCATCAGCCGGCACCCAAGACAGTGTATCGCCCTCCTCACATCACCATTGGCGAGTCTGAACTAAAGTCAGTGCACCAGTTTACTTACCTTGGCTGCATTATCACGTCGGACGCCAAGCTGGACAAGGAGCTTGACAGCAGGCTGGCAAAAGCGAACAGCGCTTTCGGGCGACTCTTCAAGCGGGTGTGGCACAATCAACAGCTGAAAACAGGCACCAAGATCAGCGTGTACAGAGCTGTGGTCCTCACCACCCTGCTGTATGGTTCCGAGTCCTGGGCCCTCTACCGCAGCCAACTACGACTCCTCGAACGCTTCCACCAGCGCTGCCTGCGCACCATCCTGGGCATTCACTGGAGTGACTATGTCACCAACGTCGAGGTCCTTGAACAGGCTGAAACTGTGAGCATCGAGGCTTTGCTGCTGCGGACACAGCTCCGCTGGGCGGGGCATGTCTCCAGGATGGAGGATCATCGCCTACCAAAGATCACCCTGTTCGGCGAGCTTGCTACTGGACACCGTGACAGAGGGGCACCAAAGAAGAGATACAAAGACTGTCTCAAGAAGTCACTTAGTGCCTGCCAAATCGACCACCACCAGTGGTCTTCGCTTG
The DNA here is from genome assembly GCA_036245525.1 of Semisulcospira habei. Classification (NCBI taxonomy): domain Eukaryota; kingdom Metazoa; phylum Mollusca; class Gastropoda; family Semisulcospiridae; genus Semisulcospira; species Semisulcospira habei. The sequence continues at coordinate 101,225,152 of BTPG01000001.1, forward strand.
CTGCGGACCGTGACACCTGGCGCTCCACCGTTTACAAGGCAGCTGTCTCCTTTGAGGACTCTCACAGAGCTAGCCTTAAGGACAAGAGGCTCAGGAGAAAAAACAGAGATGCCGCAGCTCAGAACCCTGACCAGACCTTCCCCTGCAGCCACTGCGGTCGAACCTGCCTGTCTCGGATTGGCCTCCGCAGCCACGAACAAGCCTGCAGACGTCGTGGGCAACTCCTATAAAATCTTCGTTTGCGAAGTCAAGCCAAGAGAGACACTAAAATAATTTTTTTCTGTTTTCTTTTTCTCAGTTTATTTTTACATGGATAGCTAGTATATTCAATGCTGAATCTGCTGATATGCAACACTTAATGTTTTAGGGTGGGGCTGAGACTGTTGTAAGCCTTTTATACAACTACCACTCGTGCACTAAAATTTCCTAAAAAACGGTCAGCTCTGAGCAGGCACTCTCTGTAAGGCCTCTTAGCTCACAGAGTGCCTGACTGGAAGTGTCTTCCAGATGGATATGGGTTAATCATCACAAACACTCAAGTTTTCCTTTGAATGTTTCCCATGATTTAAACCATGTTACCTTTTGTGTTTGCTCGTCAGTGTACAACATGTGAGAATTTTGTTTTCTGTGTGTGTAGGGGTGGGGGGGAGGAAGGGAAGGGGGATGGGGGGTGTGGGTGGAGGTGGGGGGGGGGGTGTCCAACTTCGGGGTAAAATGGGGAACTTTGTTATAGCATTTTAAAGCATTTGGTCGGGACCCCCCCCCCCCCCCCCCCCCCTCCTGACATGTATGTTACAAGAGTCTCATGGGCGATTGTTGACCGCTGGAAGAAATATTGCTTCATTTAGAACTTTATTTCCAGATTTTAATTTGAGATTTTGCCTTTTGAGGCATTCCTGATATTGAAATCTGGAAACAGGATTTTCTTCTTTTATTTTAATTTTCACAGATCATACCATATGATATACCGTACACAGATCATACCATATACAGATCATACCATATGATGCCCCTTCTTGGTTAACATTAGGGTTTCTGATATCTTCTTTTGATGGGGTCCACTTATGCGGGAACAGGATTGAACCAGTAACCTCATTCCCCACATTTTGGAGTTGTCACCTGACAACTATGTACCAGTTACAGCAGATGGATGGACCATGATAATTCAAGGGTAGTGCCAGATTAGCTTGGCACCTTTTAGGTTAAACAAGTAACCAAAAGACAAGTGTGGGAACAGTCCATCCTAGTGTGAGAACAGTCCATGCTAGTGTGGGAACAGTCCATGCTAGTGTGGGAACAGTCCATGCTAGTGTGGGAACAGTCCATCCTAGTGTGGGAACAGTCCATCCTAGTGTGGGAACAGTCCATCCTAGTCCATGCTAGTGTGGGAACAGTCCATGCTAGTGTGGGAACAGTCCATGCTAGTGTGGGAACAGTCCATCCTAGTGTGGGAACAGTCCATCCTAGTGTGGGAACAGTCCATCCTAGTGTGGGGACAGTCCATCCTAGTGTGGGAACAGTCCATCCTAGTGTGGGAACAGTCCATCCTAGTGTGGGAACAGTCCATCCTAGTGTGCGAACAGTCCATCCTAGTGTGGGAACAGTCCATCCTAGTGTGGGAACAGTCCATCCTAGTGTGGGAACAGTCCATCCTAGTGTGCGAACAGTCCATCCTAGTGTGGGAACAGTCCATCCTAGTGTGCGAACAGTCCATCCTAGTGTGGGAACAGTCCATCCTAGTGTGGGAACAGTCCATCCTAGTGTGGGAACAGTCCCTCCTAGTTTGGCCAAAGCCACATTTCAGTGGCCGTTTTTATGGTTTTCAGCGCAGTGTTTAAATGGCCTGCATTCATGTTAGCAATCTTTGGCAGTAACTGTTCTTGTAACTGTATGTGTGTGTGTGAGCTTTTGATATGTGTCACTTTAGTTTTTGTAACATTTGTTGTAGTTTTTACTTTCTTGTACTTTTTGTTCTGTGATTTTTGCTCTTGTAAAGCGCTTATCATTCATTTGGAGGTTAAGCGCTATATAAATTTACATTATTATTATTATTCTGTGTCTTTGGCCACAAATTGTGACCCATGTTTTGTCTGACGGTGTACACCATTCTTTCCAAAAGCCACAATTTCCAGTCACACAGTATGCAACGGTAAAACCTAGGGTAAACAGGTCTGTTTAAGACTACTTTTTCATGTAGAGAAAGTGGTTTCTCTAGACGGGTTTTCTATATGACCGTTGGATGGGCAGACCAGTTTGATGTTTAGCAAAGATCTGCTCTTTTGCTTGTGTGAGTTATGGTTGTGGTCTCCAGAGGATGCTTATACTGAGAGATGTATGGATGAACATTTTAAGGTGAGATCATTTGTGTTTGATGTGTAGGCATGGGAAACTTGTGTTAACCATGTTTTGTTTTATAGTTACAGATGATTGGCATGCTACAGTTAAGGGCAAAAGGAAGACGGTGAAACACACAGGTTGGTACAGAGTTACCTCCACAGTTCTCTGTCCTTGAACCTGTGTCTCACACTGACTCTCGGAATGTCTCGCACGTAACGAAATGATCAGGCAACACTGACTCTCACAGAGGTTTTGTAGAAGCGTTTAGGGCAAGCCCAGTAGATGCTGACGCAGACCTTCAAGTAAGGCATGCAGTTTATGTTATTACTTGTACTGTTATTTATAGGATTTATGGCAGAGTTTAGGGCTAGCCCAGTACATGCTGACGCAAACCTCAAAGTAAAGGTCCCGCCACACATGCCGATTTTGAGGCCGATTCTCGAGCAGTTTGCAGAACCGTTTCGATTTTAGTGTGATCGGGTCGGACTACAAAAATGTGTGCACTGCCACATTCCCCGACTTTTATTCAGCTGACCGGTTTGAACTGAAGATCAGGGTCGTAAACAGCTTCCTGTTCTGCAAAATGGCTGCTAGTTTTGACAGTGATGATGATGTGCTTGCATTATCAGCATTTTTGCATCATATTCGGGAAGAGGCGGGCGAAACATCAGCAACGAAGTTGGTACAGATCCTCCGCCATTTTCACACTGAAACGACGTGCTTTGCGAGACGCGCTCTGATTGGTTGGAGCTTACAATCGGGGCCGATTCGTGTTGGAAAAATAGAGCAGGCACTAAACACATGATTCCCAGCCAGATGCAAAGAGGCATTCTGACGTCATCCGCACGCAATCGGATCGAAATCGGCAACAAAACCGGGGCACAATCAGCATGTGTGGCGGGGCCTCAAGGCATGCAGTTTATGTTATTACTTGTACTGTTATTTATAGGGTTTATAGAAGGGTTTTGGGCTAGCCCAGTACATACATGCTGATACAAACCTCCAAGTAAGGCAGTGCATGTTAGCATTACCGTAATTTATAGGGTTTATAGAAGGGTTTTGGGCTAGCCCAGTACATACATGCTGATACAAACCTGCAAGTAAGGCAGTGCATGTTAGCATTACCGTAATTTATAAAAAAAAAAAGTACCCAACGGAGAAAGAAACACGCTTAGAAAAGACGGGTACAACACAATTTATTAATATTTTGGGTAAATACCCTTTGTCAAAATCCCCACCCGGGTCTGCCCTGGGGGACTTGGGTGGGGTTAGGTATTTTTTAGTTCCCAGGGTCACCTTGGTCAGCCCCACAGGGTGGGTTTTTCTCTCTATTCTGGGGCATGTGTTTCTGTCTACCCTTTGTCCATTCACCTGTATTTGCCTTTTTAAAACTCTCCCTACTGTCTGCACTGCCTGTAGCTCTTGAACCCCCACCCGGGTCTGCCCTGGGGGACTTGGGTGGGTTTAGGTATTTTTTAGTTCCCAGGGTCACCCTGGTCAGCCCCACAGGGTGGGTTTTTCTCTCTATTCTGGGGCATGTGTTTCTGTCTACCCGAGGTCCATTCACCTGTATTTGCCTTTTTAAAACTCTCCCTACTGTCTGCACTGACTGTAGCTCTTGATATTGGATGTGTGTTGCTAAATGGTCTTAGCTTTATTTAGGCCCCATGTGTTAGGTTTATTTAATGTATTTGACCGGCTGGCGACATACATTCAATGTTCTGTTTATTTATTTTTTTTCACAAGCAGTGCAGGCACGTCCTGAGAAAGCCTTGTTGCTGTCGGGACGTTAAGCAATGTACAATCAATCAATCAACCTTTGTCAAAATAGACAAACAAACAGGGTTGCCACATTCCTTCTGCCAATGAAGATAAGTAGCGGCTAATCTCTCTGTTTGTTTGTTTGTCTATTTTGACAAAGGGTATTTACCCGAAATATTAATAAATTGTGTTGTACCCGTCTTTTCTAAGCGTGTTTCTTTCTCCGTTGGGTACTTCTTTGCATATTACACGCTTGGCAGTCACCTTTTTGGTCTGGATTGATTTTTTCGTAATTTATAAGGTTTACAGAAGGGTTTTGGGCTAGCCCAGTACATACATGCTGATACAAACCTGCAAGTAAGGCAGTGCATGTTAGCATTACCGTAATTTATAGGGTTTATAGAAGGGTTTTGGGCTAGCCCAGTACATACATGCTGATACAAACCTGCAAGTAAGGCAGTGCATGTTAGCATTACCGTAATTTATAAGGTTTACAGAAGGGTTTTGGGCTAGCCCAGTACATACATGCTGATACAAACCTGCAAGTAAGGCAGTGCATGTTAGCATTACCGTAATTTATAGGGTTTATAGAAGGGTTTTGGGCTAGCCCAGTACATACATGCTGATACAAACCTGCAAGTAAGGCAGTGCATGTTAGCATTACCGTAATTTATAGGGTTTATAGAAGGGTTTTGGGCTAGCCCAGTACAGACATGCTGATACAAACCTCCAAGTAAGGCAGTGCATGTTAGCATTACCGTAATTTATAGGGTTTATAGAAGGGTTTTGGGCTATCCCAGTACATACATGCTGATACAAACCTGCAAGTAAGGCAGTGCATGTTAGCATTACCGTAATTTATAGGGTTTATAGAAGGGTTTTGGGCTAGCCCAGTACATACATGCTGATACAAACCTCCAAGTAAGGCAGTGCATGTTAGCATTACCGTAATTTATAGGGTTTATAGAAGGGTTTTGGGCTAGCCCAGTACATACATGCTGATACAAACCTGCAAGTAAGGCAGTGCATGTTAGCATTACCGTAATTTATAGGGTTTACAGAAGGGTTTTGGGCTAGCCCAGTACATACATGCTGATACAAACCTGCAATTAAGGCAGTGCATGTTAGCATTACCGTAATTTATAGGGTTTACAGAAGGGTTTTGGGCTAGCCCAGTACAGACATGCTGATACAAACCTCCAAGTAAGGCAGTGCATGTTAGCATTACCGTAATTTATAGGGTTTATAGAAGGGTTTTGGGCTAGCCCACTACATACATGCTGATACAAACCTCCAAGTAAGGCAGTGCATGTTAGCATTACCGTAATTTATAGGGTTTATAGAAGGTTTTTGGGCTAGCCCAGTACATACATGCTGATACAAACCTGCAAGTAAGGCAGTGCATGTTAGCATTACCGTAATTTATAGGGTTTATAGAAGGGTTTTGGGCTAGCCCAGTACATACATGCTGATACAAACCTCCAAGTAAGGCAGTGCATGTTAGCATTACCGTAATTTATAGGGTTTATAGAAGGGTTTGGGGCTAGCCCAGTACGTGCTGATGCAAACCTGCAAGTAAGGCATGCAGTATTTATGTTAGCATTACTGTTTATAGGTTTAACATCCAACACATAGATTACATGTACTGGATATTACAGGGCTCTCACTTTTCCACAAATTCACAGATTTCCACGAGATGTTATCATCAGACATGGGACTTTTCCAAATTTTTTCGGAAATCCGAATTTTTTCCATGCATTTTGGTTATTTTTTAGATCAGTGCAAATTTGTTGAGTAAATTTTTTTAATTATGGTGCGTGTTTACATGTTGAATTTTACATTTTTCTTGACCTCATTGCTTACACTATAAGATGAATGTAGGTGTTTTGTGAAGTTCTCATTGCTTACACTATAAGATGAATGTAGGTGTTTTGTGAAGTTCTCATTGCTTACACTATAAGATGAATGTAGGTGTTTTGTGAAGTTCTCATTGCTTACACTATAAGATGAACGTAGGTGTTTTGTGAAGTTCTCATTGCTTACACTATAAGATGAACGTAGGTGTTTTGTGAAGTTCTCATTGCTTACACTATAAGATGAATGTAGGTGTTTTGTGAAGTTCTCATTGCTTACACTATAAGATGAATGTAGGTGTTTTGTGAAGTTCTCATTGCTTACACTATAAGATGAATGTAGGTGTTTTGTGAAGTTCTCATTGCTTACACTGTAAGATGAATGTAGGTGTTTTGTGAAGTTCCCCCACATAAAAATATACTGATTGCGAGTTGCAAGTCCTGGACTTGTTGCTTTCCTAGGATTTGATCGCAACCTAGTCTCATGTCTGAAAAATGAGAATCTGCAAAAAAAAAATATTTCCGCCAAAAACAATTCAGGGCAAAAAATTTTAAAAAGCGGCAGTGAAATCTGCAGAGCGGTGGTCGCGTTTTCCGGAATCTAGCAGATGACATGGGGTCATTCAGGACAGCTTGTGTAGACTCTCCTTCGTGAGAGCGGGAAGTCGCCATTTTATCTACCCGTGAGGGAGGCAAAATGTCACGTCCCGACATCGTGCGTCAGCAAGACACTGCAAAAGTGAACGAGATCGACAAAAGTTGTACGAACAAGTGGTGTTGGCCATGGTTGGACTGGGAAGAAGGTCTTTATTGCTTTCCAAGCAGGGAAAACTAACTGTTCCCTTTGTCGCATCGAAGTGCCTGCCCCCCCCCCCCCCCCAGTCCAGTGGTACAAGACGACCCCCCCCCCCCTTTCTCTCCCCAGTCGTGGTTAGACCGGGAAGGTCTTTATTGGTTTGCAAGCAGGGAAAACTGTTCCCTTTGTCATGTCAAAGTGCCTGCCCCCTGTTCTAGTGGTACACCCCCCCCCCCCCCCAATGTCATTTAATTTTTCACAGTCCAGTGGTAACAACCTCCCCCCACCCCCACCCCCACCTCCCTGAGAATTTTAGAGATTTTGCTTTTCCTCAATGGGAGCCCTGGTACTAGCTTGTTAACACATTTCAGGCGTGCTGTGTCTGGATACGTGGTTGTACGATGCATATTTGCATGAGCCATGCATGGAATAAGTGAAAGCAATGAATTTAAAGAAGTTAAAAGTTAGTTTTTGTGTGAATACCTGGTTTATTTACCTTCAACCTATGTTTATTTTATTTTATTATTTTCCTGAGACAAGATGCTGCCATTTCCCATCTAATGGGGTTAACCCTTTTAGCCCCAATGCCTTGTGGCAGGAGATGTAATCACCATGATAATTCAAGGGTAGTGCCAGATGAGCTGGGTGCCTGAAGGCGCCAAGCTCTTCTGTCACTTCCCTTGCTTTATCATGGTCGATCCATCTCCCGCAAATGTACGTAGTCAGGTAATCCTCTACAGTTTGGGAAATGTACGTAGTCAGGCAACACCTCTACAGTTTGGGAAATGTACGTAGTCGTTGGGTAACACCTCTACAGTTTGGGAAATGTACGTAGTCATTAGGTAACACATCTACAGTTTGGGAAATGTACGTAGTCGTCAGGTAACACCTCTACAGTTTGGGAAATGTACGTAGTCGTCAGGTAACACCTCTACAGTTTGGGAAATGTACGTAGTCGTCAGGTAACACCTCTACAGTTTGGCAAATGTACGTAGTCGTCAGGTAACACCTCTACAGTTTGGGAAATGTACGTAGTCGTCGGGTAACACCTCTACAGTTTGGGAAATGTACGTAGTCGTCAGGTAACACCTCTACAGTTTGGGAAATGTACGTAGTCATTAGGTAACACCTCTACAGTTTGGGAAATGTACGTAGTCGTCAGGTAACACCTCTACAGTTTGGGAAATGTACGTAGTCGTCAGGTAACACCTCTACAGTTTGGGAAATGTACGTAGTCGTCAGGTAACACCTCTACAGTTTGAGAAATGTACGTAGTCGTCAGGTAACACCTCTACAGTTTGGGAAATATACGTAGTCGTTAGGTAACACCTCTACAGTTTGGGAAATGTACGTAGTCGTTAGGTAACACCTCTACAGTTTGGGAAATGTACGTAGTCGTCAGGTAACACCTCTACAGTTTGGGAAATGTATGTAGTCGTCAGGTAGCACCTCTACAGTTTGGGAAATGTACATAGTCGTCAGGTAACACCTCTACAGTTTGGGAAATGTACGTAGTCGTCAGGTAAAGTCGTTAGGTAACACCTCTACAGTTTGGGAAATGTACATAGTCGTCAGGTAACACCTCTACAGTTTGGGAAATGTACATAGTCGTCAGGTAACACCTTTACAGTTTGGGAAATGTACGTAGTCATCAGGTAACACCTCTACAGTTTGGGAAATGTACGTAGTCGTTAGGTAACACCTCTACAGTTTGGGAAATGTACGTAGTCGTTAGGTAACACCTCTACAGTTTGGGAAATGTACGTAGTCGTCGGGTAACACCTCTACAGTTTGGGAAATGTACGTAGTTGTCAGGTAACACCTCTACAGTTTGGGAAATGTACGTAGTCATCAGGTAACACCTCTACAGTTTGGGAAATGTACGTAGTCGTCGGGTAACACCTCTACAGTTTGGGAAATGTACGTAGTCGTCAGGTAACACCTCTACAGTTTGGGAAAAGTACGTAGTCGTTAGGTAACACCTCTACAGTTTGGGAAATGTACGTAGTCGTCGGGTAACACCTCTACAGTTTGGGAAATGTACGTAGTCGTCGGGTAACACCTCTACAGTTTGGGAAATGTACGTAGTCGTTAGGTAACACCTCTACAGTTTGGGAAATGTACGTAGTCGTCGGGTAACACCTCTACAGTTTGGGAAATGCAGTCTTGGGGTTAAAAAGGGTTAATACATTATCTTGAATCGTTTGCTTGTGTTTTCTCACCTTCTGTATTGCACTGACTGTAAAGGTGTCACCCCGTATTGCACTGACTGCCTTATCTAAAGGTTTAACCTTATCGTCATATTGCACTGACTGCCTTATCTAAAGGTCTAACCTTATTGTCGTATTGCACTGACTGCCTTATCTAAAGGTCTAACCTTATTGTCATATTGCACTGACTGCCTTATCTAAAGGTCTAACCTTATTGTCATATTGCACTGACTGCCTTATCTAAAGGTCTAACCTTATTGTCATATTGCACTGACTGCCTTATCTAAAGGTCTAACCTTATTGTCATATTGCACTGACTGCCTTATCTAAAGGTCTAACCTTATTGTCATATTGCACTGACTGCCTTATCTAAAGGTCTAACCTTATTGTCATATTGCACTGACTGCCTTATCTAAAGGTCTAACCCTGTGGTACAGCCTCTGATGTGTTGATAGTGTCGGTGGCTGCATGTACTAGGGGCTAAAGGTGATATTCTTGTTCAGTGTACATTGTCTTTGTCATAGAAACTGCTGTATACACACACACACTTACACTTTCCAACTTGCGGACAGCAAAACCTGTTTTGAATGACCAGACTTTCCTACTTATGGACAGCAAAACCTGTATGTACACCAGAGTGAGCTAACTGTCCGCTGTGGAATACAGTGTTTAGCACCTTTGCAATCATCTCCTTATTGTGATGAAGATGAAGCATGTTGACTTTACACCTGGTTCATTCCAGACACACCCGGCACCAGCGACACTCGGCCCACAACCACCCCACCCCACCCCCACCCCCACCCCCACCCCCACCCTCACCCTGCTGGGCACAAAAGGAGGAAGCTGATCATCTCGGGCTCTCTATTTGCCAAGAAGGAGAAGCCAGAAAACGATGAAGAAAAGGCAAAGAAATGTCAAGCGCCGGAGACACAAGTGAAACCGCTGAAAAAGAACAAAGAGGGGGGCAAGGTATGCACATGAACCCAAATACTGAAACCCCTACATGCATGTCAACACAGCAGAACAAAGAGGGTGAGGGGGTGGGGGGGGGGGGCAAGGTATGCACATGAACCTAAATATTGAGACCCCTACATGCATGTCCAAACAGCAGAACAAAGAGGGTGAGGGGGGGCGGGGGGGGGGGGGGCAAGGTATGCACATGAACCTAAATATTGAGACCCCTACATGCTTGTCAACACTGCAGTTTCGAGCGGCCACCATTTTTTAAATAGAGATTTCATGACGTGGCCATTTAAATGATGCTCTTTAACTTGATTATGTCCACTGCCTCATGTCCCAAACTTTGGAGGTGTCACCTAATGATTATGTACCAGTTGCAGGAGATGGATCAACCATGATATTTTAAGGATAGCGCTGGATTAGCTGGGTGCCTGATGAGGCCAAGCTAATCTGGCACTGCCCTTGAATTATCATATTGGATCCTGCTCCTGCAGTGGTGACTAGGGGCTACACGGGTCAATGAGAGCTGCCAGTGTTGGCCTGTCAAGACATCCCTGTCAAGACATCCCTGTCAAGGCACCCCTGTCAGGACACCCCTGTCAAGACACCCCTGTCAAGACATCCCTGTCAAGACATCCCTGCCAGGACACCCCTGTCAAGACATCCCAGTTAAGACACCCCTGTCAAGACATCCCAGTCAGGACACCCCTGTCAGGACATCCCTGTCAAGACACCCCTGTCAAGACATCCCTGTCAAGACATCCCCGTCAGGACATCCCTGTCAGGACACCCCTGTCAAGGCACCCCTGTCAGGACACCCCTGTCAAGACACCCCTGTCAAGACATCCCTATCAAGACATCCCTGCCAGGACATCCCTGCCAGGACACCCCTGTCAAGACATCCCAGTCAAGACACCCCTGTCAAGACATCCCAGTCAGGACACCCCTGTCAGGACATCCCTGTCAAGACACCCCTGTCAAGACATCCCTGTCAAGACATCCCTGTCAAGACATCCCCGTCAGGACATCCCTGTCAGGACATCCCTGTCAGGACATCCCTGCCAGGACACCCCTGTCAAGACATCCCAGTCAAGACACCCCTGTCAAGACATCCCAGTCAGGACACCCCTGTCAGGACATCCCTGTCAAGACACCCCTGTCAAGACATCCCTGTCAAGACATCCCCGTCAGGACATCCCCGTCAGGACATCCCTGTCAGGACACCCCTGTCAAGACACCCCTGTCAAGACATCCCTATCAAGACATCCCTGCCAGGACATCCCTGCCAGGACACCCCTGTCAAGACATCCCAGTCAAGACACCCCTGTCAAGACATCCCAGTCAGGACACCCCTGTCAGGACATCCCTGTCAAGACACCCCTGTCAAGACATCCCTGTCAAGACATCCCTGTCAAGACATCCCCGTCAGGACATCCCTGTCAGGACATCCCTGTCAGGACATCCCTGTCAGGACACCCCTGTCAGGACATCCCTGTCAGGACACCCCTGTCAAGACATCCCTATCAAGACACCCCTGTCAAGACATCCCTTTCAGGACACCCCTGTCAAGACACCCCTGTCAAGACATCCCTGTCAAGACATCGCTGTCAAGACATCCCTGTCAGGACATCCCTGCCAGGACACCCCTGTCAGGACATTCCTGTCAAGACACCCCTGTCAAGACATCCCTGTCGAGACATCCCCGTCAGGACATCCCTGTCAGGACATCCCTGTCAGGACACCCCTGTCAGGACACCCCTGTCAAGACATCCCTGTCAGGACACCCCTGCCAAGACATCCCTATCAAAACACCCCTGTCAAGACATCCCTTTCAGGACACCCCTGTCAAGACATCCCTGCCAGGACATGCCTGTCAAGACATCCATGTCAAGACATCCCTGCCAGGACATCCCTTTCAGGACACCCCTGTCAAGACATCCCTGTCAGGACATGCCTGTCAAGGCATCCCTGTCAAGACATCCCTGCCAGGACACCCCTGTCAAGACACCCCTGTCAAGACATCCCTGTCAGGACACCCCTGCCAAGACATCCCTGTCAAGACATCCCTGTCAGGACACCCCTGTCAAGACACCCCTGTCAAGACATCCCTGTCAAGACTTCCCCACCAGGACATCCCCGTCAGGACATCCCTGTCAGGACACCCCTGTCAAGACATCCCTGTCAGGACACCCCTGTCAAGACATCCCTATCAAGACACCCCTGTCAAGACATCCCTTTCAGGACATCCCTGTCAAGACATCCCTGTCAAGACATCCATGCCAGAACACCCCTGTCAGGACATCTCTGCCAAGACACCCCTGTCAAGACATCCCTGTCAAGACATCCCCATCAGGACATCACTGCCAGGACATCACTGCCAGAACATCCCTGTCAGGACATCCCTGTCAAGACATCCCTGTCAGGACATCCCTGTCAGGACATCCCTATCAATACACCTCTGTCAAGACATCCCTTTCAGGACATCCCTGTCAAGACATCCCTGTCAGGACACCCCTGTCAAGACACCCCTGTCAAGACATCCCTGTCAGGACACCCCTGCCAAGACATCCCTGTCAGGACATCCCTGTCAGGACACCCCTGTCAAGACATCCCTGTCAAGACATCCCTGCCAGGACATCTCTGTCAAGACATCCCTGTCAGGACACCCCTGCCAAGACATCCCTGTCAGGACACCCCTGCCAAGACATCCCAGTCAGGACACCCCTGTCAAGACATCCCTGCCAGGACACCCCTGTCAAGACATCCCTGCCAGGACACCCCTGTCAAGACATCCCTGTCAAGACACCCCTGTCAAGACACCCCTGTCAGGACACCCCTGTCAGGACACCCCTGTCAAGACATCCCTGTCAAGACATCCCTGTCAAGACATCCCTGTCAGGACACCCCTGTCAAGACACCCCTGTCAAGACATCCCTGTCAGGACACCCCTGTCAAGACATCCCTATCAAGACACCCTTGTCAAGACATCCCTGTCAGGACACCCCTGTCAAGACATCCCTGTCAGGACACCCCTGTCAAGACATCCCTGTCAAGACATCCCTGTCAGGACACCCCTGTCAGGACACCCCTGTCAAGACACGCCTGTCAAGACATCCCTGTCAGGACATCCCTGTCAAGACACCCCTGTCAGGACACCCTTGTCAGGACACTCCTGTCAAGACATCCCTGTCAAGACATCCCTGTCAAGACATCCCTGCCAAAACATCCCCGTCAGGACATCCATGTCAGGACATCCCTGCCGGGACATTCCTGTCGAGACATCCCTGTCAAGACACCCCTGTCAGGACATCCCTGCCGGGACATTCCTGTCAAGACATCCCTGTCAGGACACCCCTGTCAAAACATCCCTGTCAGGACACCCCTGTCAAGACATCCCTATCAAGACACCCCTGTCAAGACATCCCTGTCAGGACACCCCTGTCAAGACATCCCTACCAAGACACCCATGTCAAGACATCCCTGTCAGGACACCCCTGTCAAGACATCCCTGTCAGGACACCCCTGTCAAGACATCCCTATCAAGACATCCCTGTCAGGACACCCCTGTCAGGACACCCCTGTCAAGACAGCCCTGTCAAGACATCCCTGTCAAGATCCCCCTGTCAGGACACCCCTGTCAAGACATCCCTGTCAGGACACCCCTGTCAAGACATCTCTGTCAGGACACCCCTGTCAAGACATCCCTGTCAAGACATCCCTGTCAAGACACCCCTGTCAGGACACCCCTATCAAGACATCCCTTGGGAGAGCACCTGTCGTTTACAACTTGTTTCTCTCTTAACCCTTTTAGCCCCAAGGTCCCATTTCTCAAAGTTTGGAGGTGTTGCCTAATGACTATGTACCAGTTGTAGGATAATTCAGGGGTAGTGCCCTGAATTATCATGATCAATCCACCTCCTGCTGCAGGGTCCCGAGGCTAAAAGGGTTAAAAAAGGTTGCTAAAAATGGTTGTACTGTATAGACAGGCATCAGAACTGTCCGATTTTCGGCGATTTTCCGATTTTCCTGGCCCCTGTTTAATAACACTTTTGACTTGGAAATGGCTTTAAATAACTCTACAATTCTTCAAAATCGCCGTTTTCCGATTTTTTTTGGGTGAACAGTTCTGATACCTGATAGAGAATTGGGTCCTACCTAGAGTTGTTGGTTGTACTGTATCGAGAATTGGGTCCTACATAGAGTTGGTTGTACTTTATAGAGAATTGGGTCCTACCTAGAGTTGTTGGTTGTACTGTATAGAGAATTGGGTCCTACTTAGAGTTGGTTGTACTGTATAGAGAATTGTGTCCTACCTAGAGTTGTTGGTTGTACTGTATAGAGAATTGGGTCCTACCTAGAGTTGTTGGTTGTACTGTATAGAGAATTGGGTCCTACCTAGAGTTGGTTGTACTGTATAGAGAATTGGGTCCTACCTAGAGTTGGTTGTGCTGTATCGAGAATTGGGTTCTACCTAGAGTTGTTGGTTGTACTGTATGGAGAATTCAGTCCTACCTAGAGTTGGTTGTACTGTATAGAGAATTGGGTCCTACCTAGAGTTGGTTGTGCTGTATCGAGAATTGGGTTCTACCTAGAGTTGTTGGTTGTACTGTATGGAGAATTCAGTCCTACCTAGAGTTGGTTGTACTGTATAGAGAATTGGGTCCTACCTAGAGTTGGTTGTACTGTATAAAGAATTGGGTCCTACCTAGACTTGGTTGCACTGTATCGAGAATTGGGTTCTACCTAGAGTTGTTGGTTGTACTGTATAGAGAATTGGGTCCTACCTAGAGTTGGTTGTACTGTTTAGAGAATTGGGTCCTACCTAGAGTTGTTGTTTGTACTGTATAGAGAATTGGGTCCTACCTAGAGTTGGTTGTACTGTATAGAGAATTGGGTCCTACCTAGAGTTGCTTGTACTGTATAGAGTATTGGGTCCTACCTAGAGAATGCCCGATTTGTTGGTGGTCAGACCATGCTGTTTGTTGTTCTTTTTGTTGTATGCAAAACTATTAGATTGTTGAAACCTAGCAAATAAAGCACTGATAGTAAAGGTTAAAGGACTGTAAGTAAAGAGGGTTAAAACACTGACAGTAAAGAGGGTTAAAGCACTGACAGTAAAGAGGGTTAAAGGACTGTAAGTAAAGAGTGTTAAAACACTGACAGTAAAGAAGGTTAAAGCACTGACAGTAAAGAAGGTTAAAACACTGACAGTAAAGAGGGTTAAAACACTGACAGTAAAGAAGGTTAAAGCACTGACAGTAAAGAAGGTTAAAACACTGACAGTAAAGAAGGTTAAAACACTGACAGTAAAGAGGGTTAAAACACTGACAGTAAAGAGGGTTAAAGCACCGACAGTAAAGAAGGTTAAAGCACTGACAGTAAAGAGGGTTAAAGCACTGACAGTAAAGAGGGTTAAAACACTGACAGTAAAGAAGGTTAAAGCACTGATAGTAAAGAGGGTTAAAGCACTGACAGTAAAGAGGGTTAAAGCACTGACAGTAAAGAGGGTTAAAGCACTGACAGTAAAGAGGGTTAAAGCACTGATAGTAAAGAAGGTTAAAGCACTGACAGTGAAGAGGGTTAAAGCACTGACAGTAAAGAAGGTTAAAGCACTGACAGTAAAGAGGGTTAAAGCACTGATAGTAAAGAAGGTTAAAGCACTGACAGTGAAGAGGGTTAAAGCACTGACAGTAAAGAAGGTTAAAGCACTGACAGTAAAGAGGGTTAAAACACTGACAGTAAAGAAGGTTAAAGCACTGACAGTAAAGAAGGTTAAAGCACTGACAGTAAAGAGGGTTAAAGCACTGACAGTAAAGAAGGTTAAAGCAATGACAGTAAAGAGGGTTAAAGCACTGACAGTAAAGAAGGTTAAAGCACTGACAGTAAAGAGGGTTAAAGCACTGACAGTAAAGAGGGTTAAAGCAGTGACAGTAAAGAGGGTTAAAGCAATGACAGTAAAGAAGGTTAAAGCACTGACAGTAAAGAGGGTTAAAGCTCTGACAGTAAAGAAAGTTAAAGCACTGACAGTAAAGAGGGTTAAAGCACTGACAGTAGACTTCTGACTTGCCTAGACGGTTGAGTGCCAAGTTTTAACTCTTTCGAGACGTGTCGCATCTGGATTTGCGGCCTTAGGCCGCGAATCTGGATGCGACACGACTCGAAAGAGTTAACTTCTGGTGTGGTGTTATTTTCAACAGCTGTTGTGTATTGTAATTGTTTGTCAAATGTATGTTCTTTGCTATGCTGTTTTCCACAGTTCTCTTTTGATGATATAGTTATTTATATGTCAAGATTAATTTCTAAGGGTATACTGTTGTTCTGTTTGCTAGGTGAAGCAGGAGGTGAAGGTGGAGGCACCATCAGGGGCGGAAGACAAAATACCTGGTATGGAAGCCAGCTGCCAGACGGAGGTAGCAACCTGTTCTGAGCCCCCAGGTATGTTTATTGTGGATGGTGCCAGGACAGTTGGAACTCAATGAACCTCAAGGTGGACATTGCAAATGGTTGACTGAACTCTACAGTACACCGAGGACTGACTGAACTCTACAGTACACCCACGACTGACTGAACTCTACAATACACCGAGGACTGACTGAACTCTACCTTACACCAACGTTTGATGGAACTCTACTGTACACCGCTGGCTAACTGAACTCTACAGTACACCGAGGACTGACTGAACTCTACAGTACACCGAGGACTGACTGAACTCTACAGTACACCGAGGACTGACTGAACTCTACAGTACACCGACGACTGACTGAACTCTACTGTACACCGACGACTGACTGAACTCTACAGTACACCGACGACTGACTGAACTCTACAGTACACCGACGACTGACTAAACTCTACTGTACACCGACAACTGACTGAACTCTACCTTACACCAACGTTTGATGGAACTCTACTGTACACCGCTGGCTAACTGAACTCTACAGTACACCGAGGACTGACTGAACTCTACAGTACACCGAGGACTGACTGAACTCTACAGTACGCCGAGGACTGACTGAACTCTACAGTACACCGATGACTGACTGAACTCTACCGTACACCGATGACTGACTGAACTCTACTGTACACCGACGACTGACTGAACTCTACCGTACACCGACGACTGACTGAACTCTACCGTACACCGAGGACTGACTGAACTCTACAGTACACCGACGACTGACTGAACTCTACAGTACACCGACGACTGACTGAACTCTACAGTACACCGACGACTGACTGAACTCTACACAGACGACTGACTGAACTCTACAGTACACCGACGACTGACTGAACTCTACAGTACACCGATGACTGACTGAACTCTACTGTACACCGACGACTGACTGAACTCTACCTTACACCAACGTTTGATGGAACTCTACTGTACACCACTGGCTAACTGAACTCTACAGTACACCTAGGACTGACTGAACTCTACAGTACACCGACGACTGACTGAACTCTACCGTACACCGATGACTGACTGAACTCTACTGTACACCGACGACTGACTGAACTCTACAGTACACCGACGACTGACTAAACTCTACCGTACACCGACGACTGACTGAACTCTACAGTACACCGACGACTGACTGAACTCTACAGTACACCGACGACTGACTGAACTCTACAGTACACCGACAACTGACTGAACTCTACACAGACGACTGACTGAACTCTACAGTACACCGACAACTGACTGAACTCTACAGTACACCAACGACTGACTGAACTCTACAGTACACTGACGACTGACTGAACTCTACAGTACACCGACTGACTGACTGAATTCTACAGTACACCGACGACTGACTGAACTCTACAGTACACTGATGACTGACTGAACTCTACACAGACGACTGACTGAACTCTACAGTACACCGACGACTGACTGAACTCTACACAGACGACTGACTGAACTCTACCGTACACCGACGACTGACTGAACTCTACAGTACACCGACGACTGACTGAACTCTACACTGACAACTGACAACTCTACAGTACACCGACGACTGACTGAACTCTACACTGACGATTGACAACTCTACAGTACACTGACGACTGACTGAACTCTACACCGACGACTGACTGAACTCTACAGTACACCGACGACTGACTGAACTTAAGAGAGCTTGGGTAGGCCAGGCATTGTGTCTACATACTGACGTACTGATAATAATGAATGTTAAGAGAGCTTGGGCAGGGTAGGCATTGTGTCTAGTGAAGGGCTGGGACACTAGGGATCATAAAGATGTCATTCCTAAATCATTGTTTTCTCAAAACAACATTACCGATGACATTACTGTTAGGAATACTGATCTAGCTAGCCTAATTTTAGCCAAAATTGTTGCATGCCCACATGGCAGGGGAGGTAACAAGGGGCGCTATAAGCTAGGCAGTTCCCTGGGTGGCCTCCCTTCCATCCTCATCCGGTCACACAGCTACCGGAATCGCCAGTCCCCTGGGTGGCCTCCCTTCCATCCTCATCCGGTCACACAGCTACCGGAATCGCCATTCTGTTCTTCGCTGAGCCGTAGGAAGGTTGCGTGCCTACTCTCTGCATCTGGACTTGTTTAGTGTGACCGGTTGGGACTGAAGGCTTGTGGCTTGTGCTCTGCTTTGGCTGGGGCTCACTAGCGACGGAGTTCTCACTGGACCTTGTACTATGCCAGGGACTTACCGACGAGCAACCGGTCGACTTGGGCGGCTCTACTTCTCGTTGGTCCCGGCAGCGCTGCCTCGCCTGCCTCTCTGGCTTGACTAAGTATAACCTCGGTTAGTGCCCACGACCGGCGCTCAGGGGGGTTGGATAGCGCCGGGCGTCGGCACTGGTCGTGTTGCGGATTCGTTTTTGAAACTCGTACACGCGTTAGCATTGGTGCGTGACTTCGGGAGCCACGCTCGTTCGCTGGTCTCTGTGTATATTTTGCAGTGGTCAAGTTCGCACCGGCACGAGATATAGGGACTTCCAGTGGCTGTGTGACTGCTCACAGGATGTCTGCTTACCATGCTGGGCTTGCGCCTCCACTCTACTGTGCGATGACTGCAACCCCGGTGGGAGGAGCAGCGGTCACAGCTTGGCGTTATGTCGCGGGAACGACCGACCCCAGCCTGGGAGCGGACGCCTACTACTGCCTTGACCCCTTCAGTGGAGGTGACGCTTCGGACACTCACGGCTCGGGACGCACGCGCGGATCCGGAGCCTAGGGCTACAGTCGGAGGGTTCGTCAGCTCGCTGCAGTTGAGACACCGAGCCTGGCCAACGTGCTACTCCGACTACAGTGGAGGTGACGCTTTGGACACTCACGGCTCGGGACGCACGCGCGGATCCGGAGCCTAGGGCTACAGTCGGAGGGTTCGTCAGCTCGCTGCAGTTGAGACACCGAGCTTGGCCAACGTGCTACTCCGACTACAGTGGAGGTGACGCTTTGGACACTCACGGCTCGGGACGCACGCGCGGATCCGGAGCCTAGGGCTACAGTCGGAGGGTTCGTCAGCTCGCTGCAGTTGAGACACCGAGCCTGGCCAACGTGCTACTCCGACTACAGTGTTCGTCAACTCGCTGGTTATACGGTACCCCGAGCTTGGCCAGCACCGGACGGCTACAGGGTTCGTCAGCTCGCTGGTTTTCACCGAGCTGGCCAACTATGTCCGTGGACCGCCACGCGTCTACGCCCGTGAACCAGTCCAAGCAAGCGCAAGCCTTCTGATACGGAGGTCAGTAATTTTAACTTACTAGGCTTATAACTGTTCCCTCGGCACAGGTGCTTAGTGACGAGTCATGAAAAAGACGATTCGAGCTTGCAATATCGCATGAACAAGCTCCCGTTCAGCTAGTTTGTTTTGTTTTTGGCGATTAGGTACCTGACGGCCGTCCTAACGCACGTTAGAGGAGGATGAGCGTCCTCGTTCACTTTTCGACAGGTCTCCACCAAGTATAGCTTAATGCCTCATAGCACAGTCAGTTAGACTCCCAGTCAAAGACATGTCACGTAGTAGGCGAGCAGTGATAGGCTCGCATTGTGTAACGACATTGGCACTCACATTAGTACTCGTGCCACGCCTTTACCATAGCTGACACTTAGTTCGCTTCCAGCTGCCAGAGAGATAAGGCGCCGCGAGGTCACATTCCACTCTCGCCGCTCATTCTATTTATATCACACTTGGTACTGTGGGGTACACACGGCTCTACAGTGTGACCGGCGCTCTGCCGCTATAACAACTACCTACTGGTTTGTATTCATAACACATCTCTGCCTAAAGTGACTGTTGTGGAAGCAACATCGTTCAAAAGTTGAAATTCTCACCTACACACAGATACCAAACATGACAACATTACGACTTACACTTGTGTAGCAGGTTATGATGAAAATAAAGGGAACGCGAATTTGTTGATGTATGATGTCGGTGTTTGTTGTGAAATTGACAAAGTTCCCACAGCCATAACACGAAGACGTAACTTTTCCCAACGAAACACACTTGCATGCATAAGGGTCAGCATGCCTACAGTAAGTATCACTTACCGGATTTTCGTTCCATGGTGGGGGACGGAAGCAGGAGGGTGGTTAATGAGGTCACTGACAGGTCGCGTGTTGTGCGGTACACGGTGTGACCGGTGCTCTGCCGCTACCTACTGGTTTCTATTCATAACACAAATCTGCCTGAAGTGACTGTTGTGGAAGCAACATCGTTCAAAAGTTGAAATTCTCACCTACACACTGATACCAAACATGACAACATTACGACTTGCACTTGTGTAGCAGGTTATGATGAAAATAAAGGGAACGCAAATTTGTTGATTTATGATGTCGGTGTTTGTTGTAAAATTGACAAAGTTCCCACAGCCATAACACAAAGACGTAACTTTTCCCAAGGATACACACTTGCATGCATAAGGGTCAGCATGCCTACAGTAAGTATCACTTACCGGATTTTCGTTCCATGGTGGGGGATGGAAGCAGGAGGGTAATTAATGAGGTCACTGACAGGTGTCGACAGACAAGTTCCAGACATCCGCCTTAGTGTACACTCCCGGAATTGGGGAAAGAGAGGGCTTAGTTACATGGATACTATTGGAGGAGATAGCCAAGTTTCTTTCTTGGGAAATAGTGTAACACTAACAGTCAAGCTTGTAAATGTACTTTTGATTTAACTTTTGATCATGATGGAGTCTGATGAAACGCGTACAGTCTGTGTACACAGGTGTGTTCCATGCAATGCATTGTGCAGAATATGTGGCGAGAGATCACAAAAGAAACACAGTGATAAAAAGTCATTTCTTTGTATCAATTATGAACACTTACTCCACAAGTGTTATGGAATTAATATCCAGGAAGACAAAGACATGATGCACTCAAAAACAATGTGTAGGAGTTGCTATAGTCGGATGAAACGGATAGACTCGACTGAAACACGCGTGTCCGAGGAGACAACGCGAAATGCGGCGTCTGATATTGCCTCATCACAACACATTTGGACCATGTTCGATCCAAATACGAGTGTTGAAAAGAAGAATGTGTCGCGTGTGTTCACTTCATGCAGCTAGGTAAAGGAGGACGACCAGCAAAGCGGGGTTCGCGGCATGGGTGTGAAACGATCGTTTCAATCTGCGGAATGTGACACTCATAACACTGACACTAATAACAGCACTAATAATGTTTCTCACAAAATGCCGGTGAAGAGCAAGAATGAATCAATGCAAGACATCAATGACAAGATTGCAAACTACATGCGTTTTTTTCGAAGTACTTTTCCAGCCAGTAGCATCATTCCGAAACAACATATCCTGGAATGTCACTGCATTGAATTTATGACAAAGTGGGGATTTGGTTTGGCGCTTCATGGTGAGCAGGGAGGTGAAGAGAGTCACGCTACCATTAACATTCTAAAGAGCAGGACATATGGCTTGCAGACAGAGGAGGAAAAACTCAGACTGCTCATAACCGAGCACATGACACTCGTGTCACCCGTCCTCCACTCCGTCATTCCTCCAGTAGTCAAACAGAAACAAATTCTCGCATAGACGGCGCCGGAGTTGTCAGTGTATCTGTGAACAGAAACTCGGTATTCGGTTCTTATGTCTAGTGCGTCAGAAAATGTGTTAAACCTCAAGGTATGTTTAAAAACACTGTTGAATATTGTGACCTGTTATGGACTGATCAGATTTCGGGATGGCAATAGCAGTCTATTGAGTACCGAAACGGCTGCGGGCTAGAAATGCCAGAACACGCGACCTGTCAGTGACCTCATTAACCACCCTCCTGCTTCCGTCCCCCACCATGGAACGAAAATCCGGTAAGTGATACTTACTGTAGGCATGCTGACCCTTATGCATGCAAGTGTGTTTCGTTGGGAAAAGTTACGTCTTCGTGTTATGGCTGTGGGAACTTTGTCAATTTCACAACAAACACCGACATCATACATCAACAAATTTGCGTTCCCTTTATTTTCATCATAACCTGCTACACAAGTGCAAGTCGTAATGTTGTCATGTTTGGTATCAGTGTGTAGGTGAGAATTTCAACTTTTGAACGATGTTGCTTCCACAACAGTCACTTCAGGCAGATTTGTGTTATGAATAGAAACCTGTAGGTAGCGGCAGAGCACCGGTCACACCGTGTACCGCACAACACGCGACCTGTCAGTAACCTCATTAACCACCCTCCTGCTTCCGTCCCCCACCATGGAACGAAAATCCGGTAAGTGATACTTACTGTAGGCATGCTGACCCTTATGCATGCAAGTGTGTTTCGTTGGGAAAAGTTACGTCTTCGTGTTATGGCTGTGGGAACTTTGTCAATTTCACAACAAACACCGACATCATACATCAACAAATTCGCGTTCCCTTTATTTTCATCATAACCTGCTACACAAGTGTAAGTCGTAATGTTGTCATGTTTGGTATCTGTGTGTAGGTGAGAATTTCAACTTTTGAACGATGTTGCTTCCACAACAGTCACTTTAGGCAGAGATGTGTTATGAATACAAACCAGTAGGTAGTTGTTATAGCGGCAGAGCGCCGGTCACACTGTAGAGCCGTGTGTACCCCACAGTACCAAGTGTGATATAAATAGAATGAGCGGGCGAGAGTGGAATGTGACCTCGCGGCGCCTTATCTCTCTGGCAGCTGGAAGTGAACTAAGTGCTAAGCGCCAGCACTGGCTGGTAAAGCCGTGGTGCGGGCAGACACGCACGCACGCTCACAACGCGGCGGTTACTTGACGGGACTCGTTAGCGACGCTTCCTCCCTCTCCCCAGGACTGTGGGAACTACCAGCCGCTGAGGGAGGAGATATGGCCAATGCCCGCCACTCTACAAGAGAATCTGTACGGGCCTGTGGAGGCACTACGGAAGACCACAGTTTCCTTTGAGAGCCAAACCCCAAGTGTGACGGCGTTTGAGAAGAAGAAGCTTCCTCCATCTTCGTACTCCGACGGCAGACTTCGTCGGCTGACTGGTACAGCTGCACACCAAGCGGGGCCAGCACCGGTCAGCTACAGGATTCGTCAACTCGCTGATTACCTCCTGGTCTGGGTTCAACGTTCTTGGACCGCCACGCGTCTACGCCCTTGAGCCCATCCCAGCTAAGCGCAAGCCGTTTTTATGGACGTCAGTAACGTGACCGTGCAGTGGCGGTTCCACCGCGCACCCTTCAGAGTGGCGCGGGTAGTTGCTCCCAGCTGGTCTCGGAGGGCTCTAGTGTGGTGTTGCTTCGCGACAACATCTCCGAAGCAGCCAGGCGCGGGACCGGCTCCCCGTTCCCTCCTCGGCAGGGAGGCCTGGACAGATACCATTGGGATAGCTACGAGGGACCTTGCAGGCAGATACTCCCGTGGTTGCAGTTGTTGGAGGTGCAGCGGACGCGCATCATTGCCTAGACGGTTTTTGTGCCCGGCGGCCTTCCTACTACGCTACGCGTTTGAGGCGACTCCGATGTTCGGCCAGTTCTCCTCTTATGGCGTGGAAGCGGCTTCCCCTGCGCCGCTGGGTTCGACCTCAAGCCTCGACCGATGAAAGCATGTACAAGTCTTGTCACCACACTTTCTGTGAGATACAGTCTGAGGGAAGAGATTCTGCGCAGCTCAAGGAACCAGCTCGGCAGACGCTACTGTTATGATCATGCTTGGAGAGCGTCGAATCAGTCTTCACACCCAGATATTGACACAGTTCTGGAAGGAACGCTGCAGCCACCAATGTTTGCAAACTCGCTGTCAATCAGACTAAGGCGAGACTGAGAAAGGAAAGGGATGGGCTTCGTCGACGAACGGACCCCTCGGAGTGGTGCGACAACATAGACTACTTCCTTGCTTGGCCCTGGTTGCCCTGTTCACCAAAGGTAGCCTTTGGCGGC
Organism: Semisulcospira habei; assembly: GCA_036245525.1. Taxonomy (NCBI): domain Eukaryota; kingdom Metazoa; phylum Mollusca; class Gastropoda; family Semisulcospiridae; genus Semisulcospira; species Semisulcospira habei. The sequence goes on from BTPG01000001.1 coordinate 101,249,425, forward strand.
AGGTTTTTCTTGGTAAGAATAGTTCTAGGGTAGCGCCGGAGTGGCTTGGCGCCGCTAGGCTTCACGCTATTCTGGCTAGCCGCCCTTACGGCCTTGGGCGGTGTTCTTTCTTCTAGCGTAACCTGTACTTGCAGGGCTCTTGGTAGCCTCAGGTGGTTTTGAGTTAGAATGCGGCAGAGCGCTCCCCTCCCCACGACGGGTACCTCGTCCCTGCCTCAGCTCCGTGGCCGAGGCGATCTCAACCCTGGCAGCTCTTGGTTCGGTCACAGAGCGCCTCGCGCCATGCGCTGGGAGATGGACAGTCGTCACTCGCACCTAGAGGCTTCTCGGTGATGACAGTGGTTTTACTGCAGCGACTCAGGAGGCGCTGGCGTTACGGCTACGGGACGGAGTGGTGAGTCCTACAGGCCTGTGGTGTATGCTATTTTCGTCGCCCTGCTTCGCATGAAGACTACCCGAGCTCCTCGGGCCCGGTGCAGCCTATGGACTCGCTGTCAGCTTGGCCTGTCCGATGCTTCCCTCCACGTCTCCATGTACCCTCCTCTGGACGTTACCTGCGCTTCGCCTGCCGTGGACTGGTCTACCAGAACGCGCTTCTACCCGTCAGCCGGTACCTCAGCCCTGGGCTTCACCCGCTTCTGCCCGCCGTCATCACCAGGGCCGGACGGATGCCCGCGAGCCCTACGTCGGACTCCCTGGACCAGGTCTTCGCTCGCGAAACCAGGTGGAGGCCAGTTGGGCAGCGGTCCGAGATGTGCTACTAGCTTGGGCGCCAGTCTCTGCTCGACGTGGGTACACCCGACCTTGTGCCGTCCCGCCTCTTCGTTCTGGAGGTGGCTTGCACCAAGCTCAGCAAGGTGAAGTTCACAGTGCCAAGCGTCAGGGTTGGCGACCTGCCCTCGGACGGTGACTTCCGCCAGGGCGTGGCCGCAGCCTCTGGACCTGATGGTGTGAAGCGGACTTACTCCCCTTGGCCGCCTCTACTTCCCCCCGCTTCAGCGGCACCGTCTCCTATGATGGCCACCAGTGACGGGCGACCTCGTGGCTCCTGCGCTGGGCTTCCGTTGCTACTTCGTTGGGCGGGGCCGGGCTGGTGCGTCGGGAGTTCCCCTCTACTCGCCTCCTGCCCGGCTGTCCTGGGGCGTCGACCCAGCCCTCATGGTTAGGGCGCTCCCCTTCTTCGGCGGTTTGTCGCGGCCTCCGACTCCTGACCCCCCCCCCGGACCTCGCGGTCCAGCACTCCTACTGGTTAGGACGGAAGGCTGTCTGGCAAGCACTCAACGCGGGGGACGTCTACGTCACCTGCAGCTGTTCGTCCTACAGACAACCCCAGGGTGATCACCTACTTCCAGCAGCGAGGCTTGACGCGCCCCGCCCCTCGACCCTTCTACCAGCGGTTCCGGTCGTGTGATGTTCCCGTCTTCTCTCGGAGCCAGGCATACCGGGGTCATCCCTATGTCCTACCCATTTCCTCACGCGACACGGGCAGCTTCTACGCTCCATGTGGACCCTCTGGCCGGACAGCTTCGACGGATCGACACCCAGGGGGAGCACCCCAGGATCGACCTCTTCTCAACAAGGTGGATTCCCCAACTTCCTCCCTCTTCGTCTCCCCCATGCCAGATCCACTAGCCTGGGCAGTCGACACTCCTTCCTTCCTGGGACGGACTCGTCGCGTACGCCTACCCGCCGATGGTTCTCGTCCCCAAGGGCCTGCTCAAGAGCACAGATTGCAACGTAGTCTTGGTACTGGTGGCTTCCGTCGCCTGGACCAGGTCTTGGACCACCGACCTCCTAAACCTCGCCACAGCCCCGCGGCGGCTTCCCGCCTCACGCACGATGCTCAAGCTACTCGGCAGGCTCTGCCCTTCTCGGGCCCCGAGCGACTTCACCTCCACTTCTGGAATGGTGCTGCAAGCCCTCACCACTAGACGCTTCTCGCTTCAGTGGAGGAAGCTACTGCTACAGCCCGCGGACCCTTGACTGGGGGAGTTTGATGAAGTGGCGAGTCCTGTGTGACGAGGTGTGTCTCCCTCCCACAGAGCGGACGGTTCGGCTGGCCGAGTGCTGCGTTCTTCACTGTCCAACTTCAGGCACCTACCACCTTTTCACCTACCTAGCGGTGTCTGATGAGACGTACCGGCATGTGGGACGGCCCGACCTTGACAGCTGCAAGACCTGGCTGACCTTAGGGCGCGCTTCGATCGAGGGTTTCCGCCCCTCCACTCCCTCTTACCGCTATGGGACCTACCCGGGACGCGGACGTGGACCAACCCTACCCGCTTCAAACCACCTCAGTTGACGCGGGCATCGGACATGACGCGGAAAACAGGCTTCCTACTGGTTCTCGCCGCGCGGCCAGGGTCAGTGGGATACAAGCGTTTTCCACACGCCCACCATGCCTACAGTTCCGTACGGACGACGCTTGCAACTGCTGTCCGACCCGGCTTCCTTGCCTTGACCCTTCTCCTTGGCTGCCCCGCAGGTGGTCACCTTCCAGCCCTGGAGGGGTCCGGGCTCTACCCGAGAATCCAGACAGGCCCAGGTGAGAGCCTTACACGTGTCCCTGCGGCGGACCAAGCCGCCACGCAGGGGATGCACCCGCATTTCCCTCTCTCTGTCCCCAGGTAGACATCACGGCTCGGCCTAGACGATATCCTACTGGCTATGTTGAGTGATTCACTCCGCCTACCAAGATCTCACCCCTGCTGCAGCCAAACGATTGAACACCAGGGCGCCCGAGATCAGAACCATGACCGCTAGCCTAGCGCTCGCCGCATCGACGCGGTCACAGATATCATGACGGCCGGGGGATGGTGAGCACAGTCGACCTCTGGGCTCCATAGCTGATACGCCCCGCCTACCAGGACCTCAGCCCTGGTTCAACCAGATGCATGAACGTCAGGGCACTTGAGGTCAGGAGCCATGGCCACAAGCTCGCATTCGATCGCGACTGCACAGTCAAGACTTGTGCCGGCGGTGGGCTGGCGATCAGAGGTGACCTTCGCCCAATCTACCTGAGGGACCTCTCCAGCCAGCGCGAGATCCTGTCGCTGGTGGGAGACAGTATGGCGGCACAACACTCCCTCACGGCACCCCAGGTGCCGCAGGTATCTTCACTAAAATTATCGGGAGGTTGTACCAGGGAGGGCGGGTCTCCATATTACCCAGGGGTTAGGGGCGTTCTAAGCGGCACCTGCCTCCTCTTCGATATTCTTCCTAACAGTAATGTCATCGGTAATGTTGTTTTGAGAAAACAAATGTATTTTTCTTTAAAATATATTTTTTTGAAAAATACTTACCGATGACATTACTCGGAGGACCCTCCCGCCTGCCCCGCTGCTGCTGGCTCGCTATGAACAGAACGGTAGCTGTGTGACCGGATGAGGATGGAAGGGAGGCCACCCAGGGGACTGCCTAGCTTATAGCGCCCCTTGTTACCTCCCCTGCCATGTAGGCACGCAACAATTTTGGCTAAAATTAGGCTAGCTAGATCAGTATTCCTAACAGTGATGTCATCGGTAAGTATTTTTCCAAAAAATATATTTTAAAGAAAAATACATTTTTCATAGATTTGAAATCACAGTGCATGTCAGTAGTTAAGACTAAAAAATGTAATAATAAAAATAATACTGGTTATTACATAAGCTCTTTACTACAATCCTGTGAATCGCCTCAAAGTTCGTACACTGAAAACTGTACACTGAGGATTGTACACTGAATGACTGTACACTAAATATTGTACACTGAAAACTGAACACTGTACGCTGTACACTGCATATTGTACACTGAAGACTGCACACTGAGGACTGTACACTGAACACTGTACACTGAAGACTATATTGCAACAGTTCTAGAACAGGTCAGCCATGGCAGTTTGAGGGTGGTGCCAGGACAGTTAGGGAATTGTACACTGCAGAATACATTACAGTAGTTCAAAATGCAGGTTAGCCAAGATTCAAGATTCAAGATATTTATTGTCCATTAAAGGATATTTGTCTTTGCCTGTCGAGCGTAGGTCAAGGTTAAAAACATAATATCTCAATTACAAATCAAACAAACGACATGGTTAAATCTCTGACTAGACAAAAATATAAAAAAAAGTACATTTTGACACTAACATCCTACGCACGCCCAGACACGCGCACAGACTCACAAACTTAGTTTATGGCAGTACAGCCCTCTGAAGGCAAAACATGGCAAGTCCAGTAGGACTATGTTGGAGCTACCCTGTTTGTCCCCAAAGGGAACTGTAGGTCAGTAGGTGTGAGTCTGCTCAGCTGGAAAGTCACGTCAGCTGGAAAGTCACGTGCAATCCTGAGGGCTGGGGGTTACAGTTTAGAATTGTTCAACAATTGTAATGCCTGCGGAATGAAAGAGAATTTGAATTTGATCCTGTTACATTTCATGGCAGTTTGAGGGTGGTGCCAGGACAGTTTGAGACTCATACACTGCAGACTACATTACAGTATTTCAGAATGCAGGTCAGCCATGGCAGTTGGAGGGTGGTGCCAGCACAATTCAGCATCTAATGACAACATTTCTAACATTTGAGAACCATTGTGTTCAGACTGCATTACAGTTCTGGAGACAGGAGGAACATGGCACTTTAAGGGTGGTGCCAGAATATCTTGGGGCCTCAGGCTTCAATCTGTCACGGTGGATCATGTCATTTCATTCAGTTCACTTTGTTTTAAATGGGATCTCTGAATAGATTGTACTGTAAATGTGTTTGCAGCTAAAAAGCAAAAGCGAGCTGGTTCCTTCCCCCCAGCTGTGGGGAGGGGCAGGAAGCCAGGTACAGCAGGCAGGATTGCCAAGGCATCCAAGGCTGTGTCCCCTGCTGGGGTGAAGAAGGCAAAGTCCGCAGATGAGGGAAAAGTCCTAGAATCACAGGGTTTGTTTACTTTCTTCTCTTTGTTTTTTCACTCTTTCTGTCTTTCAGTTTGTTGGATTTTCACCTCTGCAGTTTGACACATGCTTGTTTGGCTCATGCGCGATAACAAAGAGTGAGTCTATATAATGGGCCATCTGTCGTCTGCCCGGTGTATGGCATCTGTCGTCTGTGCTAAACTTTTAACGGTTTCTCAGATGCTATGCAACTGCAAGCCTCAGACTTCAAACTTGGCCCAAGGGTACTTTGCGGCAAAATCTTTCTGAACATAACAATGACTAGACAAAAATAAAGAGCAGAGGCTTATAGGGGCTTGATGTCTCACTGGCTATATGTTAATTTCAGTGACCTCTCTCAAAGGTCAAGGTCACAGGGGGTCCAGAAAAGGGTAAAAAATAGTCATATTTTGACACAAATTGTTTCTCCTCAAATACTATTTTCAACTTCAAACCTAAAATTGGTACAGATATACCTGATGGTAAGACCTTACTATGCATATTAATTTGGATGATCCCTCGGAAAAGGTCAAGGGTCACAAGAGATCAGGAAATAGGTCATAAATAGCCATTTTCTGACAAAAAATGTTTTTTCTCAAATACTATTTACAACTTCCATCCCAAACCTGGTACACAGATACCTGATGGTATGACCTTCCTATGCATGCTAACTTGGATGACCTCTTGGAAAGGTCAACGGTCACAAGAGATCAGAAAATGATGTGCAAAATGTTTATTTTTTGTAGAATGTTAGTTTTTATCAGGACCTTTGCAAACATTATCAACCAAATTTGGCAGAAAGGTAGCTGATGATTAGACCTTTCTATACATACTAATTTGGTTCACTACCTGTACTCAGAAAGGTTAAGTGTCATGGAAGGTAGACAAGAGTGAAAAATGCATACATTTTGAGAAAACATGGATTTTGCGGGTACAAATGCCAACCCTTTCCTTATGTTAGAACACTTCAACACTTGCTTATTTCAGTGACCTGTTGCAAGGTTAAGGTCACAGAGGTCATTAATGATAATTTATATGGATTTTGAGGGCTTTGCCATTTTTGTTAGCAAAGATTTTGCCAACTTTTAAGTCAGATTTGGCACAAAGGTAGCTGATAATATGATAATAAGACCTTTCTTGGCATACTAATTTCGTGGTCCCCTCATTGGGAGGGGGGGGGGGGGGGGAGGGGTGTCCAGAAATAGGTCCAAACGTTTTTCTCAATACTATTTTCAACTTCAAACCTATACTTGGTATAGAGATACATCAAGTAAGGCCTTTCTCATTTGGATGACCCTTCGAAAAGGTCATGGGTCACAGGAGGTCGGCAAGTGTATGAAAAATGCCCATTTTTGATAAAATTGTATTTTTTATCAATGTTTTTGCAGACTTTTCAATAAAATTTGGCATAAAGGTATCTGATGATAACACCTTTCTTTGCATGCTAATTTAGTCGACCTCTCACAAAGGTCAAGGCTCACAGAGGGTTAACAGATCTGTACATTTTGAGAAAACTCAGGTTTCCCTGGTACATACCACTTGGACACTTCAGTGGCCTGTTGGAAAGGCCAAGGTAACAAAGGTCACACTTTTTTATGTGGATTGGTTGTACACGTGCACCACAAGGGCTTTGCCTTTTCTTTTTGAAATTAAAAAAAAACCACAATATATTATTAACGTGACTTTGGAATGTTAACTAATAGTACCATAGTTACCCTAAATAATCGACCACTGTTTGCATGCAAATTTTCTGATTTTTTAGCTTTGGTCGAATATTTAGGAGTTTTGAAAAAAGTTGATTGACTGCAGAGGTGATGTGGTCAACATTTTGAGGCCCTACAGGCTTGCCGACCGACCCGTTAGTGTTTTTACCTGGTTGAAACACCATCAGCCGTGTGTCGGCCCTAGTGAGAAGACTCACAAGGGGATGTTCACTCAAGAACATCTTCTCCATGAATCATAGATTCTCATGTGCCTCTGTAAAGAGCAGAGGCTTATAGGGGCTTGATGTCTCACTGGCTATATGTTAAACTGGTGCTCGATTACCTTCCGTGAATAGTGGAGGGGACTATGTCTGCCGATCATTTCGAATCTGACCTAATTTTAAGATTTTCATCCTGAGCATTCATATAACACTGCACCATTCAAATTTGAGCCACCAAGTCATAAATTTTCATTAGCCCCCTCTCCTTGTGGGAATGCTTAAGGATCTGTGCCTCTGGCAAGAAGTTAGGTGTTTCGATACAAGGGTTTTCCATGCCGTGTCAGCTTAATTAGTTATTTGGGTTTAACGCCGTGCAGGCGAATAAGGCCATCTCTCGGCGGGGTGTCAGCTTCAGTAGGAACATAGGTTATAAATGCTACTGTAAATATGCTGATACAAGGGTTTTCCATGTGGTGTCAGCTTCAGTAAAAACATAGGTTCTATCTATCTATCTATCTATATCCCGTAGTCTTGCCGACTGTTGGGGCACCACTGATGACTTGGCAATCAGCTCTCTCCATTCCTCTCTGTTCTCTGCCATTCTTAGCGTATTGCGCAGCTTCAGTCCTGTCCACTCTGAGATATTGTCCTCCCATCTTTTCCTCTGTCTTCCTCTCCTTCGACCTCCTTGCAGGATTGTTTTGGCAAGCCCTGCTGAACGCGTGACATGCCCATACCACTTCAGTTTGCGTTTTTTCACAATGGCTAAAAGGTCTTCATATGACCCGATGGCTTGCCTGATTCTTCTTCCCACTTCCACGTTTGTGACGTGATCTCTGTATGAAATGCCAAGCAGCCTTCGAAAACATCTCATTTCAGTGGCTTGTATCCTCCTTTCAAGGTCTGCTGTGAGGGTCCATGACTCACAGGCATACAGAAACACTGAGATGACTAAGGAGCGCATCAGTCTGATCTTGGAGCAGAGTGTGATTTGTTTTTTCAAAATACATTACCGATGGCATTACTATCTGGGAATACACTCTATTGCCTATAGATTTCAGCAAAATTGTGTGTAGCACACAACTGGGGAGGAGACACCGGGGATCCAAGCACTATGACCCCGGGTGGCCTCCCCTTACTACCCTATCCCGGCGAGCACAGGGCGACCTCGTCAGTTTCACTCATAGCTCGACCGGGGACGGTCGAGTTTTTGCCTTTCTCCGTTCTACGGGTTTCAGTGGTTTTTGACTGTGGGCTTGAATTGGAGTCTTCGATTCAGCCCTGGACTCACTACATTCGTGGTTTTTCCTTTGACAATTGGACTCATTGTGACCTGTGCGCCGACCGGTTTTACCGGCTCTGACTTTGTGCGTTCACCCTTGGCTTGGCCTTGGGGTTCGACGACGCACGTGACTTGTGCCCGGCTGGTTTGTGCAAGGTGGACTTTCTTCGCCGGCGTAGCTGGTTTAGGGCCTTATGGCTTCTTCTGTGTCGAAGACTTGCCGCCGTGCGGGGACTTCCAGTGGCCGGTTGATGCACTCGACTCTTGCTTGCCGTGTTCGGGCTGTGCTTCGGACGGCACGTGTGATGGTGGCGCCGCTTGGACGGAAGACCGGTGTTCGCGCAGGTGGGACTTCTTCAGGCGTGACCGGTCCCCTCGCCCGCTTCGGTCTCCACGGGATCCTCCACGGGTGGACGTACTTCCCTCGGCGCATCGGGCTTTCCGGCCCACAGGTAAGTCCCCTTCTTGTACCGTTACCTCGCAGGTTCTCCCTCCCCTCTCCGAGTCTTCGGAGCAGGGTAGGCGAGTTTCGGAGTCACGCTCCCCACGCTCTGCTTCGTTAGCGCGTGGCTTGAGCCCATTTTGGTTCCCACTCCCCGCTCTGCTTCGGGCGAGCGGTCTGGATGAGATGAGCGTTTGTCGGCCACCCCCGGCTCTAGGTCTCCGGAGCGGGGACGGGTGACGGAACGCAAGCATAAGAAAGAGAGTAAACGTGATAAGAAATGCTCTCGCTCACGCACCGAGGCTTCGGAACGTGACTCGAGACCGTTAGTAATGCTGCCTCCCCGCTCTGTATTTTCCGAACGGGCAAGGCATGCTTCGCTTTCTTCCCCCCCCCCCCCCCCCCCCCCCCCCCCCCCGCCCGCCCCGTCTCGCCTGGGCGGGCCCGGGGTGTGGTTGACTCTCGCCCCCCACGCTCCGAGGAGTCGGAGCGGGGGTCGCGTGCACATAATGGTCCCCTCCCCGCTTCGCTTCGCCTGAGCGGGCTTGGCGTGACCGTAGACTGTCCCCCCCCCGTCTCGTATCGACCGGACGGGCCCGGTGTGACTTGGACCCTCGCCCCCCCCCCCCCCCCCCTCGCTCCGAGGCTTCGGAGCTGGGGCAGCGGGCTCATAAATCGTCCCCTCCCCGCTCCGCCTTTCCTGAGCGGGCTTGGCGTGACCCTAGACTGTCCCCCCCCCGCCTCGTATCGACCAGGCGGGCCCGGTGTGACATCGCGCGTCCTCCACGGTCCGACACATCGGACGGGGGGCCGCGTGCCCGGTATTTGTCCCCTCCCCGCTCCGCCTTTCCTGAGCGGGCTAGGGGAGACTTTTGGCGGTCCCCCCCCCCCCCCCCCTCGCACCGGTTCTCCCGGGCGGGCCAGGGGTGACCAGGCCACTTCCTCGGTATTCCGATCGCAGTTTGTCGCTCACGTCGGCTGCCGCGTGTGGATCCCGACTTCGAGGTGGACCGTCGCTTTGCCACGGTCCCTCCGTCGCCGCGGCGCGCCTCTTTGCTTGCGTCGCGGGCGGCTGCCGCGTCTACCTCGCGCGCGGCGGTGCTGCACTCTCGTAGCCGCTCGCCCCTTTCGTCTTTGCCGCGAGAAGATCAGTTTGGAACGGACGTCCTCAGCCTTCATCCGTCGGACTCGGCCTCGGCGATCTTCTTGCAGGACTCGGCGGCGGGTTCTCCTTCCCGCCTTTTCCGCTGTCGCGTCGGCCTCCGCCTCGTCAGACGTTGCCGGCCCTTCGCTCGGATCACAGTCGGTCCACGCTATGGGTGAGGCTTCAAGGCTTATCGCCAAGTCCCTACCGCCCGACGTCTGTCCGCCTTCGCCTCCTCCGAAGAGACAGGCTTCGGCCATGGTCGACGCGCAGAGGCAAGTCCAGCGCCGCAAGTCCCTCCCGCAAGCCGGCTTCCGGGACCTCACCGATGCTTCTCCGCCCAGCTGCGTAACGACGCTTTCGGCGACACGGGATACTTTACCGCCGCTCGATCGCCGGTGGGAATCAACTTAAGCTTCCGCCAGGCCTAGTACGCTGGACACTCCCAAGCCTTCGCCTTACCTTTTCCAGCGGTGGATGTGGCGGCCTTACTACAGGCGGGCGGCCGCAGGCTCGTCCAGAACTCGTGGCCTCGGCCTCTCGACAGGATCGCCTCCTTAGCGCGAAACTCGCTGGCGTGCTCGGGTTTGGAACTGGCTACCCAGGCAGCACTGTAGTGCCTACAGGATACGTGGGACCTGGAGGCTCAGTCCCCGCTTCGTGACGTGCAGTCCATCCTGATAGCGGCCAACCGGTCCGCCTACCATTCTTCCGCCACCGCCAGGGCAGCGGCTGCCAAATGCGACCTCTGGAGGAGGGATACCCTTTTGCGCCTCTGCTCGGACCTTCCCTTGTCAGTGAAGACCCAGCTCCGTCACGCCCCCTTAGGGGGTCCTCAGCTGTTCGGCGACACTTGGCACACCTTTAAGGAATCTTCCAAGGACTTGTGGCCCAAGCCTGCATCTAACCCAGCCTCGACCCGCTTTCGCGCCCCCCGCACGGCGGGGGTCGTGCCCAGCGGTCTTTCAGGCCCTCCTTCTCTACAGTCGGATCTTCACGAGGTCGGGCCCGTCCATTCCAGGCTACTCAGGCCGGCCCCGCCCCTCGCCCTTCTTGGCCCCGCGGTGCCCGTAGATCGGGCCGCGGTCGGGCTCTTTGACTCGCCCCCGCCTCCGCCCCCGCCTCATTAATCGGGCCTCCCGTCGGCGGGCGGCTGTCGCTCTTCAGCGATCTTGGAGATCGCTGTTCCCGGACGACCCCTGGATTCTTTCCACCGTTACCGCAGGCCTGCAACTTTCGTTCCTGTCGCCTCCGCCTCTTCGCTGAGCACCCATGTGGACCCAGGAACCGCTCGACGGCACACAGGCGGACGCTCTGCGCGGGGAAGTGGCGACCCTCCTCACCAAAGCGGCGACAGAGGTGGTTTTGCGGCAGGACTCTCCGGCGTTCTACAGCCGACTCTTCTAGCTCCCAAACCAGGCGGCAAGTGGCGTCCAGTTATCGACTTGGCCTCGATTCAGGATGGCCTCTTATCAGCTTGGCCTCGATTCAGGATGGCCTCGATTCAGGATGCTTGGCCCCTCGATTCAGGATGGAGACGGCCAGGACACTCCGTGCGGCCCTCCGGCCGATGGACTTTGCGATCAGCCTCGATCTGTCAGACGCCTATCTGCACGTCCCGATTCATCCGTCGTTTCGCCGGTACCTTCGGTTTGACTTGGGGGGATCGTCTACCAGTTCTGCGCCCTTCCTTTCGGCCTCAACATCAGTCCGTGGGTGTTTACAAGACTGCTCGACGCCGTGATAGCCAATTTCCGTCAGCGCTCCTTGAGCCCGGCCTCCAATTACTTGGACGACCTTCTTCTGCGCAACTTGGTCTCCGCAGCCCTCCAGACGGACAGGGATGCCCTGCTTTCCCTTCTGCGTCGTCTAGGTTTCCTACTCATTTGGGGACATCCGATCTTCTCCCTCTCGACGGTTTCTACATCGGGGGATGGAATTCCTGACCGACCTCAACCTTGCCCGCCTGCCTCTGGCCAGGCGACAGAAGATAGTCGACTTAGCGACTTCGATGGGGATGGGATCCTCCTTCACCGCCAGGGTCTGGCTTCAACTCCTGGGCCTCCTCAGGGCGGCTGCGGACCTGCTTCCCTTGGGCAGACTTTATGCTCGGCCTCTCCAGTTACGTCTCCTTCTTCACTGGCGACCCTCGGGCGCTCTGTTGGATCTAGTACCTGTCACGCCTCGGGCTCGTCCTCACCTCGAGAGGTGGGCGGACCTCGCTTGGCTGGCTTCGGGGGTGCCCTACACTCCCCGCCGCCTCGGTGGTCTCTCTGTACAGAGGCGAGCCAGGCCGGCTGGGGCGCGCACCTGTTACCGGATTTCTCTCGGCCTCGGGCGTTGGCTTCGGGAGCTGTTCGGGAATCACGTCAACTGGCTGGAGCTGAAGGCAGTTGGATTGGCATTCGACGTTGGCAGGAGACCTTGGCCAATCAGGACGTCCTCGTGCTCTCCGACAACTCGACGGTGGTGGCTTACATACAGAATCAGGGTGGCACTCACTCGCCCTCCCTTTGCATTCTTCGGTGCCACCTTCGCCTCTGGTGCAGGGATCGAGGCATTGCCCTACGAGCCCGCCACATCCCTGGCCACCTCAACGTGAAGGCGTACGCCCTGTCTCGTCGCGGACAGTTGCTCCACACGGAGCGGTCCCTACGCCCGGATATTTTTCGCCTGCTCTGCTCTCACTGGAAAACGCCGCTAGTGGATCTGTTTGCCACCAGATGAAGCAGCCAGCTCCCGGTCTACGTCTCGCCAGTCCTGGATCCACTCGCTTGGGCAGTGGACGCGCTCCCCATTCCTTGGGTCGGCCTGATTGCTTACGCCTACCCCCCGTCAGTCCTCGTTCCGAAGGTACTGCGGAAGCTTCTGGGATGCTCGGCGGTCCTCCTGCTGGTGGCCCCCTTCAACTGGACCAAGAGCTGGACCACGGACCTCCTCGCGCTTGCGACGGACCCTCCTCTGGAGCTTCCTACCCCTTCCACGATGCTCAAGCAGCCCCGTCAGCGGCTTTTCCATCCGTGCCCCGTACGCCTCCGCCTACACGCTTGGAGGTTGTCCGGCACGCCCGCGCCGCTAGAGGTTCTCGGATGCAGCAGTGGCGGCAATTGCAGCAGCCCGCAGACTCTCTACAAAGAAGGTGTACGAAGGCACGGAGGGTCTTTCAGACCTGGTGCACCTCCCATGGGCACCCTCCCACTAACCTAGCCTCCCACCAACTGGCGGAGTTCTTCCTGTGGCTCTTCGACGACCGGGGCTTAGCCCCGGTCGCCATCAAGGGCTACCGCGCTACGTTCGCGGACATCTACCGTCACCGGTGTCTTCCGGACCCAGGCGCCTGCAAGGATCTGTCGAATTTCTGGCTCACTTTGAACTCCGACGTCCGGTTTCACGTTCCCTAGTACCCCAGTGGGATCTTGCCTGGGTACTGACGTGGTTGAATACGGACCGGTTGAGCCCCTCCCCTTGGCTCGGTTCTCAGACTTGACCCGGAAAACCTGTTTCCTTCTGGCTCTCGTTACTGCGTCCCGAGTCAGCGAGCTTCACGCGCTCTCGATGCTCCCAGCCTGTTTGCGGTTCGTTCCGACGGCTCTGCGCAGAGGCTCTCCGATCCGTCCTTCCTGGCCAAGAACCGCCGCCCGCGGCGGCTCCTCAGGTGCTAACGATACGGCCCCTCTGTGGAGCGGACCTCTCCCCTGGATCGCGGCGACAGGACCCGGTGCGGGCGCTAAAGATTTACCTGCGCCGCTCTCAGCCGCAGCGCCGGGGGCGCTCGCGCCTCTTCTTACCTTGTCCGCGGGCAGACGCCACATCTCGGCCCAGATCGTGTCATCCTGGCTGCGGTGGGTGATTAGGTCAGACTACCTAGACCTCTCCCCACGCGGCGCTGAGCCTTTACAAATCCGGGCGCATGAAGTGAGAGCAGTAGCCACCAGTCTAGCCCTGGACCGCAACTGCTCGGTCAAAGATATTTTGGCAGCGGGTGGCTGGCGCTCAGACTCCACTTTCGCACGCTTCTACCTTAAGAGACCTATCCGGCTGACTTGACTCCCTGGCACGGGTGGGCGACATCTCCGCGGCCCAGCACTCCCTCCGAGCGCTGCTGGCGTCTTAGGCACATCATAGCTGAAATCGTCGGGAGTTCTCTCTCGAGGGGGCCAGCGGAGTGGTTGGGTTGTGGTTAGATACGGCACCCTCCGCCTGTTCGCCATTCTCCCAGATAGTAATGCCATCGGTAATGTATTTTGAAAAAACAAATGAATTTTTTTTCTAAAATGTATTTTTTTGAAAAATACTTACCGATGGCATTACTCGAATGGCCCTCCCGCCTGCCCCGCTTGCCTCTTGTGGCTATGTGTGAAACTGACGAGGTCGCCCTGTGCTCGCCGGGATAGGGTAGTAAGGGGAGGCCACCCGGGGTCATAGTGCTTGGATCCCCGGTGTCTCCTCCCCAGTTGTGTGCTACACACAATTTTGCTGAAATCTATAGGCAATAGAGTGTATTCCCAGATAGTAATGCCATCGGTAAGTATTTTTCAAAAAAATACATTTTAGAAAAAAAATTCATGTTTCTGTCCTTCCATATGGTCTTCAGTCTTGTCAGTGCTGTTGTTGTCTGTGCAATCCTGGACAGTATTTCTGGTTTTGATCCCTCATCTGTCACAATGGCTCCTAAGTATTTGAACTTATTAACGGTTTCCAGTTTTTGGCTTCCAATCATGATGTCAGTGCCAATGCCACTGGTGTTATTGGTCATCAGTTTGGTCTTCTCTGCACTGATTTCCATCCCGTACGCATTGGCTGTGCTGTCCAGCTTTTCCACCAGCTGAGCTAGTTCCTTCTCTGTTCCTGCAAGGCCATCAATGTCGTCCACAAAGCGCAAGTTCATGATTGTTCTGCCTCCAATACTGACAGATCCTTCATGATCTTTCAGAGCGTCTGTCATAATTCTTTCCAGGAAGATGTTGAAAAGAGTAGGCGAGAGCAAGCACCCTTGTCTGACTCCGACTGTAGTCCTAAACCAGTTTCCTATTTTGCCGTTGAAGCAGACTGTGCTAGTGGCCTTGTTGTAAAGGTTTGCTACGACTTTGATCAAGTTGGCATTAATGTTCTATAGCTTCATGGTGGACCAAAGGGCTGCATGCCACACCCTGTCAAACGCTTTCTTAAAATCCACAAAGACATGATAGAGGTCTTGCTGGTGCTGGAGGTACCTCTCACATAGAACTCTCAGGTTGAAGATCTGCTCAGTTGTGCTGCGCCCTGGTCTGAAGCCTGCCTGTTCCTCAGCTATGATTTCCTCTGCCTGTGGCTTCAGCGCGCAGCCTGTTCAGCAGGATCTTTAACATGACTTTGCTTGGGTGGCATATAAGACTGATCGTGCGATACAGCCCTGAAAATGGCGAGTAATTTACTCGCCATGGCGAGTGAAAAAAAAATTTGGCGAGTAAAAAAAACTACCCACTCGCCAAATGCGAGTGCGATCGTGCGTTTTCCAATCCAACGGCTAACCGCCAGCCGAACCCAGCCGAACATCAGGTACTCCGGCGCGTGACCTGCCACCGCGAGCCGCCTCTATAACATCACATTGCGGCAGTAGCCGAACACGTCACTCGAACTGTGTGTACCATAACAGAGGTCGGTGACAGTCGTTCTATTTTTAGTGATGACTGAATTGGTTCGTTTAGCCGCTCGCTCAGTCGCGGCTGCGTTCAGAATCGACCCGACGCCGGGGTCCGTGCGAGTGTAACAGGGTGGGCAAACTGTTAGTTTATGTGTGGTGTCAGCATGTTATTACAAAGTGCGCGCTGCATGTTGAACGCGTTACTTGCTGTGACGTCACCATAATACTATCATGGGATACGGCATCGTGCGTTTCGCTTTCGATCTTGAACGAAGTTGTACATGGTGGAGAAAAAGCAAAGGAAGAGCTGGAATGCTTCGGATTCTTCAATCCAGCACCATCTGATCTTGATAATCGCTAAGAATAAAGTTGCACTTCAACACCGCCATCTCCATCGACAAGCGACAGTACCAGAAATGCTACCCCTGGGCCGTGTGTGGAACCACCGCTACGACACAGTTTTCAGAGGTCATGGCTGTGCTGAGTGTATTTCCATGGCTAAAGCACGACGGCACTCGAATGGCATGCGCAATGAGCACTGAGGCAAACTCAAAAAGCAAGTCCAGAAATTTGAACAGAAATAAGTTTGTCAGGTTTTTTTAATCATGGTCGATCCATCTTCTGGTACACAGTTATTAGGCCAAAAATTGAGAAACAGGTCTTTCTGAGTGGTTAAACGGGTTGAAACAAACTTTTAAGTACATCAGTTCACACACACACACACACACACACACTACACACACACTTTAGACAAGTCAAACGTTGGTTGTCAATCTGCCGCGTTCAGCAGAAAACGCTATATTCTCTGTTACAATACATTATCAAACAATCATACAAATAAATAAATAGATATGTTTTTCTGTGTGTGAGAGAGCGAGAGAGACAGGCTTTTGCGCGATAGCTCACCAGTTAAAGAATCAGTATCGTGGAAAAGACACACACACACTGTCACAACACATTTAAAGAGGAGAGAGTGAAATGAGATTTAAAATTTATTTTAATGATTGATTGATTGTACATTGCTTAACATCCCGACAGCAACAAGGCTTTCTCAAGACGTGCCGGCACTGCTTGTGAAAGAAAAAAAAAGAAACAGAATATTGAATGTATGTCGCCAGCCGGTCCAATACGTTAAATAAACCTACGCCATGGGGCCTAAATAAAGCTAAGACCATTTAGCAACACACATCCAATATCAAGAGCTACAGGTAGTGCAGACAGTTGGGAGAGTTTTAAAAAGACAAATACAGGTGAATGGACCAAGGGTAGACAGAAACACATGCCCCAGAATAGAGGGAAAAACCCACCCTGTGGGGCTGACCAGGGTGACCCTGGGAACTAAAAGGTAGTTAACCCCACTCAAGTCCCCCAGGGCAGACCCGGGTGGGGATAATTTATTTTAAGGAACATACAGATGATGCAGTTTTTATTCAATAAATCTGCGGACCCTCTATAATGCTAGGATCTGTGTACCCTCTAAAATTTATACCTGGGGGTCTACAGACCCTTTAACCTGTTGTGCAAACAGAAGCCGAGCTCTACTTACAAAAAATTAATAAATAAAAATCCTCACCACAGTTCACATGGGGACTTTGTCAGTTATTTCTCCACTTGATACTAACAAAAGCTTGAAGTCAGGACATAAACATTAACTTGGTTATGATTGTCTGTTCAAATATTTGTTCTCAATGCCTCTGGGCAGAAAACACTTGTGGTACATTATATTGTTGAGTTGGGCTATTTTCAGTACTAGTAAAATTTTCAGTTTTGGCTAGTAACATTTTCAGTTTGGCTAGTAAAACTTGGAAGTCACTAGCCAAAGGCTGGTGGGCAAAATTTTAGACTTTCAGGGTTGGATAATTCTGGCATTGATGTAAGTTGCCTTTTTTGGGGAGAGTTATTATAAGTGATTGGGTCCATGGTGTGGGCCAATCCCCTGACTGCCAGATCTTATTGCAGATTGTTAGTAAGGCGCTTATCGTGTCATCTCCTCCTTCTTGGACTAGCTCTGCAGGGATGTTGTCTGCTCCTGCTGCCTTCCCTTTTTTCAGCGACTTCACTGCAGCCTCTACTTCTTCTCGGAGGATGGGATAGTTGCCATTGTTGGTCATGGGTGGGTTGACAAGTATGCCTGGGTCCCCTGTAGTTCGGTGGTTGTACAAATCTGAGCAGTACTCTGTCCATCTCTTCAGTATGTCTTGGTCTTCCGTAAGACAGTTCCCTTCCCTATCTTGAATGATAGAGGAGCATCCTTGTTTTACACTGGTCAGGTCTTTCACCAGCTGGTATGCTTTTTTGCTATTATTTTTGTTCAGATTTACTTCTATGTGTTTACACTGATCTTCAATCCACTTATTCTTTGCCTTTTTCATGCTTTTCTTTGCCTTTTTCGTGCTTTTCTTGATATCCTGGTTAATTTCCCTGTATTGTTTAGCTCCTTCTACCTCTGATTTCGTTTTCTTTAATTCTTGACGCTTGTCACATAGAACAAAGATGTCAGCTGTAACCCAAGGTTTCTTTGCTTGTCGGTGTTTGCCATAGGTTATGTTACCGTAAATATGCCGATTCAAGGGTTTTCCATGTGGTGTCAGCTTCAGTAAAAACATAGGTTATGTTACCGTAAATATGCCGATACAAGGGTTTTCCATGTGGTGTCAGCTTCAGTAAAAAACATAGGTTATGTTACTGTAAATATGCCGATACAAGGGTTTTCCACATGGTGTCAACTTCAGTAAAAACATGGGTTATGTTGCCATAAATATGCCGATACAAGGGTTTTCCATGTGGTGTCAGCTTCAGTAAAAACATAGGTTATGTTACCGTAAATATACCGATACAAGGGTTTTCCATGTGGTGTCAGCTTCAGTAAAAACATAGGTTATGTTACCGTAAATATGCCGATACAAGGGTTTTCCATGTGGTGTCAGCTTAAGTAAAAACATAGGTTATGTTACCGTAAATATGCCAATACAAGGGTTTTCCATGTAGTGTCAACTTCAGTAAAAACATAGGTTATGTTACCGTAAATATGCCGATACAAGGGTTTTCCATGTGGTGTCAACTTCAGTAAAAACATAGGTTATGTTACTGTAAATATGCCGATACAAGGGTTTTCCATGTGGTGTCAGCTTCAGTAAAAACATAGTTTATGTTACCATAATTATGCCGATTTTCCATGTGGTGTCAATTTCAGTAAAAACATAGGTTATGTTACCATAAATATGCCGATACAAGGGTTTTCCATGTGGTGTCAGCGTCAGTAGAAACATAGCTTATGTTACCATAAATATGCCAAATTTGCATCTGCTGGTATTTTTAAATCTCGTCTATTTATAGAAGGGACTTTTTAGGATGGGACGCAGTGAAGTGATTTCAAAAGAAGACACATGACATCATATGTGGGCTAGACTAAAACTCTGACATTAAAATAACAAGATACAAATTATTCATGTCTAGTTACGCAAACCTCGCTGTAGAACGTACTTTTGGTGCAAAGTGCCTTGCGTGTGTGTGTGTATGTGTGTGCGTATGTATGTAAAGAAGAAAATCTCCAAAGTTTGTGTATGTACCAGTTTGAAATTAGGGGAGATGCTTCATTCAGGGGTGCCTAGGAGAGTCTCCGAGCATTTTGAAATAATGACCATTTATAGAAAGTCGGTTAACCCACATTAGAGTCCATTATTTTCATTGTATTCACTTGCAATTTTGGATATAGCCGGATTGGAGAAAGATGTTAGCTGGCTTTGTATCTTTTGAATTTTTTAAGAAATTGATTCTATGCAGAGAAATTTTAAAAAGTAGAAAATGTGGACTTCTGAAGAAAATAAGACAGTGACAGTTAATTAAAAGCAGAAATTTTATCATCACGCAGACATGGACGCAATACTCTAGATGTGATTTATTTCTCTCTCTCTCATACCAATGGCATCCACGCAATACTCTAGATGTGACTTATTTCTCTCTCTCATACCAATAGCATGGACGCAATACTCTAGATGTAGTATTATATCGCTGTATTGTGCTGACCTAATTGACACCAGATATAAACACTTTACAGCAGACTCCTTGAAGGTTTTGTTCCAGGATGTTCCCCCGGACAAAATCTTCAATTTCTTGCGAGCATGCAATATTTTTAACAAGATTTGAGCATTCATAGACTATGTGAATCTTTTTTATTTGCCCTTTTTGAGAGTCTGTAGACATTTCTTTTAAAGACATGTGCGACATTTTAGCCTGAGATTTTTAATCTATATTTACATCTTGTCTTAAGACCTTGCTTTTAGTCTGGCTGACCAGATTTTTACCCATCCCGCCGTGAGATGGCCTTAGTCGCCTGCTCGGCGTTAAACCCAAATAACTAACTAACTAACTCTCTCTCTCATACCAATGACATGGACGCAATACTCTAGATGTGACTTATTCTCTCTCTCATACCAATGACATGGACGCAGTACTCTAGATGTGACTTATTTCTCTCTCTCTCTCATACCAATGACATCCACGAAATACTCTAGATGTGACTTATTTCTCTCTCTCTCATACCAATGACATGGACGCAATACTCTAGATGTGACTTATTTCTCTCTCTCTCTCTCTCTCATACCAATGACATCCACGCAATACTCTAGATGTGACTTATTTCTCTCTCTCTCATACCAATGACATGGACGCAATACTCTAGATGTGACTTATTTCTCTCTCTCTCTCATACCAATGACATCCACGCAATACTCTAGATGTGACTTATTCTCTCTCTCATACCAATGACATGGACGCAATACTCTAGATGTGACTTATTCTCTCTCTCTCTCATACCAATGACATGGACGCAATACTCTAGATGTGACTTATTCTCTCTCTCATACCAATGACATGGACGCAATACTCTAGATGTGACTTATTTCTCTCTCTCTCATACCAATGACATGGACGCAATACTCTAGATGTGACTTATTCTCTCTCTCATACCAATGACATGGACGCAATACTCTAGATGTGACTTATTCTCTCTCTCTCTCATACCAATGACATGGACGCAATACTCTAGATGTGACTTATTCTCTCTCTCTCTCATACCAATGACATCCACGCAATACTCTAGATGTGACTTATTCTCTCTCTCTCTCATACCAATGACATGGACGCAATACTCTAGATGTGACATTTCTCTCTCTCTCTCATACCAATGACATCCACGCAATACTCTAGATGTGACTTATTCTCTCTCTCTCTCATACCAATGACATGGACGCAATACTCTAGATGTGACATTTCTCTCTCTCTCTCATACCAATGACATGGACGCAATACTCTAGATGTGACTTATTTCTCTCTCTCTCATACCAATGACATGGACGCAATACTCTAGATGTGACTTATTCTCTCTCTCATACCAATGACATGGACGCAATACTCTAGATGTGACTTATTCTCTCTCTCTCTCATACCAATGACATGGACGCAATACTCTAGATGTGACTTATTCTCTCTCTCTCTCATACCAATGACATCCACGCAATACTCTAGATGTGACTTATTCTCTCTCTCTCTCATACCAATGACATGGACGCAATACTCTAGATGTGACATTTCTCTCTCTCTCTCATACCAATGACATCCACGCAATACTCTAGATGTGACTTATTTCTCTCTCTCTCTCATACCAATGACATCCACGCAATACTCTAGATGAGACTTATTTCTCTCTCTCTCTCATACCAATGACATCCACGCAATACTCTAGATGTGACTTATTTCTCTCTCTCTCTCATACCAATGACATCCACGCAATACTCTAGATGTGACTTATTTCTCTCTCTCTCATACCAATGACATGGATGCAATACTCTAGATATGACTTATTTCTCTCTCTCATACCAATGACATCGACGCAATACTCTAGATGCGACTTATTTCTCTCTCTCTCTCTCATACCAATGACATCGACGCAATACTCTAGATGTGACTTATTTCTCTCTCGCTCTCGTACCAATGACATCCACGCAATACTCTAGATGTGACTTATTTCTCTCACTCTCTCATACCAATGACATGGACGCAATACTCTAGATGTGACTTATTTCTCTCTCTCTCTCATACCAATGACATGGACGCAATACTCTAGATGGGACTTGATTTCTCTCTCTCTCATACCAATGACATGGATGCAATACTCTAGATGTGACTTATTTCTCTCTCTCATACCAATGACATGGACACAATACTCTAGATGTGACTTATTTCTCTCTCTCTCATACCAATGACATGGCCTTGATACTCTAGATGTGACTTATTTCTCTCTCTCTCTAATACCAATGACATCCACGCAATACTCTAGATGTGACTTATTCTCTCTCTCATACCAATGACATGGATGCAATACTCTAGATGTGACTTATTCTCTCTCTCTCTCATACCAATGACATGGACGCAATACTCTAGATGTGACTTATTCTCTCTCTCATACCAATGACATGGACGCAATACTCTAGATGTGACTTATTTCTCTCTCTCTCTCATACCAAATTCCAAGCAGACATCAAGAGACTGGGAACCACCTGGAGTAGAATCGAAGTTGAAGCACAGGACAGGAGTTGCTGGAGGTCTCTCGTCGACGGCCTATACCCGGGTAGGGGTTACAGGCGTAAGTAAGTAAGTCTCATACCAATGACATGGACGCAATACTCTAGATGTGACTTATTCTCTCTCTCATACCAATGACATGGACGCAATACTCTAGATGTGACTTCTTATTCTCTCTCTCTCTCTCATACCAATGACATGGATGCAATACTCTAGATGTGACTTATTCTCTCTCTCTCTCATACCAATGACATGGACGCAATACTCTAGATGTGACTTATTCTCTCTCTCTCTCATACCAATGACATGGACGCAATACTCTAGATGTGACTTATTCTCTCTCTCATACCAATGACATGGATGCAATACTCTAGATGTGACTTATTTCTCTCTCTCTCTCTCATACCAATGACATCCACGCAATACTCTAGATGTGACTTATTTCTCTCTCTCTCTCATACCAATGACATCCACGCAATACTCTAGATGTGACTTATTTGTCTCTCTCTCTCTCATACCAATGACATCCACGCAATACTCTAGATGTGAACTATTTCTCTCTCTCTCATACCAATGACATCGACGCAATACTCTAGATGTGACTTATTTCTCTCTCTCATACCAATGACATCGACGCAATACTCTAGATGTGACTTATTTCTCTCTCTCTCTCATACCAATGACATCGACGCAATACTCTAGATGTGACTTATTTCTCTCTCTCTCTCGTACCAATGACATCCACGCAATACTCTAGATGTGACTTATTTTTCTCTCTCTCTCATACCAATGACATGGACGCAATACTCTAGATGTGACTTATTTCTCTCTCTCTCTCATACCAATGACATGGACGCAATACTCTAGATGGGACTTATTTCTCTCTCTCTCATACCAATGACATGGACGCAATACTCTAGATGTGACTTATTTCTCTCTCTCATACCAATGACATGGACACAATACTCTAGACGTGACTTATTTCTCTCTCTCTCTCATGCCAATAACATGGACGCAATACTCTAGATGTGACTTATTTCTCTCTCTCTCTCATGCCAATGACATGGACGCAATACTCTAGATGTGACTTATTTCTCTCTCTCATACCAATAACATGGACGCAATACTCTAGATGTGACTTATTTCTCTCTCTCATACCAATGACATCCATGCAATACTCTAGATGTGACTTATTCTCTCTCTCATACCAATGACATGGACGCAATACTCTAGATGTGACTTATTTCTCTCTCTCATACCAATGACATGGACGCAATACTCTAGATGTGACTTATTTCTCTCTCTCTCATACCAATGACATGGACGCAATACTCTAGATGTGACTTATTTCTCTCTCTCTCATACCAATGACATGGACGCAATACTCTAGATGTGACTTATTTCTCTCTCTACTACTTCCCAGTCCCCTGGCTCCTCGAGACAGTCGGGAAGGTCCTCCAGTCGCTGGGGGTGGGCTCTGAAGAGGCGCAGAGCCCGGTACTGCACCTGCCTGGTGAGACTCCACAGGGCGAGCACCATTCCTCTTGAATCCATCTCCAAGTGTCATATGGCTGTATATGCATGGTACTGTGGTTTATTAGAGTGCGCTGTGCAGCCCAGTACCTCCGTCTTCAGCACTCGGGTTTCTGTCGGGGTTACCTCACCCTTAGCTCCTGGTCAAAAGGCCTTTCCTGGGAGCACAGGATGGTTTAGTTTTGGAGTATCCTTCTCCTAGATGGATTGCCGACCAAGGCTTATGGGTCCCATCTACTCAGGTTTTTCCTCGGAGTTTTCCTTCTCGAAGGAGATCTGCCATCCAAGGCTATCGAGCATCCCTGCCCGGATTTGTATAGGGTTTACTCCCCTAACCTTTGCCTCTCCCAAGGCACCCACAAGGCAGTGGGGCTATTTACCCATAGCTGGGGATCTGGTTCATGGGCATCAGGGCTTGTCCACACATTGATGAGCCTGCATGCCGCATGTCTGGGGGCCAGATCTCCTCCGAGTCCTCTGTAGTTCAGCCCGAGTCCATAAGGTGCTCGGTTACCATGAGTCACCACGAGGAGGCACTACATGAGGCTTGTTGTTGGAGAGGCTGTGTACTGGCAGGGAGAGACTGACATGTTCTGCTCCCCTTTTCGCAAAACTGCTAGCCAGCGGTGGGAGCTGAAAGTGAGAGCGACAAGCACAGACGCTACACTACCACACTAGACGCATCACAACAACCATTTGACCCACATTTCTCTCTCTCATACCAATGACATGGACACAATACTCTAGATGTGACTTATTCTCTCTCTCATACCAATGACATCCATGCAATACTCTAGATGTGACTTATTTCTCTCTCTAATACCAATGACATGGACGCAATACTCTAGATGTGACTTATTTCTCTCTCTCACACCAATGACATCCATGCAATACTCTAGATGTGACTTATTCTCTCTCTCATACCAATGGCATGGACGCAATACTCTAGATGTGACTTATTTCTCTCTCTCACACCAATGACATCCATGCAATACTCTAGATGTGACTTATTCTCTCTCTCATACCAATGACATCCACGCAATACTCTAGATGTGACTTATTTCTCTCTCTCTCATACCAATGACATCCACGCAATACTCTAGATGCGACTTATTTCTCTCTCTCACACCAATGACATCCATGCAATACTCTAGATGTGACTTATTTCTCTCTCTCATACCAATGACATGGACGCAATACTCTAGATGTGACTTATTTCTCTCTCTCACACCAATGACATCCATGCAATACTCTAGATGTGACTTATTCTCTCTCTCATACCAATGGCATGGACGCAATACTCTAGATGTGACTTATTTCTCTCTCTCACACCAATGACATCCATGCAATACTCTAGATGTGACTTATTCTCTCTCTCATACCAATGACATCCACGCAATACTCTAGATGCGACTTACCCCACCCGGGTCTGCCTTGGGGGACTTGGGTGGGGTTAGGTATTTTTTAGTTCCCAGGGTCACCCTGGTCAGCCCCACAGGGTGGGTTTTTCTCTCTATTCTGGGGCATGTGTTTCTGTCTACCCTTTGTCCATTCACCTGTATTTGCCTTTTTAAAACTCTCCCTACTGTCTGCACTGCCTGTAGTTCTTGATATTGGATGTGTGTTGCTAAATGGTCTTAGCTTTATTTAGGCCCCATGTTGTAGGTTTATTTAACGTATTTGACCGGCTGGCGACATACATTCAATTTTCTGTTTATTTTTTTTTTCACAAGCAGTGCAGGCACGTCCTGAGAAAGCCTTGTTGCTGTCGGGACGTTAAGCAATGTACAATCAATCAATCAATCTAGATGCGACTTATTTCTCTCTCTCTCATACCAATGACACGTATGCACTGTGACTCTTGAAGAGCTCTCTGATGCATTGGCAAATTTGCGAGGTTTTTTTTCAAATATATTTCAAAATGAGAATCGGGTCAAAGTCAACAGGTAGAGACCCTTGACAGCGAGCACAGCTCACATATAAAAGAGACTTTCTGACATGGCTCTCATATAGAAGAGACTTTGCGGGTTATGGTTCACCTCATCTTGTTTTCTTATTTTTCCTGTAAACTCCCCGACTTTTAAAACTTGTGTGTCACAGATTTTTAACCCGATGGCTGTTGTTCATGGTCAACTTAACCCCTTCAAATTTGTACACCGCCAGATGCAAGCTGCATTATTGTACTTACAGATAAGGATATAGACCAATGGCTTTAGTTCAAGGGTAGTATAGATGTATAGCTTGGCGCCTAGAGGCACCAAGCTATTCTGGCACTACCCTTGAACTATTTTAGTCAAACTTATTTCACACACTGGTGTATTTCGAATGATAAGGGTTAAACTTTAGCATTTTCTTGGAGACTATTCAAGCCACAGTCTTCAAACTTGGCCTAAGGATACTTTGTGGCAAGACCTTTCTAAACATATGAGCGACCTGTCTCAAAGGTCAAGGTCACAGGGAATCAGGAAATAGGTCAAAATAGCCATATTTTGACAAAATTTATGTTTTTTCCAATACTAGTGACAACTTCAAACCAAAACTTGGTACACAGATACCTGTTTATAAGACCTTTCTATGCATACTAATTTGGTTGACCCCTTGGAAAGGTCAACGATCACACGAGATCAGGAAATAGGTAAAAAATTGACAAAAGATGCTTTTTTCCCCAAATACTATTCACAACTTCAAACCCAAATTTGTTGCAGAGATACCTGATGGTAAGACATTCCTATACATATTAATTTGGATGACCCCTCAGAAAGGTCAAGGGTCACAGGAGATCAGGAAATAGGTCACAAATAGCCATTGCTTGAAAATTTGAATTTTGCAGGTACAAAAGCCAACACTTCCTGTGTTAGAATAATAATAATAATGCTACTTATATAGCGCTTATCCTTAAATAAGCTCTAAGCACTTTACAAATAAAGAGTGGGAGTGGAGGGGGTCATAAAACCAGAGAAACAACGGATTCTGCAATACACACGCTCACACACACACACACACACAGGTACATAATGACAAAGAACTGAGCTACATTTGGGTATCGAACAGGTGGGTCTTTAGGCAGATTTAAAGGCAGTGAATGAGGAATAATGTCTAATGTCGATAGGTAGAGATTTCCAGACAACAGGTCCAACGTGCGCAAAACAACGGTCACCTCTGGTTTTGTATTTGAAGAGCGGGACTCTGAGAAGGCGCGTGTCACTGCTTGAACGGAGGGAGCGGGAGGGAGGGTATAGTTGAAGAAGATCAGCGAGATAGGCAGGGGTAGAGTAGTTAATAGCTTTGTAGCACAGACAGGCAATTTTGTATGAGACTCGTTTGACTGGCAGCCAGTGAAGTTGTCTCAGAATAGGAGTGATGGGCTGATGCTGTGAGGCGTGGACACCTGCTTATTTCAGTGACCTGTTAGAAAGGTCAATTTCACAAAGGTTAGATTAATGATGCTGATCTGCCATGCACATGAGCCTTAAGGGCTTTGCTGTTTTTCTTGTCATTTCAAAAAATAAACTTGCATCTGTTGTCATTGAAAGGGTTCACCCTTTGGCTGTCGGCAGTAATTGTTGCTATGGTTCACCCTTTGGCTGTCAGCAGTAATTGTTGCTATGGTTCACCCTTTGGCTGTCGGCAGTAATTGTTGCTATGGTTCACCGTTTGGCTGTCGGCAGTAATTGTTGCTATGGTTCACCCTTTGGCTGTCGGCAGTAATTGTTGCTATGGTTCACCCTTTGGCTGTCGGCAGTAATTGTTGCTATGGTTCACCCTTTGGCTGTCGGCAGTAATTGTTGCTATGGTTCACCCATTGGCTGTCGGCAGTAATTGTTGCTATGGTTCACCCTTTGGCTGTCAGCAGTAATTGTTGCTATGGTTCACCCTTTGGCTGTCAGCAGTATTGTTGCTATGGTTCACCCTTTGGCTGTCAGCAGTAATTGTTGCTATGGTTCACCCTTTGACTGTGGGTAGTAATTGTTGTTGCTATGATTCCTGCAGGAATCTTGTTGAGAAAGTGCACTAACTGCAGCCAAAAGGTGGATTGTTTCTCTTGTGACAGCAGTGATAGCGTGAGCCCCTATGTTGTGTTGTTTTGTGGTAGCGTCAGCCCCTATGTTGTGTTGAGCAGTGGTAGTGTGAGCCCCTATGTTGTGTTGTGGTAGCGTCAGCCCCTATGTTGTGTTGTGGTAGCGTCAGCCCCTATGTTGTGTTGAGCAGTGGTAGCGTGAGCCCCTATGTTGTGTTGTGGTAGCGTGAGCCCCTATGTTGTGTTGTCTTAAGACCTTGCTTTTAGTCTGGCTGACCAGATTTTTACCCATCCTGCCATGAGATGGCCTTAGTTGCCTGCTCGGCGTTAAACCCAAATAACTAACTATGTTGTGTTGTGGTAGCGTGAGCCCCTATGTTGTGTTGTGGTAGCGTGAGCCCCTATGTTGTGTTGTGGTAGCGTGAGCCCCTATGTTGTGTTGTGGTAGCGTGAGCCCCTATGTTGTGTTGTGGTAGCATCAGCCCCTATGTTGTGTTGTGTTGTAGCATGAGCCCCTATGTTGTGTTGTGGTAGCGTGAGCCCCTATGTTGTGTTGTGGTAGCATCAGCCCCTATGTTGTGTTGTGGTAGCATAAGCCCCTATGTTGTGTTGTGGTAGCGTCAGCCCCTATGTTGTGTTGTGGTAGCATGAGCCCCTATGTTGTGTTGAGCAGTGGTAGCGTCAGCCTCTATGTTGTGTTGTGGTAGCGTCAGCCCCTATGTTGCGTTGTGGTAGCGTCAGCCCCTATGTTGTGTTGTGGTAGCATGAGCCCCTATGTTGTGTTGAGCAGTGGTAGCGTCAGCCTCTATGTTGTGTTGTGGTAGCGTCAGCCCCTATGTTGTGTTGTGGTAGCGTCAGCCCCTATGTTGTGTTGAGCAGTGGTAGAGTCAGCCCCTATGTTGTGTTGTGGTAGCGTCAGCCCCTATGTTGTGTTGTGGTAGCGTCGGCCCCTATGTTGTGTTGTGGTAACATCAGCCCCTATGTTGTGTTGTGGTAGCGTGAGCCTCTATGTTGTGTTGTGGTAGCGTCAGCCCCTATGTTGTGTTGTGGTAGAGTCAATCCAGACCACAAAGGTGACTGCCAAGCGTGTAATATGCAAAGAAGTACCCAACGGAGAAAGAAACACGCTTAGAAAAGACGGGTACAACACAATTTATTAATATTTCGGGCAAATACCCTTTGTCAAAATAGACAAACAAACAAACAGAGAGATTAGCCGCTACTTATCTTCATTGGCAGAAGGAATGTGGCAACTGAAGGAGGTGACGTAAAATAAAAGAAAAGGAAGAACAAAAATTCAGGAAAAGTAAAAATGACGTCAACGAAAAATCATAAGCGAGAGACTTGGAGAGAACCTGAACACGAGAGACGAGAGTGTATGCAAGCACATGCAGGAGCGAGCAAAAGTAAAAGCGTGTAGGTGAGGCCAGAGAGAGAGAGAGACACACACAGCGAGACGGAGAGAGAGAGAAAGAGAGAGAGAACGAACGGGGAGTACCCTTGGGCACGAAGTAGGCTGAGTGTCTAATACACAAAGCCTGCTAAACACCAACCCGAAGGCAAACTTTATATCACCTTCAAGTTGAGGACTACCTCGGGGAAAAACGGGAGGACCCCGGGGGAAAAAACCCAGCATTTAGCACGGTACACAACAAGTAATAAGTCATTGAAACAAAGCAAATAATCAAATTCAGTAAGAGAATATTGGAATAAGTGGAGAGTAGGTAGTTGTGAAACCTTCTTCAAGGGTAACTCAAACAAAAAAAGGGGGGGGGGGAGGGGGGAGAGAGATTGAGAGAGAGAGAGAGAGAGAGAAGGGGGGGAGGGGGAAGGGGAAGAAGGGGAAAGGAAAATGCGTAAAGAGAGAAAGAGGGCTAGAGGTAAGTGTTAAGGGGGGTTGGGGGGGGGGGGGTGGAGAGAAAGAGGGAAAGAGATAAAAAAAAAAAAAAAAAAAAAAAATTGGGGGGGGGGGGGGGGGCCGGAAGACAACCAGCCAGAGCCACCAACCCCATCCAACAGGCACCCACCAGCCCACAGAAAAATACACAGGCACGCAACAAAGCGACCACATACATCCCCAAGGGATGCACATGATCGCCCCGCCCCAAAAACAGCGTATCACTCCGTGGGTTCGAAACCGGGCGCCCGACAGGGAAGGGCAAGGGTTCCAACTAAACGTTCGGCCAGCGCTGAGAAATTCCCCAAGGGATGTGTACATATCAACCAGTGCCAGCCTCACCTATCTGGTTAGTGATAAGTAAAAAAGAAACGACACAGTGAGATAAAGGTACAGTTAGCAGACACAAGCAAGGTAAAAAAAGTTAATCTTTTATATTCATCCCGAGTGGTAGAGTCAGCCCCTATGTTGTGTTGTGGTAGTGTCATCCCCTATGTTGTGTTGTGGTAGCGTCAGCCCCTATGTTGTGTTGAGCAGTGGTAGCGTCAGCCCCTATGTTGTGTTGTGGTAGTGTCGGCCCCTATGTTGTGTTGTGGTAGCGTCAGCCTCTATGTTGTGTTGTGGTAGCGTCAGCCCCTATGTTGTGTTGTGGTGGCGTCAGCCCCTATGTTGTGTTGTGGTAGCCTCAGCCCCTATGTTGTGTTGTGGTAGCGTGAGCCTCTATGTTGTGTTGTGGTAGCGTCAGCCCCTATGTTGTGTTGTGGTAGCATCAGCCCCTATGTTGTGTTGTGGTAGCGTCAGCCCCTATGTTGTGTTGTGGTAGCGTCAGCCCCTATGTTGTGTTGTGGTAGCATGAGCCCCTATGTTGTGTTGAGCAATGGTAGCATCAGCCCCTATGTTGTGTTGTGGTAGCGTCAGCCCCTATGTTGTGTTGAGCAGTGGTAGCGTCAGCCCCTATGTTGTGTTGTGTTAGCGTCAGCCCCTATGTTGTGTTGTGGTAGCATAAGCCCCTATGTTGTGTTGTGGTAACGTCATCCCCTATGTTGTTTTGTGGTAGCATAAGCCCCTATGTTGTGTAATGGTAGCGTGAGCCCCTATGTTGTGTTGTGGTAGCGTCAGCCCCTATGTTGTATTGTGGTAGCGTCAGCCCCTATGTTGTGTTGTGGTAGCGTCAGCCCCTATGTTGTGTTGTGGTAGCGTCAGCCCCTATGTTGTGTTGTGGTAGTGTCAGCCCCTATGTTGTGTTGTGGTAGCGTTGGTCCCTATGTTGTGTTGTGGTAGTGTCAGCCCCTATGTTGTGTTGTGGTAGCGTCAGTCCCTATGTTGTGTTGAGCAGTGGTAGCGTCAGTCCCTATGTTGTGTTGAGCAGTGGTAGCGTCAGCCCCTATGTTGTGTTGTGGTAGCGTCAGCCCCGATGTTGTGTTGACCCATCTAATCCTGATGCACAACAGCAAGAGATGAATCAACCATGATCATTCAGAGGTAGTGCCAGATTAGCATGGTCGATCCATCTCCTGCAGCTGGTACGTAGTCATTAGTTGATTTGATACCTGCGCGATTGTGTGGCCTCAGGGCTAAATGGTTAAACTGTTTTCCTTGTCACAGTGGCGCTTACAACGCCACCTACATTGGCCCCAGCGCCCGGTGTTCCCCCCAAAGCGTTTGTTGTAGAGGAGGATCACAACTCGTACAAGTGCACTGTGCCTGGCTGTAACAAGGGTTTCCGCAAGGCTGGGCTGCTGGCATCGCACGTCAAGTATTATCACTGTCAACACGGTGGACCGCCCCCTACACCTCATGTACCTCGCAAGAGGAAGAAGACCCTGAGCACTTGTGAGTATGGGAGAAAAACGCTTAGTACTTGCGAGTATGGGAGAAAAGACACTTGGCACTTGTGAGTATGGGAGGAAAATATATGGGGGTGGGGGGTGGGGGGGTGGGGAGGTAACCTTTGAAGCCCTGACTTGCTATGACAGGATGTGGATGGACCGTGATAGTTTAAGGGTGGTGTGATAGTTTAAGGGTGGTGTGATAGTTTAAGGGTGGTGTGACAACAATTTGGTGTCTGTAGGCTGATAGATAGTATTGCCAGTATGAAGCTATTCTGACACCGCCCTTGAACTGTCATGGTTGATCTGTTTCCAGAACTGTGATGTATATGAGCCAGTGACAGAAGGTGGAAACGGATGGGTTGCCAATTTTCCAGTGCAAAGTAAAATATAAATGAAAGTCAAACATGTTGTGTTTTATATCCTATTTCAAGAAACCTGCATGTAAATATACATACGTTAGTTGCACGCTTTTAAGTTGGTAAAAAGTAAATAAAAACAAAAAAAGAATTTACATATTTGCCGCAGGCAGGCAAACCCCTTTGTGAGATGCAACAAGCTTGATATTGTGCACATGGTTATTTTTCAACATTTCATAAAAAGTCCTTTCCTATTCTTATACAACACTTCTATGGAGTGTTTAGCGTCTGTTTTACATGAATAAATTGCGTTGCTAATACCCTCCATCCACACAAGAAGTCAAGAACAGTGACATGGCAATCGCCAGGAGGCCTGGTCCATAACCAGATTGACTTCATCTTGCTGCCTCGACGATTCAAATCCAGCGTTAACAAAGCACAAACGAGGTCCTTTCCTGGCGCTGATATTGGCAGCGACCACAACCTCGTCCTTACTAGCCTCAAGTTGAAGCTGGCATTGAAACGAGACAGCAAGAGCCCTCGCATCCGATTCGACCTCCAGAAGCTAAAAGACCCGGAAGTAGAAGAGCTCTTCCAAGCCCAGGTGGGAGGCAGATTTGCAGCCTTGGCTACTTTGGACTGGGACGTAGACACCCTTGCTGGAAATATAAAAGAGGTGTTACTTTCTACAGCAGAAGAAGTGCTGGGGAAGCAGAGGAAGCGCAAACAGCCCTGGGTCACCGATGACATCCTTGATCTCTGTGATGAGAGGAGAGCCTGGAAGAAAAAGAGAGGCCAAGACCTCACATCAGCAAACAAGTACAGACTTGTCAACAAGAAGATCAGGAAGAGGATGAAAGAAGCCAAAGAAGATTGGATTGAAGACCAGTGTCGTAGCGTGGAAGAGGGCATGGCAAACGGCAACAGCAAGAAGGCTTATGAAACGCTAAGGACCCTCACCAAGACTCAACAGCGAACAGCCACAGTCATCGAAGACAGCAGCGGCCAACTCCTTACGGAAAACACTGCTGTACTAAACAGATGGACTGAGTACTGCCGAGACTTGTATAACTACAAGGCTAAGCCAGACACCAGCATCCTCCAAAACAACCAGGCTGGGGCCAGGAAGGCCGAAGACCTGCCAGTGTTAGCTGAAGAGGTGGAAACAGCCGTACGCGGCCTGAAGGGAGGAAAGTCTCCAGGTGTAGACAACGTACCTGCTGAACTGTTGAAACATGGAGGAGAAGTAACAACAAAGGTCCTCACTACACTCTGTCAAAAGATCTGGGAGCAAAAGAAATGGCCAGTAGAATGGACACAGTCTCTAGTGATCCCGCTCCCCAAGAAAGGAAACCTGAAACAGTGCCAGAACTACAGAACTATCAGTCTGATAAGTCACCCTAGCAAAGTAATGCTTAGAATCATTCTCAACCGCCTCAAAACTTTCGCCGAGGAACTGCTGGCAGAAGAACAGGCTGGCTTCAGAGTTGGAAGAAGCACTGTAGAGCAGATTTTCAACTGCCGCGTCCTGATCGAGAAACATCTGCAGCATCAGCGCGAACTCTACCACAACTTCATTGATTTCAGGAAAGCATTTGATCGCGTCTGGCACGACGGACTCTGGCAAGTCATGAGATCGTTCAACATAGAGGAGGGGCTGATCCAAATGATAGAAGCGCTTTACAAGAACGCCTGCAGCGCGGTTCTACTTAACAATCAGTCAGGCGAGTTCTTCAGGACAACGATCGGTGTCCGTCAAGGATGCCTGCTCTCTCCTGTCCTTTTCAACATATTCCTGGAGAAGATCATGCAGGAAACCCTCCACAACCACCATACTTCAATCTCTATTGGTGGCAGATCCCTGTGCAATCTTCGATTCGCAGACGACATTGACCTCATGGCAAGCAGCAATAGTGAGCTTCAAAACCTGACAGACAAACTTTCAAGTAGCGCAGGGTCTTATGGTATGGAGATCAGTACGGATAAAAGCAAAGTGATGATCAACACCACAAGCGACAGCAGCAGCAACATTCACATGAACGGCCAGAAGCTAGAAGAGGTCAATAGCTTCAAGTACTTGGGAGCCACCCTGTCCAAAGACGGTAGTTGCATAGCAGAGATCCGTATCAGGATAGGTACAGCAACATCCGCAATGGCCAGGCTGGACAGGATATGGCGAAGTAACTCCATCAGCTTCACCATCAAGTACAGGCTTTACAAGTCCCTCGTAGTGTCTATTCTACTCTACGGCTGTGAGACTTGGACGCTGCTTGCAGACTCAGAAAAGAAAATCCAGGCCTTTGAGAACAAGTGCCTGAGGAAGTTGCTCCACATCTCGTACCGCGAGCACAAGACCAACGAATATGTACGGAGCATCGTCACTTCCCTGGTGGGCCCACATGAACCCCTTCTGGCAACCGTGAAACGGCGCAAGCTTGCTTGGTTTGGCCACGTGACCCGACACAACACCTTGTCCAAGACTATCCTCCAAGGCACTCTCGAAGGAAGTCGTCGGCGAGGTCGTCAGAGAAAGAGTTGGGTCGCAAACATAAAAGAATGGACCGAACTCGAGATGCCAGACTTGCTTGCCACCGCCCAAAATAGAACTCAGTGGAGAGCACTGTCTGTTGCTGCTGCCTTTCAGTCCCCCCAACGCCCAGTTCGGGCAAGGGACTGATGATGATGATGATGATTACATGAATTTTGTGTGAAACACATATTTTGGAGTTTTTATTTCATCCCGAAAAAAACAGTTAGTCGAGCGTGACGGGTCATGTCCAGAACACCGTGTGCACTCTGACTTACCGTACACAACCAAGCATGGCCTAGTTGTTCCAACTTTTTAATGAACCTCATATGCAAACATATTTCCGCATAAAACATCTTATTGTACTAGTCCTCGGGGTTCGTGTACGATTATTTTTTACTTTTTGTGGTCGGCTTGGCTTGACTTCGCGAACGAAGATTTTATAGGAGTTGCCCACGACGTCTGCAGGCTTGTTCGTGGCTGCGGAGGCCAATCCGAGACAGGCAGGTTCGACCGCAGTGGCTGCAGGGGAAGGTATGGCCAGGGTTCTGAGCTGCGGCATCTCTGTTTTTTCTCCTGAGCCGCTTGTCCTTAAGGCTAGCTCTGTGAGAGTCCTCAAAGGAGACAGCTGCCTTGTAAACGGTGGAGCGCCAGGTAAGCTTTTGTTTTCATGTCCGTTCATCACGTTCGACTATTTGCCGATTTCTATTTATGCGGAGTTCGTTTTGTGCCTGCAATTTTGTTCGGAGGTCATGTTTTGGTCACGTGATTAGCCGCAGTGCTTTCATTCATTGGAAATGGCGCCAAGGTAAGCGAAATTGTTTCATGTCCCATAACTTTTCCTTATCACGTACGACCGTACATTGCCATTGTGTACATTTGTGTACATGTTTTATTGTGTTTAGTACCTCTAAGCGCGCACATTTTATATCATTTTACGGTGTAAGTGAACGTTGAGTGTGTGGTCGAAACTACTCGACGATACTCTCCGAGGTTCGTTCGAAAGTGACTTGTTTTTGAGATGACGACGACTTTTTCAGTAGAAATTTGTCATGTCCCAAATCACGGTCGACTATTTCTTGTCATGTCCGACACCACGTTCGACTGATAGACGGTCTTTTTAGTAAAATTTTAATGAGGAGTCTCAGATCGGGTTAAACTACCTGTTAAATTTCAAACGTGGGTTTCATATGAACCTCTTTGTTTATGCCCTGAGGTGATAATGGCGGATGAATCGTCTGCTTTTCAGTCGACCGTGATAGACATCTTGCGGACATGAAGTGGCTTCATGTCCTTCATCACGCTCGATGACGCTTTGTTTATGCCAAAACATAGCAATAGTTCATGTCTGATTTATAATATCTTGTTTTAGTTACTGAGTTTAATCATAAAAATTAACCCACAAATTGCCAAAAATTGTGTTCTATCCACCCAAAAATCCTTTTCAGGTCTTCGTCAACTTGATCCTCCAGAGGAAGAAATCAAGGCCACTAAAGTTAAAACTAATGCTGACAGATGCCAGGAAAATCGCATATCAATTTGGCGTGACCCCTCCTGTGATGAAGCTGAGAGGCAGAAGAATAAAGAAGTAGTTCTCGAAACAGACAGCGCCCTTGGACAGAGGAAGAAATCTGCGCAAAGGTGAACAGGACAGGCTACGCGCACAGAGATAAGGTATGTGTTGGTTCTGGTTAACATGTGCGTAACACATTCCCATATTTAATTTTATTATTTATACTATTGTGACATTGTTTAGGAGACCTACTCTGGTTGCGATTCGTAAACATGTACATTTCTACCATTTTTATTGATCATCCATCTTAACTTTTCTGTGCATGATGGGTTCCCAGTATTTAACCTCTTCAGTTCATTTCCATCAAACATTATTTTTTTCAGAGAGAGAAAGAAGGTGATAACCCAGCCTCTGGCCGGATATACACCAAAGCCCAAGACCAGGCATGCGGTGGAGCTGCAGCGTAAAAACTGGCGCAGAGCGAAACAGGAGCAATGCAGTGAATCATCGACCCAGAAGTGGCGGCGTCACCGAGAGAAATGTTCAAAGTATTACTTTGAAAAGAAAAGTAAATGTGCATTTCTCATAATTAATTTTCTAATATTTTGAATGAATCTAATCTCAGAATTTGTTTTCTTTGCAGAACTGTTCATGTGAGAGGCAGATTCTTTATTCAGATTAATTTTTTTTTAAATAAGATGGTACTTTGCATGTGAAACCTCCCATTCCCCATTGTTATGCCAACAATCCAGCACACCTATACCAAATGTGTCTGTTACTTTGACTTTTTGGGTGGTCACTATCGTGACTATGGTATACTTTTATCAGACACTGTCTTATTAACTGTACCCCAGGTACATTTTCCATTTTAAACTGTGCAAGACTTCAAATCTCGCTTTCTATGAGAATGTCGCCATACAGCTGGCGCTTTTCAGTAATCCGTGCTTGATTCTCATGGGAAGCAATACTTGAACACTTGAACATGGACAATGTGGTGGCAAAAATGTGAATTTCCCCATGAGGGATTAATAAAGTATTATTGTATTGTATTGTATTGTACCTGAGGTGCATTTTCCAAAAAAAAAAAACATACTTCAGTGACCATTTAGTAATGTTCTTGATTGTATTAATAAACTATCATATTTTATTCTTTTCCTAGAATGCACTCAGACTCATCTCCAGCCAAAAACAAGCCCTCCGCAATCTGAGACGACCCCTCCAGATATTATCCTCCTCACTTTTGTGAACATTTTTTGTCATACAGAGACTGGCTTTTGTTGTCGAAAGCTGAAAAACCTCATCATAGGTGCATGTATAAATCAAGCAATGCGCTAATTATTTTTTCAGATATCACTTACGGGGTGATGTGCTAAGAAACAGTGCTGAGAATTGAAAATTGTGAGTTTTTGTTGTTGTCAGCAACTGCATTTAATTACCTCTTTCTTATGATGTCCATTAATTTACAGTGTACACTGTATGAGTGTCTTTTTGGAGTGAAATTAGTTTATGTGGCAACATTTCTTCAATTTTAGGGTGGTATGCTTACAAAGCGTGGTTAGAAATGAGTTCTTGTGATTGCATATTTACGTGAGTAGACTAAGTGTGTTGAATAATACTCTACATGTACCCCAAGATTTCATCATGTTTTATGCACAAATGATGTATGAAACCATAATCTTGTCTTCATTTATGAGATTTTATGTTGAGAAACAGTAGTTGGAAAAGAAAATATAGTTTAAAGTGATTGCGAGTAGAAAAATGCTTTGGTGGTATTTTTTCATGTCCTCACATATTTCATCACATACGACATATGCTTTTTGCATAAAACCAGTATATATGCCAATAATCCCATAAATATGGACTGTAAAGCTAAGAAATAAGCCTTTGAACTTGATTTTATTTTTAAACAAGTGCTTTTGAGGTAAGAAAGAGTTTAAATGTTGTTGTTTCTCATGTCCTCATATTTCGTCACGTTCAACATACACATTCTGTAAAAAAACACTGTCACCACTGATACCAACAAAATTTCATGTACAGTTTGGCTGGTGAACGTTGTTTTGAAATAAAAAGTTGTGTTTCTTCATTAACTGTGTATTTGTTCTTTTTTTATTGTATTTGTTTGTACCCAGTATATGTCGTATGTGACACAGGACATGAAACTTTACTAAATTTTCTGTGCTTAATTTTATAACATTCTTGAAGACTTACACTTTTCTGATGTATTTTAGCATGTTTATATAAAACAACATTTAAAAGTTGCTAATGATTATGTAAATTGAGAAGGATTTCAAAAGAAGTCATGTCCTGTGTCACGTTCAACTACTTCCACTTGACCACCATTTTTGACATGCCTACGGAACACCTGACACTCAACTATCTTCTTATGTATGGTTTTAGATAGTGCAAACATTATAGTTTCAAGGGAGCATAACAAAATATACCAATAATAAATCTTAATTTTGCACAATGCATGCCCTCTGTGAGGCCCACCTTCTGTCACCGGCTCATATGTCAAAATGATATCTGAAGAAAAAGGAAAATTTTAACCTCAGAATATAATGAGTTCAAGGCGTGAGTGACAGTCTTCAGTTCTGCCAACTGTCAGCTTTTTCAGAATCCCCAAAGCTGAATTTCATCTTTTTTGTTCAGACATAACAGTCCTTCAGCCCGCCTGTACCATCTGCAACAGGCATAAACATTCTCACCACCCTTGAGCTATCACACTCCATCCATGTTTTCTGGTACTGTCAGGGCTGACTGGGTTAAAAGATAGCTTTGTAGGCACAGCCTTGAGCTATCACGCTCCATCCATGTTTTCTGGTACTGTCAGGGCTGACTGGGTTAAAAGATAGCTTTGTAGGCACAGCCTTGAGCTATCACACTCCATCCATGTTTTCTGGTACTGTCAGGGCTGACTGGGTTAAAAGATAGCTTTGTAGGCACAGCCTTGAGCTATCACTCTCCATCCATGTTTTCTGGTACTGTCAGGGCTGACTGGGTTAAAAGATAGCTTTGTAGGCACAGCCTTGAGCTATCACACTCCATCCATGTTTTCTGGTACTGTCAGGGCTGACTGGGTTAAAAGATAGCTTTGTA
The DNA here is from genome assembly GCA_036245525.1 of Semisulcospira habei. Lineage (NCBI taxonomy): Eukaryota > Metazoa > Mollusca > Gastropoda > Semisulcospiridae > Semisulcospira > Semisulcospira habei. Next base: position 101,288,084 of record BTPG01000001.1, read on the forward strand.
GGCACAGCCTTGAGCTATCACACTCCATCCATGTTTTCTGGTACTGTCAGGGCTGACTGGGTTAAAAGATAGCTTTGTAGGCACACCCTTGAGCTATCACACTCCATCCATGTTTTCTGGTACTGTCAGGGCTGACTGGGTTAAAAGATAGCTTTGTAGGCACACCCTTGAGCTATCACACTCCATCCATGTTTTCTGGTACTGTCAGGGCTGACTGGGTTAAAAGATAGCCTTGCTTACAGCAGAACCAGTTTGGATCCAGCACAGTTATGATGAATCACCTGTAGGCACAGCCTTGCTTACAGCAGAACCAGTTTGGATCCAGCACAGTTATGACGAATCACCTGTAGGCACAGCCTTGCTTACAGCAGAACCAGTTTGGATCCAGCACAGTTATGATGAATCACCTGTAGGCACAGCCTTGCTTACAGCAGAACCAGTTTGGATCCAGCACAGTTATGATGAATCACCTGTCATAAACGACCATCACTTGGGTGGCTGTGGCCATGTGAATGATACTCTTTATAGTCATCTGTCAACAACGACCATCATTTATGTGGCCTTAAAGGGGAAAACATGTCATCTGTCAATAAAGACCATCATCACATGGCCTTAACTCTTTCCGATCGGAATGCTTCCAGTTTAGCGTTAGCCCAAACAGACTCTTAGCCATCAAAACGCTTACATTTTAGCATTATGCTCGTGCCATCTATAGATGAGTGACTAGTATTCTAGGGTTGCATTGTTAAAAAAATCGCATGAAGCACAGCTATCAGTCTAAGGGGAAGCAACCACTAAAATATGTTTCACCAACCATTTCTAAAATATCTGAAAGTGAATGCCCTTGTCGGATGGTGTCAGAACAAGGCCAAAGTAGCCGACAACGTGCCTTGGATCGTCTCCGACAATGAGCTTGTTCGATCCTCATGAGCGCGGTTTCAACAGTGATTTTTAGCTCGTAAAATTGTGATTCAAGAAGGGATAGATCTCTTGTGTGATTTCATTGCTTATGGAATACATATTTTTGCCATGTTGGTGAGTAAATCTGGGTTTTTTGTTGCATGTGATTACACTGTTGCTACCAAAACCGCGTTTCTCATTTTTTGCTCTGCCATGTTTGTTCTGTTGCATAATAATCAAATTGGTTCGACTCACTAAACTAATGCACAAACACGCTTAGTTTTGAAAAGTACTTTTAATGCTCTTTCCAACGATACCCAATTTATCTATGGTTGTTTGCCTGGGAGGCTGTGAAAGTTAATTCAATCTACCCCAAAAATGTAGGTCACCAGGGAACACACGTCCTTTTCCTGCTACGCCTGCAGGGAACTGACTCGCTGAGAATGTTACGATGGGAAAGAGCTAAGGCCATGTAAATGATGGTCTTTATTGACAGATGACACATTTACTGATTTAGCCCTTAAGGCCATGTGAATGATGGTCTTTATTGACAGATGACACATTTACTGATTTAGCCCTTAAGGCCATGTGAATGATGGTCTTTATTGACAGGTGACACATTTACTGATTTAGCCCTTAAGGCCATGTGAATGATGGTCTTTATTGACAGGTGACACATTTACTGATTTAGCCCTTAAGGCCATGTGAATGATGGTCTTTATTGACAGATGACACATTTACTGATTTAGCCCTTAAGGCCATGTGAATGATGGTCTTTATTGACAGATGACACATTTACTGATTTAGCCCTTAAGGCCATGTGAAAGATGGTCTTTATTGACAGATGACACATTTACTGATTTAGCCCTTAAGGCCATGTGAATGATGGTCTTTATTGACAGATGACACATTTTGCCCCTCAGGACGTTCTCTTGAGATATGTACCTGTCTTCTGAAGACCACACGTTCTTGCAAACTGGTTCTGTTATATTTACAGTGTTGTTTGTTGTTTCAGGTTCAACTGACTCCGACATCTCTGTGTCTTCACGAAGCACCTCAACAAAGCGACGTCGCCGCATGTCTGAAATCTCTCTGACTGGCAGTCCTGATCTGGCCGTGAGGATGTCTTTTGATGGTGGGTTCTGCTTCTACACACTGCAGCAGCTAACATCAAACATTTCCCAGAATGATAGATGGCCGTCAGCACAGAATGAACATGGCCATCAGCACAGAATGAACATGACCATCTATCATTCTGTGCTGACGGCCATCTATCATTCTGTGCTGACGGCCATCTATCATTCTGTGCTGATGGCCATCTATCATTCTGTGCTGACGGCCATCTATCATTCTGTGCTGACGACCATCTATCATTCTGTGCTGATGGCCATCTATCATTCTATGATTACGACCATCTATCATTCTGTGCTGACGGCCATCTATCATTCTGTGCTGACGGCCATCTATCATTCTGTGCTGACGACCACCTATCATTCCATGATTACGACCATCTATCATTCTGTGCTGATGGCCATCTATCATTCTGTGCTGACGGCCATCTATCATTCTGTGCTGACGACCATCTATCATTCTGTGCTGATGGCCATCTATCATTCTATGATTACGACCATCTATCATTCTGTGCTGACGGCCATCTATCATTCTGTGCTGACGGCCATCTATCATTCTGTGCTGACGACCATCTATCATTCCATGATTACGACCATCTATCATTCTGTGCTGACGGCCATCTGTCATTCTGTGCTGACGACCATCTATCATTCTGTGCTGATGGCCATCTATCATTCTATGATTACGACCATCTATCATTCTGTGCTGACGGCCATCTATCATTCTGTGCTGATGGCCATCTATCATTCTTTGATTACGACCATCTATCATTCTGTGCTGACGGCCATCTATCATTCTGTGCTGATGGCCATCTATCATTCTGTGCTGATGGCCATCTATGATTCTGTGCTGATGGCCATCTATCATTCCATTATTACAACCATCTATCATTCTGTGCTGATGGCCATGTTCATTCTGTGATTATGACCATCTATCATTCTGTGCTGACAGCAATCTATCATTTTATGATTATGACCATCTATCATTCTGTGCTGATGGCCATCTATCATTCTGTGCTGATGGCCATCTATCATTCTGTGCTGACGGCCATCTATCATTCCATGATTACGACCATCTATCATTCTGTGCTGATGGCCATGTTCATTCTGTGATTATGACCATCTATCATTCTGTGCTGACGGCCATCTATTATTCTGTGCTGATGGCCATCTATCATTCTGTGCTGATGGCCATCTATCATTCTGTGCTGATGGCCATCTATGATTCTGTGCTGATGGCCATCTATCATTTTGTGCTGATGGCCATCTATCATTCCATGATTACGACCATCTATCATTCTGTGCTGATGGCCATCTATCATTCTGTGCTGACGACCATCTATCATTCCATGATTACGACCATCTTATCATTCTGTGCTGATGGCCATCTATCATTCTGTGCTGACGACCATCTATTATTCTGTGCTGATGGCCATCTATTATTCTGTGCTGACGACCACCTGTCAATCTGTGATTACGACCATCTATCATTCTGTGCTGATGGCCATCTATTATTCTGTGCTGACGACCACCTATCATTCTGTGATTACGACCATCTATCATTCTGTGCTGATGGCCATGTATCATCTGTGCTGTTGGCCATCTATCATTCTGTGCTGATGGCCATCTATCATTCTCAGCTGATGGCCATCTATCAGTCTGTGCTGATGGCCATCTATCATTCTGTGCTGATGGCCATCTATCATTCTGTGCTGACGGCCACCTATCATTCTATGATTATGACCATCTATCATTCTGTGCTGATGGCCATCTATTATTCTGTGCTGACGACTACCTATCATTCTGTGATTACGACCATCTATCATTTTGTGCTGATGGCCATCTATCATTCTGTGCTGATGGCCATCTATCATTCTGTGATTACGACATTCTATCATTCTGTGCTGATGGCCATCTATCATTCTGTGCTGACGGCCACCTATCATTCTATGATTACGACCATCTATCATTCTGTGCTGATGGCCATCTATTATTCTGTGCTGACGACCACCTATCATTCTGTGATTACGACCATCTATCATTCTGTGCTGATGGCCATCTATCATCTGTGCTGATGGCCATCTATCATTCTGTGCTGATGGCCATCTATCATTCTCAGCTGATGGCCATCTATCAGTCTGTGCTGATGGCCATCTATCATTCTGTGCTGATGGCCATCTATCATTCTGTGCTGATGGCCATCTATCATTCTGTGCTGACGGCCACCTATCATTCTATGATTACGACCATCTATCATTCTGTGCTGACGGCCATCTATCATTCTGTGCTGATGGCCATCTATCATTCTTTGATTACGACCATCTATCATTCTGTGCTGACGGCCATCTATCATTCTGTGCTGATGGCCATCTATCATTCTGTGCTGATGGCCATCTATCATTCTGTGCTGACGGCCATCTATCATTCCATGATTACGACCATCTATCATTCTGTGCTGATGGCCATGTTCATTCTGTGATTATGACCATCTATCATTCTGTGCTGACGGCCATCTATTATTCTGTGCTGATGGCCATCTATCATTCTGTGCTGATGGCCATCTATCATTCTGTGCTGATGGCCATCTATGATTCTGTGCTGATGGCCATCTATCATTCTGTGCTGATGGCCATCTATGATTCTGTGCTGATGGCCATCTATCATTTTGTGCTGATGGCCATCTATCATTCCATGATTACGACCATCTATCATTCTGTGCTGATGGCCATCTATCATTCTGTGCTGACGACCATCTATCATTCCATGATTACGACCATCTTATCATTCTGTGCTGATGGCCATCTATCATTCTGTGCTGACGACCATCTATCATTCTGTGCTGATGGCCATCTATTATTCTGTGCTGACGACCACCTGTCAATCTGTGATTACGACCATCTATCATTCTGTGCTGATGGCCATCTATTATTCTGTGCTGACGACCACCTATCATTCTGTGATTACGACCATCTATCATTCTGTGCTGATGGCCATCTATCATCTGTGCTGATGGCCATCTATCATTCTGTGCTGATGGCCATCTATCATTCTCAGCTGATGGCCATCTATCAGTCTGTGCTGATGGCCATCTATCATTCTGTGCTGATGGCCATCTATCATTCTGTGCTGACGGCCACCTATCATTCTATGATTACGACCATCTATCATTCTGTGCTGATGGCCATCTATTATTCTGTGCTGACGACTACCTATCATTCTGTGATTACGACCATCTATCATTTTGTGCTGATGGCCATCTATCATTCTGTGCTGATGGCCATCTATCATTCTGTGATTACGACATTCTATCATTCTGTGCTGATGGCCATCTATCATTCTGTGCTGACGGCCACCTATCATTCTATGATTACGACCATCTATCATTCTGTGCTGATGGCCATCTATTATTCTGTGCTGACGACCACCTATCATTCTGTGATTACGACCATCTATCATTCTGTGCTGATGGCCATCTATCATCTGTGCTGATGGCCATCTATCATTCTGTGCTGATGGCCATCTATCATTCTCAGCTGATGGCCATCTATCAGTCTGTGCTGATGGCCATCTATCATTCTGTGCTGATGGCCATCTATCATTCTGTGCTGATGGCCATCTATCATTCTGTGCTGACGGCCACCTATCATTCTATGATTACGACCATCTATCATTCTGTGCTGATGGCCATCTATTATTCTGTGCTGACGACTACCATTCTGTGATTACGACCATCTATCATTCTGTGCTGATGGCCATCTATTATTCTGTGCTGACGACTACCATTCTGTGATTACGACCATCTATCATTCTGTGCTGATGGCCATCTATCATCTGTGCTGATGGCCATCTATCATTCTGTGCTGATGGCCATCTATCATTCTCAGCTGATGGCCATCTATCAGTCTGTGCTGATGGCCATCTATCATTCTGTGCTGATGGCCATCTATCATTCTGTGCTGATGGCCATCTATCATTCTGTGCTGACGGCCACCTATCATTCTATGATTACGACCATCTATCATTCTGTGCTGATGGCCATCTATTATTCTGTGCTGACGACTACCATTCTGTGATTACGACCATCTATCATTTTGTGCTGATGGCCATCTATCATTCTGTGCTGACGACCACCTATCATTCTGTGATTACGACCATCTATCATTCTGTGCTGATGGCCATCTATCATTCTGTGCTGACGACTACCATTCTGTGATTACGACCATCTATCATTTTGTGCTGATGGCCATCTATCATTCTATTATTATGACCATCTATCATTCTGTACTGATGGCCATCTATCATTCTGTGCTGACGACCATCTATCATTCTGTGCTGACGACCATCTATCATTCTGTGCTGATGGCCATGTTCATTCTGTGCTGATGGCCACCAATCATTCTATGATTACGACCATCTATCATTCTGTGCTGACGGCCATCTATCATTCTGTGCTGATGACCATCTATCATTCTGTGCTGACGACCATCTATCAGTCTGTGCTGATGGCCATCTATTATTCTGTGCTGACGACCACCTATCATTCTGTGAATACGACCATCTATCATTCTGTGCTGATGGCCATCTATTATTCTGTGCTGATGACCACCTATCATTCTGTGCTGACGACCATGTTCATTCTGTGCTGATGGCCACCAATCATTCTATGATTACGACCATCTATCATTCTGTGCTGACGGCCATCTATCATTCTGTACTGATGGCCATCTATCATTCTGTGCTGACGACCATCTATAATTCTGTGCTGACAGCCATGTTCATGCTGATGGCCACCAATCATTCTATGATTACGACCATCTATCATTCTGTGCTGACGGCCATCTATTATTCTGTGCTGACGACCACCTATCATTCTGTGATTACGACCATCTATCATTCTGTGCTGATGGCCATCTATCATCTGTGCTGATGGCCATCTATCATTCTGTGCTGATGGCCATCTATCATTCTCAGCTGATGGCCATCTATCAGTCTGTGCTGATGGCCATCTATCATTCTGTGCTGATGGCCATCTATCATTCTGTGCTGATGGCCATCTATCATTCTGTGCTGACGGCCACCTATCATTCTATGATTACGACCATCTATCATTCTGTGCTGATGGCCATCTATTATTCTGTGCTGACGACTACCATTCTGTGATTACGACCATCTATCATTTTGTGCTGATGGCCATCTATCATTCTATTATTATGACCATCTATCATTCTGTACTGATGGCCATCTATCATTCTGTGCTGACGACCATCTATCATTCTGTGCTGACGACCATCTATCATTCTGTGCTGATGGCCATGTTCATTCTGTGCTGATGGCCACCAATCATTCTATGATTACGACCATCTATCATTCTGTGCTGACGGCCATCTATCATTCTGTGCTGACGACCATCTATCAGTCTGTGCTGATGGCCATCTATTATTCTGTGCTGACGACCACCTATCATTCTGTGAATACGACCATCTATCATTCTGTGCTGATGGCCATCTATTATTCTGTGCTGATGACCACCTATCATTCTGTGCTGACGACCATGTTCATTCTGTGCTGATGGCCACCAATCATTCTATGATTACGACCATCTATCATTCTGTGCTGACGGCCATCTATCATTCTGTACTGATGGCCATCTATCATTCTGTGCTGACGACCATCTATAATTCTGTGCTGACAGCCATGTTCATGCTGATGGCCACCAATCATTCTATGATTACGACCATCTATCATTCTGTGCTGACGGCCATCTATCATTCTGTGCTGATGGCCATCTATCATTCTGTGCTGATGGCCATCTATCATTCTGTGCTGATGGCCATGTTCATTCTGTGCTGACAGCCATCCATCAATCTGGGTGGGGGAGGGGAGGGGGGTGCGGAGGGGGGGGGGCGGCAATTTGGGGGGGCAAGCATACCTGATGGCTTCAGGGGAACTAAATGAATGGCAAAGTTTGGTGACTGACTCACGCTTACATTACAGTGTATGTTCACTTTTAGAGCAATTTGTACATTTTTGAGATTTAATCACATTTCCACTTTGGACGCCAAAATCTCAGTAACCTCTAAATGTCTGACATTTGTTATAGCCGACCTTTTAAGCAAAATTTACTGTAGTTGGAAATTGAATACACTAATGGTGTAGTTGGAAATTGAATACACTAATGCTGTAGTTGGAAATTGAATACACTAATGGTGTAGTTGGAAATTGAATACACTAATGGTGTAGTTGGAAATTGAATACACTAATGCTGTAGTTGGAAATTGAATACACTAATGGTGTAGTTGGAAATTGAATACACTAATGGTGTAGTTGGAAAATGAATACACTAATACTGTAGTTGGAAATTGAATACACTAATACTGTAGTTGGAAATTGAACACACTAATGGTGTAGTTGGAAACTGAATACACTAATGGTGTAGTTGGAAATTGAATACACTAATGCTGTAGTTGGAAATTGAATACACTAATGGTGTAGTTGGAAATTGAATACACTAATGCTGTAGTTGGAAATTGAATACACTAATGGTGTAGTTGGAAATTGAATACACTAATGCTGTAGTTGGAAAATGAATACACTAATGGTGTAGTTGGAAATTGAATACACTAATGGTGTAGTTGGAAAATGAATACACTAATGGTGTAGTTGGAAATTGAATACACTAATACTGTAGTTGGAAAATGAATACACTAATACTGTAGTTGGAAATTGAATACACTAATACTGTAGTTGGAAAATGAATACACTAATGGTGTAGTTGGAAAATGAATACACTAATGGTGTAGTTGGAAATTGAATACACTAATGGTGTAGTTGGAAATTGAATACACTAATGGTGTAGTTGGAAATTGAATACACTAATGCTGTAGTTGGAAATTGAATACACTAATGGTGTAGTTGGAAATTGAATACACTAATGCTGTAGTTGGAAATTGAATACACTAATGGTGTAGTTGGAAATTGAATACACTAATGCTGTAGTTGGAAAATGAATACACTAATGGTGTAGTTGGAAATTGAATACACTAATGGTGTAGTTGGAAAATGAATACACTAATGGTGTAGTTGGAAATTGAATACACTAATACTGTAGTTGGAAAATGAATACACTAATACTGTAGTTGGAAATTGAATACACTAATACTGTAGTTGGAAAATGAATACACTAATGGTGTAGTTGGAAAATGAATACACTAATGGTGTAGTTGGAAAATGAATACACTAATGCTGTACTTGGAAGTTGAATACACTAATGCTTACTTTTTCACATAGAGGACTCCCCTGGTCGACCACCAGAACTGCCGCCCGTAGATGAGGGCCCAGGAGCAGAGACAGAGGAGGAGTTGTCGGAGGAAGTCGTCAATTGTATCTGTGGGCAGCGCGATGAAAATGGCCTCATGATCCAGGTACCCAGAGCGCAGAGCTCCTCGGGCCGATGTTGGCACAGACATTCACAGCCACATATACACATACGCTGTGCTCGGGCCCTCTTTGGCCATTGTCGGCTCTAAGACCTTTTGCTGTGAGGTCAGTTTTTGTAGCCACATCTTGACTGTTCCACTTTTGGCACCAGTTGTGAGGAGATGGTTAACTTTTTGAGCCTGCGTACGCGACATAAGCATGTACGACTTATTTTTTTTCCCCCCCATGATGGTAAATATGGTCAAAGGAAAACAACTTCTGTTATTTGATTTATAAACCATTTGTCTATAAGAAGTTACTTCCCTTTTTTAGAGGGCTACTGGGGATTTCTTTTGTTTACGAATTTACATGAGCAACTAAAGGTCTTTTCGAGCGGTTTCTATGATCCAAAATGGCAGAAAAAAGTCTGGATATGATTTGTTGGTGTATTGCCCAAAAATATTTCTGTAAGTTCTTTTTAATTTTTGGTACATAAAATTTATATCATTAGAAAGTTGAAATAATGAGGTTTTTACTGATATGTGTAGCATTCTTGTGCATGAAAAACTGAATTTTTGTGTGTGTGGACAATACCCCAAAAATGTGCGTCTCCAAAGAGATAACTCATTTATCAGTTGTGAGGAGATGGTTAACTCATCAGTTGTGAGGAGATGGTTAACTCGTTATCATTTGTGAGGAATTGGTTAACTCATTATCAGTTGTGAGGAGATGGTTAACTCATCAGTTGTGAGATGGTTAACTCATTTATCAGTTGTGAGGAGATGGTTAACTCATTATCAGTTGTGAGGAGATGGTTAACTCATCAATTGTGAGATGGTTAATTCATTTATCAGTTGTGAGATGGTTAACTCATTTACCAGTTGTGAGATGGTTAACTCATTTATCAGTTGTGAGGAAATGGTTAACTCATCAGTTGTGAGGAGATGGTTAACTCATCAGTTTTGAGATGGCTAACTCATTATCAGTTGTGAGGAGATGGTTAACTCCTTTATCAGTTGTGAGGAGATGGTTAACTCATTATCACGTGAGATAGATAACTCATTTTTCAGTTGCGAGGAGATGGTTAACTCATTATCAGTTGTGAGGAGATGGTTAACTTATTTATCAGTTGTGAGATGATTAACTCATTATCAGTTGTGAGGAGATGGTTAACTCATTATCAGTTGTGAGATGTTAACTCATTTATCAGTTGTGAGATGGTTAACTCATCAGTTGTGAGGAGATGGTTAACTCATCATTTGTAAGATGTTAACTCATTTATCAGCTGTGAGATGGTTAAATCATCAGTTTTGAGATGGTTAACTCATTTATCAGTTGTGAGGAGATGGTTGACTCATTTATCAGTTGTGAGATTGTTAACTCATTATCAGTTGTGAGGAGATGGTTAACTCATTATCAGTTGTCAGGAGATGGGTAACTCATTATCAGTTGTGAGGAGTTGTTTAACTCATCAGTTGTGAGATAGTTAACTCATTTATCAGTTGTGCGATGGTTAACTCATCAGTTGTGAGATTGCTAACTCATTATCAGTTGTGAGATTGTTAACTCATTATCAGTTGTGGGGAGATGGTTAACTTATTAATCAGTTGTGAGATGGTTAACTCATTATCAGTTGTGAGATGGTTAACTTATTATCAGTTGTTAGATGGTTAACTCATTATCAGTTGTGAGATGATTAACTCATTTATCAGTTGTGATATGGTTAACTCATTATCAGTTGTGAGGAGATGGTTAACTCATTATCAGTTGTGAGGAGATGGTTAACTCATTATCAGTTGTGAGATGGTTAACTCATCAGTTGTGAGATGGTTAACTCATTAATCAGTTGTGAGATGGTTAACTCATTATCAGTTGTGAGATGGTTAACTCATTATCAGTTGTGAGGAGATGGTTAACTCATTATCAGTTGTGAGGAGATGGTTAACTCATTATCGGTTGTGAGATGGTTAACTCATCAGTTGTGAGATGGTTAACTCATTAATCAGTTGTGAGATGGTTAACTCATTATCAGTTGTGAGACGGTTAACTCATCAGTTGTGGGGAGATGGTTAACTCATTATCAGTTGTGAGGAGATGGTTAACTCATTATCAGTATTGAGGAGATGGTTAACTCATTATCAGTTGTGAGGAGATGGTTAACTCATCAGTTGTGAGGAGATGGTTAACTCATTATCAGTTGTGAGATGGTTAAATCATTTATCAGTTGTGAAGAGATGGTTAACTCATTTATCCCCACGGCCGTATTTCACAAATTGTGGGGGGGTGTCACTTAACGACTGTGTGTCAGTTATAGAAGCTGGATTGACCATGATCATTCGAGGGTAGTGCCAGATTAGCTTGGCACCTGATGGTGCCGTGGTAATCTGGCACTACCTTGGTCAATCCACCTCCTGCTGTAAGGTGTTGGGAATTTTCACAGGTCAGTACCAGTTGTGAGCAACAAGTTCACTGAGGTAGCTCAGTGGTATTGCTTGGGTTGCAGGGATTTTCACAACCAGGATACCATTTATATATACACGACAAAACTACCAGCAACGTTTGTATACACGATGAAAATACCAGCAGTGTTTATATACATGATGAAAATACCAGCAGTGTTTATATACATGATGAAAATACCAGCATTGTTTATATATATGATGAAAATACCAGCAGTGTTTATATACATGATGAAAATACCAGCAGTGTTTATATACATGGTGAAAATACCAGCATTGTTTATATACATGATGAAAATACCAGCAGTGTTTCTGATGACGTACAGTTGGCTTCAATCAGGTCGAAGATGTTTCTGATGACGTACAGTTGGCTTCAATCAGGTCGAAGATGTTTCTGATGACATACAGTTGGTTTCAGTCAGGTTTAAGAAAAGCAGACGTGGGATGGCATGGTAACGGTGGGGTGGGGTGACGGCAGGGTGGGGGTGACGGTGGGGTAGGTGGGATGGTGGGGTGGGGCGATGGCGGGGTAGGGGAACTTGTTTGGGAACTTATTTCACATTCTGTTGTTCTTCAAGTATTGTCAGTATGGCAACCTCCGCAGTCAGGTATGAGAAAATCAAGCGAGGGCTGGTGGGATGTGATGTGGAAACTTGCTGGGAAACTTCCACTAGCATGTTAGTGTTGTTCAGGTATTCACTTACCTGCTAATGTTCTTTAGGTATTGTCGGGCTGGCAACCTCCACAATCGGGTAGAAAATCAAGCAAGGGCTGGTGGGATGTGACGTGCAAACTTACATGCTAGTGTGCTTCAGGTATTGTTGGGATGGCAATCTCCACAACCAATAATTGTCAGTTCTAACCAGTATCTTCCACCGGCTGCTACCAGACTTTTTCTTTCTGGTATTTGCTTTTGAAACTTTGTAAAATATGGAGAATTACTGCCTGAAATGAATATTGTGTTCTGTTAGGGGAGTTGTGTGTTTGTGTCGTGGATTGTTTGTGCTGTCAACACATCCAGTGTGTACTGATGCATGTATGTGTGTTTCAGTTTGATGTCCTACCAGTGTGTATTGATGCTTGTCATCTGGTGTGTGTGACATGTCTGTGCCAGTTTGTACTGATGATGAGTGTCTAGTTGCAACACATCCAGTGTGTACTGATACTTGTGTGTGTGTGTGTGTGTGTGTTTGTGTGTGTGTGTGTGTGTGTGTGTGTGTGTGTCAGTGCGACTCGTGCCTGTGCTGGCAGCACACCCAGTGTTTGAACATCACGGAGGAAGACCTGTCCAACAACAGCACCTACATCTGCTTCATCTGCAAACGCCCACCTGGTGAGTAGACAACTTCAGTCAAATGCCCACCTGATGAGTACTCACCTTCAGTCAAACACCCACCTGGTGAGTACTCAACTTGAGTCAAATACCCACCTGGTGAGTACTTACCTTGAGACAAACGCCCACCTGGTGAGTACTCACTTTAGTCAAACGCCCAACTGGTAAGTACTCAACTTGAGTCAAACACCCGCCTGGTGAGTACTCACCTTCAGTCAAATGCCCATCTGGTGGGAACTCAACTTGAGTCAAACGCTCACCTGGTGAGTACTCAAGAGTCAAATGCCCACCTGGTGTGTACTTACCTTCAGTCAAATGCCCACCTGGTGAGTACTCAACGTGAGTCAAATGCCCCCCTGGTGAGTACTCGTCTTCAGTCAAATGCCCACCTGGTGAGTACTCGCCTTCAGTCAAAGGCCCACCTGGTGAGTACTCAATGTGAGTCAAATGCCCACCTGGTGAGTACTCGCCTTTCATACAAATGCCCACCTGGTGAGTACTCAACTTGAGTCAAATGCCCTCTATTCAAGACACAGACTTCAAACTTGGCCCAGGGAAACATTGTGACAAGACCTCTCTAAACATACAAATTTCAGTCCTCTGAGCGCTGAGTAATTCCCCTTGGTATGTGCTGTATTCCTACCAGCGCTGTGCAGTGTTCCTACCAGCGCTGGCCTCCCCTTGGTATGTGCAGTTTTCCTACAAGCGCTGGCCTCCCCTTGGTATGTGCAGTGTTCCTACCAGCGCTGGCCTCCCCTTGGTATGTGCAGTGTTCCTACCAGCGCTGGCCTCCCCTTGGTATGTGCAGTGTTCCTACCAGCGGCTGGCCTCCCCTTGGTATGTGCAGTGTTCCTACCAGCGCTGGCCTCCCCTTGGTATATGCTGTATTCCTACCAGCGCTGGCCTCCACTTGGTATGTGCAGTGTTCCTACCAGCGCTGGCCTCCCCTTGGTATATGCTGTATTTCTACCAGCACTGGCCTCCCCTTGGTATGTGCAGTGTTCCTACCAGCGCTGGTCTCCCTTTGTATATGCTGTATTTCTACCATTGCTGGCCTCCCCTTGGTATGTGCAGTGTTCCTACCAGCACTGGCCTCCCCTTGGTATGTGCAGTGTTCCTACCAGCGCTGGCCTCCCCTTGGTATATGCTGTATTCCTACCAGCGCTGGCCTCCCCTTGGTATGTGCAGTGTTCCTACCAGCGCTGGCCTCCCCTTGGTATTTGCAGTGTTCCTACCAGCGCTGGCCTCCCCTTGATATGTGCAGTGTTCCTACCAGCACTGGCCTCCCCTTGGTATGTGCAGTGTTCCTACCAGCGCTGGCCTCCCCTGGGTATATGCTGTATTTCTACCAGCGCTGGCCACCCTTGGTATGTGCAGTGTTCCTACCAGCGCTGGCCTCCCCTTGGTATGTGCAGTGTTCCTACCAGCGCTGGCCTCCCCTTGGTATATGCTGTATTCCTACCAGCGCTGGCCTCCCCTTGGATTGTGCAGTATTCCTACCAGCGCTGGCCTCCTCTTGGATTGTGCAGTATTCCTACCAGTGGTGGCCTCCCCTTGGTATGTGCAGTGTTCCTACCAGCACTGGCCTCCCCTTGGTATAATCTGTATTCCTACCAGCGCTGGCCTCCCCTTGGTATGTGCAGTGTTCCTGCCAGCGCTGGCCTCCCCTTGGTATGTGCAGTGTTCATACCAGCGCTGGCCTCCCCTTGGTATATGCTGTATTCCTACCAGCGCTGGCCTCCCCTTGGTATATGCAGTGTTCCATCCAGCGCTGGCCTCCCCTTGGTATGTGCAGTGTTGCTACCAGCGCTGGCCTCCCCTTGGTATGTGTAGTGTTCCTACCAGCGCTGGCCTCCCCTTGGTATTGCAGTGTTCCTACCAGCGCTGGCTTCCCCTTTTTATGTGCAGTGTTCCTACCAGCGCTGGCCTCCCCTTGGTATGTGCAGTGTTCCTACAAGCGCTGGCCTCCCCTTGGTATGTGCAGTGTTCCTACCAGCGCTGGCCTCCCCTTGGTATGTGCAGTGTTCCTAACAGCGCTGGCCTCCCCTTTGTATGTGCAGTGTTCCTACCAGCGGCTGGCCTCCCCTTGGTATGTGCAGTGTTCCTACCAGCACTGGCCTCCCCTTGGTATGTGCAGTGTTCCTACCAGCGCTGGCCTCCCCTTGGTATGTGCAGTGTTCCTACCAGCGCTGGCCTCCCCTTGGTATGTGCAGTGTTCCTACCAGCGCTGGCCTCCCCTTGGTATGTGCAGTGTTCCTACCAGCGCTGGCCTCCCCTTGGTATGTGCAGTGTTCCTACCAGCGCTGGCCTCCCCTTGGTATGTGCAGTGTTTCTACCAGCGCTGGCCTCCCCTTGGTATGTGCAGTGTTCCTACCAGCGCTGGCCACCCCTTGGTATGTGCAGTGTTCCTACCAGCGCTGGCCTCCCCTTGGTATGTGCAGTGTTCCTACCAACGCTGGCCTCCCCTTGGTATGTGCAGTGTTCCTACCAGCGGCTGGGGTCCCCTTGGTATGTGCAGTGTTCCTACCAGCACTGGCCTCCCCTTGGTATGTGCAGAGTTCCTACCAGCGCTGGCCTCCCCTTGGTATGTGCAGTGTTCCTACCAGCGCTGGCCTCCCCTTGGTATGTGCAGTGTTCCTACCAGCGCTGGCCTCCCCTTGGTATGTGCAGTATTTCTACCAGCGCTGGCCTCCCCTTGGTATGTGCAGTGTTCCTACCAGCGCTGGCCTCCCCTTTGTATGTGCAGTGTTCCTACCAGCGCTGGCCTCCCCTTGGTATGTGCAGTGTTCCTACCAGCGCTGGCCTCCCCCTGGTATGTGCAGTGTTCCTACCAGCGCTGGCCTCCCCTTGGTATGTGCAGTGTTCCTACCAGCGCTGGTCTCCCCTTGGTATATGCTGTATTCCTACCAGCGCTGGCCTCAACTGTTTGGTTTGCCTGTATCTTGCTTTTTGGGGTGCGGTTGGGGTGGTATCTCTATTTTTGTCTACCGTATTGAAAATATGGTAGACTTTTTAATGGGGCTGGGTCGGAGAGCGCATTCCGGAGCATACACATGACGTTTTTGGCGTGCGGCGTAGAATTTCTGGCAAAGAAGTAACACGATAAAAATGTCAGGTCTAGTTACACAAACCTTGCTAGAGAACATCTTTTTGGCGCCAAGTGCCGTGTGTGTGTGAGACAGTGACTAGAGCCCTCATTTGAGGACGGACAAGCTTGAAATTTTAGGATATTGTCCCTAAAAGAATTATCTCAGGACTTTTTTTTTTCAATTTTTCGATTAAGATGCTCATTGGTGAGAAAATGGCAGTTTCACAAAAACCAGTTGATCCACACTGGAGTTTATAATTTTTCTTATTTTTTTCTAGGTATTTTGGGTATAGCTAGATAAAAGGGACGTATTGAATGAGTTTGTTAACCAGCATTGTACCTCTAGAACTTTTTGATTGATGATTAAATATTTTTAGAAAAATAATTATTTTCACGTTTTTGGGATTAATTTCATGAATTATATGATTTAATCTTAAAACAATTGAATCTTTTTTACGAAAAAAACAATCTTCTCATTAATAATTGCATGATGTTTTGTATACAGTATTTACATAAGCCTACAGTTTATCTCGACTGTCGGGTACGATTACATCAATTGCACCACTTTTTAGGAGTCATTTGTAAAACAGCTAACATGACTTTAATTTTTCTTTTACGAAAAAAACTATCTTCTCGTTAATACCCGAATGATTTTTCATGAAGTGTTTGCTTAAGCCTGCTGTTTGTCCCGGCCCTGGGGTAGGATTAGGTCGAATTGTGACCTGTAAGCTCTTGGCGTGAAAATCAGGAAGAAAATTGCAAAGTTGATTCTCTGATACATCAAATGTGAGTACTGCGATGAGTGACGTATAACATCGAGTCATCACTATGAACACAGCGTCGTGGAACTAATGATGCCATGACGTGAAGCTTGAAGTGACGTTATTTCGCTGCTCGTGCTATTATTCTTCTTCAGAATAGCTATGCTACGCCAGACCACGGAGCTTACGAATGGTGGGAATCCGTCTTTATTTCTGTGTGCCAGTGTGTGTGAATCAGAGGGTGGGTTAGAGTAGAGGGAGATGGATTCCTGTGGCTACATGAGCTCACAGAGCATACTAATGGCGGGAAGCGCCGTGTGTCCGTCTTTATTTGTGTGCGCCGACGGTTGTGTTGATCAGAGCTTTGCTTAGAGTGGAGGGAAATGGATCAGCATTATAAGCCTAAAAATATGAACAACTCTGAGTGTTCCTAAAAGATAAATGCGTGTGAGCTCCAAACAATATGGTAGACTTCGGGATGAAATCCTCATCTTGTTACAACTGTAATGTTTATTATTATTATTATTAATGTGGTCTTTAGATGACGTCTGTCAGGTTAGTAATAATAATAATAACAATAACTTTGTAATGAAATCCTCATCTTGTTACAACTGTAATGTAGTCTTCAGATGACGTCTGTCAGGTTAATAATAATAATAATAATAATAATAATAATAATAATAACTTTGTAATGAAATCCTCATCTTGTTACAACTGTAATGTAGTCTTCAGTTGACGTCTGTCAGGTTAGTGAATGATGACCTTAGCGCTCAATGTGAGACCATCGTCTTTGTTCATATAGTTATGGAATGATGACGATTAGCGCTCAATGTGAGACCATCGTCTTTGTTCATATTGTTATGGAATGATGACCATTAGCGCTCAATGTGAGACCATCGTCTTTGTTCATATTGTTATGGAATGATGACGATTAGCGCTCAATGTGAGACCATCGTCTTTGTTCATATTGTTATGGAATGATGACCATTAGCGCTCAATGTGAGACCATCGTCTTTGTTCATATTGTTATGGAATGATGACCATTAGCGCTCAATGTGAGACCATCGTCTTTGTTCATATAGTTATGGAATGATGACCATTAGCGCTCAATGTGAGACCATCGTCTTTGTTCATATTGTTATGGAATGATGACCATTAGCGCTCAATGTGAGACCATCGTCTTTGTTCATATAGTTATGGAATGATGACCTTAGCGCTCAATGTGAGACCATCGTCTTTGTTCATATTGTTATGGAATGATGACCTTAGCGCTCAATGTGAGACCATCGTCTTTGTTCATATTGTTATGGAATGATGACCTTAGCGCTCAATGTGAGACCATCGTCTTTGTTCATATTGTTAGGAATGATGACCTTAGCGCTCAGTGTGTTGGCGTTTGTGAGACCATCGTCTTCATTCATAAGTTCTAAACAGACCATTTCCAGTCTCATCTCACTCCACAGGTGTGCGTGACAGTTGCCGTTACCTCTACGACCTTGACTGGTTCCGCAAGGGGAGGCTACCCACCTTCGGCTTCCTGAACCTCATGGCGTCTGAGCGACGTCAGCGTGAGCTGCTAGCATCACATGACCTGGTGGGCGAGATGTTGAAAGTTCAACGTGTCATGCACGGACTGAGGGAGGAGATCGCCGTCACCGGGTGAGTGGCCGCCATTTTGTACATGGTGAGAGTTTTTGGATAGTTGTTTATTGTGTAGGATGGCAACAAGGTGATCTGGCATCACTCATGAACTATCTTGGCTAGCTGAGTCGGTTTGCGGTGTATAGACGCCATATGAAGTTGGAAAAGTCCCTGTTTGGTGTGTTTGTCCCTCCCCACCTCCCCCCACCCCCGCCCCCGCCCCCCTGCACCCCCCTCCCCTGAGGTAAGTGATCCACCCCTGCTATGGTGAATCTACATTCAAACACTATACTGTGTTCAGAAAAGATAAAATGACGTTTATGGGGTGAATCTATATTCAAACACTGTACTGTGTTCAGAAAAGATAACACAACGTTTACGCAGTGAATCTGTATTCAAACACTGTACTGTGTTCCTAGAAGATAACACAACGGTTACATGGTGAATCTATATTAAAACACTATACTGTGTATAGAGAAGAAAACACAGCACATACATGGTGTTTATCTTCTCTGATTATAGTATATTAATTATTCCAGTATATTACATATTACAGTATATTAAGTATTACAGTATATTACGTATTACAGTATATTAACCCTTACCATTCGGAATACACCAGTGTGTGAAATAATTTTGACTAAAATAGTTCAAAGGTAGTGCCAGAATAGATTGGCGCCTCTAGGCGCCAAGCTGTTCTGGCACCACCCTTGAAGTAAAGCCATTGATCTGTATCTGTATCTGTAAGTACTATAATGTAGCTTGTATGGCAGTGTACACATTTGAAGCTTTTAGCCTCAGTATGATATGGGTTAAGTATTCCAGTATATTACGTATTACAGTATATTAAGTATTATTTTCAAATTTTCTTTGATTTGTGTGGAACTCCAGCGTGTTTTTTGCTTTTCACTATGAATTGCATGTCCAAGTTGCATGTCCAAGTTGCACGTCCAAGTTGCACGTCCAAGTTGGAAGTTGTGACAAACCATGAGATAATTTGTTGTTGTTTTGGATTCAGTATTTTTATCATTCCACTAAAGTTTGAGACTTACAGAGGTTTGACTGTTTTATACTTTGTTTTAAAACGGCAATAAAAGTGTGTTAATTCTTGATTAAGAAAACATTGGATGCGTTTGATGGACATGTACAAATATTGCAGACTTTGTAATATTTAGTAAGAGTATGATGTGTCGCCTTTTCACTTTTGACAGAGAACGTGATCATCCTGAGCTGAGACTGTGGCACCCCAAGCCAAAGAAAGAAACGAGGTCGGTGTCTGTTTGTACCTCCTATGACACCTTCCTGCCGTCCGTGCATTTGTCTTCCTCAGACAACAAACCAGGGTCACAAGATCCTGCTTCTGTGGCTATGGATCTCCCTCAGCAACATAGTGCACGAGGCGGGACTTCGCAGCAAAGTACAGACGAGGATGGCCGGTCACCACAGACCAGGGACATAGACGGGCCGCAGCAGGAGACCAGGACTAGTCATTTTGTCGTGCCACAGACTGAATGTGTTCCAAAGTCACAAGAATCTCACAGCCAAGATCAACAATCAGACACAACAATGGATTTGCCCGGGCCATCTGACAGTTTGCCAGAATCTCACAGCCAAGATGAACAATCAGACACAAGAGTGGATTTGCCTGGGCCATCTGACAGTTTGCCCTTTAACCTCCGTGTTCATGCAGCTGAGGGGGTTAATAGGGACATAAAAACAGGCTCCTCCATCACTCGTATTTCACCGCAACAACAGGCAAGCTCTGCACAAGCACCAGAAGAAAACGGTTCGGGTCCTCAAAGCGCTGGTGTTATCAATGCTTTGGGAGGCGCTGGTGCTAGCGTTTCTCCTGTGTCCAACAGTCAGCCTGTGATGAATGGAAAAATAAAACCAGAATGTGGCGACCTTAGCCCTCTCACGTATACTGTAAACAGCATTGGTGGCCGCATGCAGGAGGGGGTTAGTGAGGGACAGGTGGGCACAGGTGTGAATCAGGGCGCTGAGAGTCTGGAACGTGCTGTGCAAGACACGCCAAGTTGTGGTCAAATTGGGGGAAGAAGCTTTTCGGGTCCCACAGAGATTGACAGCAGCGGCCAGATGCACACGCAGGAAACAGGCAGTGATGTGAAGGCGAAAATTAAGACAGAAGTTCCCAACACTGGTGGAGAACAGGTGAGCTCTAGTTCACTGTCATTCTTGTGTGTGGCTGTTCGCTGCATTAATGCCATGTGTTTATAGTTATGTACAACTTGCATGTGTGTCTGTGAGATCAGTGGATTAAAGGCCCGCATAGACATGTGGTATACCACTTGTTTGTCATTTTAAAGTATTTATTTCTTTGAGTGTTTTAGAATGATTGAGATTTTCTTTGTTTGCAGGAGGTGGCCATATTTGTACAATTCTGTGTAGCACATCAGTGCGCATGTTTCACGAGAATGAAGTTCTGTTGATGCTTGTGTGTGCAGCAAACGGATGATGTGAGTGGCGTAGAGACAGTGCAGAGGGACCCGTTTGCTGACTGCAAGATGTCCGTCCTCAGCTATGTCCACAAGGTACAAGATGAATTGGCCCTGGCACTTGACGCACTGGAGGTGCAGATCTCAGGTACAGATGGATGATTGGATGGATGGTTGGTTGGTTGGTTGGTTGGTTGGTTGGTTGGTTGGTTTCAGCAAGAGGCACAGGATCTCATGAGCCCCCACAGGTATGGGGGCTCATAAGTATCTATGTCACAGGTATGGGGGCTCATAAGTATCTATGTCGCAGGTATGGGGGCTCATAAGTATCTATGTCACAGGTATGGGGGCTCATAAGTATCTATGTCGCAGGTATGGGGGCTCATAAGTATCTATGTCACAGGTATTGGGGCTCATAAGTATCTATGTCACAGATATGGGGGCTCATAAGGATCTATGTCACAGGTATGGGGGCTCATAAGTATCTATGTCACAGGTATGGGGGCTCATAAGTATCTATGTCACAGGTATGGGGGCTCATAAGGATCTATGTCTCAGGTATGGGGGCTCATAAGTATCTATGTCGTAGGTATGGGGGCTCATAAGGATCTATGTCACAGGTATGGGGGCTCATAAGGATCTATGTCACAGGTATGGGGGCTCATAAGGATCTATGTCTCAGGTATGGGGGCTCATAATTATCTATGTCGCAGGTATGGGGGCTCATAAGGATCTATGTCACAGGTATGGGGGCTCATAAGTATCTATGTCACAGGTATGGGGGCTCATAAGTATCTATGTCGCAGGTATGGGGGCTCATAAGTATCTATGTCACAGGTATGGGGGCTCATAAGGATCTATGTCTCAGGTATGGGGGCTCATAATTATCTATGTCGCAGGTATGGGGGCTCATAAGGATCTATGTCACAGGTATGGGGGCTCATAAGTATCTATGTCACAGGTATGGGGGCTCATAAGTATCTATGTCAGGTATGGGGGCTCATAAGTATTTATGTCGCAGGTATGGGGGCTCATAAGTATCTATGTCACAGGTATGGGGGCTCATAAGTATCTATGTCACAGGTATGGGGGCTCATAAGTATCTTCCCACCCGGGTCTGCCCTGGGGGACTTGGGTGGGGTTAGGTATTTTTTAGTTCCCAGGGTCACCCTGGTCAGCCCCACAGGGTGGGTTTTTTGTCTCTATTCTGGGGCATGTGTTTCTGTCTACCCTTTGTCCATTCACCTGTATTTGCCTTTTTAAAACTCTCCCTACTGTCTGCACTGCCTGTAGCTCTTGATATTGGATGTGTGTTGCTAAATGGTCTTAGCTTTATTTAGGCCCCATGTGTTAGGTTTATTTAACATATTTGACCGGCTGGCGACATACATTCAATGTTCTGTTGTTGTTTTTTTCACAAGCAGTGCAGGCACGTCCTGAGAAAGTCTTGTTGCTGTCGGGACGTTAAGCAATTTACAATCAATCAATCAATCATAAGTATCTATGTCACAGGTATGGGGGCTCATAAGTATCTATGTCACAGGTATGGGGGCTCATAAGTATCTATGTCACAGGTCACGGCTTTACCAGCTAGTGCTGGCGCCTAGCACTTAGTTCGCTTCCAGCTGCCAAAGAGATAAGGTGCCGCGAGGTCACATTCCACTCTCGCCCGCTCATTCTATTTATATCGCACTTGCTACTGTGCGGTACACGGCGTGACCAGCGCTCTGCCGCTATAACAACTGCCTACACATTTGTATTCATAACACATCTCAGCCTACAGTGACTGTTGTGGAAGCAACATCGTTCAAAAGTTCAAATTCTCACCTACACACTGATACCAAACATGACAACATTACGACTTGCACTTGTGTAGCAGGTTATGGTGAAAATAAAGAGAACGGGAATTTGTTGATGTACGATGTCGGTGTTTGTTGTGAAATTGACAAAGTTCCCACAGCCATAACACGAAGACGCTACTTTTCCCAACGAAACACACTTGCATGCATAAGGGTCAGCATGCCTACAGTAAGTATCACTTACCGGATTTTGGATTCATGGTGGGGGACGAAAGCAGAAGGGTGGTTAATGAGGTCACTGACAGGTCGCGTGTTCTGGCATTTCTCGCCCGCAGCCGTCTCGGTACTCCACAGACTGCTATTGCCATCCCGAAATCCGATCAGTCCATAACAGGTCACAATATTCAACAGTGTTTTTAAACATACCTTGAGGTATAACACATTTTCTGACACACTAGACATAAGAACCGAATACCAAGTTTCTGTTCACAGATACACAACTCCGGCACCGTCTATGCGAGAATTAATTTTGTTTCTGTTTGACTACTGTAGGAATGACGGAGTGGAGGACGGGTGACACGAGTGTCATGTGCTCGGTCATGAGCAGTCTGAGTTTTTCCTCCCCTGTCTGCAACCCCCCACCCGGGTCTGCCCTGGGGGACTTGGGTGGGGTAACTACTTTTTAGTTCCCAGGGTCACCCTGGTCAGCCCCACAGGGTGTTTTTTTTTCTTCTGTATTCTGGGGCATGTGTTTCTGTCTACCCTTGGTCCATTCACCTGTATTTGCCTTTTTTAAAACTCTCGCTACTGTCTGCGCTGCCTGTAGCTCTTGATATTGGATGCGTGTTGCTAAATGGACTTAGCTTTATTTAGGCCCCATGTCGTAGGTTTATTTAACGTATTGGACCGGCTGGTGACATACATTCAATATTCTGGTGTTTTTTTTCACAAGCAGCGCAGGCACGTCCTGAGAAAGCCTTGTTGCTGTCGGGACGTTAAGCAATGTACAATCAATCAATCCTCTGTCTGCAAGTATGTCCTGCTCTTTAGAATGTTAATGGTAGCGTTACTCTCTTCACCTCCCTGAAGATCGTTTCTTTCCATGCCGGGAACCCCGCTTCGCTGGCCGTCCTCCTTTACCTAGCTCCCCACCCGGGTCTGCCCTGGGGGACTTGGGTGGGGTTAGGTATTTTTTAGTTCCCAGGGTCACCCTGGTCAGCCCCACAGGGTGGGGTTTTCTCTCTATTCTGGGGCATGTGTTTCTGTCTACCCTTTGTCCATTCACCTGTATTTGCCTTTTTAAAACTCTCCCTACTGTCTGCACTGCCTGTAGCTCTTGATATTGGATGTGTGTTGCTAAATGGTCTTAGCTTTATTTAGGCCCCATGTGTTAGGTTTATTTAATGTATTTGACCGGCTGGCGACATACATTCAATGTTCTGTTTAGTTTTTTTTTTCACAAGCAGTGCAGGCACGTCCTGAGAAAGCCTTGTTGCTGTCGGGACGTTAAGCAATGTACAATCAATCAATCAATCCTTTACCTAGCTGCATGAAGTGAACACACGCGACACATTCTTTAACACTCGTATTTGGATCGAACATGGTCCAAATGTGTTGTGATGAGGCAATATCAGACACTGCATTTCGCATTGTCTCCTCGGACACACGTGTTTCAGTCGAGTCTATCCGTTTCATCCGACAATAGCAACTCCTACACATTGTTTTGGAGTGCATCATGTCTTTGTCTTCCTGGATATTAATTCCATAACACTTGTGGATTAAGTGTTCATAATTGATACAAAGAAATGACTTTTTATCCGTGTATTTCTTTTGTGATCTCTCGCCACATATTCTGCACAATGCATTTACTCTCATTGCATGGAACACACCTGTGTGTACACAGACTATACGCGTTTCATCAGACTCCATCATGATCAAAAGTTAAATCGAAAGTACACTTACAAGGTTGACTGTTAGTGTTCTTACAAGGTTGACTGTTAGTGTTACACTATTTCCCAAGAAAGAAACGTGGCTATCTCCTCAATAGTATCCGTGTAACTAAGCCCTCTCTTTCCCCAATGCCGGGAGTGTACACCAAGTCGGATGTCTGGAACTTGTCTGTCGACACCTGTCAGTAACCTCATTAATTACCCTCCTGCTTCCGTCCCCCACCATGAACCCAAAATCCATTAAGTGATACGTACTGTAGGCATGCTAACCCTTATGCATGCAAGTGTGTTTCACTGGGAAAAGTAGCGTCTTTGTGTTATGGCTGTGGGAACTTTGTCAATTTCACAATAAATTCTCGTTCATCAACAAATTCCCATTCTCTTTATTTTCACCATAACCTGCTACACAAGTGCAAGTCGTAATGTTGTCATGTTTGGTATCAGTGTGTAGGTGAGAATTTGAACTTTTGAACGATGTTGCTTCCACAACAGTCACTTTAGGCAGAGATGTGTTATGAATACAAACCAGTAGGTAGTTGTTATAGCGGCAGAGAGCCAGTCACGCCGTGTAGCAAGTGCGATATAAATAGAATGAGCGGGCGAGAGTGGAATTTGAACTCGCGGCAGCCTTATCTCTCTGGCAGCTGGAAGCGAACTAAGTGTCAGCTATGGTAAAGGCGTGACGTATGGGGGCTCATAAGTATCTATGTCACAGGTATGGGGGCTCATAAGTATCTATGTCACAGGTATGGGGGCTCATAAGTATCTATGTCACAGGTATGGGGGCTCATAAGTATCTATGTCGCAGGTATGGGGGCTCATAAGGATCTATGTCACAGGTATGGGGGCTCATAAGTATCTATGTCACAGGTATGGGGGCTCATAAGGATCTATGTCACAGGTATGGGGGCTCATAAGGATCTATGTCGCAGGTATGGGGGCTCATAAGGATCTATGTCTCAGGTATGGGGGCTCATAAGGATCTATGTCGCAGGTATGGGGGCTCATAAGTATCTATGTCGCAGGTATGGGGGCTCATAAGTATCTATGTCACAGGTATGGGGGCTCATAACGGTCTGTCACAGGTATGGGGGCTCATAAGGATCTATGTCGCAGGTATGGGGGCTCATAACGATCTATGTCTCATGCATTGGATCAGTGTAGGGGTTAAGTTGAGGATCAGTGTGTCTTGCTGAACCACTCTGTATCTGACTTCCTTTGACCTATGTGGATCTTTGACGTTGAATTCAGTTGTCAGGCCATAATCAGCCTTAGTAGGCTCACTCAAGTTGTTAGAACCGTGGTCAGGCCATCATCAGCCTTAGGACAATAGTAGGCTCACTCAAGTTGTTAGAACCGTGGTCAGGCCATAATCAGCCTTAGTAGGCTCACTCAAGTTGTTAGAACCGTGGTCAGGCCATCATCAGCCTTAGTACAATAGTAGGCCCACTCAAGTTGTTAGAACCATGGTCAGGCCATAATCAGCCTTAGTAGGCTCACTCAAGTTGTTAGAACCGTGGTCAGGCCATAATCGGCCTTAGTACAATAGTAGGCTCACTCAAGTTGTTAGAACCGTGGTCAGGCCATCATCAGCCTTAGTACAATAGTAGGCTCACTCAAGTTGCTAGAACCGTGGTGAGGCCATCATCAGCCTTAGTACAATAGTAGGCTCACTCAAGTTGCTAGAACCGTGGTGAGGCCATCATCAGCCTTAGTAGTAGGCTCACTCAAGTTGTTAGAACCGTGGTCAGGCCATCATCAGCCTTAGTAGGCTCACTCAAGTTGTTAGAACCGTGGTCAGGCCATCATCAGCCTTAGTAGTAGACTCACTCAAGTTGTTAGAACCGTGCTCAGGCCATCATCAGCCTTAGTAGGCTCACTCAAGTTGTTAGAACCATGGTCAGGCCATCATCAGCCTTAGTAGTAGGCTCACTCAAGTTGTTAGAACCATGGTCAGGCCATCATCAGCCTTAGTAGGCTCACTCAAGTTGTTAGAACCATGGTCAGGCCATCATCAGCCTTAGTACAATAGTAGGCTCACTCAAGTTGATAGAACCGTGGTGAGGCCATCATCAGCCTTAGTAGGCTCACTCAAGTTGTTAGAACCATGGTCAGGCCATAATCAGCCTTAGTAGGCTCACTCAAGTTGTTTGAACCGTGGTCAGGCCATCATCAGCCTTAGTAGGCTCACTCAAGTTGTTAGAACCTGGTCAGGCCATCATCAGCCTTAGTAGGCTCACTCAAGTTGTTAGAACCGTGGTCAGGCCATCATCAGCCTTAGTAGGCTCACTCAAGTTGTTAGAACCATGGTCATGCCATCATCAGCCTTAGTAGGCTCACTCAAGTTGTTAGAACCATGGTCAGGCCATCATCAGCCTTAGTAGTAGGCTCACTCAAGTTGTTAGAACCATGGTCAGGCCATCATCAGCCTTAGTAGGCTCACTCAAGTTGTTAGAACCATGGTCAGGCCATCATCAGCCTTAGTACAATAGTAGGCTCACTCAAGTTGTTAGAACCGTGGTCAGGCCATCATCAGCCTTAGTAGGCTCACTCAAGTTGTTAGAACCGTGGTCAGGCCATCATCAGCCTTAGTAGGCTCACTCAAGTTGTTAGAACCGTGGTCAGGCCATCATCAGCCTTAGTAGGCTCATGCAGGCACACCCCAGTTGTTAGAACTGTGTGCAGGCCCACTGAAGTTGTTGTGCAGGCACACCCAAGTTGTTAGAACTGTGCGACGCATTTGAGCTAAACTGGATTGTAGATTAGATCTGTCAGCTGTGCCGCTTGAAGCTTGCATGTACACTGACCCTGTAAGGCTGTGAGAGTGAGAGAGACGTCTCATAGACATATACACTGACCCTGTAAGGCTGTGAGAGTGAGAGACGCCTCATAGACATATACACTGACCCTGTATGGGTGTGAGAGTGAGAGAGACGTCTCATAGACATATACACTGATCCTGTATAGCTGTGAGAGTGAGAGAGACGTCTCATAGACATATACACTGACCCTGTATGTCTGTGAGAGTGAGAGAGACGTCTCCTATACACTGACCCTGTATGGCTGTGAGAATGAGAGAGACGTCTCATAGACATATACACTGACCCAGTATAGCTGTGAGAGTGAGAGAGACGTCTCATAGACATATACACTGACCCTGTATGGCTGTGAGAGTGAGTGAGACGTCTCATAGACATATACACTGACCCTGTATGGCTGTGAGAGTGAGAGAGACGCCTCATAGACATATACACTGACCCTGTATGGGTGTGAGAGTGAGAGAGACGTCTCATAGACATATACACTGATCCTGTATAGCTGTGAGAGTGAGAGAGACGTCTCATAGACATATACACTGACCCTGTATGGCTGTGAGAGTGAGAGAGACGTCTCCTATACACTGACCCTGTATGGCTGTGAGAGTGAGAGAGACGTCTCCTAGACATATACACTGACCCTGTATGGGTGTGAGAGTGAGAGAGACGTCTCATAGACATATACACTGACCCTGTATAGCTGTGAGAGTGAGAGAGACCTCATAGACATATACACTGACCCTGTATGGCTGTGAGAGTGAGAGAGACGTCTCATAGACATATACACTGACCCTGTATGGGTGTGAGAGTGAGAGAGACGTCTCATAGACATATACACTGACCCTGTATGGCTGTGAGAGTGAGAGGGACATCTCATAGACATATACACTGACCCTGAGAGTGAGAGAGACGTCTCATAGACATATACACTGACCCTGTATGGCTGTGAGAGAGACGTCTCATAGACATATACACTGACCCTGTATGGCTGTGAGAGTGAGAGAAACGTCTCGTAGAAATATACACTGACCCTGTATGGCTGTGAGAGTGAGAGAGACAGACGCCTCATAGACATATACACTGACCCTGTATGGCTGTGAGAGTGAGAGAGACGCCTCATGGACATATACACTGACCCTGGATGGCTGTGAGAGTGAGCGAGACGCCTCATAGACATATACACTGACCCTGGATGGCTGTGAGAGTGAGAGAGACACCTCATAGATGTATACACTGACCCCGTATGGCTGTGAGAGTGAGAGAGACACCTCATTAATGTAAACAGACTAGTTTTAGCAGAAGTTTTCAGGTGGAAAAAGAGACATTTTTAGAGAGACTTCAGAAAAGTGTACTGATTGCCTGCGCGAGAATTTCTTTTAGTGACTTAGTAGCAGAATATGCTCACATGTACGTATAGGAAACACGGAATATACTGACACTGCAATGTGAACAAGCTCCTTATGTGCAGTAGTAATGAAATACTTCTTAGTGTGTATGAATGCTCGAAATTTATATCTTATGCACACACACGAATGGAGAAAAGAACGTGCGAGTCGATGGACTGAAGTGAAATTGATGAGATTTCCTCTGGCGATATCGACAACCTAAGAAAAGAACTATATAAACAAACCTGCTGGCATTTTCCGCAATTATGTGTGAGCTAGTTAAAAGTAGAATTTACTCAGTAACTTTACTCAATATAATTATATATATTATTTTGAGCAACATTTTGCTTTAATATTATATTGAGCAACATTTTGCTTGATATAGTGCGGATAACAGGCAGATGTGATTACAAGACCCGAATAAAACTGTCCGAGTTGTACGACTAGGAGATTTTGATTTAAATAATAATAATAATTGC
This sequence comes from Semisulcospira habei, assembly GCA_036245525.1. Lineage (NCBI taxonomy): Eukaryota > Metazoa > Mollusca > Gastropoda > Semisulcospiridae > Semisulcospira > Semisulcospira habei. Next base: position 101,317,696 of record BTPG01000001.1, read on the forward strand.
AGTATTTATAATGCGCTTATCTTATAATAATTATAACTCTAAGCGTGCACTCACAACTCGCACACGATTTGAGTCAAGTAATCACATCTGTCTGTTTATCAGCACTATATCAAACAAAACTGTTGCTCAATATAATTTATGTACCCAGTCCAAAACAAAACTATGCCTTGCGTCATTCATTTTTCAGTTGATTGAGGTGTTCAGACAAAACCTAGACAAAACACATGAATGGCTGATGACTGCATATCGCTGTCGACTCAGCGCGTCTGACTATGAAAACATCAGTGCATTGTATAACCATGCGTGTTACTGAGTAAATATATGAATATATATATATATTCTTTACTTTTAAACAAAGGCATCACCCAAAGCCAAAAATGCACTCGATCAGATTAGCTCCAAGGGACGTAATTTTTCATTTCAATTCTGAGAATACTCTTGCTGTACTAATGCCATGGAATTCCAGGCTGGTAAGCTTACATTGTCATCAGGACATCAGCTGCCCTTTTTGTGACTGCATCACTCACTAGATCTAGAAAGAGAGGGTAGTGGGAGAGAAGGAATGACAGACCTATCTTTTTTAGCCTTCCACTGAACCCTACAGCATATAGCAATAGGGATTACCCCCAGGCACCCCGCAATCCGCTGGAGAATATCCTGACCTCCCCCTGAGGGGGCAGTAGTACATGAATATTTCCAAACAGATCTTGGACCTGCAGGGTAGATTTTTCTTGCGCCATATACCTACCTGAAGAGCCCTCCCTTGGGGCGAAACCGGTCGTAGGCTGCAACAAAAAAAAATCTACCCAGCAAGTCCAAGATCTGTTTGGGAATATATATATATTATATATATATATATATATATATATATATATATATATATATATATATGATAATATATATATGCTGGCTGTTGTCCTGATTTCAGATTTAGAGCGGCACGAGTTTGGAGATGAATCTGCAGGATCCTTTGGCAACATCCCCTCACTCAAGCACTCCCTCTACAGGATAGCACGTGACCTTAGCAAGGTCAAGGGCATTGCCTCCTATCGGTGACCTCAGCACGGTCAAGGGTAGTTGTGTCCTGACACTGGTGATTAAAAAGTGACTAATGGAGTGAGGACAGTGTGAAGATCTTGAGTTGTGGCCAAAACGAGGCGCTGTATGCATGTGTATCATATTTGGCACCCCAGAATGAGGTGCTGTATGCACGTGTATCATATTTGTCACCCCAGAATGAGGCACTTGGCGAGCAGCATATTTTGTGAACGAATTAACACCTTTGTGCAGCAGGCACTGAAACTGTTTACAATACTACACGCACTGTTTACAGTACTACACACACTGTTTACAGTACTACACACACTGTTTTCAGCACTACACACACTGTTTTCAGCACTACACACACTGTTTACAGTACTACACACTGTTTTCAGTACTACACACACTGTTTACAGTACTACACACACTGTTTACAGTACTACACACACTGTTTACAGTACTACACACACGGTCCATAATAGCCCACTCACACTACATTGTATTTACGGTACTGTGAATAGTGTGTGTGGGAACACTACATTGTATTTATGGTACTGTGAATAGTGTGTGTGGGAACACTACATTGTATTTATGGTACTGTGAATAGTGTGTGTGGAAACACATACTGTTTATAGTAACCCCCACACACTGTTTACATAACCCTTCCCCTACCCACACTCACACACTGTTTACAGTACTATGAATAGTGTTAGTGGGGTACTGTTAACAGTGTGTTGAGTACTGCAAACAATGTGTGTGGGTACACGCACTGTTTATAGTACCTACACACACACTGTCACACAAACACTGTTTACAGTCTGCTCGGCGTTAAACCCAAATAACCAACCAACCAACAGTTTACAGTACATACAAACACTGTTTACAGTACCACACAAACAATGTTTACAGTACCACACAAACACTGTTTACAGTAACACACAAACAATGTGTACAGTACCACACAAACACTGTGTACAATACCACACACACACACTGTTTACAGTACCACACAAACACTGTTTACAGTACCACACAAACACTGTTTACAGTACCACACAAACACTGTGTACAGTACCACACAAACACTGTTTACAGTACCACACAAACACTGTACAGTACCACACAAACACTGTTTACAGTACCACACAAACACTCAATCCAGACCATTCCTTCTGCCAATGAAGATAAGTAGCGGCTAATCTCTCTGTTTGTTTGTTTGTCTATTTTGACAAAGGGTATTTACCCGAAATATTAATAAATTGTGTTGTACCCGTCTTTTCTAAGCGTGTTTCTTTCTCCGTTGGGTACTTCTTCACACAAACACTGTTTACAGTACCACACAAACACTGTTTACAGTACCACACAAACACTGTACAAGGGGGTCTGGACCTTTTTCTTTGCTAGTGGTGACCCTGAACTAGCAAAGTAAAAGGTCAAAGGTATCTTATAGTGTTGACCCTGAACTAGCAAAGTAAAAGTTCAAAGTTATCTTCTAGTGGTGACCCTGAACTAGCAAAGTAAAAGGTCAAAGGTATAGGTCATTTCACATCGGAGTGCACAACATTTTTCGCAGATGTCTCTGGAAAGACCCACTTTTCTATTCCAATCTTAGAACAAATATCATTCAGTGACAGTTGACCTGATACTTTTAAGAAAGTTGAACAGTGTTTCGGTTTTGCTGTACTGTCATAAAAATTTGGATTATTTTCATGAAATGACTGATTTTACATCCCTAAATGTGCCCCAGACATGTTAAGCCCAGTATAAGAAGGTTTTATATCAGACTGTCCTTGTCTTAGTCTCTGGCTCAAAAGCCTTCCCCGGAGACACGGGGGCTTTGAATTCAGGGGTTTCCTCCCTTAGCCTTTCCGCAGCCAAGCGGCCAAGCCTGCAAGGCAGCAGGGGACTCGTGGGGGCCAGGGTCGTCTATGTCCCGTGCAGATGTGAACATCTGCCCACTGCCCAGTACCACTGCAGTACCACCAACTATACTGCATATTTGTCCCAGACTTATGAAATTTGGCAGACATGCACAGTTTTTAAAGCAGTTTTGATTGGCAACATTTACTTTTCTGCAACAATTAAAATAAGGGGCGATAACTCTCACAGACACTTTTCAGTTATATCAGGATTGCAGCCAATCCCTAATATATGGAATAAAAATGTGTTTTGCTACAATTGAATGCCAATGTGAGTGTATGTAAATGGTACACGTTTTGTTTGTACGTCGGCCTGTCAGTTACTGTTCATTAATTAAGGTCATACTATTATTTGATGGCGGTAAACGTTAATGCAGGTGTTTTATTGGAGACTGGTTCAACCACATGTCAGATCTGGCATGGTGATAGTCGATTGTAAGACCTGTTTAAACGTCCCAAACGGAATGATCTCCATGAAAGGTGAAGGTCGTGAGAGGTCAATTGCTATACGGCACATCACCATATACTTAATAATAATAATAATTACGGTATTTATAATGCGCTTATCTTATAATAATTATAACTCTAAGCGCGCACTCACAACTCGCACACGCATGCGCACGCTTTAGACAATGACTCGCGTAACAAAAATAGTGAAGATACATTAGGACGGTCAGCTTGGGCTGGGGTGTGTGGTGATATAGTGCTAGAACTGTTGAAAGAGATGAGTTTTGAGTGCAGACTGGAAGGAGGAGAGTGGGAGAGTGTTCCAGGTGGTTGGACCGTATACTGAGAAAGAGCGGGGGCCGAAAGTGCTGAGTTTGGTGTGGGGGATGAGGAGGCGGAGAGGGTCAGAGGCGGAGCGGGGAGGAGTGTAGGGGTGAAGTAAGTTGGAGAGATACGCAGGAGCGTAGTTGTTCAGGGATTTGTAGCAGAGAGACAGAATCTTGTATTGGATGCGTTGGGGGATGGGGAGCCAGTGAAGGAGCTTGAGCAGGGGAGTGATGTGGTTGGATTTTTTTCTTTCTGAGGACGAGGCGGGCAGCATTGTTCTGGACGCGCTGGAGAGTGAGAGTGGTGGAGTGAGGAAGGCCAGAAAGGAGAGAGTTGCAGTAGTCGATGCGAGATAAGATGAGAGAGACAGCGAGTTTGGTGGCAGCTTCGGTAGTGAGGTATTTTCTGATCTGACTGATGCGGCGGAGGTGGAAATAACATGCCTGGGCCGTGGCGGAGACGAAGCTGGTCATGGAAAGAGAGGAATCGAGGATAACGCCAAGGTTCTTGACCGAGTCAGAGAGGGAGATGGGGGTGCTGTCGAGTTGAAGGTGGAGAAAGGGAGAGAGCTGGGAAAGTTTCTGGCGAGTGCCTACCAGCATGGCTTCCGTTTTGTCGTCGTTCAGTTTGAGCTTGTTTGCTGTCATCCAGTTTTTCACGTCCTCATAGCAGTCAGCCGTGCGAGTCAGTAGTGTCTGAGTGTTGTCGAGTTTGTCTTTGTCTAGTAGTTGTGAGTCGTCAGCGTAGAGGTGGAGGTGTATGTGGTGAGACTGGATGATGTTGGACAGTGGGGAGATGTAGAGTGTAAAAAGGACCGGGCCCAGGACGGACCCCTGAGGAACGCCGCAGGAGAGCCTGACTGGGTTGGAGGAGACGCCGTCGATGGTGACGGACTGCTGTCTGTCGGAGAGGTAGGAGAGAAACCAGGAGTGAGCAGAGTCAGTGATGCCAAAGGAGTGGTGGAGGCGGTGGAGGAGGATAAAGTGGTCTATGGTGTCGAAGGCGGCAGAGAGATCGAGTAGCGTAAGAAGGGAGATGTTGCCCGAGTCAGTGGAGAGAAGCAGGTCGTTTAGGATATGTAGAAGGGCAGTTTCAGTGCTGTGATGTTTGCGATAGGCAGACTGGAAGGGACTGAGGAGGTTGTTGTCGGCGAGGTGGAGGTTGAGTTGGTTGAGGACGACCTTCTCAAGAAGCTTGGACAGGAAAGAGAGATTGGAGACTGGGCGGTAGTTCTTGAGTTCGTTTGGGTCGAGGTTGCGTTTTTTGAGGAGAGGACGGACGATGGCGGACTTGAAGATATCGGGGACGGAGCCATTTTCTAGAGATGTGTTGATGTCCGCAATGAAGGGCAAAAGTTTTGGGAGGCCGTCCTGGTAGAGGGAAGCTGGGAGTGGGTCTAGTTCGCAGGTTTTGAAAGGCATGGACTTTATGGTCTTGAGGACTTCATCCCGAGAGACGGGGCGGAAGGACGAGAGGGGAGTGCCGGAAAAGGGGGTGTCAGGGAGGCAAGGCGAAGAAGGCAGAGTGTCGAGTGTGTTGCGCAGAGTTTGGATTTTGTCGGAGAAATAGGAGGAAAAGGCGGACGGAAGTTCTTCTTTGCTGTGTGTGTTGGGAAGAGGAGAGTCTTTAGAAGTGCCTAGGAGTGTGTTCATGGTAGCGTAGAGGGTTTTGGAAGAAGTGGATTCCAGGATTTTGTTTTGAAGGTGTTTGTGTTTGGAGTCGGAGATCATTCTGCAGACTTTGGATCTGGTGGTTTGGAAGATCTCTCTGTGAACGGTGAGGTCGGATGAGCGCCAGCGGCGTTCCGCTTGTCGACGCTCGCGCTTGGCCTCGGCTATGTCGTCAGTGAGCCAGGGGGAGGGGAGTCGGTTGGGTATGGAGCAGGTGGTGACAGGGGCATGGGTGTCTAGAAGTTTTCGAAGGGAGGAATCGAAATGGGATGCAAGATCGGGAGAGGAGGCGGGGTCCAAGAGAAGGTCGACAGCTTCGTCGAAAAAGTTCTCTCGGTTGACAGATTTTAGTTTGCGACGAGAGACAAAGAGCTTGGGCTTTTTCGGGGGAGGTAGGTAGAGGGCGACGAGAATCTGTAGCGAGGTGGTCGGAGGGAAGCACAGAGGAGGTGTCAAAGTCGAGGAAGAGTTGATCGGAGGTGCGGGTGATGATCCAGTCGAGGGTGTGGCCGAGTCGGTGGGTGGGTTTAGTGATGTGCTGTGTAAGATTGTGGTTAGAAAGTGACGTGCAAAGGCGTTTTGTGTCGGGGTGGTCGGGTTTGTCGAAGTGGAAGTTAAAATCACCAAGAAGGATGTGTTTTCCGGGTCGTGTGCTGTAGTGGTCGAGGAGGAGATCGAACTCGGTGAGGAACATGGAGTTTGTGAGTTTGTTTTGAGAGCTTGGAGGGGGGCGATAGGTACATGAGAAGATGAGGGACTGGCCAGGGAGTGTTGCTACGGCCTCGACAGATTCAAAGGAGGGATGAGCAAAAGGGAGAGACTGAGAGAAGGAGAGGTGAGTTGCCCCGAGAGACAGTCCCTGTAGATGATGGCAATGCCACCCCCTCTGGAAGCACGCGGGAAGGAGGCCAGGCGGTAGCCACTCGGAGTGACGCTGGCGATGATGGGTTCATCGCCAGCTGAGTGGAGCCACGTTTCGGTGATCACGACAACATCTAGGTCATTGTCTAGGATGAAATCTGAAATCACGTCGGCTTTGCCATCTTTGCAGACAGACTTTACTTTAGACAAACGTGTCTGAATCTTGATCATTATGGCAAATGGTTAGATTCAACTAAGCATACAGTACGTTTATTACATCACTTTCCTGTATTGACATGCTTTAGTGACCTTTAACAAATGTATAATGTCAGAAAATGCCAGTAAGTGTGATACATAACATTTAGGAAAAAAACAGCTTTCTCTGACTTAACGTTGGACACTTTACAGTCGGTCGTGCGGCGTATATATTCTTGTTGATAATACTGGTAGACGACTCAATTTATGGATGACCTTAACGTTGGACACTTTACAGCCAGTTGTGGTGTATATAATTATTCTTGTTGATAATACTGGTAGACGACAACTTATGGATGACCTTAACGTTGGACACTTTACAGCCAGTTGTGGTGTATATAATTATTCTTGTTGATAATACTGATAGACGACAACTTATGGATGACCTTAACGTTGGACACTTTACAGCCAGTTGTGGCGTATATATTCTTGTTTGATAATACTGGCAGACGACTCAACTTATAATAATAATAATAATACCGTTATTATAAAGGCGCTTTTTCTCAATTTTTGGGCAAATCAACTCAAAGCGCCGCGAACTGAAACCCAACACGCACACTCACGTAACAGACAAGGATTTACGCCATTTAAGACAAATACAGTACAAGACAGACAAAGGGCCAGTTCAGCTACTGAAATTACAGAGATGAAGGACCTTTGTTACCCTCTCTTGTTATATAGGGTGAGAAGTGGTTATGATGGATTTACCTGTCAATATTTTTGTGATCTTGTATTCTTTTTTTTTTTTCTTTTTTGTCCATGCCTTTTTTTCTTTTCTCAACCATGAAATCGATTTAGCACATTGCTAAGCTGCCGATAGTCCTTTGTTAACTAACGTGTCAGTCAAACAGATTAAACTGCTATCGCTAAGGTCAGGGTCACAGTGGCCATATTTGCTTTCTTGTTTTTTTATGTAAGATCTCAGGAAGTAATTGACTGATTTGTTTCAGATGGTGTATGTTGATAGGCAATAAGAAAATAATATGTTATATACAAACATTCTGACACTACCTCCCCGTTGAAGGTCATGGCCATGGCAGCCATGTTTTATTTCAAGGGGTGTAGATCTCCCCTCAAATATATCTGAATGAAACCAGCGGGCAGATTTGCCTCAAACTTTAGGTGATGAGAATCCTTACATCAAGGGAAGTGTCACAGACAAGAATTGTGTTGCTTCCTCTGAGGTCAAGGTCATGGTAATCACATTTGCTGAACACTTGCTCTTGGTCTTAGTATTTGACATGTGAAACGACAGAGTCAATCTGAATCAAATGTGAAGTGTTGATAGGAATGTTAAAAAGAGTGTGTTTTATGCTGGAATGACGTCACTATTGAAGGTCAAGGTCATTATGGTCATGTGTCTTTGTAAGTAATATATTTTTGTCCGGGCAATATATTCCGTTCCATCATTGCCCAGGACTTCAGCACGTCTTAGGTGTAGATCTACAGACGTCATCACAGTTGTATGTTAGCTGTTGTGCACTTCCAGTCTGCACTTCCTATTCCTGTCTCATGGCTTATTGGTAAACTAACAGGTCATCCTTGGCTATGCATTCTCTGTCCAACCACCCATCTATAGTCGGCCTATCATCTTGTAATAATATACGCTGGAGTTGAGACCATGTCCCCAGCCACCCATCTATAGTCGGCCTATCATCTTGTAATAATATACGCTGGAGTTGAGACCATTTCATGTACATACATTTGTCAAGACTGGTTTGAAGATACCTGCCATTGATATATGTTTTTTTTTTTAAATTGCACATTTGTATCACCAGTCTGTAGATCAAAGTCACAAAAAAGGTCAGCAATGGTAAGTGATGTCGCCTGATACTTAGCTGAGCTTGTCACCGTTGTGGCTGATTCTGACAGCTCATCATACTACAGTGTTCTCCAGCTTACAAGTCTATAGATGAAAACACTGGTGCATTTTTAAAATAACATTTTACAGGTGTGGAGGTCAAAGGAAGTCGTTCAATGCGAGAGTATACTCGTCCTAATTTGCCAGATGAGGTATGACCAGGATATTAAAGTCTTGCCACACTGTTGTAGTCGTTTTGTTGTTTGTTTGTTGTTGTTTTTTTCCAAATCCGATAGTGCATCCCAAAAACAAAACAAAAAAGAGCAAGAAGAACGACAGACAGAAAATTATTCAGACATGATAACACAAGTAAATGATAAGGATTGACATCTCATTTTTCCATATATTTCATGGACAAAGTCCAAGCCATTCGCGACGATCTTGACCCACATTTTTTTCAGACAAAAACAGTTTTCTAATGACTGATGCTTTTGTAGACAGACCATGTCTGTGTTTAGACCTGTCTGCTGTGACGATGTCCACAAGTTAATGAAGATGACCCCTAAGTCACGTGAGCTCGATCCACTGCCTACCACTGTGTTGTATAACTGTTTAGATAGTTTGCTGCCATACGTAACTCACATTGTCAATGATTCGCTTGCATCTGGTGTTTTCCCTCCAATGTATAAAAGTGCTATTGTGAAACCCCTACTGAAAAAAAACCCTCATTAGATCACAATGACCGTAAGAATTATAGACCTGTCTCAAACCTACCGTTTCTGTCAAAGGTGATCGAGAAGATTGTGCTTTTGGATCACCTGGCCTTGAATCATCTATGGATCCATTTCAGTCAGCCTACAAATGTTGCCACAGTACTGAAACAGCTCTTCTCACAATCATGAATGACTTGTAACTTGCTCTGGATGATGGTAAGGTGTCAGTGCTCGCTTTACTAGATCTTTCTAGCGTGTTTGACACAATCGACCACACTACCCTGATTAATCGTCTCCAGCTTGTTTTGGCATTGATGGCACTGCCCTGTCTTGGTTTCACCATTGCTTTACTGTGCGATCACAGACTATGTCTGTCGATGGGCATGTCTCTGCACTTGCCAGCCCCCGTTTTGGGGTCCCACAAGGCTCAGTATTAGGCCCAGTGCTTTTCCTACTGTATGTACAGCCTTTGTCCAGTATTATTGCTGGACACTCTCTTTCACATCACGCTTACAGTGATGATACACAGCTCTATACATGTATAAGTCAGGTAGTGTGAGTCAGGTCATCCAGAACGTGTCACATTGCATTCTTGATGTGAGGCTGTGGGTGTCAGAAAACAAGCTCAAACTGAATGAAGGATAAACGGAAGCCATGCTCATTGCATCACCCAGAATGTCTTCTTCTACCGCTTTGCCTCAGCATATCATGATTGAGAACACGACCGTCAGCTTCTCTCAGTCAGTGAAGAGCCTGGGTGTTGCAATTGAGCATGACTTGTCCATGGATAAACAGGTGATAAACATTTGCAGGGCGGCCTATTTGGAGATTTGTCGTATTAGCTCTATTATACAGTTCCTTACCTCCGAGGCTACAAAAACTCTGGTTTGTTCATTTGTTCTGTCTCGCATTGACTATGCCAACTCGCTCTTATCTGGATGTCCACAGTATCAATTTGATCGGCTCCAGAGAGTCCAAACTTAAGCCGCACGTCTGGTCATGAAAGCGAAAACGTCAGACCATGTGTTCCCCTCCGCCGTGAGATGGCCTTAGTTGCCTGCTCGGCGTTAAACCCAAATAACTAACTAACTAACCATGTGTCCCCCATCCTGCACGCTCTCCCCTGGTTGCCAGTGAAGGAGAGAGTTAAACATAAAGTCTTGTCCTTTTGTCTATTCTGGGGCATGTGTTTCTGTCTACCCTTGGTCCATTCACCTGTATTTGCCTATTAAAACTCTCCCTACTGTCTGCACCGCCTGTAGCTCTTGATTTTGGATGTGTGTTGCTAAATGGTCTTAGCTTTATTTGGGCCCCATGTATTAGGTTTATTTAACGTATTGGACCGGCTGGCGACATACATTCAATATTCTGTTTAGTTTTTTTATCACACGCAGTGCAGGCACGTCCTGAGAAAGTCTTGTTGCTGTCAGGACGTTAAGCAATGTACAATCAATCTTGTCCTTTTATCATGTTTTCCTTTCTGGCACTTATCTCTCGGAGCTCCTTCACTGTTATATCCCTTCGAGGCAATTGCGCAGTTCGTCTGACAATAAAAGGCTACATTAAAGACTAAAGGATTGGGGCGGAGATCTTTTTCTTACCAGGGTCCATCAGTCTGGAATGATCTTCCTAAATCATTGAGACACAGCGAGTCCACTGCCAGTTTTAAACACAGTCTTAAAACCCATCTTTTCAGTCCCATCTTACCCCACCCAGGTCTGCCCTGGGGGACTTGGGTGGGGTTAACTACTTTTTAGTTCCCAGGGTCACCCTGGTCAGCCCCACAGGGTGGGTTTTCCTCTCTATTCTGGGGCATGTGTTTCTGTCTACCCTTTGTCCATTCACCTGTATTTGCCTTTTTAAAACTCTCCCTACTGTCTGCACTGCCTGTAGCTCTTGATATTGGATGTGTTGCTAAATGGTCTTAGCTTTATTTAGGTCCTATGTGTTGGGTTTATTTGATGTGTTGGAACGGCTGGCGACATACATTCAATGTTCTGTTTAGTGTTTTTTTTTTTTCACAAGCAGTGCAGGCACGTCCTGAGAAAGTCTTGTTGCTGTCGGGACGTTAAGCAATGTACAATCAATCAATAAATTGTCCCATCTTATTACAGACAGGTCAAATACATTGCCTAGTGCATTCTCTACAGAAGTTCCTACCCCTTCCCATGCTGTGGTTATCAGTCAGGTGCTTCAATCGGGACCTAATGGCCATTCCGCATGTCCCACCAGAAAGCATGCGAGCCTCTTCCCTGTGATCTCCCTCCGCCCCCACATGATTTTCGCGGCTCATAGAGGTGGGTGCAACTTCCACAATTTGATTCATTTTCCCATCACTAATCCTGAGCGCTCAGAATCTACTGCATCGGGTACGTTGAAGTGTGTTTGCTTCAATTCACAATCATGTCGTAACAAGACCGATGAAATTAGAGAACTGATTGCAGATGATGAAATTGACATTGCATTTATCACAGAGTCTTGGTTGTTAGAACATGGCGACGAGGCACTGCTGGCTGATATGACGCCACCTACACACAAGACCATGTCTTTTCCGCGCATTGGGCGCCGCGGCGGCGGCTTAGCAGTGGTCTTTGCCAAGCGTCTTGATGAATGCATTATCTTCCAGTTTCAGCTCTTTTGAAGCGTGTGAAGTCAAGTTTGCTCACAAAAACTCCTCATTTGTGTCTGTCTCTATCGTCCTCCACCTAGCAGGAAAAACAACTCTAATGACGCTTCTTTTCTGCATGACTTCTCAGACCTGTTGTCCTCATACAATGACCAATCACAAAACCTGGTCATAACTGGCGACTTTAATACACACTTTGAAGTGCCGTCTAACACCACTGCTGGGCGTCTTCAAACGATCTTGACCGACTTCAACTTCAAACAACTCATAAGTCAACCGACTCACAAATGCGGACATACGCTTGGCCTACTTATTGCACGAGATGATGACAAACTGCTTCAGTCATTCCATGTCACCGATCTCGCTCTTTCCGATCACAGTGCCATCTTCTTTGATCTTTTTTGTTTCCAGCCCAAATCCCGCAAGCGCGTGGTTATTTCCCGCAATGTAAAAGGAATGGATCTTAATCAATTCCGCACGTCCGTGTGTGCTGCCGCTGCAGAGTTAGATTCCTCACCAGACACAGTTTTACTGGAGGACTACAACAGGTCGCTGCAGCATATCCTGGACACACACGCTCCTCTAACATCCAGACGTGTCACTGACCGCCCCTCAGCTCCTTGGATGACAGGCAAGGTCAAGGACACTAAGAGAGAGCTCCGCCAGTTTGAGCGGTGTTGGCGGTCTAGCAAGTTGACCATTCACCGACAGTTGTTTGTGCAGAAGCGCAATTGCCTAAAATCCCTCCAGCGCAACGCCAAGCGTCAGCACTTCTGTTCCCGCTTGCAGGCCTGCTCTAGCACCAAAACCTTGTTCAGTGTGTCTGATGAACTCCTCGGGGTACGCAAGGACATTTCCTTACCCTCCGCCGTACCAGCTTCCGATCTCGCAGACGCTTTCTGTCAGTTCTTTGACAAAAAGATTGAGGACATCCGGCGTGAACTGGATGATTCTGACGATACTTCTGAGATCACTAGCTATCACGGTCCACAACTTGCAGAATTTCAGCCTGTGTCCGAGGACTTTGTTCGTGACATTATTGCACATGCTCCTCTCAAGTGTTGCTCTCTGGATCCTCTTCCAGCTAGCCTTTTCAGATCATGTAAAGCTGACCTGATTCCAGTCATCACCAGAATCATGAATGTGTCACTACAGACTGGTGTAGTGCCTGAATATTTAAAACAAGCAGTTGTGACACCTTTGCTGAAGAAACATGGTCTCAACAAAGAATGTTTTAATAACTATCGGCCCATCTCCAATCTCCCTTTCTTATCAAAGCTATTAGAACGCATTGTTCTGTCTCAGCTCCAAAACCATCTCATTTCCAACAACCTCCTAGAAACGTTTCAGTCAGCTTACAGAAAACAGCACACTACAAAAACTGCTCTCCTGCATGTTACAAACAGCCTTCTGTGCAATGCTGACAACAAGCTGGTTTCCATTCTTTGCCTCCTTGACCTCTCGGCGGCATTTGATACGATTGACCATACTGTACTCCTAGAGAGACTTAACACAGCCTATGGCATCTTTGGCAAAACACTTAGCTGGTTTTCCTCGTATCTGCGTGGGCGTACTCAGAAGGTTGTTGTCAATCAATCAGAGTCGCAGCCCCTCATGCTGAGATACGGTGTCCCCCAAGGATCCGTCCTTGGGCCCGACCTTTTCAGCCTTTACACCCAATCCCTGTCTGACGTCATCACCCGACATGCCTGTGAATTTCACAAGTATGCCGACGACACCCAGCTCCACAAAGGTGCTTCTCCATCTAATTTTCCTGCTCTTGTGAAAGAGATTGAACTTTGTATTTCCTCTGTGATAAAATGGATGCTGTGCAACAAACTGAAGCTGAACGACGGCAAGACTGAATCACTTTGCGCTGGTTCCGACCACTCCCTTAGTCAGGTCCCACCAGGGGCCTCCCTCGTGGTTGGCGACAGTGAAATAACTTTTAGCCAGTCTGTACGTAATCTGGGAGTTCAGTTCGACTGCAGTATGTCCATGCACCATCACATTACTAATGTGTGCAGGACGGCGAACTTCCAGCTGCGAAGAATCAGCTCCATTAGACCATTCATCACCCGGTCCGCTACTGTTCAACTTATTTCTCTCTTGTTCTTAGCCGCTTGGACTATTGTAACTCCCTCCTGGCAGGTGTCCCCCAGAAAGAACTCTCTCGTCTGCAGACAGTCCTCAACAATGCTGCCAGACTTGCTTTTGGCAAATCTAAACTGGACCATGTAACCCCCCTACTTCAGGAATTGCACTGGCTACCCATTCAGTTTAGAGTCGAGTACAAAATTGCGGTCCTGGCTTTTCGCTGCTTTGATGGATCCCTACCGCCATACCTCTCATCCCTCCTCAACATCTATCAGCCCTCCCGTTCCCTTCGTTCCTGCTCTGAGAAGCGTTTCCGTGTCCCCAGCTTTTCCTCTAAGCGGTTTGGCTGCCGGACATTCCAGTATCAAGCCCCTAACTCACTTCCCCTACACCTCCGAAATGCTGAAAACATTGACGTCTTTAAGACCCAACTTAAAACCTACTTCTTTCAGCTTGCGTACCATTCACAGATTGTGTGTGCGTGTGTGTGATGATGATTTGGTCTGCATACATATGGTTTTGTTATGTGTGTTTTAGTTGTATGTGCGTGCGTAGATTAGACTTTTTTAAAGGTAGTGAGATTCTGCATATATACATTTTTTGTAACGCGCTTAGAGCCCACTGCTCCTGGGGATTCAGCGCGATATAAATGCTCTTTATTATTATTATTATCTTGATTATCAGTGTTCATGTATTTAGTCATTTTCTGTTCTTTCATGTATCCCCCACCCGGGTCTGCCCTGGGGGACTTGGGTGGGGTTAGGTATTTTTTAGTTCCCAGGGTCACCCTGATCAGCCCCACAGGGTGGGTTTTTCTCTCTATTCTGGGGCATGTGTTCCTGTCTACCCTTTGTCCATTCACCTGTATTTGCCTTTTTAAAACTCTCCCTACTGTCTGCACTGCCTGTAGCTCTTGATATTGGATGTGTGTTGCTAAATGGTCTTAGCTTTATTTAGGCCCCATGTGTTAGGTTTATTTAATGTATTTGACCGGCTGGCGACATACATTCAATGTTCTGTTTATTTTTTTTCACAAGCAGTGCAGGCACGTCCTGAGAAAGCCTTGTTGCTGTCGGGACGCTAAGCAATGTACAATCAATCAATGAATGTTCTTTCATGTAATTGTACATGTGGTTTTGGTTTTGTCACCTTTTGTGTAATATTTTTCTTGTTCATATTATGTACGGCGCCTAGAGCATCTTACCATGTATCGGCGCCTTATAAATCATCTTTATTATTGTTATTAAAGGATGGGGTTGGCTTCCCCATCTCTTAAGATATTTTCATAACAAAAATGTCAACGAAACAATATAAACTGACGTAGACATTCTTTTGTATGCAGTACTTTGTCCTGAGTCAGGGTGATGAAAGTTTGGAAATCGTCGAATCAGCGTATTGAGATATAGTGACTGCGCAGAAGTTCTAGCAAACATCTGATAGTTGTGACCTTGAGCTTAAAGACCGGATTTTCATTCACGGCGCTTTGGCTTTATTTGGAGTATCATCGTCCTAAATTTAAATCGTATCGGTCAAGTCGTTTGAGAGCAGGTGTCTGCAGTAGGTGCCAAACGAATATAGTAGCCATGACCTTGACCTTGAGGATGACAATCTGATTCTAACGTCAAATAATCTGCTATGATTAGCACTATCATCATCTTAAACTTAGATTAAATTGGTTCTGTGGTTCAAATTCTCGCGTGCACTTGTTTTGTTTTTTAAAGCCGTTGTGACCTTGACCTTTATTACATTAGCAACAATTTGTCTTTTTCCTATATTTCTGTTCAAATACATAATATCATCATCACCTATATGTAGCGAATTATTCAGCAATTTGAGATACATGACATACTCAAAAGTTCGAGGAAATTTGGCAGCTATGACCTTGACCTCAGAGGATGCAGCATGGCACAGGTTCATAATATTTTATCTTGTAATAGACAATGACAATGATCCTTTATTTGACAACGGTAAAAAGTTTAGTAATAACAACCATTTTTCAAACATGCCACTGCTAATCTACTGATTAATTACTATCGCACTAATTATTTTCTAATAAACAGGAAAAGAAGTTACTTGACAAACGCGCTAATAAAGAAGAAAAATGTAAGAGGGAATTGACATAGGAATTGCCACCTTTACTGGTTGGGCATAATCACATGTTGTAAGGTTTAATTAAGGTACTATTATAAGAAAACACGCAGCCTAATAAGCATACATACACATGCACATTTCAGCACGCTACTCTCTGTCTCTAATATATACGAACAAACGCACGCATGCACGCACACACGCGCGCGCGCTTGCACAGCTTAGGACGTTAAGTCGGTCAGTCATATGAATAGTGGCTACACACAAGCTGTACTGAATTAAACTGAGTCATCGAAAACTGGAATACATGCAGTTAATGATCTAATCAGAATAGTATTTTTCAATATGTGGACAGTCACAGCGGTGCTGCTGGCAAAAACAAGTACTTGATGAGGCTGACTTTAAACGAGGAGAAAGTAGCTGACGTCGTGACGTTTCTAGGCAAGGCATTCCAAAGGCTAGAGCCAGAAAACGTTAAACTCGTTTTATAGAGATCAATTCTAGGTCGCGGCACAATAAGTGATTTTCTTGATCTGGAGTATGTTGATGACTGGACGGTAAATAGCGTTGTGATATATTGGGGTAGCTTATCGTTTAATGCCTTGAACATAACCATTCCATTATTGCAAGCTAAATGATCTTTCAGGGGCAGAATTTTTAAGGCTGCCAATATTTGGTCAGTAGTTAAGTAGGGAGCATTAGTTTGGCAGCACTCCGATGTAGAGAGTTCAATCTTTTCAAATTGACATCGCTCGAACCATCCCACATAGTAGAGGCCTAGTCTATATGTGATCTAATATGGGCATTGAAGAACAGTTGACGTGTCTCCATATCAGTAATGTGTTTAAGTTTTGCTAAAATGTACAGATTTTTGGAGACAATTTTACAGACATTGCTGATGTGTTGCTGCCACCTAAGCTGGTTGTCCACCGTGACTCCTAGCAGGCAATGGTTTTTAACTTGGCTGATGGTTTTGCCTTGGAGGGACAGACCGAGTGAGAGAGAGAGCCAAGTTGCTGTTTTTTGCGGGTGTTAATACCATGCTCTCCGTTTTTGCCGGGTTTAGTATCATAATATGACTGCACCATTCATCAATATCTTGCAGTGTGTTTTGCAGTCGTGAATTGATGTTTGATATATCCTTACCTGGCGTGTGTACAGCGGCATCATCTGCAAACATATCACATGTAACGCTTGCATCCGTGTATGCACGACCCTGTCATCTTCGGTTCCTGTGCGGACGGATGAATGACCAAGCCGACAAAGGTGCCGCACCTGGCGAGCCATGCAAAGGTGCATAGCTGACAAGGCGCAACACCCACGCTGTCATGGATCACCCTTCGTCTGCCATTTGTATGTAGTTCACAACTTACAAGAACTGCAAAAGAGTCGTTCAGTGGGAACTGAATGTGACAGGGATTGTGGGACGCCGATTACGAAAGTGATTGTAAGAACTGCGCGAGCAGCTTTAGTGCTTGCATTTGTGGTGGGTCCAAAAACATGGCTCCAGCCGCTTGCTTCGCGCCCCAGGCGTTCGTAGGTGATTCCGCCACTGGTGGGACAATGGGCCCTGTCCCTGACGGCTGCAGCGGCGGGAAGTCGGTGGTCTGGAACCGGGGAGTCGCGTACATACGGCCCTGATGTACGCCGCCGGGCTGTGAACCTGACACGCTCTCGGGTGGTGGTTGGTTGGGCTGATTGGTGGGCGAGTGACGGGCGGCCGCTGCTGGCTCAAGGCGGCAGACATCAAAAACGGGTTGCCGAGCCGTCTGCTATCGCCACTTGACTCGTTTCGGCTGCTGGCTGGACTAGGCCCGTTCCTATGTCCGGACCCTCCGGCGTTTCTCAGCTGGCGTAGGGAGTGTGGGGAGGGTCGCCGTAACGGATCCTAAGGGCAATCAGCTTAGCGCCCTAGTCGCTCGGGTGGGTGTTATCACGCCTGTACATGACCTGCTTGGGGGCGCCGTTCTTGGTCAGGAAGATGGAAGTGTGGTCAACAAACTGTACACGCGTTTGTTGACAGGCTTGTTTCAGGTTGGCGTTTGACAGGCGCGCAGGTCGTGACTAGGGCGTGGTGACTGCTGAAGGGAGGGACGATGAAAAGCGGCGGACACCAGGCGGATTAGTTGTAGCCACGCGTCAGTCGTAACGTGACCCTGAGTGTCCCTACAGCTGTTGATCCCGACGTGAAACACGACGTGGCGTACGTGTTGAGAAGGTGAGAGGGTGGCGAGCCATTTGCTCAAAGCCTCAACACTGAGGCCAGAGACCGTCAGGTTTTGTACGACACAGTCTTTGGACGACATCTTCTGATCGCTCACTCGCTTCATAATAGAGTCACCAAGCAGAAGGACGTTTGACTGATGTCTGATGTTCATGGCACATAGATGGTCGTATGGAGTATTTGATGGTGGTGTATAAGACTGCTCGGCGGCCTGGGACGATGATAATCCACCAGTACTTAGGTCGCTGTGGTCGTCGGAGAGGGCTGCAAAGCGGTTTTGCGCCGTGACAGTTACAGCTGGCTGGCTGTTGTCGACTCATGCTGCAGGGCCTTGGTTGTTTTAGCAGTTGCTGGTGAGTGGTGCACACTGCCGAGGTCGCTGGTACCAGAGCGGGATATGGAAGGGGACTGTGGTGGGTGGTTCTGAGCCTCAGGGCAGTGTTGGACAGATAGTGAGATTTTAGAGTGGAGTGATGTTGATAATGACTCCACCTGCTTTATAAGCTCCCGAAGTGTAGCACCCTGCGTCTCCTTGCTAAGTGCAAGTTTGTCACCTGCGTGGTCAAGGCTTTGTGTTCTTGAGTCAGTTTCTCAACAGCACTAGCCGTGTTGAGTTTTCGTGCTCTTGTAGACACAGGTCAGTAGCTTGGACATCATGTATGAATTTTGCTGCACTGTCCTTTAGGTCGCTGTCAAACCTGTCCTGGCGGATACTAAGGGCTGCGTACTGCTGCGTTACAGTGGCTAATTCACATTGTACAGTCTGCAGCTCTGTCTTGAGCTCTCGGATGCAGACCGTGGCTTCCGTTAGCTGTTGTTGCAGAAGGGATAGGGATAGGGGGGATGCAACATCGGCTGGGCAAAGTGAAAGGCCAGAGGGTGATACTATGGCGTTAATCCTATCAGGGGACGCGGGGCCCACTTGTTCACGGTCGCTGATTTCATCACCTGTGGACCTCAGTCATTCCAGCTGAAGAGGGATTAGTGCTGGACGGGATCTGGACAGGATCAGACCTCTCGCCGTCGGGTGGACTGGGCGTGGCTATGGGCGGATTGCTGTCGTTAGTGACGTCAGACGAGGGGTCAGAAATAGGTTAGGTTAGTATTAGGTTAGATGAAGCAAGCTCCAGGGAGAGGGGGAAGTGTCAGGCTGGAGGGTGTTGGTGGTTTGAGCTTGCGGATATTGGGGTGGGGTGGTTGGAAGTTGGTCGATGCCAGATGTTAATTCTGTTTCGGAGGATCGAGGTGGTGACGATGTCTGAGGGGAGGGTGGGCAGAGGGACAGAAGACTGGAACTGGATACAGTATCCTCTACTATTTCTTGAATAACTAGGAACTCTTCATCTATCCACTGCTTGCCATTTCCCCCCTGCACTCTTATCAGATAGTGATGGTTACATCGCCACCGGGGGTTCCGTCATTTAGTTGAATCAACGTGTTGTTCAGGGCGTCAGGACAGGAAGGAGGGGGGGGGGGGGGGATAGATGGCGGAGTCAATGGGTTTCTTGTTCTTGTTTCGGTCTTCCCAAGATGCTGACACTCCAGGGGCTGGATGCGCGAGGTAGCGTTCATGTAGAGCTAGTCTCCACGCGGAACACTGTGGTGGAGTCCGTTATAAAGTGTTTCTGGATGGGGTCATTTGTATCTGTGATCTCCTCTATGGGTTCAGGTGGGGAATAGGATTTAGATCGGGTGGTGGGGCCTGGCATCAGTGCTCTTGCTTCACTCAGTCTCGACGTGCCATCTTGCTTGCTGATTGATGGGGACGGTCTTGCTGACTGACTGGGGACGGTCTTGCTGATTGACTGGGGACGGTCTTGCTGATTGACTGGGGACGGTCTTGCTGACTGACTGGGGACGGTCTTGCTGGGGACGGCCTTGCTGACTGACTGGGGACGGTCTTGCTGACTGACTGGGGACGGTCTTGCTGACTGACTGGGGACGGTCTTGCTGGGGACGGCCTTGCTGACTGACTGGGGACGGTCTTGCTGGGGGACGGTCTTGCTGGGGACGGTCTTGCTGGGGAAGGTCTTGTTGACTGACTGGGGACGGTCTTGCTGACTGACTGGGGACGGTCTTGCTGGGGACGGTCTTGCTGACTGACTGAGGGTCTTGCTGACTGACTGGGGACGGTCTTGCTGACTGACTGGGGACGGTCTTGCTGGGGACGGTCTTGCTGGGGACGGTCTTGCTGACTGACTGGGGACGGTCTTGCTGACTGACTGGGGACGGTCTTGCTGGGGACGGCCTTGCTGACTGACTGGGGACGGTCTTGCTGGGGGACGGTCTTGCTGGGGATGGTCTTGCTGACTGACTGTGGACGGTCTTGCTGACTGACTGGGGACGGTCTCGCTGGGGACGGTCTTGCTGACTGACTGAGGACGGTCTTGCTGACTGACTGGGGACGGTCTTGCTGGTGACGGTCTTGCTGACTGACTGGGGACGGTCTTGCTGACTGACTGGGGACGGTCTTGCTGACTGACTGGGGACGGTCTTGCTGACTGACTTGGGACGGTCTTGCTGGGGACGGTCTTGCTGGGGATGGTCTTGCTGGGGACGGTCTTGCTGGGGACGTTCTTGCTGACTGACTGGGGACGGTCTTGCTGACTGGGGATGGTCTTGCTGGGGGATGGTCTTGCTGACTGACTGGGGACGGTCTTGCTGACTGATTGGGGACGTTCTTGCTGGGGACGGTCTTGCCGGGGGATGGTCTTGCTGACTGACTGGGGACGGTCTTGCTGACTGATTGGGGACGTTCTTGCTGGGGACGGTCTTGCCGACTGACTGGGGACGGTCTTGCTGACTGACTGGGGACGGTCTTGCTGGGGGACGGTCTTGCTGACTGACTGGGGACGGTCTTGCTGGGGGACGGTCTTGCTGGGGGGCGGTCTTGCTGGGGGACGGTCTTGCTGGGGGACGGTCGTTCGTGCTGACCGGAGCGTGACGAGAGTGGGACGAAGCATCCTCAGGCCGATGATTGCCTCGGGTAATCACTGGCGAGTCACGTGGTGGTCTCAGCGGGGATAAGCCGGCTGATGCCAGTTAATCAGCAAGGCAGCGAGTGAAAGGAAGGTGGACTGAAGGGAGGGAAGATGGTGGGGTAGTCAATTAGACGGGAGGGGCTACTGCATTGTAGGCCACAGCAGTTCCATCCAAGATCCTGTCTCGTAGCGAGGGCTAAACTCGCCATCTTGTTTACTCAGATTGCGTCGATCACCAGCCGGGGCGCTCAAGCGTGACGAGAGCACGGGTCAAGGGTTGAGTGAAGGCCAGAGTCAGGGAGATTCAGCCGATGTTAATGTCAAAACTAGACCCAGGTGGCCACTGTTAGCTGTAGGAACGCCAGGCTGGCGCCCAGCGTCACACAAAGAGGCTGTACATCGTCTACGACTCAAGTATCCCATAGGGAAAATAATTATTGTGAAAATTAAAATGTTTGTAACTCACAAATTATGAGATCCCCATCACTGTAAAGTTAA
Source organism: Semisulcospira habei (assembly GCA_036245525.1). Lineage (NCBI taxonomy): Eukaryota > Metazoa > Mollusca > Gastropoda > Semisulcospiridae > Semisulcospira > Semisulcospira habei. Next base: position 101,339,244 of record BTPG01000001.1, read on the forward strand.
TTTCCGAGAGAAAACACCGTCACAAAACACTCTGCCAAACATCGCACATCACAACCAAGACCTGCTGACGCAACTGTCACTGAAACTCGGAGCGATGTTGACGTGCGACTTTACTCCGCCGACAGTTTGAGAGGGAGAGGAAAATGTTCGCTGACAATACCGTTTCTGTTTTAATCTGTAAGTCCTATCGGTTGTTTTTTCATTCTGAGGAAGGATTTACGAAATACAATAAACTATTGTGATGGGGTGATGTGATCTAATGAAGAAGATGGTAATATTGCTTTGGTTGGACTTAGTGAGAATGAGACTCGTTCATATTTACTAAACTTTTATTCGAGCGCAGAAAGCAGTACCTGTGGAATAAACAAACAGGTAATCAGTAATGGTGCCAAGAATACAATAAACAAGGCACATAACTAAACTAAGGCATATATCAACACCGTTAACATTGTTAAGAAAGCACAGCAGCGCCTTTATTTTTTGAGAAGGCTGAGGGCCTTTGGTGTGAGCAGAACTGGCATGGAGCACTTCTACCGGGCCGCGATCGAGAGTGTGTTGACATTCTCGATCGCGGTCTGGTATGGCAGTGCGTCTGCACGGGAAAAACACAGACTGAACCGTGTCGTCAGGACAGCATCCAAAATAGTCGGCAAAGACATGCCAAGCCTTGACAGTGTGTACCAACAGCGGCTGCTTAGACGTGCAGGGCTTATTGCACGCGACACTACACACCCGGCTAACTGTCTCTTTAACCTGCTTCCGTCTGGTCGCCGCTACTCTGCCCTCAAAGCACGGACAAACCGTTTTAGTAACAGTTTTTATCCTAGTGCTGTCCGAGCCCTTTCTGGGTCATAAGCGTGCCATGGTGTGCTCTGTGGGCCGATCATAGAGATTCATTGCCGAGGCCGACTGATGTTTGCGTGAATGACTGAGTGAGAGTGCGTATGTGCATGGAGTCATGTGACCGACCTACAGAGCACTTCGCCCAACCCTTCAGTATTAGCTTAGTCTTATGATATATATTAACCAGTCTTACTTCCAACTGTGATCACTAAATTAGTGACATTTACTCTAAGATATTCTGGTTTCTTCTTAAACGATATACCTTTAATTCATTTCGATTGCCTAGGATTAATAGGCGTGTGTGTGTGTTTGTGTGTGTGTGTGTGTGTGTGTGTGTGTGTGTGTGTGTGTGTGTGTGTGTGTGTGTGTGTGTGTGTAAGATGAGCGTGGGTGTGTATGGTATGTATTGGTTTGTGATATCAGTTGTTTAGCTTTAAAGTTTTTACAGGGTGTGTAGGGCATTGGATCTGTGTGACAGAGTATTGATTTTTTTTTTTTTTACTGTGATGTTTGTAATTGTAACGACACCAACACACATTCCTATGCTTTATGTTCTTAAGGCAAATGGCAATAAACAGTATCTTATCTTATCTTATCTTATCAACATGCAGTGAACATACAACACTTTGATTTTAAAGACTCTGATAAAATCAAAGTGATGGTCGTGTAACATATAGAATGTGTAGTAATATACATGATAGCAAATAAAATGAAAAATATAAGTCACAATACGAACTACAAAGGCATGCAAAGCACAAGTCAAAGAATAAAGCAGAGCACCAATACGCAAGTGCGCTATGCAATCAGACATGGTAAGGCGAACACGCAAATGACTAACAAACGGGTAGTCACTCCGACCGGAGCCTCCCTAACAGGTCAGACCACATCAAGACCAATGCATAAGTACTAAAAGTAACATAGCAAAAGTAAAATTAAATCAGATGCTATGCCAGCGGTACAATAACTATGTGACTAAGCACTAATGAATAGTATATAGAAATAACTAGTATCAAGGGGAAAGTAATGTGAAAGTAACATGACACAAAAGGAACTCACAATACAACCGACTTACCATCAAATGAATAAGGACGTACACACAACCTTATCATTCACTCGGTCTTTATTACATTCCCACCGCAGACACAAGCGCAAACATTGAACATCAACGAAGAACGCAAACATCTACACACACTGCAGTCATTCATGACGAAGAGGAAAGACAGGCAGAAAATGGGTACTTGAAGGGAAATTATGTGCATGTAACATAAGATAGCCTAGAATAAAGTATTTGCAATCTAATGAATGTCACCATGCACTAAATAGAGGCATGGTCCACTTAATATGGCTACAAAGCACCTTTAAATTTAAAAGTCTGCTTCTTACATATATAGTAATGAACAATGACCCTTGAGGTCGCATGACAGAGATGTCGGTATTTCTTGCAGTCACTCCAAGGTTTCACTTCTTACACATAGTAGAGAACAATGACCCTTGAGGTCGCATAACAAAGATGGCCTATATCGCTTCCTGTCACACAGGCTAATAATGCCTCTCAGCGATGTGAACCAAACCTATGTACTATGTCAAGTGAAATACTTAGTCATAAAATAGGAAGCAAATAATGACTAAAAGTCCAAATAAATAATAAAAGACCTATAAACAAATGGCTAATAAATGGAATGAGTGACTGAATGAATGAATCAATCAATCCATCAGCCAGTCACTCGACCTATGGCTAGGCATGGCATAGGGTCTGGCATAGCAACGTATAAACAACTTAAGCGGAAGTTCAAAATCAAAACAAACATGGCGCCTAAGAGACTGAGTCAGCTGTGAGTGACGTCATCAACGCGGGAACATCACGCAAAGCTGCCGCCCGCCTCCCTAGCTCGGTGATAGACGAGGGAAGACTCAAGAAAACATAGAACTAAATAAAATAAAAATCATCCCTAACTATGAAATACCTTAAAATCTCTACCACAGCAACAACAACTAAACAATCAACCAATAAGAAATAGCATTAACTCATTCTACCCCAGACACACCACAGCAAGATAAAGATCGACCATGATAGTTCAAGGGTGATGCCAGAATAGCTTGGCGCCTATGGGCGCCAAGCTATTCTGGCATCACCCTTGAACTATCATGGTCGATCAGTGTCCTGCATTGCAATGCAGTCTTCAGAGGACAACGGCATAATTTGGGGATTTTGGTGTTGGGGTACAATGAGTTAAATGAACAAAAGAAAATGCGCGCATTATGGTGCATCCACCATGCAAGCAATGTAGTAAATTGTCATGATTGCCATTCATTCAACAAGACCAAACTTAGCGAATTATTTTAATTAGAGGCATAAGTGCACTCTCATTTACTCCCACGGTTATGCACCGAGGGAAAACTATCGCCTAGTCCCAACCGACTACGTGCGGTCGGTCATGCACGCTAAGCGCTGCATCATGTTGACACGTTAAGTTTTCTAAGGCAAAATTCATACATCATATCTTCCACATCAACATCAACATTGTTACAAAAGTTTGTGTACAAATTTCCACACTGCAGCATTACATGGAAATGTACTAGCATGTAAATAATCGCCTAGCAGAAACAAATGGAATCAAGCTAGCCTCACAGAATGGCTAGTGCCGACTGGTCTGGCAATCATGTCAATTTCATGCTCAAGAAAATCATTAAAACATCCAGCATCGCAACTGATGTCATCAAATAGTACAAAAAATAATAATGCACCCAATACAATATAAAAACTGAGTACTTAAGGGTCTCCAAAACACGCGCAGTTTAGGTTGAGAGAGAAAAAAAAAAGTTTTTCAGTTCCTCCAAGGCACCGGTGCCAGTGAGTTAAGTCGGTCACAAGTACTGGTACGGTGAGTCTTGCACGTTTGGTAAAAAAGAAAGTCTGCCACGCGAGCAGCTGTACTTATAGAGGCAAGCTGCCGTCTCCGCGTCGGTACAAAGTCCACGCGTCGGTGCAAAGTCCACGGGGGTCTGGCACTGATATAAATGGCAAATATGTATTATAGTACTGCCAGCCCTAAGAGCTAGAATATCTTCTGAACTACATAATGTAAAATATAATCTTTTGTGAACTTGTGTGCCCGCGGTGTTTGTGGGTGAATTAGGTTGGGGAATACAAGAAGCCGAAGCAGAGGTCGCGTTGACGTACCTTATTTGCAGTTTGTCAAATAACAGAAAAACAGCACCTAGGACAAATACAACAAAACATATTATCAGAAATGGTACCAGAAATTTGCATCATACAAATACTGTATTCACTAAATGAACCAACTTATTAATTTGAGTCATAACTAAGGCTGAAACGTCATGTTGGCACTAAATTATAATTAAAACCAAAAGATCAATTTGAGGCATCACACAATCAAAGATACACATGATCAAACATACCACACAACATCATGATATCAAATGGCAACGAAGCATGAAATCAGCATGCAAATCAGGGCTTTAAGGCATCATGACCACAGTGTAAGCAAATTATACGAACGCTACCAGTAACAGAACGTGTAGTAAAATGGGAAACGACTACAACACAACATATAGCAGGTGCAACCATTTATCTCTCTAAATATATAGTCTTCCCTAAATATATAAGGTAACATACACACAACAGTCCTTTTGGTCACTTTTGTTACAGTCACACCACAACCACAATTATACGCATCTAACGACATACAGGCAAACTAGGTAGCATGCACCCGCATCACTTACAAACAAACGCGGTAATACTTCTGGGTCCGCAGCCGCACACAGACTCTCGCTCATTCATACAATGGGTACACTAGGTACAGGGGCATATGCGCGCGCACAGTCATACTACTTACTAGCATTCACACTGCGTTCATACATAACATCCCTACTCAGACCTAGCTATATACACAACACAACACATCACATACATTCCTTGGGCACAATCAAGTGGGAAGAGATGTCACATACTTAAATCAATAGTCGCTCTCATTCAGTGTGTGTAACAAAGGAGGAGATAGGCAGAAAACTTAAGTGTAGGTTGTGGCTTACTTGCATGTGCAAAAGTAGTGACCTAAGTCTATGCAAAAGCAACAATATAGACCTAATGCAAACAGGCATCAACATGCAAAGCAAAGCAACCTCAATAAACAAATCAAAAGAATATGTCGAACAATATATTATAGACAAACAGAATGTTCAAGGCAAGGACAGTGAAAAGGAAAGAAAAGAATAATGTGTCATACACAACTTGTGGCCCACAGGAAACACTGTGTGTTGTTCCTGTGATTCTGGACCCAATGGCACCAGGCCATAGAATGCAGTATAACAGACCAACTTAGATGTCGCACAACCTAGCACGCTAAAAGCTCATGTGTCGGTCTGCGATTCCGGACCCAACGACACCAGGCCGCAGGATGCAAAATCACAGACAAACACTACACTGGAATTACTAAGTGACGCATAATGGCCAAACACTGTGTCAATCTGCAATCCCGGACCAAACGACACTAGGCCATATAATGCAGAATCCCAGACTGACACAACATGCGAGAGAGAGAGAGAGAGAGAGAGAGAGAGAGAGAGAGAGAGAGAGAGAGAGAGAGAGAGAGAGAGAGAGAGAGAGAGAGAGAGAGAGAGAGAGAGAAGAAATCTGCATCTTAAAACATGAACAATTATCGTGACATCAAGAGTGTGGAACCGGACCTTAAGAACTTTTACTAGAACAGGCTGCCGGTGCCTTTAATCCCAGTCACATAGTATATGTATAAGGGGCGCCATGTGCACATATATCAAACTCTCTGCTAACTACTATGCACTTAATCCGTAGAGAAAAGGATTATTTCCCGGAAGTGGGCAACCGACTACCCAGAAAATCAGCGAGTGTTGCCACTTGTTGTAACCGATCAAAAATAAAAGCCGTGGCTAGTTAGTTGAATGTATTTAACGTTATAATCAAACACTGCCGATCATACACTAAATTTGAAAAGGTAGACATCGGTCGCGTTACTCTGCTCGACCCAATGTAAACAAGCAGACGACAAATAGTGGGTCAAAGGTCAGACCAAGATGACTGTCTATTTTAGCACCTCGTGACGTCACACGTATTGCCTGAGAGTGGATTCACGCGGAACTAAGCACGACAAGGTAAGAAAGGATAGCAGAGGCAAGAAAGCCCAATTAAACATGAAACAAAATGCATCAAGCACACAATACAAATAACGTATCAAAACCATATCTCAAAACAAACATTCGATGGCAAATCAAACCAACAAATGAATCGAGCAAAACAAGAAGCACTGAAAGCATCTTCGATCAGTACCAGTCTGTAGAACAATCAAGCGAGCACAACAATAGCTGTCCTGTTGTTTTGCCCTGGTTAGAGTCTAAACTACAGATCTAAATACCTCCTTCATAAACTCGGAGTGCCACAAACAAAATTGGCACAGAGCCAACAAAGCGGAAGGAAAGTGTGCGTCGTACTGCAACGAACTGATCACTCAGTCCTGCCTCTCTCTTCCTTCAACTTTCAGTCGACCAGCCACAAGACTGGCACTGAAAATATGTTACTCGACAGCAAAGGAAACTAGCACTTAGACATCAGGCGAAATGGGAACAAGGTTTTCCAAAACAAAGTAGCGAAGCAACTTGTTGCGATCGTATCAAAAGAAAGGCCGCTACTGAGGGCCGACTGTCAGACACAGGGCAAAACCGACAAGCTAGCTCGTAAACTCTTCATCAGTTCCAATAAACAGCCCGTTGATAGAATAACATCATTCATCAATGCACAATGTAACAAGAATATAACTTACGGATATCCCAGTGGAGATACGGTTGAAGATAAGCTCAGTGATGGCTCAGAGTGGTAGTAGCTATACTGTCAGTGGGGCGACTCTTAGGACAAAGACTTCCCGCTCTGGCACTGACCTGCTTAAATACTCTGCGAGTGAACCGCAAAGGAAGCAACACGGCGCAGACCAAGAAACGGTTCCAGACAGACCGAAAAATGGGTAAATCTGTGCTTCCTAGGTACTACAAAAAGAGCCATAACTCAATAATTACTTATCACAAAGGCTTCGGGTTTGAAGCAAAAGACAGGAAATGTGAATAGCTACTGGCTACCATAAACTATATTTTAGAGGGAAGTCCTAGGAATTTATTATTAAATTCTAAAATGGGCTAGGAGAGCTCACTGAAATTTGTAAAAGTAAGAAAATCGCTAATTGAACTATGGTGGTCATAAAATCAGTAAATACAAAGCATATGAGTAGAAGGGGGGTTGCATGAGGAAACTGATGTGAGTTACGGATTTTCGATCGGTAAAGCCGTTAAAAAGTTATAGAGGCTAGAACACGGGCTAGCTAGCACAACTTTCAAAGTACTACAAAATGACTAGCTGACTGACTCGTTGCTGGGTTGCGGCCCCTGGCTAAGCATGGGTAGCGCGAAGGCTAGGAGACTTGGGTGGCCGTGGCCAGAGGGTAAAGGAAAAAAAAAAAAAAAAACACATCATAGCGTCTCAGCTGGAGGGACCGCGTCAGCCGGTTACACTTTGAATATAAATATTAAGAAATTTTACCAGCTGTACTCTGGATTTAATTTGAGATTACGGGCTATTAGTGGAAAGTTTATATTTATTCTTAAAGCGGTCTCAGAAGTGCCACAGAAAACCCCCTCTCTTGGCTTGACTTCGCGAACGAAGATTTTATAGGAGTTGCCCACGACGTCTGCAGGCTTGTTCGTGGCTGCGGAGGCCAATCCGAGACAGGCAGGTTCGACCGCAGTGGCTGCAGGGGAAGGTATGGCCAGGGTTCTGAGCTGCGGCATCTCTGTTTTTTCTCCTGAGCCGCTTGTCCTTAAGGCTAGCTCTGTGAGAGTCCTCAAAGGAGACAGCTGCCTTGTAAATGGTGGAGCGCCAGGTGTCACGGTCCGCAGCAAGCGAAGACCACTGGTGGTGGTCGATTTGGCAGGCACTAAGTGACTTCTTGAGACAGTCTTTGTATCTCTTCTTTGGTGCCCCTCTGTCACGGTGTCCAGTGGCAAGCTCGCCGAACAGGGTGATCTTTGGTAGGCGATGATCCTCCATCCTGGAGACATGCCCCGCCCAGCGGAGCTGTGTCCGCAGCAGCAAAGCCTCGATGCTCACAGTTTCAGCCTGTTCAAGGACCTCGACGTTGGTGACATAGTCACTCCAGTGAATGCCCAGGATGGTACGCAGGCAGCGCTGGTGGAAGCGTTCGAGGAGTCGTAGTAGGCTGCGGTAGAGGGCCCAGGACTCGGAACCATACAGCAGGGTGGTGAGGACCACAGCTCTGTACACGCTGATCTTGGTGCCTGTTTTCAGCTGTTGATTGTGCCACACCCGCTTGAAAAGTCGCCCGAAAGCGCTGTTCGCTTTTGCCAGCCTGCTGTCAAGCTCCTTGTCCAGCTTGGCGTCCGACGTGATAATGCAGCCAAGGTAAGTAAACTGGTGCACTGACTTTAGTTCAGACTCGCCAATGGTGATGTGAGGAGGGCGATACACTGTCTTGGGTGCCGGCTGATGGAGGACCTCTGTCTTTTTCAGACTGACCTCGAGTCCAAAGAGCTGGGCAGCATCTGCGAAGCAAGACGTGATGCTTGTTACAGAAAACCAAAAAGGCTATTAAATCGCAATTATCACTCTGATAGGTTATAATTAACCGAAAGACATATGCATTACGAAAACTATTACCCGGGCAAAATCTAGCCAAATCTAACCATACTAAAAACTAAGCAATGGAGCTGTAATTTGGCTACAATACACGGTCAAAACCGATATACCATACAACACGTACACTGAGCTATCAGGTACACAACACTTAACGCTGCATTTGGCAAGGCACCGCGAGCAGTGCGCGTTATCGCTAACAGTCGACACGAGTGAAATCCGAGAAGCAATGGTCATACGTGCTATCGGCCTAGGTACACAGAGGAGGCATCGGGTTCACTCTGTTACACTATATTGAAAAGAAATGGAGCAGCAGTGACTGTGACCTACATTAGGTAATCGTACGGCAGTTACCTGTTATGTAATAGGACAAACTAGGACCAAATACCTACATTAGGTAATCGTACGGCAGTTACCTGTTATGTAATAGGACAAACTAGGACCAAATACCTACATTAGGTAATCGTACGGCAGTTACTAGTTATGTAATAGGACAAACTAATACCTACATTAGGTAATCGTACGGCAGTTACCTGTTATGTAATAGGACAAACTAGGACAAACTGTGTATATGTGGCTGTAGTTGTCAGTCGTGTAGTGTTCCAAAATGAATGTTCCATGGCATATTAGCCGACTGAAAACGGCCTGCAGGTTAAGTCAGACGTAACGGGAAGTGTTTGGGTTCTTATATTTATAAGACAGCTGCTAGCTTGTTGGTGTGTAGGTGACTCTAGCTTGATGGTGTCTAGATGACTCTAGCTTGTTGGTGTCTAGATGACTCTAGCTTGTTGGTGTCTAGATGACTCTAGCTTGTCATTAACGCCTTGTTACACCTCAATGTGAACAGGGTTTGCCTAGTGAATATTAATTTTGTTTTCCCATTTTACCCCAGACACACCACAGCAAATCGACCATGATAGTTCAAGGATGATGCCAGAATAGCTTGGCGCCTATGGGCGCCAAGCTATTCTGGCATCACCCTTGAACTATCATGTTCGATCTGTGTCCTGCACTGCAACGCAGTCTGCAGAGGACGACTTCCAAATTTGGGGATTTCGGTCTTGGGGTAGAATGAGTTAAAAATAACTGGCTCATTGTTTGGTGTCACACTGTGCGCAGCAACCTATTTCCTGCGGCTACAGATGTGTGATCGGCGGCCATTTTGAAAATGGCGGCCATGTTTGTCCGATGTCCAATAAGAAGCGCGTTATTATATCAATACTACGGTCTAGTTTCATTCCTCAACAATATGTCTGGCAACACTCATACACCGTCCTTCACTGTGCTCTCAAATATGGTATATTGAATCATTTCAAAAAAGAGACTGACGAAAACGTGCACAAGACATAATTAATCTTCATGTTAAACGTGGACAAGAAATAATTAATCTTCAAAACGTGTACAGTTTTCCTACTGATATCCTGGTGGCTTAGAAAAGAGCAATTATCTGGCTATCCCAATATATCTTTATTTTATCGCTTGTGTTATATATTGTTTACCACCCCCAGAGTATAAAGAAGATGGGATGAGCCATAACCCACAAAGTCCCTTCTATATGAGAGCTGTCCTCGCTGTCAATGGACTCTACCTTTTGTCTTTGGCCTGATTCTGATGTTAAATTATCTCCTATTGAAAAAGTCTCGCAGATCTGAATCCTGCAGGAGGGTTAACTGTGGGTTTGAGTGACGACATCGCGACAACGACCGCTACTGACAACCAAAGGGTTAAATGCAGGGGGAGTAAAGACGTTAACCCCATCAGCCACAGTTAGTCATAGCAACGTTAACCCTATCAGCCACAGTTAGTGCTGGGTTGGAAAGAGATAACCAGCCTGTGTGTTGATGTTGCGGACTGGCACCTTGTGTAAAGCCGGACAATAGAGCTTGTGTTTGATGTGCTTTACTCCTGTGTTATTCTCCTCACATTCCCCAACATGGCCTAGACTACAACAGTGTTTTAAATGCGAATGTGACGAATGTGGTGAATGGGGTGAATGTGATGAATGTGGTGAATGTGGCAAATGTGGTGAATGTGATGAATGTGGTGAATGGGGTGAATGTGGCGAATGGGGTGAATGTGGCGAATGTGGTGAATGTGGCGAATGGGGTGAATGTGGCGAATGGGGTGAATGTGGCGAATGGGGTGAATGTGGCGAAGGGGGTGAATGTAGCGAATGGGGTGAATGTGGTGAATGGGGCGAATGTGGCGAATGGGGTGAATGAGGTGAATGTGGCGAATGGGGTGAATGTGACGAATGTGGCGAATGGGGTGAATGGGATGAATGTGACGAATGGGGTGAATGTGGTGAATGTGGCGAATGGGGTGAATGTGGCGAATGGGGTGAATGTGGCGAATAGGGTGAATGTGACGAATGGGATGAATGTGACGAATGGGGTGAATGTGGTGAATGAGGTGAATGTGACGATTGTAGTGAATGTGACGAATGGGGTGAATGTGACGAATGGGGTGAATGGGGTGAATGCGACGAATGGGATGAACGTGACGAATGTGGTGAATGTGGCGAATGGGGTAAATGGGGTGAATGTGGCGAATACGGTGAATGTGTCGAATAGGGTGAATGTGACGAATGTGGTGAATGTAGCGAATGTGATGAATGGGGTGAATGTGACGAATGTGGTGAATGTGACGAATGGGGTGAATGTGGCGAATGAGGTGAATGTGGCGAATGAGATGAATGGGGTGAATGTGACAAATGTGGTGAATGTGACGAATGGGGTGAATGTGACGAATGGGATGAATGGGGTGAATGTGGTGAATGTGACGAATGGGGTGAATGTGACGAATGTGGTGAATGTGGCGAATGGGATGAATGTGGCGAATGAGACGAATGGGGTGAATGTGACGAATGGGGTGAATGTGACGAATGGGGTGAATGTGGTGAATGTGACGAATGGGGTGAATGTGACGAATGGGGTGGGGTGAATGTGACGAATGGGGTGAATGTGACGAATGGGGTGGGGTGAATGAGACGAATGGGGTGAATGTGACGAATGGGGTGGGGTGAATGTGACGAATGGGGTGAATGTGACGAATGGGGTGAATGTGACGAATTGGGTGGGGTGAATGTGACGAATGGGGTGAATGTGACGAATGGGGTGAATGTGGTGAATGTGACGAATGGGGTGAATGTGACGAATGGGGTGGGGTGAATGTGACGAATGGGGTGAATGTGACGAATGGGGTGAATATGACGAATGGGGTGAATGTGGTGAATGTGGTGAATGTGACAAATGGGGTGAATGTGGTGAATGCGACATTAACTCCAGGACTGCCAGTGCAGACAGTTTGATGGGAGTGTGTGGTTTGTGATTTTGGATCTTATGTCTGTGTACCGTAAGCACTAAATCATAGGCGAGCAAACGGCTTTGTATTTGTAAGCCATTTAGCCCATCAGGCGCCGAGCTAATCTGGCGCTACCCTTGAACTGTCCTCATTCATCCCCCTCCTGCAACTGGTACATAGATTGTGCGTGACGCCTCCACGCGTTGGGAAGTGAGGCCTTGGGCTTAATGGGGTTAACCCCTTCACTACCAGTGGGCGCACTAGTGTTTCTAACAAGTTTGCTCATTGCACACCAAGAAATCCCCCGCCGACCAAGGAGCACACAGTAGTTCCACTAAACACGAGGCAGAAATCCGCATGACCCCCCGCAAACTGCGGAGGCTCTTGAGGATCTATATCTCTTGGAAATGGATCGTGCTCGCTATATTTCTCGGCACACGTAGTGGAGGAGCCCCGATTATGAAACACCTTGCTCCCATCGAAACGGAATAACTTTTCCAAATTCCGCCTGTGCAGTAATATAGAGCTACTTCACTGAGCCTCATTTCCGGTACAAGAATGTCAGGAGTGATGAAAACGAAAACACGCTGAGAAATGTTATTTTTGACCCTTCTGCTTCTATATTTCGCCATTTTGAAACACCTAAATCAGCATTCAGTTTTTTTTTTAAAGTATTATTTTTTTTTTACAATAATCACTTTTGTCATGGAACGCAGTTTTCGGAGATCAGATAACCAGCGGCATTCGTTTGGTTCTCTTTTTGTTGTTTGGGAGGCATGCATTTCCCCGGAGAGGTATCTTGTTCCTATTATGAAACACAAAGAGCATCGAAAATGAAACAGTGTTTCATATTTACAACAGTGTTTCACATAAGGAGCAGTGTTTGTCTAGCGTATATATTGGAAACCGTCCAGCCAGTCTATTCCAAATTTCAGATATTGATACTTTTTCTCAATACAAAATATTCCACACCAGGATCATGTCACTTTCATCAAGGTCAAGGTCACATCGACTACATTTATTATGTATGCTATTGTCCAGGCAATGTTGCTGTAAACACCGAAACGATGTGATCCAAAAGGCAAATTGTGATATTTTGTGACATACGGAGTGTTCCACACCAGAATCTATTCTATGCCAAGGTCACAGCGACCACATTTGTTTTGTGCAGATTTATGTGCTAGGCAATATTTAAAAAACCATTGAGCCTATTCAGTCCAAATTTTAGATATTATTTTACCACATCACACATTGCCATCAATCTTAACTGAGCCTCTATCTCAAGGTCAAGTTCATATTTGCCATATTTGACCTGCAGATTATTGTATAGAGAATATCTCTGAAACCGCTGTACTGATTTGCTGTGATTTTTTAAGAAATGATGACTTACCCTCATATGTGATGTCTTTAACAGAATAAATTCACGACCTGTAAGGTGAAGGTCGCAGAGGCCATATTTATGTGAGCCTCTGTGCAGGCAATATCTCTGAAACTACAAGCCAGATTTTTTCCAAATTTTGCTTGATGATATTTTGACTTGACCTCTTTACAGCCGAGAATTTCTCAATAGGATCCATCTGCAAGAGATAGATCCGTATGAGCTCCGCGATTTTAGCTCTTGCTGACACAACTGACATAATACTAATGGTCAAAACTTAAGGGCCACTTTTTATCGCAGTCGCACCGACAACACCACACAAATAATCTAACAATACTTGGAGTCAGTACTTTGCTAATTTATCCAGTAATAATTTTATTTAAGTTTTGGGTAAATCAAGCAATTGTAACCGACAACACCACACAAATAATGTAACAATACTTGGAGTCAGTACTTTGCTAATTTATCCAGTAATAATTTTATTTAAGTTTTGGGTAAATCAAGCAATTGTAACCGACAACACCACACAAATAATGTAACAATACTTGGAGTCAGTACTTTTCTAATTTATCCAGTAATAATTTTATTTAAGTTTTGGGTAAATCAAGCAATTGTAACCGACAACACCACACAAATAATGTAACAATACTTGGAGTCAGTACTTTGCTAATTTATCCAGTAATAATTTTATTTAAGTTTTGGGTAAATCAAGCAATTGTAACCGACAACACCACACAAATAATGTAACAATACTTGGAGTCAGTACTTTGCTAATTTATCCAGTAATAATTTTATTTAAGTTTTGGGTAAATCAAGCAATTGTAACCGACAACACCACACACATAATGTAACAATACTTGGAGTCAGTACTTTGCTAATTTATCCAGTAATAATTTTATTTAAGTTTTGGGTAAATCAAGCAATTGTAACCGACAACACCACACAAATAATGTAACAATACTTGGAGTCAGTACTTTGCTAATTTATCCAGTAATAATTTTTATTTAAGTTTTGGGTAAAACAAGCAATTGTAACCGACAACACCACACAAATAATGTAACAATACTTGGAGTCAGTACTTTGCTAATTTATCCAGTAATAATTTTATTTAAGTTTTGGGTAAATCAAGCAATTGTAACCGACAACACCACACAAATAATGTAACAATACTTGGAGTCAGTACTTTGCTAATTTATCCAGTAATAATTTTATTTAAGTTTTGGGTAAATCAAGAAATTGTAACCGACAACACCACACAAATAATGTAACAATACTTGGAGTCAGTACATTGCTAATTTATCCAGTAATAATTTTATTTAAGTTTTGGGTAAATCAAGCAATTGTAACCGACAACACCACACAAATAATGTAACAATACTTGGAGTCAGTACTTTGCTAATTTATCCAGTAATAATTTTATTTAAGTTTTGGGTAAATCAAGCAATTGTAACCGACAACACCACACAAATAATGTAACAATACTTGGAGTCAGTACTTTGCTAATTTATCCAGTAATAATTTTAGGTAAATCAAGCAATTGTAACCGACAACACCACACAAATAATGTAACAATACTTGGAGTCAGTACTTTGCTAATTTATCCAGTAATAATTTTAGGTAAATCAAGCAATTGTAACAACAGCAGTATGTTCACCCACCCCTCATTTGAATAGTCACACAAGACTGGTCCAGTCAGTAGCGAGTGTACCCACCGTTTGAATAGTCACACAAGACTGGTCCAGTCAGTAGCGAGTGTACCCACCGTTTGAATAGTCACACAAGACTGGTCCAGTCAGTAGCGAGTGTACCCACCGTTTGAATAGTCACACAAGACTGGTCCAGTCAGTAGCGAGTGTACCCACCGTTTGAATAGTCACACAAGACTGGTCCAGTCAGTAGCGAGTGTACCCACCGTTTGAAGTCACACACGACTGGTCCAGTCAGTAGCGAGTGTACCCACCGTTTGAATAGTCACACAAGACTGGTCCAGTCAGTAGCGAGTGTACCCACCGTTTGAATAGTCACACAAGACTGGTCCAGTCAGTAGCGAGTGTACCCACCGTTTGAATAGTCCCACAAGACTGGTCCAGTCAGTAGCGAGTGTACCCACCGTTTGAATAGTCCCACAAGACTGGTCCAGTCAGTAGCGAGTGTACCCACCGTTTGAATAGTCCCACAAGACTGGTCCAGTCAGTAGCGAGTGTACCCACCGTTTGAATAGTCCCACAAGACTGGTCCAGTCAGTAGCGAGTGTACCCACCGTTTGAATAGTCACACAAGACTGGTCCAGTCAGTAGCGAGTGTACCCACCGTTTGAATAGTCACACAAGACTGGTCCAGTCAGTAGCGAGTGTACCCACCGTTTGAATAGTCACACAAGACTGGTCCAGTCAGTAGCGAGTGTACCCACCGTTTGAATAGTCACACAAGACTGGTCCAGTCAGTAGCGAGTGTACCCACCGTTTGAATAGTCACACAAGACTGGTCCAGTCAGTAGCGAGTGTACCCACCATTTGAATAGTCACACAAGACTGGTCCAGTCAGTAGCGAGTGTACCCACCGTTTGAATAGTCACACAAGACTGGTCCAGTCAGTAGCGAGTGTACCCACCGTTTGAATAGTCACACAAGACTGGTCCAGTCAGTAGCGAGTGTACCCACTGTTTGAATAGTCACACAAGACTGGTCCAGTCAGTAGCGAGTGTACCTACCGTTTGAATAGTCACACAAGACTGGTCCAGTCAGTAGCGAGTGTACCCACCGTTTGAATAGTCACACAAGACTGGTCCAGTCAGTAGCGAGTGTACCCACCGTTTGAATAGTCACACAAGACTGGTCCAGTCAGTAGCGAGTGTACCCACCGTTTGAATAGTCCCACAAGACTGGTCCAGTCAGTAGCGAGTGTACCCAACGTTTGAATAGTCACACAAGACTGGTCCAGTCAGTAGCGAGTGTACCCACCGTTTGAAGTCACACAAGACTGGTCCAGTCAGTAGCGAGTGTACCCACCGTTTGAATAGTCACACAAGACTGGTCCAGTCAGTAGCGAGTGTACCCACCGTTTGAATAGTCACACAAGACTGGTCCAGTCAGTAGCGAGTGTACCCACCGTTTGAATAGTCACACAAGACTGGTCCAGTCAGTAGCGAGTGTACCCACCGTTTGAATAGTCACACAAGACTGGTCCAGTCAGTAGCGAGTGTACCCACCGTTTGAATAGTCACACAAGACTGGTCCAGTCAGTAGCGAGTGTACCCACCGTTTGAATAGTCACACAAGACTGGTCCAGTCAGTAGCGAGTGTACCCACCATTTGAATAGTCACACAAGACTGGTCCAGTCAGTAGCGAGTGTACCCACCATTTGAATAGTCACACAAGACTGGTCCAGTCAGTAGCGAGTGTACCCACCGTTTGAATAGTCACACAAGACTAGTCCAGTCAGTAGCGAGTGTACCCACCGTTTGAATAGTCACACAAGACTGGTCCAGTCAGTAGCGAGTGTACCCACCGTTTGAATAGTCACACAAGACTGGTCCAGTCAGTAGCGAGTGTACCCACCGTTTGAATAGTCACACAAGACTGGTCCAGTCAGTAGCGAGTGTACCCACCCCTCATTTGAATAGTCACACAAGACTGGTCCAGTCAGTAGCGAGTGTACCCACCGTTTGCAGGCAAGCATTCAATGCAGCGTTGACGCAGGAAGTTCACCAGGGTTCGGAGAACATGTTGTGGGATCGCTTCCCACTCTTGTTGCAGGAACTGAGTCAGTTGGGTGACGCCTTGAGGCGGGGGGGGGGGGGGGGGGGGGGGGGTGGTGGTGGTTGCTGACTACACCTTGCCCCAGCACGTCCCAGAGGTGCTCGATGGGAGCCAGATCAGGTGAACGAGCTGGCCACTCCATCCTTATGTTGCTCAAGGTACTCATCTACCACACGGGCGCGATGAGGTCGAGCGTTATCGTCCTGCAGAACAGCATTGTCGCCTATGGCTTGGAGTGCTGGCTGGATGAGGGGCTGCGCAATCTCGTCCCGATAGCGCAGTCCAGACAGGGTGCCTCGGATGACGTGGATCCTGCCTTCCCTGCTGAAGCCTGCCCAGACCATGACTGCGCCTCCTCCGTAGCGATCCACCTCTTGGACGAATCCATCCGTGAATTGCTCGCCCTGGCGTCTCCAGACTCTCATCCTCCGTCGTTGAAAGACACAGTGAACCGTGACTCATAAGTAAACAGAACCTGAGTCCACTGGAGTCTGTTCCACCTCACATGTTGGCGACACCAGGCAACCGGAAGAGCGTGCCTTTCGGATGAGTGACGTGAAACATCAAATTCGTCACAGTGAACACGGCGTCGTGATCCAGCGAGGCCATGACGTGAAGCTTATAGTGACGTCAGTTTGCTGCTCCTGCTATTCCTCTTCTTCAGAATTCAAGCCCACACAGCGTACTAATGTCGGGAAGCTCTGTGTGTCCGTCTTTATTTGTGTGTGTCGGCGTGTGTGTTGATCAGAGGATGGCTTAGAGAGGAGGGAAATGACCCTTAAAAATATAAACAGCTCTGAATGTTCCTAAAAGAATAACGCACGTGAGCTCCAAACAATACGGTAGACTTTGGGATGAAATCCTCATCTTGTTTAATACTTCTTCACCTTTTCCAATCTCTCATACTAGTCAAAGTATGGCAAGTTTCTCCTTTTTTCTCCAAAACTGAAGATTACATCTACCTTGTGGCTTTGTCTGTGTTTACACGTGTGTGTGTGTGTGTGTGTGTGTGTGGGGGGGGGGGGGGGCACTTGCGCGTGTAGGGTAGTCTTCTCTTGTATTGTATTCCTGTATTGTTTTGGTACTACTATGCATTATGTTGTTTTTGCAGTGTATTGCATTGTAGTGTATTCTGTGCTGTATTGTAGTGTGCTTTAGTGTGCATTGTACGCTATTTTTTGTATTTTATATATATATATATATATATATATATATATATATATATATATATATATATATATATATATATATATATATATATATATATATATATATATATATATATATATATATATATATATATATATATATATATATATATATATATATATACTAATGGTCAAAACGTAAGGGCCACCTTTTATCGCAGACGCACCGACAACACCACACAAATAATGTAACAATACTTGGAGTCAGTACTTTGCTCATTTATTCAGTAACAATTTCATTTACGTTTTGAGTAAATCACGCAATTGAAACACTCGCTGTACGTTATAATGTTCACCCACCCATCATTTGAAAAGTCACACAAGACTGGTCCAGTCAGTAGCGAGTGTACCCACCGTTTGCAGCCAAGCATTTAATGCAGCGTTGACGCAGGAAGTTCACCAGGGTTCGGAAAACATGTTGTGGGATCGCTTCCCACTGTTGATGCAGGAACTGAGTCAGCTGGTGGACGCCTTGAGGTGGGGGTGTTTGCTGACTACACCTTGCCCCAGCACGTCCCAGAGGTGCTCGATGGGAGCCAGATCAGGTGAACGAGCTGGCCACTCCATCCTCATGATGCCCCGTTGCTCAAGGTACTCATCCACCGCACGGGCGCGATGAGGTCGAGCGTTGTCGTCCTGCAGAAGAGCATGTCGCCTATGGCTTGGAGAGCTGGCTGGATGCGGAGGGGCTGCGCAATCTCGACCCGATAGCGCAGTCCAGTCAGGGTGCCTTGGATGACGTGGAGGGGGATCCTGCCTTCCCTGCTGAAGCCTGCCCAGACCATGACTGCGACTCCTCCGTAGCGATCCACCTCTTGGACGCATCCATCCGTGAATCGCTCGCCCTGGCGTCTCCAGACCCTCACCCTGCCGTCGTTGAAGGACACAGTGAACCGTGACGAATCAGTAAACAGAACCCGAGTCCACTGGAGTCTGTTCTACATAATAATAATAATACATAGTTTTTGTATAGCGCTGTTCTCCAGGAAACACTGGACTCACTGCGCATGCACAACAGCACACCCTCTCTTTCAGACACACGCACGATTATACACTACTTTAAACCACCCCATCCCTTCCCAACACCTTACATTCACTTCCTCTAGGATCAGAATAAAAGGCAGTCAGTCAACAGTTAGCTAAAGATGAGCTAAGTGTTAAATGCCCGACAGAAAAGAAAAGTCTTTAGGTGAGCTTTGAACTGTGACAATGTGGGCAGATTCCGCATTTCAGTTGACAGTGAGTTCCACACACTTGGAGCTAAAAAGGTGAAAGAACGCTCCCCGACAGTTTTCGTGTTAAGCTTCGGGATTTTTAAAAAAAAGTTTTACACTG
The DNA here is from genome assembly GCA_036245525.1 of Semisulcospira habei. Lineage (NCBI taxonomy): Eukaryota > Metazoa > Mollusca > Gastropoda > Semisulcospiridae > Semisulcospira > Semisulcospira habei. The sequence goes on from BTPG01000001.1 coordinate 101,358,760, forward strand.
GAGGAACGGAGGGTGCGTGATGGCTGATAAGCAGACAGCTTGGCAGATAGGTACGGCGGGAGAGATCCGTCAAAATGCCGATAGGTGAAAATTGAAATTTTGTACTGGCAGCGGACAGTGCAGCTGCTTCAGTAGAGGCGTAACGTGGTCTCTCTTTCATTTCTCCAAGATGAGATGCGCCGCATTGTTTTGAATCATCTGCAAGCGTGAAATACAGAATTGCCAGTACAGAATTGCAATAATCGAGCCTGGACGTAATGAATGCAATTACAAGTCTTGACGCCGCACTTTCTGTGAGATACGGTCTGAGGGAAGAAGTTCTGCGCAGCATCACATGTTGACGACATCAGGAAACCCGGGCTCTGCGATGATGAGCTGGTGAGGGGCATTCTCACTGCTGCTCTGTATGAAGGCAGGCCAGTTTCGCGCAGACGTCGGCAGACTGTGCTTCTGCTGATGTTAACGTTTGCAGCTTGCATCAGTTGACGTCGCAGAGTGGTTGACGTGACAGTTCGGTCGTGCAGAGCCGCCACACAGAGGTATCTGTCCTCCCTTCCGCTGGTGCAGCGCGGGCGTCCTGAGCAGGGTCGTCGTTCTGCCCTTACAGTTTCTTGGAATCGTGTCAGCAGCCTCTAGATCACTGAATGGGACATCCCAAGACGTCTCCCAACTTCTCGTCCGAAAATTCTATCCTGCAGCCATGCTAGCGCCCGGCCTTGATCTACTGGCGGTAGGCTTCGTCGTGTGGCATGGTTAGGAAAGTGATAATTGTGCCCCTACTGTACCGGTATTTGTAGCGAAACAGAAGTGCTCAGTGTTCACGACTGACCCTTTTAGCACGTGCATCACGACTTTACCGAGTTTTTTCCACCTACCTGCCTTTGGTACGCTTGCCAATATCGCACAGCTTTTCACAAAAACTGACGATATTTCACGTGCATTTGACACGTTCGTGGAAATTGATGAATTGTTGTCTATTGTTCCCTGTACAGTGGACTGTCTAAGGTCAACTTTTAACCCATTTGGATCGAAGGAACATTGTATTTTATTAGCGTACTTGCGACGATAAACAATGACACAAAGAAGTGGGGTCTATATATATAAAATCCGTGAATAATAATTTGTAAAAAAATTGTGTAGTTATACACAGGTCTAAACAATAATATAAAAAAAATCCGTCCACTTTAAGTTCACTGTACTATTAAATGACCTCACCAGATTTTACAAACTGTGTAAATATGAAGTGCACATATATTACTGGAAGTGTTTTAACATATAAAAAGTCTTTTGTATGCGTTTAATTTCACTTATGATAGAAGACGTGCTTCAGAACACAGTACCTAATAAATGGTGCCATATTCATAGGGTCCACATATGGAATGCTGTGACGTCATCGCGTATTAAAAAGAATATAATAAAGTTCATTATTTTCTGAATGCCCGATAAAGGACGAACACACCGATTCCAAATAATAAGTATTTTCTTGTAGTTATCATAGCTGCATTGTCCATCTAGTACCCCTACCCCAAAATTATGACCCCTTTGGGGTGAGTTCGGTTAAACTCTGTGGTATCTTCAAAACGGTGTTTATTTTGGGCAAACACCTTGGAAGCTACGCGGTTTTGGATAGATTTTCAGAGAAACATAATCTCTGATCCTGCCCCCCCCCCCCGGGGGTGGGGGGGGGGTAGGGGGATCTACAGAGGGTCAAAGGTCTAATAATTATGATCACAGTGGCAAATTAGAAGTTTGTGTCTGTGATGGTCTGTCAGAAATTTAAATGATAAAATCTGTCACAAATTAGATATGCAAATGATGATGGATGGACCAATGGTGGACCAGCGGCGGATGACATTATATTTAACTCACTTTCAATGTTAATTGACTATCATGTGTGTAAACCATCTCTCATACCTTAATTTTCCAACAAAAACTAAGTAAAACTTGTAAAAAGGACATCTTCACACTGTTTCATAATAGGAGACCTAGTGTTTCATATGAGGCGAATGGTGCCTAATGGGAAACAATGTGTCACTTTTTTCAAACTGGAACTGCTTCTGCATCGATTCGAGTTTTGAAATTTGGCTTTGTCCTAAGAAGCATCAATACAATCTCTATCAAACCCTGGTTTCGGATTGATTCTACCTTTCTTTGGACGGTCGCGCGAGACATTTCTGCTTAAGTGTTTCATACATGGGTCTCCTCCCCTATCACATAGGTATCCAGCCAGGATAAAAATAGTCGCCGGCAGTGTCGGAATAAAAGTTTCGAACCGGCGACCCGACCGCTGCAAAGTCTTGCAGATAGACCACTGTGCCCGGGTTGAGGTAGGCTGCCCACCACCCGAATGTACCCACAGTCCTGATCACGTGGTCGGTCAAGGCCAGAATCTGCATATCTACCGCCGGTGAATGCTCATCCAATACTATGACGTCATAATTTCCTAGAGAGTAAAAATGTTGCTGACACCAAGCTTTGTCGTCACTTGACACGACGAATGTCACGTGACCGAATCTGTGCAGAAAGTACGTCATGGACTTGTGGAAGAATTGAAGCGGGGCCGTTTTGTAGCCGATTAATTGTAAATGATCTTGCTGCGCGAGGTCACCCCTGCGCACATGCACACCGACTAGAGTTGTGTTAGGGGCTGCTTGGCGAATTGTGTCCAAGACTTCTTTGGCCTCTCGCACGATGTCGTCGGTGAAAGCAATGGCGGCTTTGACTTGGTCCTGCACGCGAGCAAAGTACAACCAGGACTGGAGGTAGCCGTGTACAATGTAGTCCCTGTCTCTCTCTAGCCGAGTCAGGCTGGCTTCATAGGCACACGGAGTTTTGTCCCCTACTGCGTCGGCTTCTTTGCACCGAAGCTTCAGGAGAGTCCTGCTGGGGAAAAAGAAATCTGAAGAAGATTCAAATCAAAGAGAAAGGACTGGAGGATTTGCGGATATCAGAAATGGGCAGACAACTGCGAAGCACAATGGTGGATTAACCCATTGTGGCCTAAGGTCGAAATTCCCGAATTTCGAGTTGGCGTCAGCAGACTGCACTACAATCCAGGAGACAGGTCGACCATGATAGTTCAAGGATGGTGCCAGAATACGGCCCACAGGCGCCAAGCTATTCCGGCACCACCTTTGAACTATCATGGTCGATTGACCCCTTACTTTGGGGGTGGGGGTGGGGTGAGGGTGTGGGTGGACGTGAGGGTGTGGGTGGGGGCAGGGGTGAGGGTGGGGGTGGGGGCGGGGGTCTAAATGAGTTAAAAGCCCGGACAAACAAGCTATATTGCAAGTTCTATAGTTGTCCGGGTTCTGAGCCACTGTTTGTGTCAAAACACGTGCAGTTTTGACCTGCTGATTTCCGGAAATCGTCTTTTTGTTCTTACGTCATTGTGGGCGGAGCCTGTCCCTCAGGAGTCACGTGACTGTGCTGGCCAGAAGGGTTCTTACTTCATTGTGGGCGGAGTCTTTCCGTCACGTGACTGCTGGCCAGAAGGAGTTTTACGTCATTGTGGGCGGAGTCTTTACGTCAAGTGTCAAATGACGGCTGGCCAGAAGGAGTTTTACGTCATTGTGGGCGGAGTCTTTACGTCAAGTGTCAAATGACGGCTGGCCAGAAATAGTTTTATCTCATTGTGGGCGGAATCTTTACGTCGTGTCAAATGACGGCTGGCCAGAAGGGCCTTACTGTACTGGTCTGTGATTTGGGACCTTACAATTCTACGCAGTTTGATGAGGTCTGCTATAACACAAACCCTCTCTCTCTCTCTCTCTCTCTCTCTCTCTCTCTCTCTCTCTCACACACACACACACACACACACACACACACACACACACACACACACACACACACACACACATACACACACCTGTTGCTGTAGACAGGGAGGTACTTGAGTACCCCATGCAGTCTGGCGTCATTGTCGATGTAGAAACTCATGTTGTGCATTTTTGCCAGACCCAAGATGGCTGCATACTGAAAGAGGTCGTTGCCCAGGCGTCCGTCCATGAACGTGTGACAGAGGATGAATTTGGACTCATCTGTCACGTAGATAGGGGGTTCTTTGATCTCTCCTCTGTCCACTTCGGGATTTTCGAAATCGCCCGCCCGCCTGTCGCTCGAGCGAAAGGCGGGCGTGCGGTTGCAAAAGTCCGCTGTTTTGCTCAAGGGTTTCTCTCTCCTTTTGCAATGGCTGGTGCAGAACGTGGCACACTCTGATTGGTTGCAAGTTGTAAGTGTCAGAAGTCCGCCTGAAGTTCCTAAGAAGACGGTGGACGGTTGGTGACCCTGACAGACAGTTGGGTTGACGATAGTGTATCGCAAAATCACCACGCACGACAGAAGTACACAACAGACCAAGCCTGAAAGTCAAAGACAAAGTGCAAAATGTGTTCAAAAATAAGATAACGAACAAAACGAAAGATTTGACGCCGCACGATCTCACTCACCTTTTCCACGAAGTGCTAACCACCCGTGCCCAACCCGTCCATACTGAGTCCCGACTCAAGTGTCACAAAGTGCTAACCACCCGTGCCCAACCCGTCCATATTGAGTCCCGACTCAAGTGTCACAAAGTGCTAAGCATCCGTGCCCAACCCGTCCATATTGAGTCCCGACTCAAGTGTCACAAAGTGCTAAGCACCCGTGCCCAACCCGTCCATATTGAGTCCCGACTCAAGTGTCACAAAGTGCTAAGCACCCGTGCCCAACCCGTCCATACTGAGTCCCGACTCAAGTGTCATATGACCGCCGTCTGTCGCTATTGCGAGTGATTCCTTACCCCTAGAGACGCTTCAGCCGCTGGTCATCTGGCATTGCCGTCCGTGTGCACGACTCTATTGGACCTCGAGTAGGAAAGAGTTGAGAGTCTGCTTGTGGAGCTCAGATTCAACAAATCGTCTCCTACGCTTTCAGGGTTCCTTTATAGAAACTCTGCGGCATCGTTCTCGTGCTATGACGATTTGATGTCAATGATGGACCGACAAACTACACAACTGACCTGAACCGTGTCACTCACGTCTTGGGAGATTGTAACCACTTTTAAACCCTTTGGTTGTCGGTAGCGGTTTTAGTCGACTGTACGGCGTTAAATCCAACTCACTCAGTCACTCACTCACTCTCTATCTAACCATAGCCCGACCCCGCCGCCAGATGTCATGCCCGACTCATCTGATACGTGTTTCACTGAGGCCTGTATCTGCTGAACAGTTGCGACACTGCCAGGCCGCCCCGAGACGGTGCTTTTCAAAACCTGCCAAGGCCGTTTGGACCTCGATAGAATAATTTCAACGTTACAAAATAAGTTATCTGGCCCAGAAGGAATTAGCAGCAACATTTACCGTTGTCTCTATCTTTCACGCTCGGGTGGATCATCTACACGTATGATCTTGGCACAAAACACGGGCTAGTATTCCCCAGTTAGCAAGTGCCTGTAGGCCTCCAGTTAGCAAGTGCCTGTAGGCCTATATACGAGTCTGCACTCTCAGCTGCATTGTTGTCCATTGTGTAGTTTTTACCTACCCCCGAACATAAACAAGGATGTTTGGAGCGCGAGCATGCACTCACGCACACGCACACGCAAACACACACATCGACGTGCTTTCAGAAGAGCATGCAGGTGTACTTAGTATAGCATGTAGCTAGGTAAAGTCAACCTGATTTTATACAAATTATAGCAAGACTGAAATTGTACCGTGAAATTCTAGTTTTGTCGCCATTTTCGCAAGTCTTGAAGCGAAAGCGAAACTCATATCACGTTAAATATAAAATTACGTAAAAACCAAAAAATACGTCATGACAAATGACGTTTGACGGCAATGACATATATGCGCGCATCTCCAAGAGGCATAGATCCTCAAGTGCCCGGAGGGCGCATGAACATCTATGCCTCTTGAGGATGTTTGCAGCGCGCGCATGCAAACACGCACACGCATGCACACACACCGACGCGTACGCGCTTTCAGAAGAGCATGCAGGTGTACTTAGAATAGCATGTACCTAGGTAAAGTTAACCTGATTTCACACAAATTATAGCAAGACTGAAATTGTACCGTGAAGTTCTAGTTTTTTTCACCAAAAACAAAACAAAAAAAAAAAAACGTCATGACAAATGACGTTTTACAAACCAATGACGCATGTGCACTGCGCGCGCCCCTTCTAGAGTTCACTATGACGCATTGGCACATCTGCGAGTCTTTTTCAGAAAGAGATATTTCAACTTCAGAATCAAGTCAAAGACAAAAGATAGAGACCCTTGACAGCGCGAGTTTACCCTTCTGGAAATCGCTCTCTTTAGTTTGGCTCCGACCCGGCCGTGACCCACTTCACTGATAAGTGCGCGCGGGTTACTGCAGGCTCTGCAGGCGGGAAGCGTAGCGCTCTTTGTTTCCTGTTGAAGGCTGTCAGGCATGTGACCAGTTTAGCCTGTTAATAACTTATTATTACCGTGGCTAAAAAGTTACAATCGTAAATATCATTATGTAATACTATGCTTGAAAATGTCCTCTTCAAGCTCATGTAAGATTCTTTTGTAATCAGCTTCGACTTCTATGGTTGTTACGTGATTAAAATGTGTGTAGTTCGAGGAACTTTCCTTCCGCGGTAGACAGTGCGAGTGTGTAAAAACACTGGGTTTCAGTGCCGGATGTCACTATGTGTACGTGCCCTTATCTGATGCATTTATGTCAGTAAAGTATCGCGTGTTAAAGCCATGGAGAATGAACATTCCTTTCCAAGACATTTGGAGGCCGTGAATTCTTTGTGTAGACTTTGTAGTAGAAGGTCTAGGCGAGCAGTCACTAGACAAAAACAAACCTGTGTATTTGTGCACTAAATACACCAGAGATATATTTTCGTGTTACAACCGGCATTGAGTCGTGCTCAACGACCAGGAAGGGAAACATTCTAAAACAATTTGTTTCATGTGTCATACAAAGCGGCTTGTCAGATTAACTCTTTCTACCCCAGACACACCACAGCAAGATAAGGATCGACCATGATAGCTCAAGGGTGATGCCAGAATAGCTTGGCGCCTATGGGCGCCAAGCTATTCTGGCATCACCCTTGAACTATCATGGTCGATCTATGTCCTGCACAAGAGTGCAGTCGTCAGAGGACAACGGCAACATTTGGGGATTTCGGTCTTGGGGTACAAGGAGTTAAGTAAACAAGTGGAACACACAAGCTCTACAGACATTCACAAAACGTGTGAAAGAAAAGATCCTGATAATGTAGGGGATTCTTTTCCTGATCTCTTTTTCAGTCCGTCTTCATCATGTTCGGCATCAACATCAACACCAGCAAAAGTCAGGAAGCGTGTAGATTATTTACAACCTTCTACTGATATTTCATGTTTACCGTCAATATCAATATCAAGGAAGGCATGGGCACAGAGAGACCCTCAGTGAACAGAAGCTTAGAATCCTTCTGACAGAGTATTTGGCTTTGGTTTCTCCACATTTTCATCAGGTATTCACAGACCGTCACACGTCAAAAAATGACACTGATCGGCCTATCAAGTTAGACGCAGGATCCTAGTCACCCTGTAGACACACTCATTTTAAGCCACGATGTGACATTAAGCCGGAAGTGAATCTCTGAACAGCAAATAGTCAGTTGAACCTCTGCTTTGTGTATTGTTTTCAAACTGTGTTAAAATTGTGATATTGTTAAAAAACATTGCGGACTGAATCGGTGAAATTCGCATACTTCATGTCGGCGTGCTCTGAATGGATTACCGTTTTCACTTGGCCCACCACTGAACCGTCTCGCGCTCTGTATAAAGGTCCGTTTAAGGTCCGTTTATACAGAGCGCGAACGCGAAAGCGAACACGTTTTTTCGTCCTGGAATATTTTAGTCGGAACCGTTCAAATAGAGTGCGAACGCGAACAAGTTTTTGTTCGCGCGAACGACCGCCTTGATTGACCCCAGAGCGAATTTTCTCAGAAGGTCGCGCGGCTTTTTTGCTATCAACTAGTCAGCAGGTACTTCCCTTGCATCATTTCCACAAATAGAAAATTGTACGCCTGACCTGACAATGGACAAGACAGAAGCCATGATTCTTGAAATTGAGAAGAATCATGTACTGTATGACAAAGCAGACAAAGATTACAAAGACATCACGAAAAAAAGAGACATATGGAAAGCAATTGGACAGAGAGTCGGACTGACAGGTATGTGATTGAAATTAATTTTATTTTACCTGTGTCAACAATGTTATGGAACTGTAAAAAAAAAAAATGTCTGCACGACTTTATTAATTAAACACGTTTTTAACTTTCATGTCAGCAGTCTTCATAATGACACCATTTTAGCTCTGACAGAAATATATATTGGAATTATGATAGTAAAAGACGAGCCGCCTCGAAAGCCGTCGACGGTTTTCCGCGTTCGGGTTCGTGCTCTATTTGAATGGCAAAACTGCTCAAAAGTCGCGTTCGCTTTCGTGTTCGCGTTGGACGCGCTCGCGTTCTGTATAAACGGACCCTAAACGGACCAAAGGTCTAGAGCCAGTTTTTGAGGACGGACTAGCTTGAAGTTTAACGATATTATCCCTAAAGGAATAATTTCGAGGCATTACAGTTTTTAATTAAGATGCTCATTGGCGAGAAAATGGCCGTTTCACACTGGAGTCCGTAATTTTCCTTATTTGTACTTGACATTTTGCGTGTAGCGAGATAAAAGGAATGAGTTCATTAACCAGCATTGTACCCGCTCTTAAACATTTTGACTGATAATTTAAAATATTTTTGAAAAAGAAAATTCACCTTTTTATGGAATTATTACGGACTATTCTTAAAACAATTGAACCTTTTTACGAAAAAAATCAATCTTCTCATTAATAATCGCATGAAGTTTCAGAAACGGTATTTGCATAAGCCTACAGTTTGTCTCGGCTGTCGGGTACGATTAAGATAAAATTGTAATTTTCGGCACCACTTTTTTGGAGTTATTTTTAGAACCGCTAACTAAACTTTGATTTTTCATACGAATAAAAATCTCATTAATACCCGCATGATTTTTCATAAACAGTGTTTGCATAAGCCTGCTGTTCGTCCCGGCTCTCGGGTAGGATTATGTCAAATTGTGACCTGTAAACCCTAGGTGTGAAAATCAGCAAAAATTACAAAATTGTATCCTCTAAATCTAATAAGTAAAATGTTAGTACTGCGATGAGTGACGTATAACATCAAGTTGTCACTATAAACGCGGCGTCGTGGGACTAACGATACCATGACGTGAAGTTTGAAGTGACGTCATTTCGCTGCTCGTGCTATTCTTCTTCTTCAGAATAGCAATCGCTACGCCAGCCCACAGGCACAGAGCTTACGAATGGAGGGAAGCGCTGTGTGTCCGTCTTTATTTCTGTGTGCCAGTGTGTGTGGATCAGAGGATGGGTTAGGGTAGAAGGAGATAGATCAGAAGGATACGCTTGAAAACAGGAACAACTTTGGGCTGGGATACCATCTGTTTGTTTTCAACAGCTCATCCTTAAAATACAGATGTACTGAATCACTAACCAACACGCATAAACACACACGTACGCGCGCACACACACACACACACACACACACACACACACACACACACACACACACACACACACACACACAAACACACACGTACGCACACACACACACACACAGACCCCCCCCCCCCCCCACACACAAACACATTCACATCGTCACATTATGCGAATACAGACAAAACAAACAAACAACAGAACAAATAAACACGTACGCATGCAAGCACACTCGCAATGAGGTGAACAGACCATCGGCAAGTAACCAAGGCCATCAGTTTGACGTTTGGACGGTAGGCGTGTACCTGTGACAAGGACATCCCCACTCCGCCTTTCTTGTTGCAGCTGAATGGAAAATGATTCTTTTGGCTACAAGTGCAGAAAAAAAAAATAGCTGAGAGCCTTCAGATGCGCGGCATTCGCGGCTGAATCTGACATGTCCGATGTTCTCGAAGTAGCTGAGAGCCCTCAGATGCGCGGCATTCGCGGCTGAATCTGACATGTCCGATGTTCTCAAAATAGCTGAGAGCCTTCAGATGCGCGGCATTCGCGGCTGAATCTTACATGTCCGATGTTCTCGAAGTAGCTGAGAGCCCTCAGATGCGCGGCATTCGCGGCTGAATCTGACATGTCCGATGTTCTCAAAGTAGCTGAGAGCCCTCAGATGCGCGGCATTCGCGGCTGAATCTTACATGTCCGATGTTCTCGAAGTAGCTGAGAGCCCTCAGATGCGCGGCATTCGCGGCTGAATCTTACATGTCCGATGTTCTCGAAGTAGCTGAGAGCCCTCAGATGCGCGGCATTCGCGGCTGAATCTGACATGTCCGATGTTCTCGAAGTAGCTGAGAGCCCTCAGATGCGCGGCATTCGCGGCTGAATCTGACATGTCCGATGTTCTCGAAGTAGCTGAGAGCCCTCAGATGCGCGGCATTCGCGGCTGAATCTTACATGTCCGATGTTCTCGAAGTAGCTGAGAGCCTTCAGATGCGCGGCATTCGCGGCTGAATCTGACATGTCCGATGTTCTCGAAGTAGCTGAGAGCCCTCAGATGCGCGGCATTCGCGGCTGAATCTTACATGTCCGATGTTCTCGAAGGTGAACGTGTGGAAAAGGCCACATAAAACCGTTTTCGGATGAAACGACTCCCCATCTTCAGGTCTTCAAGAAAATGAACGCAGTTTAAAATGGCGTTATCCACGTTTTAGAGTGTCTGGCCAAACATGAGATGTGTGCTAAAACAACGCAGCATACCGACAAATCGTCATCTTGCAATATTTGATTTTGGGGGTCGGTAGATTTACCGGGTCACATCGTACAGACTACACAATGGACACGGCGCAGCTGACCGGGTCACAGCGTACAGACTACACAATGGACACGGCGCAGCTGACCGGGTCACAGCGTACAGACTACACAATGGACACGGCGCAGCTGACCGGGTCACAGCGTAAAGACTACACAATGGACACGGCGCAGCTGACCGGGTCACAGCGTAAAGACTACACAATGGACACGGCGCAGCTGACCGGGTCACAGCGTACAGACTACACAATGGACACGGCGCAGCTGACCGGGTCACAGCGTACAGACTACACAATGGACACGGCGCAGCTGACCGGGTCACAGCGTACAGACTACACAATGGACACGGCGCAGCTGACCGGGTCACAGCGTACAGACTACACAATGGACACGGCGCAGCTGACCGGGTCACAGCGTACAGACTACACAATGGACACGGCGCAGCTGTAAAGAGGACTAAAAATGCCTTTCTGTGAAAAAAAAAAATCAGATTTTGAAAATGTTAAGCCGTTTGCAAAATATCGACCGGCAAATCTTTGTCTTGTTTTTTTATGGCGCGGAGTGTATGAGGCATACAGGCACTACTTTCACCTGTTTTTTAATCACTTGGGAATACATCGTGCTCAATGGCAAGATACGGGCTTAGCCCTATCCCTATATTCCTAAATGCAATAAAGCTGACAGTCCCAGTGATTGTCGGCCTGTTTCATTTCTGCTACGCTGACAGTCCTAGTGATTATCAGCCTGTTTAATTTCTGCCACGCTGACAGTCCCAGTGATTATCGGCCTGTTTCAATTCTGCCACGCTGACAGTCCCAGTGATTATCAGCCTGTTTCAATTCTGCCACGCTGACAGTCCCAGTGATTATCGGCCTGCTTCAGTTCTGCCACGCCGACAGTCCCAGTGATTATCAGCCTGTTTCAGTTCTGCCACGCTGACAGTCCCAGTGATTATCGGCCTGTTTCATTTCTGCCACGCCGACAGTCCCAGTGATTATCGGTCTGTTTCATTTCTGCCACGCTGACAGTCCCAGTGATTATCGGCCTGTTTCAGTTCTGCCACGCCGACAGTCCCAGTGATTATCAGCCTGTTTCAGTTCTGCCACGCTGACAGTCCCAGTGATTATCGGCCTGTTTCATTTCTGCCACGCCGACAGTCCCAGTGATTATCGGTCTGTTTCAATGTTTGTCTAAACCGCTGGAGTGACACGCCCACACGCGTTCCTCAGATTTCTAAAAAATCGAAAGCTTCTTCTGCCCCTTCAGTCTGATTTCGCCCAAGGCAATCATGTCAACTGCACTCACTCACAGGGTAGTCACATGACTCACTACAACCAATGACTCACAGCTTATCGGAACAGTGTTTTTATACCCCAGAAAGACTTTCGATTTAGTGAAATAGAACATTTTGTACAAAAAAAAAAAAAAAAAAATGCTCGCTATGTGTTGTGTAGATTCAAACTCACTCAGACTGTTCTCATCATAGCCGCTAGAACGAAAACAGCGGTGTTTACGTTGTCATACTCCTAATAATAATAATAATACCGTTATTATATAGGCGCTTTTTCTCAATTTTGGGGAAATCGACTCAAAGCGCCGCGCCTGAAACCCAACACACACACTCACGAAACAGACACAGATTTACGCCATTTAAGACAAACACAGTACAAGACAAACGAAGGGCCAGTCAGCTACTGAAGTTACAGAGATTTTTGATCGCTTGTATTTGAAATTTGTAAAGTGGCCTGAGACCGGTACCAAAGTGTGGGGGTTGGGGGTGGGTGGGGGGGGGGGGGGGGTGGAAGAACCGGAGTACCCGGAGAAAGAACCCCCGACGGTCCGCCCGAATTAACGGTGACACTTACCAGAGGAGAAAAGTCCAACGCCGGAACCCGGTATGGAACCTCGCACCTTTGGCATTGGTGGCAGGCGCCTTAACCACTGCGCCACGGACCGCCCTCTGAGAGCGTGATAAAGCACGGTGTGTCTCAATGCTCAGTTTATTCACAAATGATATTCTCCTCTCTATTTTCAACCACGAGATCAGACGCGCGTTGTTTGTGATCTGGTGACGGCTGAGAAGCATGTGTGGAAACACGACAGCACCTACCTGAGGTAATGACGCGCACCGCGTGTGATCTGGTGACGGCTGAGAAGCATCTGTAGAAACATGACAACCAAGACACGTTCCAGTTGCCCCCATGAGCACGGACCGTGTTGCCAGACTGAGCACGAATCGCCTTGCCTGCTGACATCTGAAACGGCAAAACGTCGACAAGTGATAGATCTTTCTTTAGGACAACTTCGCATGCATGTGGGCAGCGCAAGGCCGTGTGTGGACAGCGCAAGGCCGTGTGTGGACCGACGTCAGTCTGAGGACCTTGATACGGTATCATTATGATACAAGGGGAAACGTTAATTACTGGGTTTATTATGATTCGGAATGAAGCGTTAATTACTGGGTTTATTATGATTCGGAATGAAGCGTTAATTACTGGGTTTATTATGATTCGGAATGAAGCATATGAAGCGTTAATTACTGGGTTTATTATGATACGGTATGAAGCGTTATTTACTGGGTTTATTATGATTCGGTATGAAGCGTTAATTACTGGGTTTATTATGATACGGTATGAAACGTTAATTACTGGGTTTATTATGATACGGTATGAAACGTTAATTACTGGGTTTATTATGATACGGTATGAAATGTTAATTACTGGGTTTATTATGATTCGATATGAAGCGTTAATTACCGGGTTTATTATGAAACGGTATGAAGCGTTAATTACCGGATTCATTATGATGTATACTGTATGGCGACTTAATTAGTGGATTCATTATGATGTATACTGTGTGAAAAGTTAATTACTGGATTCATTATTCTACGGTGAGAAGGCGCGGGAGGGGGGGGGGGGTCGGGAGGGGGGGGGGGGAAGGTTGGGAGGGGGAAGTTTGTGAGGGGGAGGGGTCCAAACACCCCGAAAAGGGTCTTCGTTATAGCATTTTTTTTAAAACTGGGTCTGAGGACGGAGGTTCTGGAACCCCTGGAGCTTACGAATGGCTGGAAGCGCCCGTCTTTATTTTTGTGTGCCAGTGTGTGGATCACAGGATGGGTTAGGGTAGAAGGAGATGGATCAGAAGGATACTCTTGAAAATGGAACAACTTTGGGCTGGGGTCCCATTATGTTCTATGATGGTCTACGATTTTAGGCCTTCTTGAACGCAGAGCTGAACAATCATAAATACAATTTACGTTTTGACATGATTTCAACAATTTGGACTATACCAATTCAACAATTTGGACTAGACCAATTCTGGAGAACAACTCATATATGTATATCCTTCTACTAGTGCCGATCTGTACCATAAGGTGTATAGGAAGTTTGTGAGCCTTCATGTTATTGCCGTGTTCCATAAGGTGTATAGGAAGTTTGTGAGCCTTCATGTTATTGCCGTGTACCATAAGGTGTATAGGAAGTTTGTGAGCCTTCATGTTATTGCCGTGTGTCATAAGGTGTATAGGAAGTTTGTGAGCCTTCATGTTATTGCCGTGTTCCATAAGGTGTATAGGAAGTTTGTGAGCCTTCATGTTATTGCCGTGTGTCATAAGGTGTATAGGAAGTTTGTGAGCCTTCATGTTATTGCCGTGTTCCATAAGGTGTATAGGAAGTTTGTGAGCCTTCATGTTATTGCCGTGTGTCATAAGGTGTATAGGAAGTTTGTGAGCCTTCATGTTATTGCCGTGTTCCATAAGGTGTATAGGAAGTTTGTGAGCCTTCATGTTATTGCCGTGTTCCATAAGGTGTATAGGAAGTTTGTGAGCCTTCATGTTATTGCCGTGTTCCATAAGGTGTATAGGAAGTTTGTGAGCCTTCATGTTATTGCCGTGTTCCATAAGGTGTATAGGAAGTTTGTGAGCCTTCATGTTATTGCCGTGTTCCATAAGGTGTATAGGAAGTTTGTGAGCCTTCATGTTATTGCCGTGTACCATAAGGTGTATAGGAAGTTTGTGAGCCTTCATGTTATTGCCGTGTACCATAAGGTGTATAGGAAGTTTGTGAGCCTTCATGTTATTGCCGTGTTCCATAAGGTGTATAGGAAGTTTGTGAGCCTTCATGTTATTGCCGTGTGTCATAAGGTGTATAGGAAGTTTGTGAGCCTTCATGTTATTGCCGTGTTCCATAAGGTGTATAGGAAGTTTGTGAGCCTTCATGTTATTGCCGTGTACCATAAGGTGTATAGGAAGTTTGTGAGCCTTCATGTTATTGCCGTGTACCATAAGGTGTATAGGAAGTTTGTGAGCCTTCATGTTATTGCCGTGTTCCATAAGGTGTATAGGAAGTTTGTGAGCCTTCATGTTATTGCCGTGTGTCATAAGGTGTATAGGAAGTTTGTGAGCCTTCATGTTATTGCCGTGTTCCATAAGGTGTATAGGAAGTTTGTGAGCCTTCATGTTATTGCCGTGTTCCATAAGGTGTATAGGAAGTTTGTGAGCCTTCATGTTATTGCCGTGTACCATAAGGTGTATAGGAAGTTTGTGAGCCTTCATGTTATTGCCGTGTACCATAAGGTGTATAGGAAGTTTGTGAGCCTTCATGTTATTGCCGTGTACCATAAGGTGTATAGGAAGTTTGTGAGCCTTCATGTTATTGCCGTGTACCATAAGGTGTATAGGAAGTTTGTGAGCCTTCATGTTATTGCCGTGTACCATAAGGTGTATAGGAAGTTTGTGAGCCTTCATGTTATTGCCGTGTACCATAAGGTGTATAGGAAGTTTGTGAGCCTTCATGTTATTGCCGTGTACCATAAGGTGTATAGGAAGTTTGTGAGCCTTCATGTTATTGCCGTGTTCCATAAGGTGTATAGGAAGTTTGTGAGCCTTCATGTTATTGCCGTGTACCATAAGGTGTATAGGAAGTTTGTGAGCCTTCATGTTATTGCCGTGTTCCATAAGGTGTATAGGAAGTTTGTGAGCCTTCATGTTATTGCCGTGTTCCATAAGGTGTATAGGAAGTTTGTGAGCCTTCATGTTATTGCCGTGTACCATAAGGTGTATAGGAAGTTTGTGAGCCTTCATGTTATTGCCGTGTACCATAAGGTGTATAGGAAGTTTGTGAGCCTTCATGTTATTGCCGTGTTCCATAAGGTGTATAGGAAGTTTGTGAGCCTTCATGTTATTGCCGTGTGTCATAAGGTGTATAGGAAGTTTGTGAGCCTTCATGTTATTGCCGTGTTCCATAAGGTGTATAGGAAGTTTGTGAGCCTTCATGTTATTGCCGTGTTCCATAAGGTGTATAGGAAGTTTGTGAGCCTTCATGTTATTGCCGTGTACCATAAGGTGTATAGGAAGTTTGTGAGCCTTCATGTTATTGCCGTGTACCATAAGGTGTATAGGAAGTTTGTGAGCCTTCATGTTATTGCCGTGTACCATAAGGTGTATAGGAAGTTTGTGAGCCTTCATGTTATTGCCGTGTACCATAAGGTGTATAGGAAGTTTGTGAGCCTTCATGTTATTGCCGTGTACCATAAGGTGTATAGGAAGTTTGTGAGCCTTCATGTTATTGCCGTGTACCATAAGGTGTATAGGAAGTTTGTGAGCCTTCATGTTATTGCCGTGTTCCATAAGGTGTATAGGAAGTTTGTGAGCCTTCATGTTATTGCCGTGTACCATAAGGTGTATAGGAAGTTTGTGAGCCTTCATGTTATTGCCGTGTTCCATAAGGTGTATAGGAAGTTTGTGAGCCTTCATGTTATTGCCGTGTACCATAAGGTGTATAGGAAGTTTGTGAGCCTTCATGTTATTGCCGTGTTCCATAAGGTGTATAGGAAGTTTGTGAGCCTTCATGTTATTGCCGTGTACCATAAGGTGTATAGGAAGTTTGTGAGCCTTCATGTTATTGCCGTGTTCCATAAGGTGTATAGGAAGTTTGTGAGCCTTCATGTTATTGCCGTGTGTCATAAGGTGTATAGGAAGTTTGTGAGCCTTCATGTTATTGCCGTGTTCCATAAGGTGTATAGGAAGTTTGTGAGCCTTCATGTTATTGCCGTGTTCCATAAGGTGTATAGGAAGTTTGTGAGCCTTCATGTTATTGCCGTGTTCCATAAGGTGTATAGGAAGTTTGTGAGCCTTCATGTTATTGCCGTGTTCCATAAGGTGTATAGGAAGTTTGTGAGCCTTCATGTTATTGCCGTGTTCCATAAGGTGTATAGGAAGTTTGTGAGCCTTCATGTTATTGCCGTGTTCCATAAGGTGTATAGGAAGTTTGTGAGCCTTCATGTTATTGCCGTGTTCCATAAGGTGTATAGGAAGTTTGTGAGCCTTCATGTTATTGCCGTGTTCCATAAGGTGTATAGGAAGTTTGTGAGCCTTCATGTTATTGCCGTGTTCCATAAGGTGTATAGGAAGTTTGTGAGCCTTCATGTTATTGCCGTGTTCCATAAGGTGTATAGGAAGTTTGTGAGCCTTCATGTTATTGCCGTGTTCCATAAGGTGTATAGGAAGTTTGTGAGCCTTCATGTTATTGCCGTGTTCCATAAGGTGTATAGGAAGTTTGTGAGCCTTCATGTTATTGCCGTGTTCCATAAGGTGTATAGGAAGTTTGTGAGCCTTCATGTTATTGCCGTGTGTCATAAGGTGTATAGGAAGTTTGTGAGCCTTCATGTTATTGCCGTGTTCCATAAGGTGTATAGGAAGTTTGTGAGCCTTCATGTTATTGCCGTGTTCCATAAGGTGTATAGGAAGTTTGTGAGCCTTCATGTTATTGCCGTGTTCCATAAGGTGTATAGGAAGTTTGTGAGCCTTCATGTTATTGCCGTGTTCCATAAGGTGTATAGGAAGTTTGTGAGCCTTCATGTTATTGCCGTGTACCATAAGGTGTATAGGAAGTTTGTGAGCCTTCATGTTATTGCCGTGTTCCATAAGGTGTATAGGAAGTTTGTGAGCCTTCATGTTATTGCCGTGTTCCATAAGGTGTATAGGAAGTTTGTGAGCCTTCATGTTATTGCCGTGTTCCATAAGGTGTATAGGAAGTTTGTGAGCCTTCATGTTATTGCCGTGTTCCATAAGGTGTATAGGAAGTTTGTGAGCCTTCATGTTATTGCCGTGTTCCATAAGGTGTATAGGAAGTTTGTGAGCCTTCATGTTATTGCCGTGTAAAACAACGTATTCCTCCTATCGGACTTTGCGTGTTTCACTCTAACGGACTTTGCGTGTTTCACTCTAACGGACTTTGCGTGTTTCACTCTAACGGACTTTGCGTGTTTCACTCTAACGGACTTTGCGTGTTTTACTCTAACGGACTTTGCGTGTTTCACTCTAACGCGCCTGACAAGATTTTGTTTAACTCATTCAGCCCGACGGCCGTATTTCCCAAATTCTGGAGGCGTCATCTAATGACTATGCACCAGTTGTAGAGATGGATCGACCATGATAATTTAAGGGCAGTGCCAGATTAGCTTGGCGCCGACAGGCTAACTAACTAACTAGATATAAACATCACACACACACACACACACACACACACACACACACACACACACACACACACACACACACACACACACACACACGCACGCGCACGCGCACGCGCACACAAGCACACAGACACACAAATACATGTACTCGTGCACATGCGCACTTTTAATAATAATAATACCGGTATAATATAGGCGCTTTTTCTCAATTTTTGGGTGAATCGAATCAAAGCGCCGCGAACTGAAACCCAACACGCACACTCACGTGACAGACACGGATTTACACAGAAGGCAAACACAGTACAAGACAGACGAAGGGCCAGTTCATCTACTGAAGTTACGGAGATGTTTGATCGCTTGTATTTGAAATTTGTAAAGTGGCCTGAAACCGGTACCAAAGTGTGTGTGTGTGTGTGTGTGTGTGTGGGGGGGGGGGGGGGGTGGAAGAACCGGAGTACCCGGAGTGACCCGACATACATATACACATGTACGCACACACATATCTATCATTTAAGTAGGATATTTTGTGTACAATCAAAAACAAGTTGGAAAACAGAACAAACAGTTTGGAGGCTAATTGGGAATCAGGAAAACTAGCGAAAAGTGAGAACATGTAGCGTATCTTGTCAAGAAACAAAGAAGAAGAAAGGATCAGCATTTCGTAGCCTTAGAAAGGTAATCATGTACTCTACTTTTAAACACAGAGAGGGACGTGGTGTGTTGAACAGTCGGAAGAAGACAGTTTCATAAAAGAGCACCTGAATAAGACAGGTTAGATTTGAACAGGTCTATACGGGGCCTTTTTATAGAGAGACTGTTCCTGGAGTGCTGTATTTCTTTTCAGTTGGCGAAAAAAGCCTAGATAAGTAAGGTGGGGCTTTCTCGTTAACAATTTCGTGCATCAGTACACATTTGTTTAGTGCGAGGTGCTTAACCAGAGGGAGAAGTCCGATGGCCTGCAGCTTGGCATCAGTGGATAAAGACGGACCAGCTTGTACAAAAGAAACAAGGCTGCGATTACTACCCTGGAAAATACTGCATAATTATATACCCTACAAATATTCTTTTGCATAAGATGGGCATTAAGACTTCTGAAAAATGTAACTTTTGTGATGATAAAGATTACATAGAACATTTCTTTTGGTCATGTAATAAAATTTGAAAACTCTGGGAAAGCGCAACAGAACATATTCAAAAACTAACTTTTATCGCTCTTCAGTTAATTGCAAAAGATGTGTTATTTGGCTTTGAAGTGGAAAACGTGCAGAATAGTGACGTGAAAGTTATCAACCATATTATACTTGTCGCCAAAATGTGTGTTGGTATATACAGATACGGAAAGAAGTTAGATATAGTATTCATGTTGGAGCAGGACTTGCTCGTCCGGGAAATGACACATGTTTAATACAATGAGTGGAGCATGTAACACAAATGTAAGCTGTAAGGAAAGGCGGATCGGCTTGGCATCAATCGTATTTTGCTTGGATGTTCTCCCTAATATGATTATATTTTCCAATAATGAATGTCATCTCCAAATATTCTACTGTATATGTATGTCACGACACGGAATTTTTTCGTCTATTTTTGTAGGAGAATTAAGTTTAGAGGGGTGACAGAGTTTAGGCAGTCACCGGGTAATGATAGCGTAGGTGTATAGTGGTTGGCCTTTACACGCGGGTTTGTTGCTGTGCGAGGCTTGGGTGGACGGCGTGCAGCCACGTGGCCACCCAGTCTGAACGTCATCGGGTGGTACCTGCTTCACGTGAATTTTTATCACGTGAGGTAGTGAGCAGGTTTTTGCCAACCTAACGGTTTAGAAATTGTTAATCATTCGCATTCCACCAGCGAACGAAAGCAGTCGTTTTTTCAACGTAGTCTCTGAGGGGGGTTTGTGCGGGCGTGGTTCTCCATTAGCCGCCGCCTCAAGTAGCTGTGTCGTCCCTCTGTGACGGTCCTACGATACGGCCCTGGTTCGAGCCCGGGAGTCGGTGTCCTGTGACGAGAGAAAAGCTGCGACGACTGTACCCTTGGCTTGTCTTGTCTTGTTTGTCTGCGTCCTAGCCGGGGTGTCTCCACGGATGAAATGCATCTTTAAATCCGGAGAGCTTACGGGTTAAGTCTGCCACCGTGCTGTGGTACTGAGAGCGGAGGCTGACTGTGTCGCTCTACCTTGTGGGCCACGACACCGGACCTGGGTGCCTTCGCGAGTGTCGCGGCACGTCTCGTATTTAGACAGGTCGGGTCGTCCCACATAGTTATTTCTAACCCGTTAAGCAAAGTTTTGTATGTTTACGTTGTAACGAACTTCTGTCTATTTCATTTCCTCGTGTCAGTATTGTGAGACGAGTTACCTTAGCAATCTTGTGAGTTACTGTGTTAAAGCTCGAGTTATTGTATTATCTAAAGTTGAGTCATTGTATTATTTATTTGCGTTACGAAGACCTTATCGCGGAAGCTAGAGCGTAGAGTCGAGTTGCGCTCAACGGTTGTGCTTCCGGCGAGAAGGTCCCGTGACGAAAGATATTGTTTATTCAACTTTCAGTTATATTGGGTTAAGGACGTTGCTCCATTTGCCTACATGATATTTAGTCTCCATTTGCCTGCATGATATTTAGTCTCTATTTGCCTACATGATATTTAGTCTCTATTTGCCTACATGATATTTAGTCTCCATTTGCCTGCATGATATTTAGTCTCTATTTGCCTACATGATATTTAGTCTCTATTTGCCTACATGATATTTAGTCTCTATTTGCCTACATGATATTTAGTCTCTATTTGCCTACATGATATTTAGTCTCTATTTGCATATGCGATATTATCCGTTCTGAACGTTGTTATAGGAGCCTTGTGCTACGAGTGTCTTTTGTGACAGCGTTAGCTTGATTCGAACGTTTTGTTCGTGATCCCTTTGGGGGGACATAGGAGCGTACGGATTGTATTTTGTTTCGATCCTCGCTTGTGCTAGTAAGCATATTTAGCTCAGACTCAGTAGCTTGCATATTTTCATTTGGCTCGATCTCCATTTGGGTTCTAGCGAACACATTTGGTTGATCGTTTATTTTGACGTGCCATTTTCCATACTATATATATTAAGGAACCACGTACTGTAGGGTACTCCTCGCGGAGGCAAAGGCGTTGGTCTAACTGGTGTTAGCGCCTTACGCTTGTGCTTCCGTCGGGGTCCAGTGGTTGATTAGGTTTCTCAGTTTGGCTTCTGTTGAGGTGATTTCATATATGTCAGTTTGCTTATTTCTTTGTATTAGAAATATTTAGTTATTGTATATTTTGTTAGTTTGTACTTGTAGATAGTCGGAGAGGAGAGTTTGGGCGAGTGTGAACGTGACGTGTGAATGCGTGGTTAGGATTGCGTGAGATTAGTTGTTGTTAGGGTTACATTTAATAAACGTCGTTGTTATTGTTCCTCTGGTGTTTGTGTTAGGTTTGTGTTAGCGTGGGTTGGGTGAATCTCGAGTGACAGCACTCATAGTTCGCACCCCGGGAGCGGGGTCGTGACAATGTACAAAATTCAAACATGCACTAAAGGAACAGAACAGATACACGCGGCAATCACGCAGACAAGCAGTAGCACACACACATACTCTCCCACTTAGCAGTAGCACACACACATACTCTCCCACTTAGCAGTAGCACACACACATACTCTCCCACTTAGCAGTAGCACACACACATACTCTCCCACTTAGCAGTAGCACACACACATACTCTCCCACTTAGCAGTAGCACACACACATACTCTCCCACTTAGCAGTAGCACACACACATACTCTCCCACTTAGCAGTAGCACACACACATACTCTCCCACTTAGCAGCAACTGTAAGACAGCTAAACCACTGTCCATTCTGTAACTTTTGTCCATTTAGATTCGAACACAAACACTACCTTGTATTGGCTATTTCGATAAAAAAACAAACAACCAACCAAACTGTAATTTAGAAGAGGCTACAAACTAAGTAAGTTGGAAAACGTACTGTCAGGAGAGAGAGTTGTGCATTGCTGACCAATAATCATGCATGGTTAGCTCTAGTGTGTATGCCCTTGCAGAAAGCACAGTAAAATATGGTCTTCTTTGAAGGTAGGAAAAAGTTCCTTCTCTTCCTCCAGTATGCCGAATGGTGTGCTGAAGAGGTCGCCCGGACCGAAACAGCTGTCCACACCGGCAATACAACCTGGACACTCTTTGGGGGACCTAGATCTGAATTTCCATGCATCAAGAGGCTGGTAATCGAGTTAATATGTGATATACCTCCTTCGAGAGGTTTCCACATTCATTGTTTCCAGTCACTCACTTAGCGCACCCCTCTTTCCCATTTGTCTGTACTTTGACTGCACTAGATCTATGATCATTGTTCGATAATGCAGTTCTCTTTCATGACCGTGCTTTCTCTTATTTACTTGGTTGTTTCTTCTAAATAAGCCCGTAGTAAACCCATTTCTGACGAGTAATGCTGGGGGGGGGGGGGGGGGTGGGGGTGGGGGGGGGGGGAGGGGTGGGGAGGAGGGGGAAAAGGAGGGGGGCAGAGGGGGTGGGGGCGAGAAGACTTCACGGCGATTTCCAAGTCACCCGGCATAGGAATATAGATCAGTCCCCAAGATCGCATTACTGGATGTTTAGGTTTTCTAATTTTCTAAACTACATACGCAAAGCGCCGGCGCGCAGGTCTAGGCTGACATCGACCCAACTCCAGCAGAAACACGTCTTCGGGCCCACAACGACCGCAGTGAGCCCTAGGGCCTTTGCTCATTGGAAGAGGCACAAATCCATAGTATTCGTGAAACTTATGACGTCTCAATTTGACACAAAATCACTGAGATGATGTTTCTTCTTGGAAAACAAGACACAGACATAAATCGTGCGCAAGATGCATAGATCCTCATGAGCCCCCCGCAGTCTGCGGGGGGCTCATGAGGATCTATGCATCTTGAAAGCGGCATCTGGCTTTGAAGTTGGCTATGGTAATAATACGTGGGTTGTACAGGGACGACGGTATGTTGTGAGGATTTGTAGAGATTTCATCACTCGGCCATCAGATGTCTCCACTGTAGATACAAATCTGTTCACACACAGATGTAAACGGGACCAGCACGAGGCATAGAACCTCACAAGCCCCCGCGATTGCGTGGGGGCATGAGGACCTATGTCCCTTGCAGGTGGGAACTGTGCAGTCTACAAGATATCGAATGACCCGGCATTTTTATTGATTTTGAATTCAAGTGAGTGTGAAAGTTACAGGACCAGGGATTATATGCACATGGGAATCATTTTTTTTAAAAAAAAGCTTGTACAGTGAGTTTATCTTCTTGAAGTGATTTTTACTGCAGCCATCCCATATTGGTGAGGCATAATCAATGTGTAGTTTAATGTAGGCATAACAAAATAGTTTGCTCGTCTTAAGGTCAATGGTCGTTTTAAGTTTGGAAAGTAGAAATAACTTTTTGGAAACATTATTTCTCATATAGAATAGGTGGTTATGCCAGCTGAGATCATCATCTATTATTACTCCATGCAGGCGGTGTTGACTGACCTGCTCAACTAGAGTGAAGTCAAACTGAAAAAAAGGTTGATCGATGGAGGTTTGAGTTGATGTTTCTAGCGGGTTGTGATAAGCATGCCTTTTGTTTTTGTGGGATTTACAAGCATGCGATTTTTATTACACCACCGAGAGACTCTCTTGAAGATTATTTTGCAATTTCAGGCACAATTGTACCAGCGGAATGTAATGTTGAGTCGTCGGCAAACATGTCACACTCAGCCTCAGTACACGTTACATGTAACGGTAGATCGTTAATACAAATCCAGAACAGTAGTAAACCTAAAATAGATCCCTGGGGCACTCCATACTCGACAAATTGTTCAGAAAAAACATTTTCCTTTGACGTAGACTGTTTGTGTTATTTTTGTAAGATAGGAGTTCACAAACGAAAGAGCTGATGGGCTCTTATTGTTGAAATAGTTCGCAAGCTTTTTCAGTAAGATGGTATGATCGATTAGATCGAACGCTTTCCTTAGATCCAAGAAGACATCACCAGCCATTTTATTATCATTTATGCTGTTGACCCACGAATTCCCTATTCGCGCGAGTGCAGTGTGGCATGAATGTTTGGGACGAAAACCTGACTGGTACTGACATAATAGGGACCTTTCTTCGAGAAATTCCAGAAGATGTTTGTGAACATGCTTTTCCAGAGGCTTCGAGAGAACTGATAAAAGGGAAATGGGACGAAAATTATTAGTTCAGAGGAATCTTTTTTCTTTTGGAAAAGGCACTATTTGTTGATTTTTTTAAAGCTACATGGAAGACATTTTTTGGTATACACAGATTATAAATGTATGTAAGAGGCTCCACTATGTATGGTTGAGACAGGTCAAGGATATATATCCATTTATACTATCACTGCCCGAAGACGTTTTCTTTCTTAGGATGGAAATGTATTTGCCTACCTCGGGTACAGCTATATTAGGGATGACGAAAGTATCATCTGAGGACAATCTTTGCTTACAGAACTCAGATAGCTTTTTTGGTGTAGAATATATCGTCTGATCGCGATTGTGAGAACCGAGTAAGTCTTTGGGGGCTGATAGAAAGTGGTTATTAAACCTATAGGTAATGTACACATGCTGATCCTTCTTTGTTTGGGCATCTTGCACGACCATGTACAGGTGATGGGAAAATGATCACTGACAGCTAGTGGGGGGGGGGGGGGGGGGATGCTGTTCTCTAGTATTGACTTATAGTTGTTGGTATAGACGTGATCAATGTGTAGCGGATGATTGGGTTATTCTAGTAGGAGTCTGGACAAGTTGCTTCAACCCAAACTAATTATAATTGGCGTAATTGGCAATGAGTTATTAATTTTTACTTCTAGCCATACACACTCGATCTCAGTTGACTCCAGATCATCACGTCTGCGTACCATATGTGCAATCGAATTATGGACATAAACAGCAATCCCTGTGTGTTTGGGGGTGTTTGGGTCACAACGAATTAAGGAAACGTTTGGAATGCACAGGTTTTCGTCGCTAATTCTTGAGTCCAGACGTGATTCCGTTAGCCCGAAGAGATGGAAGTGTGAAGGCTGGTTAAAATTTTTTAAGTGTCAGGAACCTTATTGTAAAGGTGAAATACAATAGGGTGCCCGACCTTCAGCCCGTGGGCATGCATGTAGTTGTTTGATGGTGTACACATTCTGAAGACGAAATGTAAATATAAAGTTTTCAATATCAGAAACTCAGTGAAACAGTACAGTCACTGAAAGAGAGAGAGAGAGAGAGAGAGAGAGAGAGAGAGAGAGAGAGAGAGAGAGAGAGAGAGAGAGAGAGAGAGAGAGAGAGAGAGAGAGAGAGAGAGATGATGATGATGATGAAACTTTATTTATCAACGGTAAAAAGTTTTGACAGAAACAAATCGTCATTTTACAAACTTGCCGTTGCTAACATCTACAACATAAAATAGATTAAATAATAATAATAATAATAATAATAATAATAATAATAATAATAAAGAATTATATTTACACATATTATTTCATGCAACAATAAAATTAAAAAAAAAATTATTTACACAAAATAATAGTAACACTCAACATTCATCTTATACCACACACACACACACACACACACACACACACACACACACACACACACACACACACACACACACACACACACACACACACACACACACACACACACACACACACAAAATATAGATAAATGCATATATTACATGAAAGCATTAACCATCAGGGTTTGTTTAAATGCCCAGTGTTGTTATGTTTGGTTCATCAGGTAATTGAAAAGTTTCGTTTTAAAGATTCCAAGCGAGGCTATAGTCTTCAAATGTGCAGGAATAGTGTTCCATACAAACGGTCCAGAAAAAGGTAAACTAGTTTTAAAGAGGTCAGTTCTAGGCAGAGGTAGGGGTAAATTATTGTTACTTGAGGTCCGTTCGCGTTCTTGCTGTGGCATAAATTTGATGGTTAGATACTGCGGTGTCATGTTATTTAATATCTTGTGCATGAAGATGCATTTGTTGAAATTAAGTTGTTGACGCAGGCCGAGAATGTTTAGATGTCTAAATTTGTCTGTGGTAGGAATGGGCCGCGTATCTATCATTTTGACAGCTCTTTTATATATAGAGTTTAACCTGTTCATGTGAACATCACTACAACCGTCCCACACTGTGGAGACATAATCAACGTGAGACTTGATATGGGCACGAAAAAACAGTTGACGAGTATGTGTATCCGTTACTTGTCTAAGCTGGGACAACAGGAAAGTGTTTTTAGCAATGGTTTTACAGACTGTATTTATATGCGTCTCCCAACATAATTGTTCGTCAACGTGTATTCCCAAGAATTTACGCTCTGTGACTTGTTCTATCGGTTTAGCGTTCAGTTGTAAATGTAACGGCTGTGGTCGGCGTTGGTGTTTTTGTCGTGTAGTGATTAAAATACTCTTTATTTTTCCTGGATGAAGAACCATATGATTCTCTCTACACCAGTCGGAAACCTCGCTGAGACTACTTTGTAAGCTAAGGTTAATGTCAGCTGATTTTTTTTAACCCGAAACATGGAGGCTCGTATCGTCCGCAAACAGGTTGCAATTGACATCAGTGTTAGTAATATGCAAAGGCAAATCATTAATAAATATTATAAATAGAAGAGGTCCCAAGATCGACCCCTGGGGGACACCGTAGTTAACTTGTCCTTGTTTAGAGTATTTTTCATGGGGATATACCTTTTCTTTTCTGTCTTTTAGGTATGATCTAAAGAATGCTATGGCAGTTTCACTTATATGGTATGCTGCTAGCTTCTTTAAGAGAATGTCATGGTCGACAAAATCAAATGCTTTTTGTAGGTCTAAGAAAACAGCTCCAGACATCAGGTTTTTATTTATTGATTCCAGCCAGCTGTCTACAATGCGTGTCAGTGCTGACTGACATGAGTGTTTCGGTCTAAAGCCGGACGAATATTTATGAAATTGCCCTTTTCTAGAAAACCGAGGAGGTGTTTTTGTATGTGTTTTTCAATATTTATGAAATTGCCCTTTTCTAGAAAACCGAGGAGGTGTTTTTGTATGTGTTTTTCAGGACTTTGACAGGACCGACAAAAGTGAGATAGGACGGTAGTTATTGACATCTTCAAGATCTTTTGATTTAGGGATTGGAATTACCTTGGCCTCTTAAAAAATAGTTGGAAACGTGGTGTGTTTTATACAGAGGTTAAAGATATAAGTGAGTGCCTCTACCGTATATGGTAGTGACATTTTCAGAATTTTGTTGTCTATACCATCCATCCCGGTGAACTTTTTGTTCGGCATGCTAGAGATAAATTTGCCGACTTCAGCGACGGTAATATCAGGAATGATGAATGTCTGCAGTATATTTTTGGCCTCACAGTATTATTCCAGTACACTAGGAACTTGGTACTCTGCGTTACTACTTGCAGCTGACTGAGCAAGTGTTTCAGCTGTCGATAGGAAGTGCTTATTTAATATATCAGTTGACAAATGGGATGGTATTTCAGGGGCTGATTTACCCTTTGTTATAACGTTCAGGGCTTTCCACACCGATGCTGTATCTTTTTTGTCCCTAATCATTTCCTGGATGAACAGTGGTTTTTTTTTTGTTTGACGCTCTCACTAAGTATTTAACACGATTTCGTTGTTTCTTATATTCATCAAACTGTTTTTCTTTCTTAAGTTTGTCTCTAAATGACATGGCCTGTTTGACATCTACTGTTAACCAGGGTGGCAGGGTAGAGTGCTTAACTCGTTTTTCTCGTATGGGCGCATGCTTATTTAGGACTCCAAGGAATAGATCCATCCAGTACGACAGGGCACTGTCAGGAGAAGTGTGGTTATAGACGTCAATGAAAAGAGTATTGCGCAGATCCCGCAGAAAGTCGCCGTTATTAAATGTTTTGAAAGAACGATATTTAATTGTTTTATGTCTCTTTTTGTTCTCTTTGTCTAGTTTCATGGAGACTGTGCAACATACTGGATTATGGTCACTGACAGCTAAGGAGGGAACATGTACATGTGATGAAGCTCTATGCTCGTGCATAGTGCTCATACATTAGGATTAGTACGGTACGGGTTTTGTTAACGGTTTGTTTGTGCCGATAGTCCGTGGGGCCTGCTGTCTACGTGAGATCTATAAGACATGGTTAGCACGGAGCACGGCCATCTGGCACATCAGTGTCCTGGCGGCACTGGACGGGGAGATGGGGCTGTGCAGCTCACTCACGCGGCCAGTGTTGCAGTTCCTGTCGTGGAGGAGCCTCAGCTCGGCGTTGTGTGCTCGGCTGATGGCGGAGGGTAATTTCGTTCGGAGGAAAGGTAGAAGTTTTCCCTTTGGCTAGAATAGATGTTGACACGGAGTTTTTCTCGGGTAATCTGATGTCGTGTGTCATCGACGACCCAGTAGTTGATTTAGTCATAGGTAATATGAAGGGTGTGCAGCCAGTCGTTCATAGGGTCGGAGCGATCAAGCGAGCTGTAACGCACGCAGACTTGCCCACAGTCGTACGCACAGACTCTCACGCAACAGACGCATACACCGCCACTGACTCAGACGGGCGCATTCATGCGGTAAAACACAACACACGGGCTCCCTTTCTAAAGTAACCTTTATACACTATAAATGAAAAAGAACGACTTAAATGACTATCAACTATATACACTGTTCTATTATCACACCACACACGTATCACAATAACTTTGCCAGGTTAGGTCTTAGTCTCACATTGCCTCCAACCTGTTTGATGTTGTTGCCTGGTTACGTTGGTCCTTCTCACGTCTAGGCGTGAAAGTCCTTCGTCGTACGCTTATTGCCGTCCTGTCTCTCTGGGCACGGACGTCCTCGTTCTCGTACGGTACTCAGTTCTCGTTTGGACTTGGGTGTCTTGGTTCCCAGTCAGACTCACTCTCAGAAGAGCTGGAGGGATGACCTCACGTAGGTCCCACCTGCGACTCGACGTCTCGGCGTCCGTCTTTCCACTCTCGTTACAAGAACTCTGAATAGACAAAAGTCCCAACGTAACACTTGCTAAACACACAACATATTGGATCAATATCAATGAGAAACGTCACGTAACCTGGCTGATACAAATAACTCACACGTTCATTCACACACACACACGTGCTTCATACTCTATTTTCGTATCACCCCCATATCTGTCACTATCTTGAAACAGACTATAGCCTAACACTCTTGCTATACATTACTCTATACACTGGAAAAGACTATGCTTAGCCAACCACGTACTATCTTCATAGCGGCTTAGACATACACACTTCATATTCCTTTAGTCATCTAACTCGGTAAACAACTGTATACAAAAACACCGGATACTTCACCGAATTCTAAACATACTATACTAAACCAAACCGGAACACCGCTATACAACCACATTAATCTTACCACGCATACTGTCTTTAACTAAACAACTATCAATACTACGTTTGTAGAAACATACCTGAAATCTAGGCTTCAGAGTCTTGGAATGCGGGCTAGGTAACTCAACAACCGTTCCATACGACAAAACAGCCCGCACTCCCGATCTAGACCTCTGACAGTCACAGCTTCCGCCTAGAACTCACTAAACAGAACTCACTAAAAAATCCCGTGCTAACCATGTCTTACAGATTCCACATGGGCAGCAGGCCCCACGGACTTTCGGCACAAACAAACCGTCAACAAAAACCGTACCGTACTAATCCTATTGTGCGAGCACTATGCACAAGCATAGAGCTTCATCACACGAGCTCAGGTTGATCGCAGTGCAGTCGCGTCAGTGGCGACGAGAGCGCGAAGTAAGCGTAGTTGGGAACGGAGAGATCGTGTTATTTCCGTCCAGAATCGGGGGATAGAGATAGAAGACTAGAGATCCCAAGAGCTCCAGATTCTCAGGAGCCGAGCAAATACCCTCCAGCTCTTTATTTTTGAATACAACCGCCCTATCACGCTCTTAGCGCTGACATTTCCAGGAGAAGATCGGCGATCTTTTGGTGAAACAAACCTTAGCATCCCCACTAGTTTTATCACACCTACTCCTGAGAATCATCAATTGTATGTATTGTCTATTGTCTAAAACAAACACACAAACAAACATACTCACACACGTAAACTCCATTTAGCCATGCAGACTCGCAATTCACTTAGTATTGATTTCCCCACACACCCGGCGTGCTTGGCATATGGGGTAATCAATAACTGCCCGCAGGTAACAACTGCAGTTTCAAGTCTGGTGCCAAGTAGAACTATGTACTTACTTACAGGTTGTAGGTAAGTACTGCAGGTTCTTTATAGTGGGATTCTTATGAGCTAACACATGGTCAGATCCTCAAGAGCCCTGGCCCCAAGCCCCAGGCCTGGCTTCAGTCAACTGTACTTCAGGTCTACACTTGACGGCGCGTTGTGAAAGAGCTTGTTTCCTCAGAAACATCGCCTGTGTTTATTCACAGGGTGCCACAGTCCTCTCTCTCTCTCTCTCTCTCTCTCACACACACACACACACACACACACACACACACACACACACACACACACACACACACACACACACACACACACACACACACACACACACACACAATGCACCGATGAAAGAGTTGTGAATGGGACTGGTTTCTAAGGAATTATGTACACAGCAACCGGGCCCAAACATTGCGTCACTGCAGAAAATTACCTGGCCATTTCTAACAATAACTCGTTATGGACAAAGGGTTGCAGTCCAGACTGCTAATGGAGCCAAGTGGAATAAACACACATACCAACACACATACACACACACACAAACAGACAAACACCTTTCCCACACACATACACACACACACACATACCAACACACACACACAAACAGTCAAACACCTCTCACACACACACACACACACATACACAAAGACACACATACCATCACCCACACACACACAAACCAACACACACACACACACACACACACACACGCACGCACGCACACACACACACATACACGTACACATACACACACACACAAACACTCCTCACACAGACACACACACACACACACAGACACTCCTCACACACACACACACACACACTCACAAACACACATGCAGAGCCTACACAACTAACCAGTATGACAGAGCTGACGTCATAATAACTTAACCGGATAAATCTCAAGGTCTATGAATAATTATAGCACCCTCATCCAGCTCAAACACCCTCAACTGGTAATGCCTTAGGCTGAAAAACGATCTCGGTCTTTTCAAAATGTTATGCATATTTGGGGTGTAGAGTGTTCATGGAGAAGTAGTACCTTTGACTTTTCAGCCAGCAGCGCCTCTTGGGGCAGGCGGGAGCACTGATCTTCACATGGCACTCAACTCTCACAGCTGGCTCCAGGTCCTTTACCTAGCCACACCCCGGTAACCGCTTCTGCTGGCTGGCGAAACGTTGTGAGGGGCTGACGCGTCTCTCAGTCAGTTGAAATACTTGGAGAGGAGACGGGCGCCGCCAAGTTCGCCTAAGCCCATTGAAAGGACTGATGGACAAGCAACAGAATAAGAATAACATGCCGGATCGGTCGGGGCCCGGATCACCAACGACCGCGCACCCCATTGGAGGTCTCCAGGGTGGGGGCGACAAGTGTGTTACTGGAACCAAACCCACCATCAAGCTGCCCACGCAAGGAATAACTATCGGAACTTGGAACGTTCGCACACTCTACAAGTGCGGCAAAGTGAAGGAACTCACCCACGAGTTAAAGCGCTATCGCTGGGACATTGTAGGACTTGCAGAAGTTCGATGGACAGGCTTCGGAGAAGCAACAACAGATGAAGGCCATAAAATCTGGTTCAGCGGAAAAGAAACCAAGCACGAACATGGCGTAGCTTTTATCGTAAGGAAAGAGGTGGCTGGAACTGTCATCAGCTGCACCCCCGTGTCAAGCAGACTAATCTCCATCCGCATCTCCGCCCGACCGCACAACATCACTATCATACAAGTATACGCTCCAACAGCAGATCATGATGATGAAGAATTAGAAGAATTTTACGAACAACTGGACAACATCATCAAGAAAACACCTAAGAAAGACATTCTGACTGTCCTCGGTGACTGGAATGCAAAGATCGGCCCTGACGCCTACCAACAATGGGCAGGAACAGCTGGCAAGTTTGGCCTTGGAGAAACAAACGACAGAGGCCTGCGACTTTTAGAGTTCGCACAGAGTCACCGTCTCACCGTTGCTAATACCCTCCATCCACACAAGAAGTCAAGAACAGTGACATGGCAATCGCCAGGAGGCCTGGTCCATAACCAGATTGACTTCATCTTGCTGCCTCGACGATTCAAATCCAGCGTTAACAAAGCACAAACGAGGTCCTTTCCTGGCGCTGATATTGGCAGCGACCACAACCTTGTCCTTACTGGCCTCAAGTTGAAGCTGGCATTGAAACGAGATAGCAAGAGCCCTCGCATCAGATTCGACCTCCAGAAGCTAAAAGACCCGGAAGTAGAAGAGCTCTTCCAAGCCCAGGTGGGAGGCAGATTTGCAGCCTTGGCTACTTTGGACTGCGACCTAGACACCCTTGCTGGAAATATAAAAGAGGTGTTACTTTCTACAGCAGAAGAAGTGCTGGGGAAGCAGAGGAAGCGCAAACAGCCCTGGGTCACCGATGACATCCTCGATCTCTGTGATGAGAGGAGAGCCTGGAAGAAAAAGAGAGGCCAAGACCTCACATCAGCAAACAAGTACAGACTTGTCAACAAGAAGATCAGGAAGAGGATGAAAGAAGCCAAAGAAGATTGGATTGAAGACCAGTGTTGTAGCGTGGAAGAGAGCATGGCAAACGGCAACAGCAAGAAGGCTTATGAAACGCTAAGGACCCTCACCAAGACTCAACAGCGAACAGCCACAGTCATAGAAGACAGCAGCGGCCAACTCCTTACGGAAAACACTGCTGTACTAAACAGATGGACTGAGTACTGCCGAGACTTGTATAACTACAAGGCTGAGCCAGACACCAGCATCCTCCAAAACAACCAGGCTGGGGCCAGGAAGGCTGAAAACCTGCCAGTGTTAGCTGAAGAGGTGGAAGCAGCCGTACGCGGCCTGAAGGGAGGAAAGTCTCCAGGTGTAGACAACGTACCTGCTGAACTGTTGAAACATGGAGGAGAAGTAACAACGAAGGTCCTCACTACACTCTGTCAAAAGATCTGGGAGCAAAAGAAATGGCCAGTAGAATGGACACAGTCTCTAGTGATCCCGCTCCCCAAGAAAGGAAACCTGAAACAGTGCCAGAACTACAGAACTATCAGTCTGATAAGTCACCCTAGCAAAGTAATGCTCAGAATCATTCTCAACCGCCTCAAAACTTTCGCCGAGGAACTGCTGGCAGAAGAACAGGCTGGCTTCAGAGTTGGAAGAAGCACTGTAGAGCAGATTTTCAACTGCCGCGTCCTGATCGAGAAACATCTGCAGCATCAGCGCGAACTCTACCACAACTTCATTGATTTCAGGAAAGCATTTGATCGCGTCTGGCACGACGGACTCTGGCAAGTCATGAGATCGTTCAACATAGAGGAGGGACTGATCCAAATGATAGAAGCGCTTTACAAGAACGCCTGCAGCGCGGTTCTACTTAACAATCAGTCAGGCGAGTTCTTCAGGACGACGATCGGTGTCCGTCAAGGATGCCTGCTCTCTCCTGTCCTTTTCAACATATTCCTGGAGAAGATCATGCAGGAAACCCTCCACGACCACCATACTTCAATCTCTATTGGTGGCAGATCCCTGTGCAATCTTCGATTCGCAGACGACATTGACCTCATGGTAGGCAGCAATAGTGAGCTTCAAAACCTGACAGACAAACTTTCAAGTAGCGCAGGGTCTTATGGCATGGAGATCAGTACGGATAAAAGCAAAGTGATGATCAACACCACAAGCGACAGCAGCAGCAACATCCACATGAACGGCCAGAAGCTAGAAGAGGTCAACAGCTTCAAGTACTTGGGAGCCACCCTGTCTAAAGACGGTAGTTGCATAGCAGAGATCCGTATCAGGATAGGTACAGCAACATCCACAATGGCCAGGCTAGACAGGATATGGCGAAGTAACTCCATCAGCTTCACCATCAAGTACAGGCTTTACAAGTCCCTCGTAGTGTCTATTCTACTCTACGGCTGTGAGACTTGGACACTGCTTGCAGACTCAGAAAAGAAAATCCAGGCCTTTGAGAACAAGTGCCTGAGGAAGTTGCTCCGCATCTCGTACCGCGAGCACAAGACCAACGAATATGTACGGAACATCGTCACTTCCCTGGTGGGCCCACATGAACCCCTTCTGGCAACCGTGAAACGGCGCAAGCTTGCTTGGTTTGGCCACGTGACCCGACACAACACCTTGTCCAAGACTATCCTCCAAGGCACTCTCGAAGGAAGTCGTCGGCGAGGTCGTCAGAGAAAGAGTTGGGTCGCAAACATAAAAGAATGGACCGAACTCGAGATGCCAGACTTGCTTGCCACCGCCCAAAATAGAACTCAGTGGAGAGCACTGTCTGTTGCTGCTGCCTTTCAGTCCCCCCAACGCCCAGTTCGGGCAAGGGACTGATGATGATGATGATGCATATTTTCAGAGGCGAACAACCTGGCGAGTCTATTTTAGCGCTCTTACTCCAAGTCTTGTCGAGCAGGTTCTGTACCTGCGCACTGAAGATTGTGTGTGGCGTGTTATTGATTTTCAGTTGCTAGGCACCAGAGTGTTGCTTTAATCTAGAGGCCCTCCGGCCCTTAGGTGGGACACCGCAATTGCGGCCCTGTGGGTATCAATTAGACAGGTGTGAGTGGTGTTTTATCTCTCTACATGTTAGACTGCCAGGGGGCTTGTCTGCTGTTCATATATTTCTTCAGCGTTAAAGTGCACTGTGCCAGTCATTTGATGATGGAGTAGTATGCAGTGTGTGGTGCACTGGTCTGCCTCCGTCGTTGACGTGTGTAAGGTGTGTTGCACCAGCATTACATGCAAAGATTAAAGTGTTTTTATTTTATATAAAGCAGCCTAAACACAAAGGTAAGTGCAAGAATTTTAATTCACTTTTTTTTTTATTATATTATAAAATAAAATAATGAATCAAGACGAATTGTTATTACTGAATGATATTGGCGCTTTAGAAAACAAAGACTTAGACTCGAAAAAACAGCGTCTTTTGTCTGTAATTGTCTCAGGCAAGTCAAAGACTTATCTCGGTAAACAATACATGACAGAGGATATTGAATCTCTAACCTCTGACGAGCTAATCAAGCTTCATTCAAAATATGAAAACCACATCGCTTCACTAATGACTCGTGATTTGAGTCGATCTCTTGTATGCCTGTACACAAAGGCAGTGAGTCACTTTCTACCTGTGGATAGTGACAGCCTATCACACGACCTTGAAAGCAACCCCATTGTTTCAAGTTCAATAGGCAAATTAGCATGCGTCATGTTTTACAAGTTTGGAAATTACCTTGCACCTGTCGTAACCCTTCTTGTTACCGGGAGTCATATTGATTTTTCAAAAATAAATTTTCTAGAGAAAGAAAAAGAAGGAACAAATGGACGAGAACAAGATGACTACACAGCAGAACCCGGACCCTGTTTTGATGCAGGTTCAAACTGTGACTAAGGCTAAAAGTCCAGGCAGGGTTGAGGCAGGAAAACGATTAGCCGAATATAACAGACAAAAAAAATTACAGCTTCAAGCGCAAACAGAAAAGGCTCATGTGACTGACCAGGCGTCAACAGCACCTGTGTCACTAACTTCACTACCATCACACCCTCATCAAAGTGAGAGACAAACAACTAAGTCTGACCCTGACCCCGACCCTCAAACAACAAAATATATAGTTGCCGGATTTGTTGTCGGATTTGGTTACGTAGGTTATCAATTATACAAAAAATACAAACCACAGACTCCTACAGTGACCAAAAAATCAGACACTCCAAAAACAAAACCAGAAGTCGCCACATTACCAGTAACGTCAAAACCCTACGATCCATTTTATATGCAGTAAATAAAAATATTATTTTAATTTTTATTGCCTTAGAAAATGAGTGACACAAAGAACTTAATTAACCTTGTCTATCACTCTGCCGTGATAAGTGGACTAGCAGTAGCTTATTCTATGCTAGGAAAAAGTCTACTCAAAATGAAATCAGCAGACTTGAGTAGATTAGACTTTGAAGACAGTGCTAAGCTAATTGCAGTTGTTACAGCATCAATTGCGACAAAAGATTTTCTTGTCAAGCAAGGAATTATTCCTGAAAATGTTTCTATGTAAATAAAAATAATATGGCGACGATAGCTATTATGATAGGAGGTGCGATGGTTAACGCACTTGCATTCAGTTGCTCAAATTATCTCTTTTCAAAAATGGGTAGAGAAGAATCTGCTCTGGAGATGAGATGACACAATGAGGCATCAGAAAAATTAGCACAAGCCCAGCAGGAATATGAAAAACAAAGAATAGAAAAACTTGATTTCATCAATGAAAGATTGAGGCTTGAAGGCCACGCACAACATACGTTTTCAAATACAGACGAAGCAATCAGGGAATATTTTCTTGTCACAGGTGAAGACATGTCTATCCCGAAACCGAAACTAAGTGACTATTACCAACCAAGTACAGAACAAAGAAACGGAGAGATAATCTTTGTTCTAGTGGGAATGACATTTGTTTATTTTACTGGAGTTTTCATTGCTAGAAAAAATGGCAGCCGAAAATAAACTATCAAAAATATATTACTCACCATCAGGGTATTGGAAAGGGCAAACAGCTATTCAGAAATTACATGCCGCTGTGGGCGGAGATATAACACTCAATCAGGTCAAGCAATGGTTACAGAGACAGGCAATTTGGCAGATATATCTCCCTGCTCCAAGAAAAATAACAAGGCCTCATTTTGAGAACACATCACCTAATGACACACACCAAATGGACCTCCTGTTTCTTCCACATGACACAATAAGAAAGAAACGATACAAGTATGCATTAACTGTTGTAGACATTGCTTCAAGGTACAAAGACGCTGAACCCATATCTGACAAAACAGCCAGTACAGTTGCTACAGCATTAACAAAAATATATGGTCGAGGTCCTTTAAGATACCCCAGACTAGTGCAGGTTGATGACGGATCAGAATTCAAAGGTGCTGTTAATCAGTTATTTGCGAAGCATGGTGTACTGGTCAGACGAGGCATTCCAGGTGTGCACAGATCACAGGCAATTGTAGAGAACTTTAACAAACAGTTATCAGAAAGACTTTTCAGTTACCAGTATTCTAAGGAACTCATGCATGACACCCGTAACACTGAGTGGGTTAAGAGATTACCACATGTGATAAAAGCAATGAATAACGAAGGGCACCCAAAGCCTGCTGATGCTATTAAATTAAAAACAATTACAGAGCCAAAAACAATGTCAGCCCAGGCGCCTGACACAAGTTTATTTACTAAACAGGTGAGATATCTATATCAACCTGGAGAGGCCGAAAATGACATCAGGCGCAGGGCGACAGACCCCATCTGGTCAACATCCGTTCATAATATAAAAAAAATAGTCCCCGGTCCTGATGCAACAATATATTACCTGTACGAACCTGCACCACAGAGGGCATTTGTCAGAGAAGAATTACAGATTATCCCCCCAGACACTGTTACTCATTTCAGTAACTAACTCGTCAATCAGTTCATCACAAATGTCTTCAGATAACTTGAGTCTATAATGACCAGGTGCATAAGCTTTCTCCTTACTGTGAAAAACACGCTTTGTGTCCCCTATTGCAAGTGACTTTTTATGTGTTTGTATCATTTCAAGATTATGTTTGTTTGATCTCAGTGACTTGTTTGGATAATCAGGCATTAATGCACCATCTAACACTTGCTTGTAATGTTCATGACGTATGTCTTTATTTTTTATTGCTGTTTTCTTGATACCTTTGGCTTTTGACTGACTACCCTTCTGGTGCAGTATAGAATACATTTTTGATCTCAGACCAACGTACTCAACTATTGGCACACCATTCAGTTCATCTTTAAACTTCCCAGGCACTTTCTTGTTTTGTGTGCTAAACAGTGGATGGTCTTTAGGGTAGTCAGATGTGTCATACATGTGTAGTTCTGTTTTCATGTCTTCATAAAAGTCTTCAGTACACACATCTATGATCATAGAGTCAGTGTCAGTGTATAGCAGACGACACTCTGGATACTTTGGTTTGAAGTAATCATAATAAAATTCAAGCATCACCAATTTTGACAACTCAAGAATTGCCATACCAATGAATACTGGCTTGTCCAGTTTAACAATCTTTTTTTTGAGTGACACTGCATACAATGATGAATGAAACTCTTTGTACCCTGTGTACTGAGGCTTACCTGTAAGTTTAATTGCACCCAATTCAGTTGTGACAAGTCTCACATCTTTTCTGTGATGAGGATTTTCCATTGTCTTGCCAAAACAGGCATTGTTCATAAGCTTAAAGAAGTCTTTGTCAAATGCAGTGTTGCCGTCTCTGGCACGGAGGGTTGTGTTCTTCATTATGTAATCTTTCATGAAAGCACTCTGATCAAATTGAATTCCTCTGTGAACTTTCTTTAGTACTAACCCATGTCTGATGTAAAACTGTAACAAGCGGTAGTGACACACGTAATTGAATTTGTCATTCAAATTTGGTACAAGTTTGGTGTCTTCTTTTTTCCCTGTCATACTCATTTTTTCAACAGCCAACGGATAATCATTGTGGTAATCATGTAGATGGTGTGGGTACTCTAGGTCTACTTCAAAGATCCAACCCTTCGCGTCGTTTCGGTCAAGATTAATAATATTGTTTGTTATGTCTGTTATGTCATACTGTGACAAATCATGCAGACAAAAGTTTTTCAAGGGTAATAACTCACACATCACGAACCCGTAAAGGTTATTAGCGTCAAGGTACGTAATGAATGACCTTGACCTCGAGGGGTCAAAGTCAAGGTCATCAAGGTATTTGTTGTTGGCCTTTGCATAATTATTTGCTGCAATACTAATCCCTCCCCTCAATCCGCGTTCCACCATTTCACCCATCGTACGATCAGACAACAGATCTATAGATATCTTACTGGATTTCAAAAATGCATCCCATGTCATGCCAGGACTAGTTATGTAACAAGCTGGGTCAAGACTGTAATGCAATAGACCCTTTTCACGGTAACTTTCAAATACATCAGCTAGCAAACAAACGTCAGCCTTTAAGTACTGATCATGGTAGTCACCAATTGTCTGACATCCTAATTTATCCCATGCATCAAGTGCATGTTGGTAATCAGAGTCAGAAATACCTTTACCATTAAGTGTAGAATAAAATTTATCTTTTGGTGGTAGTCTTGTTTCTTCAAACACAACCCAGTCACTGATGTACTCATACGGATAGACTCCTTTCTTAATCAAGTCTGGCTCAAAATATTTACTTGTTATTGGAAACTCAGTCAGTCCATCTGCCAGACTAGCCAACCCTAAAGACAAATGTTGCATGGAGTCATAAAATGCTAATTTGTTGTCCAATCTAAATGTCAAATATTTCTCAGTTGTCTGTGCAATGCAACTAATTTTTTTGTAAGACTCATCCACAGCCTGCATGATAATGTGTGAATCATATCCTTTGAGATTGTGAAAAAAGATTGGTAACTTATATGTCTTAGGATCTGTTTTTAATAATAAGTTACAATTGTTATGTGCAGCACCTCTGTAACGTCCAGTTATGTGATCATGGTCACAAACTTTATCACCCTGTAGGTGTTTTTCACAAATCCAACATGTCACAGCTGTATCAAAATTTAGTTTGTCTTCTTTTGTCATCATCACAGGCATCTGATTGTTTTCTAGATACTGTACCACCTGACTATACAGTTGTCTCATTTCTGTTAAAAACAGACATGCTGCATTTTCACCCCTGTAGATAACAGGCTCGGTATGCTGTCCGTCTGACTTAACAAGAATATAACCATAAGAACACACCACTTGGTCACTCAATTTTACTGTCTTTGGTAATGATTCTGGAACAGGACCTTCATACGGTACAACCAGTAATTCAAAATCAGCATACACTACAAATGGTAGCTTTTGCTGATTCCTATAGTTCTTGAAATATACTTGACTACCAGGCTCTGGATACTTAAGTACTGTTTGTATATCATCAGCTGACCTACAGTGCAGGACGTGTTTATGCGCTACTGAAATAGAGGAAAATCTTTGTAAACATCTCTTACACACTTCCTGTTTGCCATTGTGTTTTGACACATGCCCATGAATTAGACGTGACATATTTCTGATAATTGTGTAGTGATCACCGATTAATAGCATGTCAACATGTTTGTCTTCTGACTGTCCATACGTGGGGGCAAGTGATGATACTCTAATTGGTTGTAACTTGTCAACAGAGTCATTATCCCACACAAACACATTTACAGATATGCCAGGATTTAATTGTTCAAACAAGTCTATGTCTTCTACCTTAACAGGAAAATCAATGCCACTGAAATTAAGTTCATTTACAAATTTAGTGTAGTTAGATACGCGGTCAGGTCTTGTTTTTACATAATGTAGTTTAGCAAGCACACACCACATGAAACAATAGTTGTCATTGTTCTGAATATTAACAACAGCCTTTTTGTTTGCAACCTCTGTTGGCAGTGGTATCCATGATTTACCTAGTATAGGATGATACCTAGACTGCTTTAATTGTAGTTCATGCACATGACCTTCGTGCCAACCAGACCCCTTCATTTTTGCACTGTCAATTGCTTGGAGAAAGTCAGGCAATAGTCTGTTTTTAAACACGTTCTCCAATTCTCTTCTTGTGTTAACTGTGTGTTGTCTTGTCGATATATAAGATACAATTACTTCACCGTCCACTCTAGTAAATTCTATTTTTGCAATAATTTGAATTTTAACACTGCCTGTAAGAAGATTATTTTGTATGACAGAAAAAGACATTTCTATCGACTCATAGACATTGTTACTATTAGATATAGGCAAGTCTGTTATGTGAAACACGTTTCTTAAACCTTGAGCATTGTCCGTCATTTTTATTTGTCAGACAAAATAATAATAGAAAAATTACACTTTATGTAATACCACTTTATTGACTGTAACACTGTTAATATAAACATTTAGTTTGCGTAATTGTTGAAATATTTGTTCACAAAGTATCTCAAACCAGTCCTGGCGGTTATTTTTTTTAACTCTTAAGGTGGGTGTCCTAAAATCAACTGTTAAACACTCCACATTTGGATGCTCATCAACATAATCTAAAGTCATATTATATGACAAATATATTGCTGTCGGTTTTAAGACATTTATGTCAGGCTGTTTGGGAGGTGTTCTTATCTGAGTAAAGTGCACAACTTCTCTGAAGCAGTCTGTGATGTCAATGGTTTGTCCGTCTGTCA
Source organism: Semisulcospira habei (assembly GCA_036245525.1). NCBI lineage: Eukaryota > Metazoa > Mollusca > Gastropoda > Semisulcospiridae > Semisulcospira > Semisulcospira habei. The sequence goes on from BTPG01000001.1 coordinate 101,400,531, forward strand.
TTTTTATTGGACAAAACAAAAGTATAAATTAATTTACTAACCCATACCCAGTGGGCTGATCCGTCTTTAAAATAAGTTTTAGATGCTTAGTTGATTTCAGTTTGTTTTTCACATCGTCTCGTTCCTGCTTATTTGGTATGACATCATTTTCTCTGAGACAGTCTTCAAAGCTGTCACGGTCCTTACAGTAAAACAAACAGATAAACTTTAACTGTTCTCGAAAATCTTTCAGTACAGCATTATATTTCTGAGTGAGAATCCATACACTAACATTTGCGTGTCTGCCACTAAAAGCCAGTTCTGCTAGAGTGTTTCTTTTCTTAACAATGTCTTTCTCTGCAGAGCAGTCATCAACAATAAACAATGTTGGCTGTCCTTCAAATTGTTTGTAAAAATACAGCAGGTAGTCATTCAGTTGTTTCTCAGGGTCGACTAAATAGATATTACTGTCAGTCCAAATGAATAAACGGTTGTGATAAGCTTTGTTGTGTTTTATTGTAGGACAAAATATTACAATGTTTTCGAAATGGTATATATATCTTGTTTGTAATAGATTAAGAACAAATTCAGTTTTCCCACAGCCTGTGGCACCACAAAACAAACCACAGTGTGGGTCGAGTGTCATCAAGCTCAGGTTCATTTTAATACTAATTATAATTTAATACAAGTGTCCACTTAGTCTGCTTTCTGCAATATTTAATTGTGCATCATAAATCAGATACAAATATATGTTTATTGCTCCTCCTGTTTCAGTCTTTTTTTGTATCTGAATTGTTATTCCACCACTGCCGTTTTCAACAGTACGTCCTGACCCATGTAGGTAATCGTCGTCTGTACTACGCAGGTCTAGCCACAGTGCATACTTTTCTGTCAGGTATTGACTGATCCTTACGTCATACAGATGTAAATCTTTACATGCCATGTTTGCTGGTTTTTCTCTAAGTCTCCCGCCCGCCCACTTTATAATCTCGTCATAGTGTTGATAAGGCAGCATACCCGATGCGTACACTTGATTAGGTCGACCTTCAATCGTACAGGATAAATGTGTAATCTTTGGATTGTAGAATTTTTCTGACTCTCTTTTGAATGGATTTTTTGGTTCAATAAACAACATCAGTATACCTTTCAGTGACCTGGCAGGTGTGTTGAGGTTTATGTTCCACATTGTATCACCCTTGTCTTTGGGTATTGTACTGTGTCTTATCACGCGGTCATAATAAATTGGAAGTCTTGACTGATATTGATTTTGAATTAGTCTGGCAAGTTCAGTGTGTGTGACAATTTCATATTCTAATGAAATGTTAGAGATCTTGTATGTCGCGTCTGGGTCAGTTGTTTTGATAACTTTTGCACAGTCATTAAAAGTTAGTTCAAAACTCAGACGGTCATTCAGTGCTCCTTGGTAATAAGGCAAGTGTGTTGTGAGGATTTCAAATTCAATGGAATGTAAAATCTATTACCGTATGTATCTGCTAATATAACGTCTTCAATTGCAGATGTTGATTTGTCTCCCGCATCAATTCTAAGTTTAGCAATATTAGCAGACTGTATGCCTTGGTAAACACGGTCCTCTCTTTCTTGTCGTGTAAGCCAAACATCTTTGTAACAGTAAAACACATCAGCATCATCAAGACTAAACACTTCCTGTCCTTCAAGTTTTACTTTAATAGTCTTAACAATTGCTCTGCCAAGATTGTCAACAAGTGTTCTGTTTACATCTGATTCTGATGAAAGTTCAATATTAAATGCTAGGCGTGCAGTGCCAGGAACAATAACATCATTGGGACCCAGGTTTGGAAACTTGACTGTAAGTGTTTGGTTCTGATCTATAGTACTTGGATTATTTGTGATGACGATTGATTGTCTAATGCCCTTAACACCAAGAGGTTCACGTAGTTTTCTGTATGGGTCTAACTTTGATCCGTAGGACTGTGTCATTTTATTATGCAAAAATCAAAAATATTAAATTAATAAAAACAATGGCAGCAGGAGGATTTAATCATGATGATATTGAAATGGATGTCATGGATGACTATGATACCAGTGCAACAGATATGACAGATATGACTGTAACTACTTCTAGTATGTATCATGAACTGTTAAAAGACAAAGTAAACTCGTTTTATGACAGTGTAGGTACACACCCAGATGTAATAGATCCTAATCAGTTTGAATATGATAAAGGTCACTTATTTGTAAATACAGACAGAGGTAAAGTGTATCTAATACATAAAAACAATGCTGCTAGGTTTAGAGCTTTAAGTACAATTAAAACTGATGTCGGTGGTGAGGCAGCACTGCAGCGTTACCTTGGTGTTGGTACTAATAAAAAGTTGACACCAAGACTTGTTAGTACCCTCCATGACACACAAACAAGATTACCAACAGGACAAGAAATTGAGATGACTGAAGTAACAAGACTGCCAGAAATAGCAAACACGGTAATACAAGAAACATCATTTACTGATGACATAATGAAAACAATAGATGACCCACCTTTGTCAATGCGAGAGATAAAGGGTTTGGATAAATCACTACAGACAATCAGAGGTGAGATGGTAAATAATGTAGCAAAACTGGGTGAGCTTGATAATCAAATAGAAAGAGAAAAAGAAAAACTAGTTACTGCTGATGAGGAGAATCTTGACACAGAAATGAAACAAAGAATCCAACACAGATTAAATGATTTGTATATAGAAAGATCAGCGAGGTTAGAAGCAATTAGTATTGGAAGACAAAAACTGAAATCACAGGTCAACAGGATTAGAGAAACTATTCAGAAAATACTTCACGAAGACACTACTCTGGCTGAGAGATTGAAAACACTTTTCAGAGAGCAGGGTATCACTATTGCGAGTTTAATTACTGCTCTTGGATTTATTATCAGTACTGTTGTGTTAGCTGTCTCCGGTGCTGGTGGTGGTGGTGGGGGCGGTCCAACACCTCCAGCACCACCAAGTGATCCAAAAGATTTACAGTCATGGGTAAAGAAACAACTGTCTCACATATCAGATCTACTTAAAAAATTGGCTCTGAAAGCAATGGATGCGTTGCCAGGCATAATTGGTACAGTTGTCAGTTGGCTGATCAATACTGCGGCAAAGGTAGTGGGGATTATGGCAGAGCATGTGTTGATATTTTTGGTAACAGTAGGAGGGTTGATGGTGGGTTATTTAATGAAACAGATAAAGAAGTAATATACCTAGTCCTGTGAGGCCTATTACCAATGCAGTTCTCTCTGACTCATGTGTGTTTACCAGGGCTGGGGTTGGTGCTGGTGATGGTGATGGTGCCAGTACAGGTGTGGGTGCCGGGGCTGGGGCTGTTATTGACATTACTGGTGTTACTGCCTGTACGGGTGGTGATGTTACTGGTGCTGGCATTATTATTGACTGTAAATGTGTGTTTACTGATTGGTTGAGTCCTAATTTCTGACCAAGACCTGCAACAATGATTTCATTATTATAATTTGTTATTGTACCCATTTGTAATTGAAGGTCAGATGGTAGCATGTATAACCCAATGCCAACTACAAAGTCAACTTTTGATCTGGCATATCTGAGTACGTCTTGATAGCGTTGTATGCTTGATGGTAGATCTACTGTTGAATTAATTGAATCTTCAAGATTTGCGAGAAATTGTTTTTGTGCTTCAAATTTACCACTTCCATTCAAAATGTTTGATTTTGTTAATGATTGTGCACCTAGTATGCACCAGACATATGTTCTGATAGACTCATTTACGCGCTCGACTCCTGCTTGAGTAAACCCGTCACTCTTGTCTAAAATAAATGTAGTCCAGGCATTAGACTGTTTCTGTTCTATTGATCCTAACCAGACTTGTGATTTTGATGAGAATGAAGTGTAACCAGGGTAATAATCTTGAGGGTATTGTCTGTGACTCATAGCATAATACAATGTGCCCATACCATTGTGATCATCAAGTTTTTGTGTAAAGTCATACTTAGTGCTTATGTTAAATTCATTACATATGCGTTCAAATGCTTTCATATCCATGGGGTTGTTAAACCTGTTGAAACTGGATTCAGTTGGTAGTGGTGTATGAAGTTCTGACAGTATACGTCTTAATTGGTAATATGTGTGGAAACGGTAGACAGACCTAATGAGTCTGTTTGAGTGATTCAAATGGTCTGTAAATGAAACACCACAGCCTGTAGTTGAACACAGAATAGCAAAGTTAAGTTGGTTTTGAAACATCTGTAGTGGTCTTGATGTCCACTTTCTTGCAGTAGTATCGTCTGTTATTGGAGGGTTTAGGTATTGATCAAACGGATTCGGTACTTTGACTTGAAACAAATCTTGTTCTGATACAGCAATATCAAGCTGATTTAGTTGAATTATTTTCTGTTCATAAGTAGGTGCGACATTATATTTGGCATCTACATTAAATTGAAATGCGTTTGTAGTGGTAATGGTTGGTGATTTAAATTCCTTCCTTTTTTATATGAGATAATAAAAATGTTTATCACATTAACAAATCTTGACACAAGCAAACCAGTGTGGTTAACTAATGGGATTGATAATCGTGATGGTAGCAAGGCTGTAGCTATCCATGAATGTTCTATACAGTAAAATGGTTTAATATAGAAGACAAAAATTATTATGTAAATCTTGATGGTGTGACTGAAGCTATACCACCTGGGTATTATGACTTTTGTACTATAGCTGAATGGTTTCAAAGTAAATTTAAAATTAAAGCAACTTTAAATCCAGCTAACCTACTTGTTACATTAGAATTTCCGACACAAAATTGGTTAAAGATCTCAGTCAGATTTGCATATTTACTTGGTTTTTATATTGACGAAGATTGGTGGAGATCAGATGATTTAGATGAAGCTATGTTCGATATTATAACAATGAAGACAAAAAAACTTAAAATAACTGGAAAACGCCCTGTCAATTTGTCAGTACATACAGTACTAAATATTCTCTTAAAAGAACTAAACACAACTGAAAATATACACAATGGTAAGCCATCAACTTTGTTGAGATGCTTACCGACTGGAACTGCTCCCTATTGTGAAAGTGTGGTTGTTAGATTTCCTTTACAGTTTAAGAAATTGGGTTCCAGTTTCTTTGAGTCACTTTGTATATCTGTAACTAATCAGGATGGCAAACCAGTTCTTATGCATGATTTTAGTGTAGTGTTAGAAGTTAAATAATTTTTTTTTTGTTTATAAAAATGAGTGGTGGTCCAAAGCCGAGAATCATACCAGTTGCATGTCCGGTAACAGAGTTGAAAGATTTGGCTGATGTACAGGATTTTGAGAAGGAGGGGGATGTTGGAGAAATATATGGTTTTGAACTTGATTCAAATGGCATGTACAAGAGGAAAGTAATTGCCGACATGAAAGACGGTGAAAGACAGATTCCTAAACTTGGTCAGCTGCGTGATGTTACTGTACCTACTCCACCTGTAAATAATTCGCCCTACAACTTAATACATGTGGGAAATAAGTGGGTGGTTTCACCTGTACCTGTTCCACCTCCCACAATTGACTGGGACATAAAGTTGGAATTTATTAGTCCTTATGTATACACTGATGATGAAGGCGCCTTGGTGTTTAGGAAGGTTGTTAACTCTGGGCCGCTTATTGTAAGCCTTGTTCCAAGTTTTGCCCCAGACAACAATAGCAGAGAAAAACTGAAAGTTGAAAATTATGAGAGACGGCGGTATCTTCTTACAACTAGAAAGGGTAGATCAGATACTTCTGTTGTGTTTATGCCAGCAAGCTTTGTCGTGGCTAGAGAAGCGACAATAGTATTTGAAATTATCATGAAATCTGTAGCTTCTGCAAAAGAGGCAAATATTGCACAGGGAATAAAACTTACATGGGATGAAACAGTATCAGAATCATCAAAGGTCTTTATTGCTATTACAAAAAATGTTGATGTTATTAATGTTTCGAGCAGTATTCCCGCTGTCAAGGTGGTGGTTGACAAAACAACTTTTGTTCGTCTAAGTTACATAAACCTTGAACACATTGATCTTGTTTCATTTTATTATGCCAGCAAATTATATACTTTTGAAGAGTTGCAAGATGTAATTGCTGATTAAATAAAAAATATTTGTCAATAAAAAAAATGGTTAAATTCTATCCAATACTACCGACGCTTGAGCCGACTGAAACAAATGTGATGACTAAAACAACGCTTGCGCCTGATCCGCATGCGACAGCTGTACCAATTGCATCAGATAAAACATTACAGGCAGACGCATTTCGTTTAATGAATATTACAGAAGCAATTAAATATTTGGAAGGAGAAGAAGCAAAATATTCACGGTGCAAAAGACGGTATAAGACCGTTTTTAATTCTGTTCAAAACACTTCTATGGCTATTGGTGCAGTTTCAGCTGGATGTTCTGTAGGGGGTATTGTATTGATTTCAACTGGAATTGGAAGTTTAATTGGCGTTGGCCTTGAAGGAGCTAGCATTGCCACAGGTCTGGCATGCTTTGGTTTGGAGGCCATAAACAAGAGATTTCACACTAAATTACAGAAACATGAAGCATTGAGTATGCTTGCTGGTGCAAAGCTGAGCAGTATGAAACTTATTATCAGTAAGGCATTAAATGATAATTTTATTGATGACGAAGAATTTAAGCGAGTCCAAGATGATTTAAATAATTACAAGAAACAGAAGTCTGAAATACAAAATAAAATGCGTAGTCAATCTCCTGAACTGAAGGCTAGTTTTTTAGCAGAGGGAAAAAGGATAGGGGTACAGGAGACCACAGAAAAACTTCAAGGAGTTTTAGGGAAGTAAAAATCAGTTTTGGTAATCAAACAATATTTTTGTCATACACTTCACAGAGAGATGACACGCCACCTGTCTATTTGACGCCCACAGCTCCGCCAGATTATTTTTAAAAAATAACTTTTTTTGTCTTTGTATCTTGTCAAATCTGACTCAGTATCTTGTGACTAGAGACAAGTTCTTGTAAGTAATTAATAAGTTCTTATGGCAAGTAATTAATAAGTTCTTATTGTAAGTAACTATAAAGAACCTGCAGAGGTAACCTTTAAGTTGTAAGTAAGTACATAGTTCCACTTGGCACTCATGTGTTTGTGTGATTAAATTAAATAGTGTTAGTATATCTGTTCCACAATACAATTGATGATTCTCAGGAGTAGGTGTGATAAAACTAGTGGGGATGCTAAGGTTTGTTTTACCAAAAGATCGCCGATCTTCTCCTGGGAATGTCAGCGCTAAGAGCGTGATAGGGCGGTTGTATTCAAAAATAAAGAGCTGGAGGGTATTTGCTCGGCTCCTGAGAATCTGGAGCTCTTGGGATCTCTAGTCTTCTATCTCTGGGGATCGGTCCGCGGGCTTGGCCCAATAGTCGGGTTGGTCTGAGACGGCATACTTCTGTTGCGGACAGAAATGCGGCTCAGCACCCAATATTTAGGTAAGTCGGAGACTTGGGTCTCGCGATTGTAGGTAGGTCGGACACTGGGGTCTCGCGATCGTGTGGGCAGTCGTTGGATCGATTTCATTTCTGGAGGTTTTAGCGCGTTAGTTCTGTTCTGCAGTGCGATCCGAGGGTATGCGTTGAGGCTTAAGGCTGTAATATTTTTGCTTTCTTGCCAGCTAGACAGTTAGTCTTTTCTTGTATTCTAGATAATCAAAGTTAGTCATTTCCTGTTTTCGGATAATATTACGTCGAGTAGTCTTAAAAAGAAACTCGGTCGTTTCTTTTTTTCCTGAGGAAGGGGGAATTGTGATGAAGCTCTATGCTCGTGCATAGTGCTCATACATTAGGATTAGTACGGTATGGGTTTTGTTAACGGTTTGTTTGTGCCGATAGTCCGTGGGGCCTGCTGTCTACGTGAGATCTGTAAGACATGGTTAGCACGGAGTTTTGGTGAGTTCTGTTTAGTGAGTTCTAGGCGGAAGCTGTGTCTGTCAGAGGTCTAGATCGGTAGTACGGGCTGTCTTGTCGTATGGAACGGTTGTGTTTGAGATACCTAGCCCGTATTCCAAGACTCTGAAGCCTAGATTTCAGGTATGTTTCTATATTTGTAGTATTGATAGTTGCTTAGTTAAAGACAGTAGAATTCAGTGAAGTAACCGGTGTTTTGGTATACAGTTATTTACCGAGATGGATAACTAAAAGAATGTGAGGTGTGTATGTCTAAGCCGCTATGAAGATAGTACGTGGTTGGTTAAGCATAGTCTTTTCCAGTGTATAGAGTAATGTATAGCAAGAGTGTTAGGCTATAGTCTGTTTCAAGATAGTGACAGAGATATAGGGGTGTTACGGAAATAGACAGTTTATGAAGCACGTGTGTGTGTGTGAATGAACGTATGAGTTATTTGTATCAGCCAGGTTACGTGACGTTTCTCATTGATCCAGTATGTTGTGTGTTTAGCAAGTGTTACGTTGGGACTTTTGTTATCTAATCAGAGTTCTTGTAAAGAAGGTTGCGTGTTCGAATCACGTCAGGGTCACCACTGTAACGCACGCAGCCTTGCCCACAGTCGCACGCACAGACTCTCACGCAACAGACGCATACACCGCCACTGACTCAGACGGGTGCATTCATGCGGTAAAACACAACACACGGGCTCCCTTTCTAAAGTAACCTTTATACAATATAAAAGAAAAGAAACGCTTTAAAGACTATCAAACTATATACACTGCTCTACTATCACACACACACACACAAATCACAATATCTTTGCCAGGCTAGGTTTTAGTTCTCAGTCTCCAACCTGTTTGATGTTATTGCCTGGTTACGTTGGTCCTTCTCACGTCTAGGCGTGAAAGTCCTTCGTCGTACGCTTCTTCTTGCCGTCCTGTCTCTTTGGCACGGACGTCCTCGTTCTCGTACTGTTGCGCAGTTCTCGCTTTGACTCGGGTGTCTTGGTCCCGGTCAGACTCACTCTCAGTGAAGAGCTGGAGGGATGACCTCACGTAGGTCCCACCTGTGACTCGACGTCTCGGCGTCCGTCGTTCCACTCTTACAAGAACTCTGAATAGACAACAAAAGTCCCAACGTAACACTTGCTAAACACACAACATATTGGATCAATGAGAAACGTCACGTAACCTGGCTGATACAAATAACTCACACGTTCATTCACACACACACACACGTGCTTCATAAACTGTCTATTTCCGTAACACCCCTATATCTCTGTCACTATCTTGAAACAGACTATAGCCTAACACTCTTGCTATACATTACTCTATACACTGGAAAAGACTATGCTTAACCAACCACGTACTATCTTCATAGCGGCTTAGACATACACACCTCACATTCTTTTAGTTATCCATCTCGGTAAATAACTGTATACCAAAACACCGGTTACTTCACTAAATTCTACTGTCTTTAACTAAGCAACTATCAATACTACATATAGAAACATACCTGAAATCTAGGCTTCAGAGTCTTGGAATACGGGCTAGGTATCTCAAACACAACCGTTCCATACGACAAGACAGCCCGTACTACCGATCTAGACCTCTGACAGACACAGCTTCCGCCTAGAACTCACTAAACAGAACTCACCAAAACTCCGTGCTAACCATGTCTTACAGATCTCACGTAGACAGCAGGCCCCACGGACTATCGGCACAAACAAACCGTTAACAAAACCCGTACCGTACTAATACTAATGTATGAGCACTATGCACGAGCATAGAGCTTCATCACAGTACATTTGATATTTTATCATCATTTGTCACATAAATATGATCAATCAGGGTTGAAGATGTACATGTGATTCTAGTGGGGTTTTTAATTAACTGTTCTAAACCGAACAGTGCTGTTGTTGACGCCCATGCAGCATTGGACCCTTTAGATTTAGAAAGATCAATATTAAAATCGCCCAAAAGAACAACGTCAGCTTTATTTTGATTTACGCTATCCATCATTGCTACGAAGTCATCGTACCAGTCCCAGCTGGCTGCGGGATTTCTATAAATAAAGCCAATGAGGACGGGGGGTGATTTAGATGTCTTCACTTCTACCCACAAGCTTTCCACTTGAGGTGACTCTAAGTCTTGTCGCCGTTTGACGTTACCAAGTATTGAATTATGTATATATACAGCTAGTCCAGTGTGTTGAGGGCTTGAGGCATCTCTGCGGAGTACTGAGAAATTTGGGACAGAAATGGAGTTATCCCTTATTGAACTTTTAAGCCTTGACTTGGAGAGACCAAAAATATGAAAATGTAAGGGCGTGTTTAGGAACACAGATAAATCGGGCACCTTGTTAACTAGATGGTATATGTTAAGATGGCCAATTCTCAGTTCGTCTGTTCGTTTCGGAACAGTATTTAGATTACGATTTTGCATGTCGGTAAAAACGCAAATGTAGCGAGAAATATAATACAAATATGGTCACAAAAAAAAATCCCAAAAAATAAAAAATAAAAATCAACTAATATCAATATCTATAGAATGCTTTAAAAAAGCTCAATAAAACAATACACGGCGAAGAATCACAATGTTTATCACGCGCTTAGTCTGAGTTCAGCAGAATGTTTACGGTTTTCTTGCTTGGTTATGTCAACAAAAATAACAAAGTCAGCAACTATAAAAGAAAACAAATGAAAAATGACTTGTCAAGGAACTATGCACGTTCACCTGGGACAAAGTTCATAATACACAAAGCTAATTTGACGACTTAAAAATAAGAAGAAAGAAAAACAAAAAAAATGTAAAGTCTAAGAAAATGGTACAACTATAATAATTTTAAAAATCGCTAAGTGAAAAAAGTGTATTTAAATCGGGAAATGATAATAGCAGATTGGAAATTACTGTCAATAATTGGTCCACAAAACGCGCACAGTGGAACTTTATCAAAGAATGTCGAAATGGCTCTCACCTAGGGACGCGTGTCCTAATTTCCGGCGCGTGGCATGAGCTTTTGAAGAAGCGAAAACAAGGCGGCACAGTCACTCTCACTAAGCTGCGGCACTCCGGGGGGTGGGGGCGGCGGGGGGTAGGGGAAAGTTGGGGGGTTGGGGTAGGGGTACACAGGTCGACCGCCTGCCATGTAGAGAGAGAGAGAGAGAGAGAGAGAGAGAGAGAGAGAGAGAGAGAGAGAGAGAGAGAGAGAGAGAGAGAGAGAGAGAGAGAGAGAGAGAGAGAGAGAGAGAGAGAGAAAGAGAGAGAGAGAGAGAGAGAGGGAGGGAGGGAGGGAGGGAGGGAGAGAGAGAGAGAGAGAGAGAGAGAGAGAGAGAGAGAGAGAGAGAGAGAGAGAGAGAGAGAGAGAGAGAGAGAGAGAGAGAGAGAAAATGATACTTTGAAATTTTATTTTCAAGGATAAATGATTAGGTACATAGACCTGTTTTCAATCATGTCCTTGCACACACACACACACACACACACACACACACACACACACACACACACACACACACACACACACACACACACACACACACACTTATACATACAAACATCACACGCAGGCACATACGCACAAACATCACACGCACGCAAGCACTCAGACAGACACACACACACACACACACACACACCCCTCACACACACACACACTGCCTGGAAGAGGCAAAAAAAGAAGAAGAAAAGTAGCTAACCCCATCCAGTTCTCCAGGGCAGACCCGGGTGGGGAAAAGTACAAAGTAAGAATACCTTTACAAGAAAAAAAAAAGTGTAAACTGAAACCAGTGTTTGCATGCATATATATGTGCATCGGGCATTTACAAGAAATTACATGGTTAATAAAAAAATTGGTAATAATATAAAATACACTGATATATCTATATCTTTGTGGGGGGGCGGGGGGGGGGCCGGGGGGGGGGGGGGAGTGGGGAGGAGGGGGGAGGGGAGGGGAGCGGGAAGGGGGGGGGGGAAATAGGCGCTTACAAGAAGAGCTTCAACAAGTCTACTCTACGTACGTATTGAAGGTTTACTACACCAACTTCAGAAACGAAAAGCCATAGTCACGTGGTTTACTCTTAACAGCATTTCAAGTATTCCTGAGATACTTCAGCAGCTGAGTTTTAAATGTTCTAACCGATGGCGCTGCTCTAATATCTGTCGGAACAAAATTCCGTAATTTGGCCCCCAGAATAGGACAAAGATGACTTGTAAATATCCAAGCGGGGCATTGGTACTAGCATATTGTTTCCTAGTGTTCGGCTGGACCTATGGGCAAAACGGAATAAATTTGTGAGATAAGTAGGAGATTCTGAGAGGGTGATTTTGCGCATGAATACCAGTTTATTATAGATAAAAAGTTTGTGAAAAGGTAAGACAGCTAGCAACTTGAATTTGTCATCTGTACTTATGCTTTCTGTGGGTCTGTCAACAATTAGTTTAATGGCCCTTCTGTGGAGCGAGTTGAGTCGTTTAAAGTTAGCGTCACTACTCCCGTCCCAGATAGTAGAGGCATAATCTAAATGTGACTGAATATGAGCACAATAGAATTTTTTTCTGGTGGATTTGTCAGTGAAAAATCTCAGTTTAGAAAGTAGGTATACATTTTTAGATATTGTTTTTCAAACATTTGCAATATGATTCTGTCAGCACAGCTTGTCGTCCATGGTGATTCCAAACACGCGCTGCTCCTTGACTTGCTCAACAGACTGGCCATTAAATGCGATTTTTAATGGAGGGGGTTCAGCTGGTGTTTTTGTCTAGTGGTAATCAGCATAAATTTAGTTTTGGAAGGATTCGGTACCATGAAATTATTTTTACACCACTGTGAAACATCATTCAAACTACTCTGAAGAGATCTATACAATATATATCTGATGATGAAACGTCAAGAGTTCCGTCGTCTGCAAAGAGACTGCAGGTTACACTGGGGTCAGATATATGTAGTGGAAGTTCGTTGATATAGACAGAAAACAATAATAGACCAAGGATAGATCCTTGTGGTACTCCTTGCGCTATCACTCCCTCACGTGAGTTTGTCCCGTTCACATGGACATATTGTGTGCGCCCGTGCAGGTATGACGTAAGGAACGCAAGGGTGCCAGCACTTAACTGATAGACAGCACGCTTCTGAATTAAACTCTCATGATTAACGAGGTCAAAAGCTTTCGAGAGGTCCAAAAAGACAGCCCCAGTCATTTGACCGCTATTTATCACGGTCAGCCATCTATCAACTAAATGTGTTAGTGCTGTGTGACAAGAGTGCTTTAAACGAAAGCCCAATTGCAGTGAATAAATGAGTTTGTGTTTTTCGAGATAGTGCTGCAAATGCATGTGGATGTGCCTTTCAATCGGTTTAAACAAAGTTGATAGCAGGGAAATAAGTCTAAACTTGTTTGGGTCGGTGAGGTCTTTTGTTTTAGGTAATGGTATCATCTTTGCTGTCTTTAAGCTGGAAGAAAAGTTACCTTGCTGTATGCAAAGGTTGTAAGGTTATACAGAGCTGTCGTCCTCACCACCCTGCTGTATGGTTCCGAGTCCTACCGCAGCCAACTACGACTCCTCGAACGCTTCCACCAGCGCTGCCTGCGTACAATCCTTGGCATTCACTGGAGTGACTTTGTCACAAACGTCGAGGTCCTTGAACAGGCAGAAACTGTGAGCATCGAGGCTTTGCTGCTGCGGACACAGCTCCGCTGGGCTGGGCACGTCTCCAGGATGGAGGATCATCGCCTACCCAAGATCACCCTGTTCGGTGAGCTCGCCACTGGACACAGAGATAGAGGGGCACCAAAGAAGAGATACAAAGACTGTCTCAAGAAGTCACTTAGTGCCTGCCAAATCGACCACCGCCAGTGGCGCTCCACCATTTACAAGGCAGCTGTCTCCTTTGAGGACTCTCGCAGAGCTAGCCTTAAAGACAAGCGGCTCAGGAGAAAAAACAGAGATGCCGCAACTCAGAACCCTGGCCAGACCTCCCTCTGCAGTCACTGCGGTCGAACCTGCCTGTCCCGGATTGGCCTCCGCAGTTACGAGCATGCCTGCAGACATCGTGGACAACCCCTATAGAATCTTCGTTCGCGAAGTCAAGCCAAGAAACGTACGTTAACGAATCTATGACATACGGCACACCAATTTGAGAACAGTGCTGCTAATACCATCATGGCCAGACGTACGTTTATTTTTTAATGCCGAGATGGATTTTCCCACGTCATGAACCGTTAATAATGGAATTTGAAATGATGCATCGGGAGTCAACCTTTCATTGCAGAACCTTCTCAATTGTTCTGACACCACAGATGGCTGATCGGGAGATGTGGTCTGGAGTAGTGTACTAGCGGCAGAAAGAAAATGCTGATTAAATATATCAGCTGGGATGTTTGTACACTGAGCAGCATTTTTTTACCTCGTGAAAGCGTTCAGCGCACGCCAAACAGATATAATATCCTTTGTGCCATTCATAAGTCGGTGAAAGAGGGCCCTCTGAGCCTTTTTGACTAGGGACTTTATACATAATGTATTTGTTTTCGAAAGGCTGCAAAATCTTTATTTCTTTTAAGTTCATCTCGGATTTGCATGGCATTCTTGATTTCGTTATTTAATATGACGGGCAGCTGGGCATTTTTGACACGTTTCTCTCTGAATGAGGCATGTCTGTCAAGAACACCAAGAAACAATCTGTACCATTTAGATAAAGCCTCGTTAGGATCACTATGGTGGTAGACCGTTTCGAATGGCGTATTACTTAAATCGTTTAAAAATACATCCCTGTTAAAGTGTTTAAGCGATCTATATCTAATGGTTGTGTGCCGATGCTTGCGGAAAGAATTATCCGCTTTTAAAGTCCAGCAGCAGCACACCGGGTAATGATCACTAATCCCTACCTGGGGCACTTCTACTCCCACCACCCTTGACTTACAGGTAGTATATATATGGTCAATTAGAGTGGAGGAAGTAGGACTAACACGGGTTACTGTACTAACCAGTTGTTTTAACCCAAACATAGAGATAGTGCACTTCCAAGCAGGATTACTAAAAACATGTTGATATCGAAATCACCCAGAATCATCATCTCAGAGCTTGTCTTTCTCACGTTATCCATCATAGCAGAAAACTCGTCAAACCATTGAAACACTGATGCTGGGTTTCTGTACAGGAATCCGATCAGCACGGGGCTGAATTTCAGTGTCTGCTCTCAACTCAGCCCAAACACATCCAACTGTCTGTGACTCCAGATCCTTACGCCTGCGGGTAATACCGCTGACCGAACTGTGAATGTATACTGCAATACCCGTCTGACCCGGGTAATCGGCATCGCGGCGCAAGACAGTAAAGTCCTGGATAGAAACGGCCTCATCACTGATATTAGAGTTGAGGCGCGATTCTGTGAAACCGAAGAGATGAAAGGGCGTGGGTTGAGCTAGGAGCACACAAAGATCGGGAATTTTGTTGGCTAAATGATACACATTTAAGTGCCCAATGTGTATCTGGCGATCATATGCCATGAACGTGAGAGAATATTCTGGTCGCACACACAAATGTAGATTGAAAAAGTGTCCGCTGAGCGCAGATTATACAAGAGGAATGTTCAAATCAACCAAGTACACTTGTCCGCTGAGCGCAGATTATACAAGAGGAATGTTCAAATCAACCAAGTACACTTGTCCGCTGAGCGCAGATTATACAAGAGGAATGTTCAAATCAACCAAGTACACTTGTCCGCTGAGCGCAGATTATACAAGAGGACTGTTCAAATCAACCAAGTACACTTGTCCGCTGAGCGGAGATTATACAAGAGGAATGTTCAAATCAACCAGGTACACTTGTCCGCTGAGCGCAGATTATACAAGAGGAATGTTCAAATCAACCAAGTACACTTGTCCGCTGAGCGCAGATTATACAAGAGGAATGTTCAAATCAACCAAGTACACTTGTCCGCTGAGCGCAGATTATACAAGAGGAATGTTCAAATCAACCAAGTACACTTGTCCGCTGAGCGCAGATTATACAAGAGGAATGTTCAAATCAACCAAGTACACTTGTCCGCTGAGCGCAGATTATACAAGAGGACTGTTCAAATCAACCAAGTACACTTGTCCGCTGAGCGGAGATTATACAAGAGGAATGTTCAAATCAACCAAGTACACTTGTCCGCTGAGCGCAGATTATACAAGAGGAATGTTCAAATCAACCAAGTACACTTGTCCGCTGAGCGCAGATTATACAAGAGGAATGTTCAAATCAACCAAGTACACTTGTCCGCTGAGCGCAGATTATACAAGAGGACTGTTCAAATCAACCAAGTACACTTGTCCGCTGAGCGGAGATTATACAAGAGGAATGTTCAAATCAACCAGGTACACTTGTCCGCTGAGCGCAGATTATACAAGAGGAATGTTCAAATCAACCAAGTACACTTGTCCGCTGAGCGCAGATTATACAAGAGGAATGTTCAAATCAACCAAGTACACTTGTCCGCTGAGCGCAGATTATACAAGAGGAATGTTCAAATCAACCAAGTACACTTGTCCGCTGAGCGCAGATTATACAAGAGGAATGTTCAAATCAACCAAGTACACTTGTCCGCTGAGCGCAGATTATACAAGAGGAATGTTCAAATCAACCAAGTACACTTGTCGGCGAAAGCTAAAAGAAATAAGTGAAAGTTTAATGAAGAGTTCACGATGGGCTTACCGAACTGCGACCAGGAAATAAGACACAGCGGTCACTTAGCGGGACTAATCCGCTCCTCACACTGTACGCTTGGCAGGGGAAGTAAGTCCGTCAGCACTATGTAGAGGAACACAGATATAAATTCTGAAATGTGTCCGGGATACCTGATACTAAGGTATATAAGCTAAAGTGGCAAACGTTTTGTGCCTAGAAGCACTAGCAGACGAGTAACAGACGCAGAATGAATGATGTACACTCACACCACAATACTGAAAATACACTGCTGTAAAAAGTCAGCAGCCAACATAAATAAATCAGTCCTACAACAACGTGCAAAATACAACACAACGAACTTGAAAGCGAAAGTCATATCATTTGTAAAGGAAATAGAACTGGTGTCGATGATCTGCTAAAAGCTAATGAAATCTGGCCGCATTCTGTTGACGAGCCCAATAGTCAATGTTACCCTATGGCATGAAAAAGGGGTGGTCATCATGACCGGGTAGATAGTGCTAGGAATATGTGGTTCGCGCCATGTCTGGATTGTTAAAGGTGCTCTCTTAAAGAGAGAGAGAGAGAGAGAGAGAGAGAGAGAGAGAGAGAGAGAGAGAGAGAGAGAGAGAGAGAGAGAGAGAGAGAGAGAGAATCAATGAATCTTTATTTTACAACGGTGAAGATATTAACACAGTCAGTGACTATGCCATTTTTCGTACCTGCCGTTGCTACAACTACGACTAACTAAGTACAAAATATACCTAAAACAGGGACATCAAAGCACAGTGATACAAAATATATAGTCCACTAAACACAAACAGGCGCATACGCGAACAAACGCACTCACGCGTCCACACACACACACACACACACACACACACACACACACACACACACACACACACACACACACACACACACACACACATGATTGTTAGAATATACACGTACATTCGTGTGTCTACGTATAACTATATATTGTTATTTGATTGATATCAGGTATCTATAAAGACTTGCCTTGAAACGAGATAATGTCGGAGTGGCTTTAACGTGATGTGGGAGTGAGTTCCACAGTGTGGAACCCGCAAATGACAAAGTAGATTTAAATATATATATATTCTTAGTTTTGGAACAATATAAAGACCCCTCATATTCCCATTGCAGGAATCTGATTTTTTAAACAACTCTGTTAGATATTCTGGAGCGCTATGGTTCCACACTTCAAACATCAGTACCCCTTTGTTATATTTAAAATGATTTTGAAGGGGCAGGAATCCAGCTTTATTGAGTTTTTCCTCGGTCGTCAAGTGCGGGTCGGGAAGAATTAATTTAGCCATCCTCCTATGTAAAGAATTTAGTCTTTTTAAGTGTACATCACTGCAAAAATCCCACACCGTCGATGCTAGTTTATATGTGACATGATGTGTGCATTACTGAACAATTTTCTGGTTTCACTCTCTGTGTAATACGTTAATTTCGATAACATAAAGACATTTCTAGAGACCGTTTTACAGACATTGTCAATGTGCATCTACCACCTGAACTGATTATCAATTGTGACTCCCAATAGACGATGTTCGGCTACTTGTTCTATGATGTCGTCGCCGAGTGACAGATTAAGCTTTAATGGTTTCAACTGGTGCTTTTGGCGTGTTGCAATAATCATAGATTTTGTTTTAGTAGGATGCAGAATCATTAAGTTGACTTTACACCATGCTGATATATCGTCGAGACTTTTTTGAAGTCCGTTTTCAACTTCACGTATGTCTTTGTTAGCTGAGAGAGAGAGAGAGATGATGATGATGATGATGAAACGTTTTTATTCAGGATAAAACGTTTTAGGCATAGCAATGCCTATCTTCCAACTGTCCTGCTACTCTACACATATAAAAATACACCAGACGATACATCAAAAGATAAAACATATGTAAGTAAGAGAGAGAGAGAGAGAGAGAGAGAGAGAGAGAGAGAGAGAGAGAGAGAGAGAGAGAGAGAGAGAGAGAGAGAGAGAGAGAGAGAGAGAGAGGTGTCATTATGAAATGAAGTGAAATGTTAACAAGGCTCCGTCTCCATTACAAGCCTGTGCTTTTTATTTTAGCAGTTTGAAACACTTCAACGAAGGAATCTTTACACGCCTCAACTCATGGAGCCCGAGAGCCCTGTTTGACCCATGGGAACATGGAGCCCTAGAGCCCTGTTTGACCCATGGGAACATGAAGCCCTAGAGCCCTGTTTGACCCATGGGAACATGGAGCCCTAGAGCCCTGTTTGACCCATGGGAACATGGAACCCTAGAGCCCTGTTTGATCCATGGGAACATGGCGCCCGAGAGCCCTGTTTGACCCATGGGAACATGGAGCCCTAGAGCCCTGTTTGACCCATGGGAACATGGAGCACTAGAGCCCTGTTTGACCCATGGGAACATGGAGCCCGAGAGCCCTGTTTGACCCATGGGAACATGGAGCCCTAGAGCCCTGTTTGACCCATGGGAACATGGAGCCCGAGAGCCCTGTTTGACCCATGGGAACATGGAGCCCGAGAGCCCTTTTTGACCCATGGGAACATGGAGCACTAGAGCCCTGTTTGACCCATGGGAACATGGAGCCCGAGAGCCCTGTTTGACCCATGGAAACATGGAGCCCTAGAGCCCTGTTTGACCCATGGGAACTGTAAGGGCCAAAGGGGGCTCTTGGGCCAAATGAATGAAGCCTCTGGCCGCCCTCCACTCACCTGAGTGGCCAGCCACAGTTAACCCACGGACCCCCAAACAGCGCTTCTTGACGATTTCTGCAGAGGAATGGAGCTTCACGAGGCGCTCTTGGCGTGAATGGGTTGATGTTTCTGTAAAACCTCTGTAAAACAACCTCATATCAGATAAGGGCGACCGGCCCAAAAAACATTGCGTCGGGTAGTGTGCGATGTGAAACACATTTCTACACACGCTTTTTTTTCCCGCCGCCCCAACATGCCAGAGTGTATAACCTTTCCTCACCACAGCATTGGTTAAGTTACCAGCATACGGTATTTACTTAAGCCTACAGTTTGTCTCGGCTGTCGGGTACGATTAGGTCAATTGTGACCTGTATGCCCTAGGTGTGAAAACCAGACAATTTTCTGCACCACTTTTTCGGAGTCATTTGTAAAACAGCTAACATAACTTTAATTTTTCTTTTACGAAAAAAACAACCTATCTTCTCATTAATACCCGCTTGATTTTTTTAAAAAAGAAACAGTGTTTGCATAAGCCTGCTGTTTGTCTCGGCCCTGGGATAGGATTAGGTCAAATTGTGACCTGTAAGCCCTAGGGGGTGAAAATCAGCAAGAAAATTGCAAAGTTGTTTCTGTGATACGTCAAATGTTAGTACTGCGATGAGTGACATATAAAATCGGGTCGTCAATATGAACACGGCGTCTTGGGACTAATGATGCCATGACGTTAAGCTTGAAGTGACGTCATTTCGCTGATCGTGCTATCATTCGGCTTCTTCAGAATAGCTATGCTACGCCAGACCACAGAGCTTACGAATGGCGGGAATCGCCGTGTGTCCGTCTTTATTTCTGTGTGCCGGTGCGTGTGGATCAGAGGATGGGTTAGAGTAGAAGTAGATGGATTCCTGTGGCTACACCAGCCCACAGAGCGTACTAATGGCGGGAAGCACCGTGTGTCCGTCTTTATTTCTGTGTGCCAGTGTGTGTGGATCTGAGGGTGGGTTAGAGTAGAAGTAGATGGATTCCTGTGGCTACACGAGCCCACAGAGTGTACTATACTAATGGCGGGAAGCGCCGTGTGTCCGTCTTTATTTGTGTGCCCGACGTGTGTGTTGATCAGAGGTTGGCTTAGAGAGGAGGGAAATGGATCAGCATTATAAGCCTGAAAATATGGACAACTGTGAATGTTCCTAAAAGACAAACGCATGTGAGATCCAAACAATACGGTAACTTTGGGATCAAATCATCATCTTTGTCGTACCTGCCGATACTAAAACTACGACTAAGTGCACAATATACATAAAACAGGGACATCAAAGCACAGTGATGCAAAATATACAGTCCACTAACAACAAACATACGCATGCACGCACAAACGCACACACACATACACACGCATACACACACATGCACATACACATGATTGTATGAAGATACACGTACATTCGTGTGTCTACGTATAACTAGATATTGTTATTTGCGTGATGTCAGGTATCTATAAAGACTTGTCTTGAAACGAGATAATGTCGGAGTGGCCTTAAGGTGATAGGGGACACAGTGTGGAACCCGCAAATGACAAAGTGGATTTAAATATATCTATTCGGGGTTTTGGAACAAGAGAGAGAGAGAGAGAGAGAGAGAGAGAGAGAGAGAGAGAGAGAGAGAGAGAGAGAGAGAGAGAGAGAGAGAGAGACAGAGACAGAGACAGAGACAGAGAGGGAGGGAGGGAGGGAGGGAGGGAGAGAGCAGCGAGAGAGAGAGAGAGAGAGAGAGAGAGAGAGAGAGAGAGAGAGAGAGAGAGAGAGAGAGAGAGAGAGAGAGAGAGAGAGAGAGAGAGTGTGTGTGTGTGGAGTGCCAGCCGAACAGTGTTTTTACATTGTAATATTAAAAATCGATTTTTTTCTTCGATATATATTCAAAACAATTGCTAATTACTTTTTTTTCAATACAAATCTTTTCTTAATATGACATGAAAACAATCTGGGAAACCTTTCTTCTATGTCTTGAATGGAAGGAGGAGGAGGATTATGTCCAGCGGCAAACACCAACAAGCGGCTGAAAACAGGGCCTCTGGCTGTGTGTCCACGCGCGTCATGCTGCAGGTGACCACACTAGGGGCACGCGCTTGTGTAAACACGATGGAGTGTTGAGAGCAAGGCAGGCCGCACTGACATGTAACACAGGCACAGGATGGCACAGCGCTCATTGGAAATAGATGACTTCCGGATATCACAACCAGGCCAAACATGCACGTGTTCGACGAATACAGTGAATTACAAGCCGTTAATGCGATATGGCGTGCTTGTCCTGGCGATATCGCGTCTTTGTTCTGGCGATATCGCATGCTTGTCCTGGCGATATCGCGTCTTTGTCCTGGCGATATGGCGTGCTTGTCCTGGCGATATCGCGTCTTTGTCCTGGCGATATGGCGTGCTTGTCCTGGCGATATCGCGTCTTTGTCCGTACATTTAACCCCTATCATACTGAGGCTAAAAGTTTCAAATTTGTCCACTGCCAGATGCAAGATACATTATAGTACTTACAGACAAGGATACAGACACATGGCTTAAGTTCAAGGGTGGTGCCAGAATAGCTTGGCGCCTAGAGGCGCCAAGCTATTCTGGCACTACCCTTGAACAATTTTAGTCAAACTTATTTCACACACTGGTGTATTCCGAAAGATAAGGGTTAATCTACAGTTTTCACTGCTTATGATGTCCGACGAACGTCTGCTGAGCTGGCCCGGGGGTTTCCACTTACTGTCCGCGTACTTTATGAGAGTCAGGAAACCGGCCGAAGGTCAACTCCATGTCAATTTACGAAAGACGAAACCTAAAAATCTAATTCATTTTCAAACCAGTGATGTAAATGACAGCCACCTGAACGTCAATCAGCGTCAAGTGCCTGTGGTGTCCCCGCAGGTGCTTGTTCCCCGCCAGCTGCGCGTGACGTCAGTTCCGACATGAAACACAACTCTTCATCTTCGCGTGCAGACAACGCGGGCTTCAGTCGACAGACACGAGTAGGAAACACAGTATTTGCTTAACTCTTTCGAGACGTGCCGCGTTTCCAGAGGCGGCACGTCTCGAACGCGTTAACCCGTTGGGGGTCGGTGGCGAGAACTCAGGTTAACCCTTTGGGTGTCGGTAACGGTTTTAGTCGCGAGAACTCACGTTAACTATTTAGCTGTCGGTAGCGTTTTTTTTTGTAGTAATCATCGCGACAAAAGCGCTACAAAGTGCCAAGAGGTTAACATTAGTTGTTATTTAAAAAAGACATTTAAGGAAACACCGGAGAAGTTATTAGTCCGGTACCATTTAGGAGGGCAAATTCTAACATAGATTTTCGGTATGCTCAATGTCCCTAGAGGTAGAAAAATCACGGGAGACTTCCGGATCGAGTAGCTTTTTGTCTATTCACACATGATCTTTATCCCTACCCTCCGCTGCACAGACGCCAATTTCAAGTCCACCATCGTCCTTTGAGATCACTGACAATGACATAAATATATTGATGCCAGTGCCAAATTCCAACTGAAACGACATGTATAGGTATTGCTGAATCTAAAAATCTGATTTAGACTATGTTTAGTTCCATATCCTGCCAGTGAACTCCCGCCCCCTCCCCCACCCCCCAAAATGAAACTCGTCGCAAAATTTAGCATTACTTTCATCGCTGAGCACACCCTTTGCTTTGATTTTGATTTTGGGGGGTTTAATGTGTGGTGTCACAGAACATCTACAGTCATAGGACCATCGCCAAGGGGAGGGGGAGGGATGTGGTAAGTCAGGTGGGTGAGGGTCACGCTATCTGTCATCAGCGCTGCCTCGTGTTTGTTTTGTTAAGCCGTTACCGGCGCTCCTCTCTTCATTTTAGCTGGTAACAGTGTCTAATAGCTAAGTCAGACCAGTACAACTGACATCACTTTGAACCCCCAGACATTGAATCGGCTCATGGGAATCTGTGCATTTTGCAGACTCACTTTACATCCTTATTAGATCCCTCGGATGAGTAAGCCACTGAGGACTTATTTGCGTACCCAGGGCTTTCCATCCACAAGAAATCCAGACCACAAAAGTGACTGCCAAGCGTGTAAAATGCAAAGAAGTACCCAACGGAGAAAGAAAAACGCTTAGAAAAGACGGTTACAACACAATTTATTAATATTTCGGGTAAATACCCTTTGTCAAAATAGACAAACAAACAGAGAGATCGGTCGCTACTTATCTTCATGCACAGCCACATTCCTTCTGCGAATGAAGATAAGTAGCGACTGATCTAAGCGTGTTTCTTTCTCCGTTGGGTACTTCTTTGCATCCACAAGAAGCATAGATCTTCAGGAGCCCATACATGTTGTAAAGGCTGCTGCCGAATCAAAGTGCTCTTTTTGAATTTTTACATAGATTGGCCTCGTTTGTATCCTAAAGTTGAGGGTGCTATTATTGATTTAGTAAAGCGATTGGATTCAGTAATTTCAAGCGGCTCAGCCATACAATATAATTACGATATCGATCACAATTAAAAAGGATAAAATAGCCAACGAAGTTCAAAATCAAGTAAAAAAAAAAACTTAATTTATCCCAGGAAGGGGTAATTTCAGTCTGGACGGGAGCATATATATATATATATATATATATATATATATATATATATATATATATATATATATATATATATATATATATATATATATATATATATATATATATATATATATATATATATATATATATATATATATCAAGTAAAGTGAAAAAAAATGGACAAGACGGACATACACACACATACACACAGGCACCCATGCACGCCAAATTTAGAAACTATACTAATACTGACATCTATACTAATACTGACAACTATACTAATACTGACAACTATCACATAAACCTTACAAGAACAAACTGGCACCTTCCATCCCCCTCAATGATCGATTACAGATCTCACAGTTGAATATAATTAATATTGTAATTTATTAAAGTTGCACACACACGTAAATAATGAGGAGGAAAACAGTTATTGTACTCTGGCCATTTAACAACTTCAGATGTTGCATGTTATTGCCAAAGTAGTGACTCGGTCGTGACGTTTGATCGAATCACCATATCAATCATCTCATGTTTTAATATCCAAATTGAAGAGAACAAACGGCTGTTCTGGCATGAAATGTACAGAACATGACATGAAAATACGCTGTTGTGAACGGAAAAAATTAGTAAAAACAAACAAACAAAAAACAGAAACATGAAATACGCTAGAAAATATAACTATATAACTGAACGGCCTCCCCGTTAAAACGTCACCCCACCTCTCCACCCCTCCTCCTTCCCGGCCCGCGCCTAAACTTCTCCTCACCACTCTCAAGGAATATGGGCCACTGGATAGTTGAACACCACATAGTCACTCAGTCAGTGTAACTTTATGAAAACAATGTTCAATGGATAGAAAAGGCAGAATGAATGTTTTTAGCAGGAAGAAAAACAAAATATAAACAGTTACTTAGCAAAACGAGTTACTAGAAGTAGAACACAACTATAACAGACTGAACAATTCGTTGATCAACTATCCACCTAACTAAATATCTAGCAGATGTCAATGATCCATTGCTAAGACGCACAGGAATACCACCGCGAACATGTTCGTCTTCGCATTACAGCACAGAAATAGTACATTTATAATTTGGTTTCATGTATGTAGTAGAGGCAATGTCTTGGGCAATTCAGTGTGTGAACTGCTAAATGAATAAGATACTAATGTGTAATCTGAATGTGAAAACAATACATTAGAATCAATGTCAGTTGTGTAAACTGACACAGTTCTAGCATGGGTCATATTTACTTCTGTCTCTGACTCAAACTGCGACAGTCGACACGATTGAACGGATTGTCTATAACCGCTGTCCATGTTCCAGCGCAGAAAGGGCGCAGACTGACATTATTGCCACACGTTCGGGGTCACAGCCGGCATCACTCATATCAATATACGCATTTTCAAAGTAAAACCAAACACACACTGAACAGGAAACAACGGAATTAAACAAACAAAATAAAATATGGAAATGTTTAACGCTAATAGTTAATGTACATGGCGAATACACACACTTACACTAGTTCACACATATTGAGTTGTGTTCGGCAGTGTTTGTCTACAGGGGACTTCACTTTGTTGTTCTTAAGCCCGCCATTAGGCTTAGCACACGTCACTGCACTGTCATTTAAGTGTGTATATTTCAGATCGTAATATTACAGTTAATGTGTGCTACATCCAATCACCCCATCCAGCAATATCCTGCTAGACTGAATTGTGAGTTCCCACGCCGAACCGGCGAATTCTAATTCCACTGAAATGCGCTCGTGTTACGTAGATACAATGTTGCTGTTGTTTTTTTCTTTCACATGAACATGCGCCTGTACACTATGAGTAATAATATTTTAAAACAAACAAAAAACAAAACACAAAAAACACGTATCATTCCATTAGTAGGACCCAAACGCCCATGTGTGAACCATTCTCTCTGGAATGAGGGTTAGAGGATGAACTCTGCACTGGTTTGGTCAACTTGGCAAGGGTCTGGAAGGCTTGTTGTCACGAGCATGACTTATTGAAATTACTGTGCCTTTTTGTGGAAATCCTGCCTCGGCGGTCGTAACTGGCGTCCCTGAAAAAAAGGTACAAATAATAATTACATTCAGTGAAAGTCGAATGGAAGAAAATGTCAATGGGCCCACATTCTGTTGCTATCTTGAGGCATGTGTTTGTGTGATTGGGCAGAAATAATACAGCCGACATACTTTACAGACAAACAGGCAGACAGAAAGCTGTGTACTAACAGTAACTGGTTTCATTCAATTAATTCATTGGTTCTGTAAGTGAAGGAGAACTAAGTTTTTAATGTATTTAGTACCTTGACTGGCAAGGCTGGAGAGGGTCATACCGGCGATACCGGCGGCTGCATGTCTTCGTCACTACTGTGTGCCAGAGGTCTTTGTTTTCTGAAAAAAATTGAAAAGAAATCATTTTTGTACTATTTATATTTTGAAATGTGAACGAAAAAAAATGAAAATAATTTTTATCTAAATACCCAAAATCTGTCGTTATGAACACATCTCAAAACGGATAAATGTAAAAGATAACGATAAACTGTATACAAAAGATACTACACGCACGCACGCAAGAATGATTACCTAGGTGTGGATGTTAGTCGTGGCCCTTTTTTTCGTCTGGCAGGAGTGTTCGTGTGTGTCCTCTGCCTTTTTCGTGACTGCGCAATCCTAGCTGCCAGCTCTTCTGTTGGAATGTTTAGCAATGTGTCCAGGTCGCTGGCATGACTTTCAGGGCCGAAGTTGTACTTGACATTGCCTTTACCGTCTCAGTTCACGAAACACTGATATTTCATGAAATCAGGCAGCTTTGCAGCATGATCGCCTGCTGTAAACAGATATTCTATCTGTAGATTTACAAGCTGTCCAAGGTGCCGCAAAGCTGACTCCGGCGGCATCCAGTGTTGTGGGTTTCGTACAGTAGCCTCCCCAGGTGGCTTGATGGATAGCTGTCGCACTTCTTCCAAAGTCAGTTTGTCGGGATCGTTGTTCTTGGGGCAGTACAAATATTTTATTAGTCGTAGGTATGCTTCCAGGTTCAACTGACCGGACGTGACTAGTTCACGTTCCTTCTCAAAACAAACCAAGCTGTTGAACAGATTCCTCTTGACGATTGTGTCGAGCATTGTCTGATGGGTAATGCCTGAGAATTTCGGCAAGAAGTCGTTGCCCCCCTCACAGTATTTCACAAAAGCACCCCTTTTAAAAAAGCTTATTTCTCTGCAAAATTCACAATGATGCTGTGAAACCTCAATTTCTATAGCCTTGGCTAAAAAGTCTAGAGTTTCTTGCTTTCCGAATTTTCCTTCAATGAATATATGCACACCTTTTTCGTGTCGGCACAAACTCACGTGACAAGGGGCACATACAATGTTAAAGTCTTCCTTCCCTTCGCCAATCGCCTCCACAATGCTCTCGTTGATGACTTTTGGTAGATGTTGGCATCGACCGACGAGAAGGACGCCGTCTAAGTAAGCAGCTGCTGCCTGTCGGCGTGTGTCACGTCGGACAACTTCTTGAAGAGATTTCTGCAGTGCAGGCTGCGATTTATTACTTGACACGCAGTTTTCAACAAAAAACCCCACCATTTTCTGTTACACAGTTCTTCGTAACTAAGCTGGGTGTGATCTTCAAAATTATGAAAATGTAGTTCAAAATCCTTTATTCTTTCCCACTCAAAACGAGAAAAATGCTCTTTGTATTCTGTATGCAGATTGTGAAGTTCCGAATTATCAATGTCTCGAGTTAAGAGAAGGCTTTCAACTTCATCATGGTGGAGTGGTTGTTTGGATATTTCTTGAAAGAGTTTCAAAACAGATTTGTCAACAGATGCACCACCGTCACACAACTCTCCCTTTTCTTATGACCAGTTTCAACACAGTTTTGTGAAACTTCAGCAGCCACTTGTTTGCAGAAAGTAGACTTTTGGGAATTTTCAAAACAAAATTTGATGACTGACCACAAGTTCACAAGTAGCTTTCCTCGTTCGCACGAACGACTGGCTCCTGTCAGTTTCTTGAAATAAATAAACACATTGTCCTTTCTCGGCACATCAGGGTCAGAGGGTAGTTTCCTTTGTTTCAGAGTTTCATAAATATGATCAAGCTGTATCCAGAAATGTTCGTCTTCTGCTAAGACACCGAGATGTTTCAGTGATGGAATTAGAATCGCAGGCAGCATCTACAAAGAAAACATCAGTCCTGCATAAGTAAGCGCCGGCATTGTTTAATCATCGTCATTGCTTGGAATATTGTGTTTTATGTGCTTTCTTATAATTTTCAGGTTGATATAAGTTTCGGAAAGGACGGTATATGCAGGTCAGATCGATCAGGCGTTTCAATCGAGGCATATAACATGGACACACTTGAATCATTCCATTGAAATGTAAGCGTAGTTGTGTGTGCTGAGTGCTGTTAAATTTTGGGGTTAACGAGGAGCGGTCCACTAAAGCCATATCCCGATGGGTGGACTGTCTGTCTTCATATCCCGATGGGTGGACTGTCTTCTTGAACTAACTGATATCATGATTTTTCAGGATATTAATGCACAAGTGCATGTTTTCAACCATGTTTTTGTTATATTTGTAACAACAGTTACACAGTGAAAAATACCACGGCAGCCTGCCGCCGCGGCTGAAGTGAACAAAATGCGGAAGAAAAATAGTAATAAAAATGTCTCTTACCTTTGGTCGGATAATGCCGACATCTTCGCTGAGTTCAAGTTGACAACGGCCGCATATTTGGAGACCATCTAAGACTTGTTAAGCGATATATCCGAATACGACACACAATATCACCCAAAAAAAAAACACAAAGAAAATTCGCAGCTGATTTTTTAAAATCTATATCTCCAGCAACTGCAGAAATGAAACGTGCACCGCATACACATCAGAATTATATACTGACGTCCACACATCTTAACCGTAGGATGAACACAGGGTCGATCTCTGCTAGAAGCTGTATGATCATCAACAACCTTTTGCATATGAAAATCTATGCCTCTTGTAGATGGAGGGCCCTTGATATGTGAATACGACCGCAAGATTTCACTCATTTAGGGGAGCTAATGTAAATGTAAATAGGGCCGCAAAACGCACAGATTCTCGTGAGATGACAGCCTGTGAATGTTCATGGGGATCTATGTCAAGTGTAGTTGAAATAATCTGACAGGGGAACATTTTCGCGAGTGACATGAACATAAACACGAGCGCTCACATCGGCTTGATGAGGTTTCCGACCTCACCCCGGGGTCAGGGGGTATCGGATTTCA
Organism: Semisulcospira habei; assembly: GCA_036245525.1. NCBI lineage: Eukaryota > Metazoa > Mollusca > Gastropoda > Semisulcospiridae > Semisulcospira > Semisulcospira habei. The sequence goes on from BTPG01000001.1 coordinate 101,429,654, forward strand.
CTGAAATTTCAGGGACTCCGGTGGCGTTGGTCTTACGACAGGTAAAACGTCATGTGTTGTTTGTCTGTCAATCTATCTGTCCATAATTATGTCCGTCCAATTGTCCGTCACTCATTGTCAATCTGCTATGTGGTTATAGTAAATACATAAAATAATATTTCTTCGAAAGAGTGCATTCCACTAATGTCACACTTGGCACACGGGTATTTGATTGTAGTGCAATTGTACACAAACATGTTGTGATGACCTTTGTTTGAAAGTCAAGATCACAGAGTGATTAAGGGTAGAGAATTGTCATTGATGGCAAAATATGCATCCTCTTGCACAGTTTGACAAGATCTGAGCCGAAGTTTTCTACAGTTGTACTTCACACTTTCTCCTTTGCATTTGTTTTAATTTTTTTATATTAAGCACATTAAATGGGCACTGTAGAGCAGATTTGAAAATATGTATGCAAAGAATAAACAGTTAAAATTCAACCAAACATACATCTGTTTTTCCTCTCTCATTCTGCTTCAAAGTTACATACACTATTGTTGAGATAAAGAGTACATTAGACAGTAAGCAAACATAAAATTTTGAACAATATAAATCATTTAAAACGTACAAAGATTAAGGTTTAAAAGTATGCTTAGATGTTTTGGCCAACGAGAAAGAAGAAACAAACTGCAAAAGCAGACGCGAGTTTTGCAGAAACAAAAGGAGTCTCTGTCCTCTGTCCTTTAACCCCTATCATTCGGAATACACCAGTGTGTGAAATAAGTTTGACTAAAATAGTTCCAGGGTAGTGCCAGAATAGCTTGGCGCCTCTAGGCGCCAAGCTATTCTGGCACCACCCTTGAACTAAAGCCATTGGTCTATATCCTTATCTGTAAGTACTATAATGTAGCTTGCATATGGCAGTGTACAAATTTGCAGCTTTTATCCTCAGTACGATATGGGTTACAAAAGTTCCTCGATCATACAGCTTTCAACGTCTGTATACCCCAGCAAAAACAGAAGTGCCTGAAGATTTGCTATCATTGAATGATTTCAGTAAATAAATTAAAAATCAAATTGCTATTCATCATCAACATCGTCTTAATGATCTTCTGCTGCTGTTCATCACGAACTTGCTCTGAGCTTTGATTGTCACAGCCTAAAGCCTGCTCAGGGCATTAATATACAGAAGCACCCTGGTAATGTTCAGGACCTCACACACATGCACGATAGAAGCTCAGGATTTGCCTCTGATACAGATGTGATGACTCTACCAGGGGTTGTGATTATTGCGTTCGTTGTTTCATTTTATTTTATTTATTTATTTACAGATTTATTTATTTATATATTTATTTATTTATTTATTTATTTACTTATTTATTTATTTTGGGGGGAGGGTCCAGTTGGGGGGTGGGGGTGGGTGGGGTGGGGGTGGGGGTGGTGGTGGGGTCTTTCTGTGTCTTGGACATTTACATGTTGTGCTCAGTGACTATGGTCACACGGACAGGTGGTGAGTGGGTCGCCAAAGGGACCGAGTGCGGGTACATTTTACAACCAGAGCTGACAAGAATCCCCCCCCCACCCCCACCCCTTTTGGGCTCACGTCCGAAGCAAAAGTGAACATATGTTCTGGGCCACTGGTCGTCCGTCCGTCATCTGTCGTTCATCCGCCATCGTCCATGGTAAACTTTAACGTTGGCATTTTTTTGAAGACTATTTAAACCACAGTCTTCAAACTTGGCCCAAGGATGCTTTGTGGCAAGTCCTTTCTAAACATACCAATTTGAGTGACCTCTCTCAAAGGTCAAGGTCCCAGGGGATCAGGAAATAGATAAAAGAATTGCCGTTTTTTGAAAAAAATTATTTTTTTCTGGAATACTATTCACAACTTCAAACCCAAAGTTGGTACAAAGATACCTGATGGTAAGACCTTCCTATGCATTCTAATTTGATTGATCCCTCTGAAAGGTCAAGGGTCACAAGAGACCAGGAAATAGGTGAAAAACAGCCATATTTTGACAAGATAATGTTTCTCACACAACTTCAAATCCAAACTTGGTACAAAGATATCCAATTGTAAGACCTATCTATGCATATTAATTTGGATGACCCCTCGGAAAGGCCAAGGTCACAAGAGGTCAGCAAATATGTATAAAATGCCAATTTTTGATAGAATTGTAGTTTTTATCAACATTTTTGTAAAGTTTTCACTCAAATTTAGGTCAAAGACCTTCATATTCATACTAATTTAGTTGACCCATCACAAAGGTCAAGGGTCATGGGATGATCCAAACATAGGTCTAAAAAAGCCAAATTTTGACAATTTTTATTTATTTTTTTCTGAAATACTATTCACAACTTCAAACCCACACTTGGTGCAGAGATACCTGACGGTAAGACCTATCTATGCATACTAATTTGGATGACCCCTTGGTAAGGTCAAAGGTCACAAGAGGTCGGTGAATGTGAAAAAAGCCATTTTTTATTTTATTTATTTTTTTTTTTTTGGGGGGGGGGAGGGGGCGTGGGTTAGAATTGTAGCTTTTATCAAACTTTTTGCAAACTTTTTCATTCAAATTTGGCGTGAATTTTGCTGATGGCAAAACATTTCTATGCACACTAATTTAGTTGACTCATCGCAAAGGTCAAGGGTCACGGAGGGTGGGGGCGGGGGTTGACAGATGTGTGAAAAATGCTTAAAATTTGAGACAACATTGATTTCACTGGTGGTCAACAATGATTTCAAAAGGCCACACATATGTGCATCCGTCATACACATTAGCCATAAGAGCTTTGCCTTTTTGTTTTTTTAAAATCATGACCTTTTAAACTTTCATTCCAACCATATGTTATGTTGTAGTCGTTGTTTTTGTTTCGTGTCATACGCATATTTAGAGACCCTGTGCGTACTCGAACGCAGAAATAGTAATGCCGGCGCGACCCCCGATCCGTCCAGGCAACAACAAGGATGTTCTTTTTGTCTTTTGTTTCCATCCTCCATCCATGCTGGCATTATCCGGAGCTTTGAGGTCATCTCCAGGCTTCTACTCCAAATGCTGCGTGATGGTTGCGTTTCAGGAGGACGTTTGAACAAGATGGAAACATGAGTGATTCCACTTCTCCGTTCGTGGCACACAACAAAGTAAACGGACCTTCCGAACAGACCATTTCACAAATTTAACATGAAAATGGCGAGTTGTCCGCAATCTGGATGAGCTGTGTCAGTCTTGTCCAAACGTACGCTGGGTCGTCTGAGATCATCACATGAAGTAAGCTGGTGCCTACATCTTTATGAATAAATCCAGACCAAAAAGGTGACTGCCAAGCGTGTAATATGCAAAGAAGTACCCAACGGAGAAAGAAACACGCTTAGAAAAGACGGGTACAACACAATTTATTAATATTTCGGGTAAATACCCTTTGTCAAAATAGACAAACAAACAAACAGAGAGATTAGCCGCTACTTATCTTCATTGGCAGAAGGAATGTGGCAACTCTATTAATAAATATAATAATTAATAAATTGTGTTGTACCCGTCTTTTCTAAGCGTGTTTCTTTCTCCGTTGGGTACTTCTTTACATCTTTATGCAATTTATGCAAAGATTCCATGGCGCTCTGTGTTTGACAAGAATAACTATTCTCGTTACTTTTCTCACAAACCAGATAGGTGAGGCTAGCGCTGGCAGAATTGTATGCAAACCAAGGGGAATCACAGCGCTGGACAGACAACAGTTAGATCCCCTGCCCCCGCCTATCAGGCACCCAATCGCCAGCCCATACGCAGGTATAGAATAAGACGATCATTTCCATCCTCATTACTTTCATCATCGTTACTTTTCTGCATATTACGTTGAAATGACAAGCCTGTCATCAGACCAGCCAGAGATCTATCAAGTCTTGAGAGATGTAGGCTATTCTGTTCAGCATGCCGCAGGCGGGAACCCATTTGGCTCTCATTTCCTCGCCGTGAGATGACCTTAGCTGCCCTCTCGACGTTACTATGACACCCAAATAACAGACTGGCGCTCCCGTAGACCGAGATGGCTGTAAACAAGTGTTCTGAGACCGTGTGTGATACAACCAAATTTAGCCTCATGGCACGGGCATGGGGTAGATTCTACCTCAAGGCTGAATACAGATATGAATTTCTCATCAGACTGAGTGGCAGGATCTATTTAAACAAGAATGAACATGACCACTCAGACCCAGACCACATTGAATCAAAAATATTTTTAAAAAAAGATGAGTAAGCTGTGATAGCTGCTAAATGGGGAGGCAATGAATGCATCAACCAGCGGAGAGACTTATTTATGTGTGCGAACAGCGTTTTTGATTTTTCTCAGGCGACCATCGTCAGAAGCAAGAGCCAGAGGAAGAGACCCGAGGGGATGAGAAAGTTCTATCTCAAGCTCAGATTTCTGCACTGGCCTTTGATATTCATGTGCCATAAATAGCGACCTGCCCTAAATAACGACCTGTCCTAAATAGCGACCTGTCCTAAATAACGACCTGTCAGCTTCCAAAATGACAGACATTTCTTCATTTCAAATGGTTGTGTGTTGTTATTTATTTGTCAGCACAACTCCAAAGGTCTTCAACGAAGATATGTCCATGGTTAGTAAAACTGTTTTGTTGGAGGACTTGACTCCAGGCGTTCCTTCTTTAAAGCTACTTATGCACTTTCTCCTACTGTAAAACGTTTTAAATATCCCCAGCAACATCAGCTGGTTCAACAGTGCCTGTTAAAATGCTAATGAGGATCACGTTACCTTCACAGAGTTTCAACCAGCTCGATAAGCTTTCATCTATTGAAGAGACAGCTCCTCAGTTTATCTTTTGAATTTTGACTCCTGTAGGTCTGAGTGGTGCTGCCCATTCTGCTTCAAATAAATAATAATAATAATAATAATAATACCGGTTATTATATAGGCGTTTTACCCAATTCTGCGAATCGGCTCAAAGCGCCGCAAACTGAAACCAACACACACGCTCACGTGACACACGCATTCACTCTGAAGACAAACACAGTACAAGACAAACGCAAGACATTCAAGTGGTGCGAAGGGTCAGCCAAGCTACTGAGGTTTCGGAAATTTTGATCGCTTGTATTTGAAATGTATAAAGTGGCCTGAAACCGGTACCACAGGGGAGTTCATATCCTTCAGTTTCACATCTGGAATCAGCTGTGAGGTAGAACCTACCCACTGCCCTGGGGCTAAATTTTGGTGTCTCTCTTGCAGTCTGTATCGTATTGAGAGTCATGGAGAAGTGGAATCACACCAGCCCTCATCCTGTCAACACTCAACACGCATAGTGAGCCAACTGCCACGAATCGCTTTGAAACGGAAGCCTGGAAAATGACCCTGAAGCTCCTGATTCCATCAAGCATGGATGGGAGACAAGAACAGCCCGGCTGTTGACTGGATGACCCTCAAGCTCCTGATCCCATCAAGCATGGACGGGAGACAAGAACAGCCTGGCTGTTGACTGGATGACCCTGAAGCTCCTGATCCCATCAAGCATGGACGGGAGACAAGAACAGCCCGGCTGTTGACTGGATGAATAACACACTTTCTTCTGAAGCGGTTATCAAGATTATAGCGTGCTTGATGTACTCTGGTATTGCCAATGCTGTCAGGGCCTACTTAACCTCATTAGCAGTAGAGCCAGTTAACGAAGGAAATAGTACCGGAAATAAGGTCTGGAACACTATCTTGCAGGGTTGTAAAAACATCTATTCAACATTGGTCAAATCAAAGTCAAGGCCTACTTGTATTCAGAAGTGGTCTCAATGCTTCGAAATTAATGGCATACCAAGCTGGAAATGTATTTTTTTTTTAATCAAAACCCTTTAAAACCACTCCCAACTTATTTTTTTTTCCAGTTAAGGTGATTGCATCGGCTGTTGCCCACAAAGCGATTTTTATTTCTGCGTAAATTGTCTGAATCTGCAATTGTACATTTTGTAAGAATGAGAAACTCTTTCTCACCTGTTCTGGGACTGCTTGTACGTACAGATATTCTAGTCTGACATGCGACGATGGTTGCGAGACAATTGTGTAAACTGCACTTATTTTGAGTTCACAAAGAGTCTTATGTCTTTGACACAGCTAAGCACTTTAGGTCAGACACTGTCTTAGACCTCATAATATCAATTGCTAAGTTCTAGGTTTACAAATGTAGATTGAAAAAAACTCTGCCTGATTTAAGGCACTTTGTTAGAATTATGAAGAATCGCTACCTATGTGAGAAGTACCGATTTGGAATTATTGCTCAGAGCAACAAGTTTTGTGATTTGTGGTATCATTATGCTACACTTTTTGGCGGGTTGTAATGCTCTTTGAGGCACTGGCTGCAACCTCACCATTGGCAGTAGTGTGCAGGCGGCTTCTGGCACTACCAGTTATTTCACTAAGGTATGCAGGGTTGGTTCAAAGTAGCAATCGTGGCCTAGCTTGATTCCTTGTGCATGTATCCCTCAGTGCTATTTTTAGAACTGAGGAATGCATACCCAGTATTTGTTCCCAAAACATTCATGGCTATTTCTTTTTAATACTAATATTAATAAATTGTGTTGTACCCGTATTTTCTTAGCGTGTTTCTTTCTCCATTGGGTACTTCTTTGCATTTTACACGCTTGGCAGTCACCTTTTTGGTCTGGATTTCTGAAATTTACAGACATGTGCAGGCTTTAGAACTTTGAGAATCAACGCTCAGAGGAAGATCGTGATGAACAGACGCAGAAAATAATAAAGACAATGCCGAAGATAAGTTTGATTGTTGATTCACTTGCTGAAAACTTTCAATGATGGTGCAGTCTTCAAGCACTTCTGTTATTGTTGAAGTAAAAAGTCTTGGAGGCTGTATTATAAAGGAACGTTTCAGAAGTGGAAAGGGCAGAGGACAGAGACTCAATTTGTTCCCAAAACATTCATGGCTATTTCTTTTCTTATCTACTTTATTAAATTTGTCCAGAACTCTTTGGCAGAGATATAACCGTTAATCTTTGTAAGTTTTCAATGATTTGTATTGCTTGCTAAATTGCTTCTGTGTATGCCGGTGTGAAGTAGATTATTTAGAGTGACGAATCTACCAGATATATTGCACTTTTATTCCATAAACAGAATATGATTTGAATTAATAAATAGTTAATACATGATTAATACATAGTGTATGTGCTTATTATCTAATAGTTGTACCTTGGAAGCAGCATGGGAGGTTATTGATAAAAAAAAACAACAATAGAAAGACAGATGAACGTTCATAGGAGTTTTTTCCAATTATTCTTTGCATACATTTTATTTCAAATCTGCTTTAAAGTGATCATTTAATGTGTTTATAAGAACACATATTATAGGCTACAACTGTGCAACATTTGGCTCAGTGTGCGAAAGGGTGCAGTTAGTTAGTTAGTTATTTAGGTTTAACGCCGAGCAGGCGACTAAGGCCATCTCACGGTGGTGAAAGGGTGCAGATTTTGACGTAAAATGACAATTTTGTACGTATACTTGACCTTTGTGACCTTGACCTTCCCACAAAGTCTTCAAAATATACTTGTGTACAATCGCACTAAAGCCAACTACTCTTGTGCCAAGTATGAAGTTAATGACATGTATAGTTTCTAAGACATTCTGCTTTTTCTTTTTACTATCACTGCATAGCGGAATGACAAGGAGTGACGGACAATTGGACGGACATATAGACAGACAGACAAAAACACATTTGTTCTAGGTAGGTATACTGTGTTTCCACAAATCAGACCCAAAACATCAAAATAAAAGCAAAAGGGTATAGTCAGCAATGAAAGTAATGCTAAATTGTGTGCTGAGTATTTGCATTTTTTTTTTTTTTTGGGTGGGGGGGGGGGGGGGGGGGGGGGGGGGGGAGGGTGGAGGAGGGTACGGGGGTTCACTGGCAGGATATGGAACTAAACATAGACTCCATCCAGAAGTCTTCCATAATTTTTCTGCCTCTAGTGACCTTGAGCCTACCGAAAATTTATATGAAAATTTGCTCGCCTAAATGGTACCGGTTTCGAGCGTGGCTCAAGGGCTATATGTATTCTATTTCAAAATTTCGGTCAGTTACCCGGCCAGTGTGCACAGTATCCTCGCGCCGACATCGGCCGCAGTTCGCCCGCGCACGACTGTACACAGGACTGTACACGGACCAAGGCAGGCTGATGTCGCCCCGAGGGATTTTTGCTCGCTAGATAGGACGAAGGGACTTTTGCATATTAGATAGGACAAAGGGACTTTTGCACGCTAGATAGGACGAAGGGACTTTTGCATATTAGATAAGACAAAGGGACTTTTGCACGCTAGATAGGACGAAAAGACTTTTGCATATTAGATAAGACGAAGGGACTTTTGCACGCTAGATAGTACGAAGGGACTTTTGCACGCTAGATAGGACAAAGGGACTTTTGCATATTAGATAGGACGAAGGAACTTTTGCATATTAGATAGGACGAAGGGACTTTTGCACGCTAGATAGGACGAAAAGACTTTTGCATATTAGATAGGACGAAGGGACTTTTGCACGCTAGATAGTACGAAGGGACTTTTGCACACTAGATAGGACGAAGGGACTTTTGCATATTAGATAGGATGAAGGGACTTTTGCATGCTAGATAGTACGAAGGGACTTTTGCACGCTAGATAGGACGAAGGGACTTTTGCGTATTAGATAGGACGAAGGGACTTTTGCAGGCTAGATAGGACGAAGGGACTTTTGCATATTAGATAGGACAAAGGGACTTTTGCACGCTAGATAGGACGAAAAGACTTTTGCATATTAGATAGGACAAAGGAACTTTTGCACGCTAGATAGGACGAAGGGACTTTTGCACGCTAGATAGGACGAAGGGACTTTTGCATATTAGATAGGACAAAGGGACTTTTGCACGCTAGATAGGATGAAGGGACTTTTGCACGCTAGATAGGACGAAGGGACTTTTGCATATTAGATAGGACAAAGGGACTTTTGCACGCTAGATAGGACGAAGGGACTTTTGCATATTAGATAGGACAAAGGGACTTTTGCACGCTAGATAAGACGAAGGGACTTTTGCACGCTAGATAGGACGAAGGGACTTTTGCATATTAGATAGGACAAAGGGACTTTTGCATATTAGATAGGACGAAGGGACTTTTGCACGCTAGATAGGACGAAGGGACTTTTGCACGCTAGATAGGACGAAGGGACTTTTGCATATTAGATAGGACAAAGGGACTTTTGCACGCTAGATAGGACGAAGGGACTTTTGCACGATAGATAGGACGAAGAGACTTTTGCATATTAGATAGGACAAAGGGACTTTTGCACGCTAGATAGGACGAAGGGACTTTTGCACGCTAGATAGGACGAAGGGACTTTTGCATATTAGATAGAACAAAGGGACGTTTGCACGCTAGATAGGACGAAAAGACTTTTGCATATTAGATATGACGAAGGGACTTTTGCACGCTAGATAGTACGAAGGGACTTTTGCACGCTAGATAGGACAAAGGGACTTTTGCATATTAGATAGGACGAAGGAACTTTTGCATATTAGATAGGACGAAGGGACTTTTGCACGCTAGATAGGACGAAGGGACTTTTGCACACTAGATAGGACGAAGGGAATTTTGCACGCTAGATAGTACGAAGGGACTTTTGCACACTAGATAGGACGAAGTGACTTTTGCACGCTAGATAGGATGAAGGGACTTTTGCACGCTAGATAGGACGAAGGGACTTTTGCACACTAGATAGGACGAAGGGACTTTTGCACACTAGATAGGACGAAGGGACTTTTGCACGCTAGATAGTACGAAGGGACTTTTGTACACTAGATAGTACGAAGGGACTTTTGTACACTAGATAGGACGAAGGGACTTTTGCATATTAGATAGGATGAAGGGACTTTTGCACTCTAGATAGGACGAAGGGACTTTTGCGTATTAGATAGGATGAAGGGACTTTTGCACGCTAGATAGGACGAAGGGACTTTTGCATATTAGATAGGACAAAGGGACTTTTGCACGCTAGATAGGACGAAGGGACTTTTGCACGCTAGATAGGACGAAGGGACTTTTGCATATTAGATAGGGCGAAGGGACTTTTGCACGCTAGATAGGACGAAAAGACTTTTGCATATTAGATAGGACAAAGGGACTTTTGCACGCTAGATAGTACGAAGGGACTTTTGCACGCTAGATAGGACAAAGGGACTTTTGCATATTAGATAGGACGAAGGAACTTTTGCATATTAGATAGGACGAAGGGACTTTTGCACGCTAGATAAGACGAAAAGACTTTTGCATATTAGATAGGACGAAGGGACGTTTGCACGCTAGATAGTACGAAGGGACTTTTGCACACTAGATAGGACGAAGGGACTTTTGCATATTAGATAGGATGAAGGGACTTTTGCACGCTAGATAGTATGAAGGGACTTTTGCACGCTAGATAGGATGAAGGGACATTTGCGTATTAGATAGGACGAAGGGAATTTTGCACGCTAGATAGAACGAAGGAACTTTTGCACACTAGAGAGGACGATGGGACTTTTGCACACCAGATAAGACGAAGGGAGTTTTGTACTCGAGATAGGACGAAGGAACTTTTGCATACCCTATAGGGCGAAGGGACTTTTGCATACCAGATAGAACGAAGGCACTTTTGCATACTAGATAGGACGAAGGGACTTTTGCACGCTAGATAGAACGAAGGGTCTTTTGCGCGCTAAGTAGGACGAAGTGACTTTTGCACGCTAGATAGGACGAAGGGACTTTTGCATTAAGTAGATAGAACGAAGGGACTTTTGCACGCTAGACAGGACGAAGAGACTTGCCGGGTGTGGGTAGAGATGGAGGAGTGGGGACTGGAGTTGTTTTATGGTTAAAATAAAAGTGACATTGTAGCTAACGTTGAATACAAGCTGCAAGGGTCAGGGTTAGTGTCAGGGTTAGTGTCAGGTTTAGGGCTAGGGTTAGTACTAGGGTTAGTGTTAGGGTTAGTGTTAGTGTTAGGGTCAGGGTTAGTGTCAGGGTTAGGGCTAGGGTCAGGGTTAGTGCTAGGGTCAGGGTTAGGGTTAGTGTTAAGGTTAGTGTTAGGGTCAGGGTTAGTGTCAGGGTTAGGGCTAGGGTCAGGGTTAGTGCTAGGGTTAGTGTTAGGGTTAGTGTTAGGGTCAGGGTTAGTGTTAGGGTTAGTGTTAGGGTTAGTGTTAGGGTTAGTGTTAAGGTTGGTGTTAGTGTTAGGGTTAAGGACAAGCGGAAGAAAATCAGATGGTAGGGTTGGTTCAACACGCGGCCAGTCAGCCTGCAACCAGTCAGTGCTGATATGCAGTGCTGTTTCCTTTCAGTCTCTTAACACTTTTTCTCATTGGCCTGACTCTATTGATTTTTCTCCGGTCGTTTGTTGTCAAGGCAACAGGATTCTCCTTGTCACATATTACCAAGGTAACATGTGATAAGGAGACTCCCTTATTAAATGTAACGATGACAACGTTACTCGCTGAACAAAGCGTTCTCCCCCAAATAAATCTTTGGCCAATCACATTTATCGGTACAAACACACCCTAATCTTCATTCAGTCAATCCTCTAAACAAAAAGTGCCAAACAATAAATAATTGGGGGGGGGGGGGGGGGCTACACAACAAAAAGAACTGTATGTAGGTGGTGTGTGATACCGCTGTTACCAGTTTCATACAAAACATAACTGAATAATTGGATAAGTTAGATAATATCAACGACAGAAAATTTCAACCGAAGCGAAGGCCCTATCACGTACTGACCGTATTCGAAACGACGAAGAGACAAAAAGCTGGATGAACACACATTGAGGGGGTGACGCAATAAAGTAACGCCTTGTGTTCGGCCTAATTACCAATTTCATACAAAAGACTGACTGAACATGTGCTAAATTAAAGAAATGCATGAGAGAGAAATTCCAGTCGAATTTAATTAGCGCGAGGTTGTTTTCTGACAGTCGCCGGAAGTATGCAGAATTACGTCCCCTGAATCTCAACGTCACAGGTAAAGTTTGGGGTTCTTTCAAGGGTGTACTTCACGCTTTTGCTTTTTACATTTGAAGACGAAATCGTTGTATTACGAGTCAGACTTTGCCAGTGGCTCTTGTGGCCCCTCAGGGTACGGTGGGGAGGGGGGAAGGGGGGGGGGGGTCAATGTTGGAGGTAAGAGTCTCGGACTAAAGCCCGGGACTCTTACCTCCGACATTGACACCCCTGACCGGACCCGAGAGGGGACAAGGACCACTGGCAGAGCCCGACTCGTAATACGACTAATAATAACAGCTGACTGAACATGCATCAACAATTACCAAAGTGTCTTAAACAAACAAAAAAACAAACAAACAAACAAACAAACAAACACATACATGAATGAAAAAAGACACTAACAAACTAGAAATAAAAAGAAGCAATAAATAAATAAATAATAAACTTGTAAATAAATAAGCCATAGCCGTGCATACCAACCTCTATGTTTCCGGTGTAGTCCAGATGCCGTGCATACCTACCGCTATGTTTCCGGTGTAGTCCAGATGTCTGTGGCTTGCGTTACAGAGAGCCTGGCTGTATCGGCAGATGCGTGCTATCAATGAAATATTCACGTATAGTATGGCGTTCAGGGGCCGTGATATTTAGACAAATGCAGATTCCACTGCATCTCAATATTGTGTTTTGAACACAGACGTAGGACGAACGTGTTCGGGGGAACACTGGTGAGGGAGGGTGCTTAGAGAGGCGGAAAGGGGACAGGGGGAGGGGTGGGGTTGATAATCGCCTGTGACGACAGTGTTGTGTTGCGGTGGCCTAAGCCTGCGAGAGTGAAATAATGGTGAAGGAGGGGCTTATAGAAGGGAGGGGGGGGGGGGAGTCGGCCGGAGGGGGGGGGATGGGGTGTTGATGATCACACGTTATCAGTGTCGTGCTGCGGCGGCCCCATAGTGAGGGCCCAAGGAATATGATTGTTCGCTGGAGAGTAGAGACTTGCCACTTTGTCCACTAATAAAGTTAATTTAGATGATCACCCTGCGCGTCAGAAACACTGACGTTGTTAGACGTTTATAAGAAGGTCAGACAGCGATTAAAATTGCCAATAACCGTAAGAGTGGCAGCACTGGGCTTCCATACCTACGCGTTAATATTTGTTCGCCGATGTTTTGACACCGTTACTGTTTTGTTTGCGTCATCACCTCTTAACCCGCCGGCGGGTAATGGTATGCTGCATCCCTGCCTTGGAAAAATCCGTGTTGTGATGGCAAGAGGTACGAGTTTTTCTTGCAAGAAACGTTGAATACAATGTTTTTTTCAACATACAGCAAATGGGACACATATAATGTAAATGTCAATGCACACGTATTGGGTTTTAGTTGTGTTTGCTGCTGATCTTACAAACATCGGATGATTATTCTAGTCCAGGCCACCATATCTAAAACAGCACACGCTATTCTAGACTGGTTTCAGGCCACGGACCACAGTGCTGTTTCCGTACTGTCCAGTCTCTTAGCCTTAGTCAGTCCCAGTCATCCCCTAATTGTTCAATTCCCTAAAAAAACACTACCGCCCACCAGCTGCACATTTGCCATGCACAAAATACCAAAAAAAAAAACCCAAAAAAAAAAAAAAAAAAAAAAAAACCAACAAAAAAACAGCACATTGACAGTCTCATTTCTTGGCTATGAACCTGATTCCTTATCAACCCCACACCCAAGCACAGCTGAAATCAGCGTGCCCCTCAACTCACTAAGTCAACGGCAACTCAACATAGGCCCACAAATGTCCACTGGATAAGCTCAGGATGGTATGAATCAAAGCACCAAACATGTCTCCTCTCAGCTAACCACAAATTTCCAGCAAATTCCAACATTCAGCCCAACTGCAAATTTTCAAACAAGGCAAAAATTATTTTTAAAAACACGGGGCCTCTTACTGCCTGAACTGTCCAATTTAAATGTATACCGTGACCTTCAATGTACGTGTATGTGTGTGGAGCCAGCGGAATCGTAGTCCTCATACTCAGCGTCTAAGTACATTTTATTTGTATTTCTTTTTTCCTGCAAAAGTGATATCTTGTGTCATGGTGTTATTATAATTACGGCACAAGTTAACTGTCTAAAATGCTGATCACAAATACAAAAAACAACAACTGTTTGGCTAGAATACTTCAAACAATACGAAGAAACCGTGTCACAATGCTTTCTGTTTGTATGTCTGATTCAGTTTGAACTTGAATGACAATAACAAGAATTTCAAACGATGTTATGCTTATAGTTTTCACTCACTTTTCCTCCACTAAAATTGGTCGTATTAGACAGGTTTCCGTGCAGAGTACACGCACGCCAGAGTAAGTGAAAAAGTATGTAAACCCACACTGATCATAATCGCATCTAAATGGACTAGTTGGTTTCTATGGCAGTGTTTGGTCGACACTATGAAAGATGAAACCAAGAAAATAACTACGTTTCCAAACTCCTAGTTTAATCAGTCAACCAGCGCCACCGGTGGAAGTTATTGACTGGTTATTGTGTGTCCTGTGCCAAGAGACAACTAGCGTGACACTCGTCTGTTCAGCAAGAAAATACGGTGCTGGCTACAAATATGCTGCTGAGAATCTTGAAGCATTTGAGGAACTTGGATGCTGTCCTCTGTCAGCCAGCACTATCAATACATGGCAATGAAAAAAGATTGATTGATTGATTGTATATTCGTTAACGTCCCGACAGCAACAATACTTTCTCATGACGTACCTGCACTGCTTGTGAAAAAACCCAAAACAAAACAAAAAACAAAACAAAACAAAAAACAGAATATTGAATGTATGTCGCCAGCCGGTCCAATACGTTAAATAAACCTACGACATGGGGCGTAAATAAAGCCAAGACCATTTAGCAACACATATCCAATATCAAGAGCTACAGGCAGTGCAGACAGTAGGGAGAGTTTAAAAAAGGAAAATACAGGTGAATGGTCCAAGGGTAGACAGAAACACATGCCCCAGAATAGAGGGGAAAACCCACCCTGTGGGGCTGACCAGGGTGACCCTGGGAACTAAAAAGTAGTTAACCCCACCCAAGTTCCCCAGGGCAGACCCGGGTGGGGGAATGAAAAAGAGAAAACACACTCGGGAAAGGTTGGTTGGTTGGTTGTACACTGCTTAACGTCCCGACAGCAACAAGACTTTCTCAGGACGTGCCTGCATTGCTTGTGAAAAAACAAACAAACAAACAAACAAACAAAGAAACAAACAAGAAACCCAACCCACAAAACTAACAGAATATTAAATGTATGTCGCCAGCCGGTCTAATACGCTAAATAAACATAAGACCATTTAGCAACACACATCCAGTAAGTATATCACTCGGGAAGGGTAACGCGATACAGGCTGTGTGCTTGTTTTGTGATGGTCCCCCAGGCTCAGCCGCATTACATGAAGCATGGATATTAACATTGGTTTTCAAGGTCAGCAATCATGCCCATCTAATCAATGACCGGCATCTGCTTTGAAAACTTGCTGACAAAGATATGGTGGCCTATCAATCCAAATATCACTTGAAGTGTCTCACAGCCTTCTATAGACGTTCTCCTACAACTTCGCAGGAGGAACCTGAAGAGGACGATGCCTCAACTTTGCATGCGATCGCTTTTCCAGAACTTGTGGCACACGTGAAGAGCCTCAGAGAGGATCCTGTTCTGCACCAGTTTTCACAATACTTAACCTTTGTCGTCTGTATGCTTCTCGCTTGAATGACCTTCGCCTGAAAGTTGCTGACAGGGTACATTCTGGACGTTTAAGAGAAAAGCTTCTGGCAGCTGTACCATATCTTCCTCCATCTTACCAAGGCAGAGAGGTCGTTCTTGTGTTTAACAGAGACCAGGGTGATGCTGTAAAGAAGGCTCGCACTCGTGACTCTGAAGCCCTTAAGTTAGCCAGAGCAGCTGAAGTGGTGTGAAAGAAAATATTCAGATATAAAGCTGCATTCAATGGAAGATTTGAGAAACACTGAAAACTATGGCTAGGGTTGGAACTAAGCACGACTGTCGCTTTGCTGCTGTAGTACAGGGGATGGCTCCAGAGCCGCAATGGCGTTAGTTGCACGAATGACGGCGTTAGTTGCACGAATGACGGCGTTAGTTGCACGAATGACGGCGTTAGTTGCACGAATGACGGCGCTCTTACAAAGAAGTAACGTCAATCAACTTACATACTTTTATCAGCAGGTTTCTTGAGAAAAAGCGGACTGACATGACATGGTGTGTTGTCCATTAATCCTTGTTATCGTTATAAAGAATCCTTGCTATCGTTATAAATGATCAATTTGCTAATTAATTAGCAAATTGTGTACGTGCTTTGTACGGCTAATTTAAAAAAGCCGAACCCGGTTAAAACACGAATTATTATTATTATTATTTAAAAAACTCTTTTCTAGCATGTTTCTGTCTTGTTTGGTTTCTCTGCATTTGACGAGCTAAGCAGTCATCTTCTTGGTCTGCAGTTCGGCGTTTGCGATAAATTTACCTTCTTTTATTTTTTTTTTCAAATAACGGTCCATTCAAAACCACGCACGCACACCGACAGACAAAAGCGCACGCACACGTACACACTCAGAACGAGGAGAAGGCCGGCGAAGACAAACCAGAATGTATTGGTTTTATTGATTCCAAGTACATATGACACAGCGGTGAAGCACAACGCATACGTCACAACAGATATACGTCACAACACACGTCACAACACACGTCATATATTGTTGGGTCCCAACCTCAGCGTCGACCCAACCTCGGCCAGATTGACATATAATGCTAAATACGTCACAACAGATATACGTCACAACACACGTCACAACACACGTCGTATATTGTTGGGTCCCAACCTCAGCGTCGACCCAACCTCGGCCAGATTGACATATAATGCTAACATTTGTAAGGTACATTATATCAGTACACATACTAAGGGAAATGACTCGGCTCTGGACAAACACACAGTGAAAATCCCCTGATCAAGGGGTCTAACTGTGTGTTTTGTCCAGCGCCGAGTTCTGTACCTTAGTATGTCAACACATACAGCCAATAAAATGGGCTTTGAGCCAGTTTAATTGCAACTTGCGTTGGGGTGGCAGACCGCGATGTAAAACTGATGTTGAGTCTGGGAAGAACCCTTCACGCATACACAAGACAGCTACAACACAATTTATCAATATTTATTAATTATTCCTTCTTGGCTGAAAAGTAGCGACTGCATGCTATACTTGTTTGTCCATTTGGATAAATTGTGTTGCAACCCTCTTTTCTAAGCTTGCTTCCTTCGCCATTGGGTTCTTCGCTGCATTTTACACGCTTGGCAGTCACCGTTTCAACTCATTCTGCCCCAGACACACCATAGCAAGGATCGACCATGATAGTTCAAGGGTGATGCCAGAATAGCTTGGCGCCTATGGGCGCCAAGCTATTCTGGCATCACCCTTGAACTATCATGATCGATCTGTGTCCTGCACTGCAATGCAGTCTTCAGAGGACTACGGCAACATTTGGGGATTTCGGTCTTGGGGTACAAGGAGTTAACTCACGTGTGATAGCAAAAGTGAGTCTATGTCATGGGCCATCCGTCGTCTGTCCGTCGTCCGTGGTAAACTTTAACGTTGGCATCTTTTGGGACACTAATCAAGCCTCAGACGTCAATCTTGGCCTAAGGGTACTTTGTTGTAAAAGCCTTTCTAAACATACCAATTTCAGTGAGCTATCTCAAAGGTCAAGGTCACACGGGGCCCAGAAAGGGGGTAAACATAGCCATAATTATTTTGACACAAATTGTTTCTCCTCAAATATTACTTTCAACTTCAAACTCAAACTTGGTACAGAGATGCCAACTGGTAAAACCTTTCTATGCATACTAATTTGGTAGACCCCTCGGAAAGGTCAAGGGTTACAGGAAGTTGGCAAAAGTGTGAAAAATGCCAGTTTTTGATAGAATTAAAGTTTTATTTATTGGTCATCTCGCACAGCTCAAAGGTCATGGGAGTACAAAACAGCCATATTTTGACAAGAACTATTTATTCTCAAATACTATTTGCAACTTCAAACCCAAACGTGGCACAGAAATACCTGATGATAACACCTTTCTATGCATACTAATTTAGAGGACCCCTCACAAAGGTCAAGGGTCACGGAGGGTTGACACGTGTGAAGAGTGCATACATTTTGAGAAAACTCAGATTTCGCTGGTACTTATGTTAAGACACTTAAACGCTTGCTCATTTCAGTGACCTATGTGGATTGCTCATCCACGCGAGCCGTAAAGGCTTTGCCTTTCTTGTCTGGACTGGATTGAGCTTTAGGCTGCCATCGATAAAACGGTCAGACGAATTTCACCTAAACCAATCTGAAGTTCAAGTCCATGTGCAATTAGACAGAAAACTGGTGTTGACCCACCACTCTTATGAGAGATCACCTGTTGACCCACCACTCTTATGAGAGATCACCTGTTGACCCACCACTCTCATAAGAGATCACCTGTTGACCCACCACTCTTATGAGAGATCACCTGTTGACCCACCACTCTTATGAGAGATCACCTGTTGACCCACCACTCTCATGAGAGATCACCTGTTGACCCACCACTCTTATGAGAGATCACCTGTTGACCCACCACTCTTATGAGAGATCACCTGTTGACCCACCACTCTTATGAGAGATTACCTGTTGACCATAAGAGATCACCTGTTGACCATAAGAGATCACCTGTTGACCATGAGAGATCACCTGTTGACCCACCACACTTATGAGAGATCACCTGTTGACCCACCACACTTATGAGAGATCACCTGTTGACCATGAGAGATCACCTGTTGACCATGAGAGATCACCATGTTGACCATGAGAGATCACCTGTTGACCAACCACACTTATGAGAGATCACCTGTTGACCATGAGAAATCACCTGTTGAGCCACCACCCTTATGAGAGATCACCTGTTGACCCACCACCCTTGTAAGAGATCACCTGGGCCACTAACCCTAACCATGGCTGTAGCCACCAACCCTGACCCTGGCTGTAGCCAATAACCCTAACCTTGGCTGTAGCCACTAACCCTAACCCTGGCTGTAGCCACTAACCCTAACCATGGCTGTAGCCACTAACCCTAACCCTGGCTGTGGACACTAACCCTAACCCTGGCTGTAGCCACTAACCCTAACCCTGGCTGTGGCCACTAACCCTAACCCTGGCTGTGGCCACTAACCCTGACCCTGGCTGTAGCCACTAACCCTAACCCTGGCTGTGGCCACTAACCCTAACCCTGGCTGTAGCCACTAACCCTAACCCTGGCTGTAGCCACTAACCCTAACCCTGGCTGTGGCCACTAACCCTAACCCTGGCTGTAGCCACTAACCCTAACCCTGGCTGTGGCCACTAACTCTAACCCTGGCTGTGGCCACTAACCCTGACCCTGGCTGTAGCCACTAACCCTGACCCTGGCTGTGGCCACTAACCCTGACCCTGGCTGTAGCCACTGACCCTAACCCTGGCTGTAGCCACTGACCCTAACCCTGGCTGTAGCCACTGACCCTAACCCTGGCTGTAGCCACTGACCCTAACCCTGGCTGTAGCCACTGACCCTAACCCTGGCTGTAGCCACTAACCCTAACCCTGGCTGTAGCCCCTAACCCTAACCCTGGCTGTAGCCACTAACCCTAACCCTGGCTGTAGCCACTAACCCTAACCCTGGCTGTGGCCACTAACCCTAACCCTGGCTGTAGCCACTAACCCTAACCCTGGCTGTAGCCACTAACCCTAACCCTGGCTGTGGCCACTAACCCTAACCCTGGCTGTAGCCACTAACCCTAACCCTGGCTGTAGCCACTAACCCTGACCCTGGCTGTAGCCACTAACCCTAACCCTGGCTGTGGCCACTAACCCTAACCCTGGCTGTAGCCACTAACACTAACCCTGGCTGTGGCCACTAACACTAACCCTGGCTGTAGCCACTAACCCTGACCCTGGCTGTGGCCACTAACCCTAACCCTGGCTGTGGCCACTAACCCTAACCCTGGCTGTAGCCACTAACCCTAACCCTGGCTGTGGCCACTAACCCTAACCCTGGCTGTGGCCACTAACACTAACCCTGGCTGTAGCCACTAACCCTAACCCTGGCTGTAGCCACTAACCCTGACCCTGGCTGTGGCCACTAACCCTAACCCTGGCTGTGGCCACTATCCCTAACCCTGGCTGTGGCCACTAACCCTAACCCTGGCTGTAGCCACTAACCCTAACCCTGGCTGTAGCCACTAACCCTAACCCTGGCTGTAACCACTAACCCTAACCCTGGCTGTAGCCACTAACCCTGACCCTGGCTGTGGCCACTAACCCTAACCCTGGCTGTGGCCACTATCCCTAACCCTGGCTGTGGCCACTAACACTAACCCTGGCTGTTGCCACTAACCCTAACCCTGGCTGTAGCCACTAACCCTGACCCTGGCTGTGGCCACTAACCCTAACCCTGGCTGTGGCCACTAACCCTAACCCTGGATGTGGCCACTAACCCTAACCCTGGCTGTGGCCACTAACCCTAACCCTGGCTGTGGCCACTAACCCTAACCCTGGCTGTAGCCACTAACACTAACCCTGGCTGTGGCCACTAACACTAACCCTGGCTGTAGCCACTAACACTAACCCTGGCTGTAGCCACTAACCCTAACCCTGGCTGTAGCCACTAACCCTGACCCTGGCTGTGGCCACTAACCCTGACCCTGGCTGTAGCCACTAACCCTAACCCTGGCTGTAGCCACTAACCCTAACCCTGGCTGTGGCCACTAACCCTAACCCTGGCTGTAGCCACTAACCCTAACCCTGGCTGTAGCCACTAACCCTAACCCTGGCTGTGGCCACTAACCCTAACCCTAACCCTGGCTGTAATCACCTAAATGAGGGGTGACACGTTTTGTTCTTTGAGAGACACCTGTCTGTTAAGGCCACCTTCTGTTTGCAAGACAAGGTGGTCGCTCAGACAAGGTGATCGCTCAGACAAGGTGGTCGCTCAGACAAAGTGGTCGCTCAGACAAGGTCGTCGCTCAGAACAGGTCGTCGCTCAGACAAGGTCGTCGCTCAGAACTGGTCGTCGCTCAGACAAGGTCGTCGCTCAGAACAGGTCGTCGCTCAGACAAGGTCGTCGCTCAGAACAAGTGCTACAGTATATTCCAAAGAATATAAACAAAGGTGGTCATAAATCATCAGAGGTATACAAATCAATTCCAACATTTTATTACTGTTTAAATCAATCAGAGCAATGCAAATCAATATGAACGTAATACTGTTTAAATCAACCCGAGTAGTACAAAGCAATATCATCATTGTAAAACTGATCAGATTGCCGCTGCTCCGAATTACATTAAAATGGGCCAGTGTTCACATACTTCAGTTCCTTAACTCATTCTACCCCAACACCGAAATCCCCAAAATTTGCCGTTGTCCTCTGAAGACTGCATTGCAGTGCAGGACACAGGTCGACCATGATAGTTCAAGGGTGATGCCAGAATAGCTTGGCGCCCTTAGGCGCCAAGCTATTCTGGCATCATCCTTGAACTAGCATGGTCGATTCTTATCTTGCTGTGGTGTGTCTGGGGTAGAATGAGTTAAGTACAAATATGTCAAATAAAAATCTTAAAATTAAAACCTGAAGGGTAAATTGACACATGAGAGAAGGTGTGCGCACGCGTGGTGGTCGGCAGTGGTGGTCGCGCGGCCACGTCATAAGTGACTCGCACGTTATGACCCGGCTAAGGCACTCACCCCGACCCGCGGTACGCGTAAGCACGGTTTGCAACAATGCCCGTGGTCGTTATAATTTTTACCGGAGTGACGTCCCTTTATGGGACGGCTGCTATGGCCACGACTACAAAACACAGCAAGCTATGTGTTCACTCAATGTTTACAATACAGGTTCAGACGTACTGTTTAGACACTGAAAGTTTAAAATACAGGTTCAGGCTAACTGTTTGGGTACTGAATGTTTACGATACAGGTTCAGACGTACTGTTTAGACACTGAAAGTTTACAATACAGGTTCAGGCTAACTGTTTGGGCACTGAATGTTTACAATACAGGTTCAAGCGCACTGTTTAGACACTGAAAGTTTACAAAACAGGTTCAGGCTAACTGTTTGGGCGCTGAATGTTTACAATACAGCTTCAGGCATACTGTTTATGGTCACTAAATGTTTACAATACAGGTTCAGGCCTGCTATTCAGTTGGGCGCAGGCAGGTAGTTGAAACACTTCCCACAGAGTAAACGTAATCCTGCAAGAACTTTCCTTTTCCAATTGACTATTGTTACACCCTAAGCTGTGACACGCCCCAGCCTGTGCACAAGAACCTTTCCGGTCTCGAGTAGTCTCGTAACGGAGGCAGGCCCCTTGGTGATTGGTTGATCATTTGGGACGGCGCCATTTACAAACTGACTTGAACGGATCTTGATCTAGATCTGGAAAATTAAATGACGTGTTAATGGATCTTAGTTACAGAAAGCTGTCTCAATTTAGCTGTAAGCAGTGAAAAATCTACTTTTCTGCTTATTTCAAACAAACTGAACTTTAAAACGGTCAAATCTGTACGACATGTTTTAAAATAAATTTCACGTATTTCCACTGGTCACGTGATGAATTCGAGACCGGGAGACCTTTTGTGCACGGGTTGGGGCGTGCCACAGCTTGGCGTGTAACAACTATTCACTCAGCAGATGACGTCGACCAGAACTGTCGATACGCCTCTCTTTCAGCCTGTCTGACAGGTTCTTGTTCCGTGACGTATTTGTTACAAATACAATATCAAATTATTCATAACTACTGAGCAACGGCCTCACGCTACTTTTTCAAGCCGCCGAATCTCAGTCGAGCGATGGCAGGAGTGCCGCCATTAATAAAAATCTAGTACTCGTTTCAAATTCATATAGAAACAAGAAAGGCAAAGCCCTTATGGCTCACTTGTATGACCGATGCACATATGTGTGACCTTTGTGACAAGTATAAAGGGCTGGCTTCAGCACCAGCAAAATCCATGTTTTCTCAAAATTTAAACATTTTTCAAACATCTGTCAAACCCTGTGCCCCTAGACCTTTGCGATGTGTCGACTGTCTATTAGTGTGCATAGACATTTCTTACCATCAGCAAACTTCACGCCAAATTTGACAGAATAATTTGCAAAGACTTTGACAAAAACTACAATTCTAACACCCAAAATGTCATTTTTCACACATTTACCGACCTCTTGTGACCTTTGACCTTTCCGAGGAGTTATCCAAATGAGTACCTATAGATAAGTTTTACCATCTGATATCGCTGTACCAAGTTAGGTTTGAAGTTGAAAATAGTATTCAAGAAAAAAAAACATTTTTTTTGGTCAAAATATGGCTCTTATAATCTATTTTTGGATCATCCCATGATTCTTGACCTTCGTGATGGGGCAACTAAATTAGTATGCATATGAATGTTTTATCATCTGCTACCTTTGAGCCAAATTTGATTGAAAAAATTACAAATATGTTGATAAAAACTACAATTAAATAAAGGCATTTTACACACATTTGCCGACCTCTTGTGACCTTTGACCTTTCCAATTAGAATGCATAGGAAGGTCTTACCATCAGATATCTTTGTACCAAGTTCAGATTTGAAGTTGCGAATAGAATTTGCGAAAAAAAACTGTCTTCTGTCAAACTATGGTTATTTTTCACCTATTTCCTGATCTCTTGTGACCCATGACCTTTTCGAGGGATTAATCAAATTAGTATGCATAAGAAGATTTTACCATCAGGTATCTTTGTACCAAGTTCGGGTTTGAAGTTGTATATAGTATTTGAGAAATAAATCTTGCAATTTTCGACCTATTTCATCATCCCCTGTGACCTTGACGGTTCAGAGAGGTCAGTAAAATCGATATGTTTAGAAAGGTCTTGCCACAAAGTATCTTTGGGCCAAGTTTGAAAACTGTGGCTTGAATAGTCTCCGAGAAAACGCCAACGTTTAGGTTTACCACGCACGACGGCGGACGGACGACAAACGACGGCCGACGGACGGACGACCACTGGCCTAGGAAATACTCAATTTTGCTTTGCACGTGAGCTAATAAGTAACCTAGGCTTTTATGTAGACAACAGCCATACATGGCATCTCTTAAAACGATAAGGTTGACTATACAAGGCCGCGTGACACGATAAAGTTGACTGTATTGTCCACGTGATACGATAAGGTTGACTGTACAAGTCCGTGTGACACGATAAAGTTGACTGTACAAGTCTGCGTGACACGATAAGGTTGACTGTACGTGTGACACGATAAGGTTGACTGTACGTGTGACACGATAAGGCTGACTGTACAAGTCCGCGTGACACGATAAGGTTGACTGTACAAGTCCGTGTGACACGATAAGGTTGACTGTACGTGTGACACGATAAGGCTGACTGTACAAGTCCGTGTGACACGATAAGGTTGACTGTACGTGTGACACGATAAGGCTGACTGTACAAGTCCGTGTGACACGATAAGGTTGACTGTACGTGTGACACGATAAGGCTGACTGTACAAGTCCGTGTGACACGATAAGGTTGACTGTACGTGTGACACGATAAGGCTGACTGTACAAGTCCGTGTGACACGATAAGGTTGACTGTACGTGTGACACGATAAGGCTGACTGTACAAGTCCGCGTGACACGATAAGGTTGACTGTACAAGTCCGTGTGACACGATAAGGTTGACTGTACAAGTCCGTGTGACACGATAAGGTTGACTGTACGTGTGACACGATAAGACTGACTGTACATGTCCGCGTGACACGATAAGGTTGACTGTACGTGTGACACGATAAGGTTGACTGTACAAGTCCGCGTGACATGATAAGGTTGACTGTACGTGTGACACGATAAGGTTGACTGTACAAGTCCGCGTGACACGATAAGGTTGACTGTACAAGTCCGCGTGACACAATAAGGTTGACTATACGTGTGACACGATAAGGTTGAATATACAAGTCCGTGTGACAGTTCACTGAATTAGTAGCACTTGCTAACCAAGTCATTTTCGTTGAACGCAACAATTTGGCGAAGGATCGCCGCCTGACTTCGGTGACCGCTTGCGCACGCAACCGGATATCACGTGCCGGGGGAAGTCCTATCTTACCACCGCCACCACCATGCGTGCAAAACTTCTCTATTACAGTCAGTTAGTGGGCTCGCATTAGGGTTAGGCGGCCTCTCTATTACAGGGAGCGGCGCATTTAAAAATCATAATATACGAATTTAAAACCGTCGATCCAGCCATGATACAGAGAACGTACAGAGTTCTGTGCCACGTTACAAGTTTCTTGAACACAAAATAGCCAACTACATGTTACACAGACATACACCTGAATGTCTATCCACGCGCTTATCAACGTAAGTTTACCTCTGTGATTAACTCATTCTACCCCAAGACCGAAATCCCCAAATGTTGCCGTTGTCCTCTGAAGACTGCACTCTAGTGCAGGACACAGATCGAAAATGATAGTTCAAGGGTGATGCCAGAATAGCTTGGCGCCCATAGGCGCCAAGCTATTCTGGCATCACCCTTGAACTATCATGGTCCATCCTTATCTCGCTGTGGTGTGTCTGGGGTAGAATGAGTCAGCCCATAGGCGCCAAGCTATTCTGGCATCACCCTTGAACTATCATGGTCCATCCTTATCTCGCTGTGGTGTGTCTGGGGTAGAATGAGTCAGCCCATAGGCGCCAAGCTATTCTGGCATCACCCTTGAATTATCATGGTCCATCCTTATCTCGCTGTGGTGTGTCTGGGGTAGAATGAGTCAGCCCATAGGCGCCAAGCTATTCTGGCATCACCCTTGAACTATCATGGTCCATCCTTATCTCGCTGTGGTGTGTCTGGGGTAGAATGAGTCAGCCCATAGGCGCCAAGCTATTCTGGCATCACCCTTGAACTATCATGGTCCATCCTTATCTCGCTGTGGTGGGTCTGGGGCATAATGAGTTATACGTGTTTTGCTGATTACTGTCTAGTATTGCGTGTCGGCACTGCCGCCAAGCTGCCGTACGTGATTGTGACGCTAGTCTACGGCTCGTGTACAGACGACTGGAAGGTGAAAGTAAACCAAAGTACATCTGTACGTTGCCATAAGCATGAGTCCCATACCAACACCATCCAAACCCGCAACGGGCCCGAGACAGAACAGTTCCTATAATTCGTATTTCTGATTGTGTGTTTCTATTTAGGTCACGGTATACATTTAAATTGGGAAGTTCAGGCAGTAAGAGGTCCCGTGTTTTTAAAAATAATTTTTGCCTTGTTTGAAAATTTGCAGTTGGGCTGAATGTGGGAATTTGCTGGAAATTTGTGGTTAGCTGAGAGGAGACATGTTTGGTGCTTTGATTCATACCATCCTGAGCTTATCCAGTGGACATTTGTGGGCCTATGTTGAGTTGCCTTTGGCGTAGTGATTTGAGGGGCACGCTGATTTCAGCTGTGCTTGGGTGTGGGGTTGGTAAGGAACCAGTTTCATAGCCAAGAAATGAGACGGGTCATGTGCTGTTTTTTTTGGTATTTTATGCATGGCAAATGTGCAGCTGGTGGGCGGTAGTGCTTTTTAGGGAATTGAACAATTAGGGGATGACTGGGATTGACTAAGGCTAAGAGACTGGACAGTACGGAAACACCACTGTGGTCCGTGGCCTGTCAGGTGCACCACATGCCATATGTGACATAGACCGGAAACTGGTTTAGTGTAACCAGATCAATGAGTTTGGATGGTTGCAGTTGGAAAAGTAAAAAAATCATGAAAAATTTGAAATTTTGCCAAAAAATTGCTGTGCATGCAGTTTTATAGGCGTTTTGGCATGTTTTGCATGGCAACACCCTGTTTACCTGCACTGTGAGCTAGGTTTAGTGTGTTTGCTCATTTATTTTTTGTCTTACAGGTAGTCATGAGTCTTTCCTTCGACCATGAGCTGTGACCTTTGACCTTGACCTTGAAAGGGGTGGGGTTTGGGGTGTTCAGTTTGATAAATGCGTAAAAAAAAATTCACTCTTTCAGTTTTTGAAGTTGTGTGGGGTGGGTGTAGGGTGGGGTGGGCAGGGGTTTGGGTTGGAGGCCGGGAGGGGGGGGGGGGGAGGGGAGGGGGGGGGGGGGGTTGGGGGCTTAAGGTCAAAGGTTAAGATAAAAACTACAATGAAACAGTGTTAGCATGTGCATTTCATCAGACAGCTGACCTCAGAGTGAAATAAGCAGCCAAAATAATGTGACCTGCAGAAGTGTTATTTTGCATGGTACTGCTACACTGGTTGCATCTGAGGTGTCATTCTGCTGTAATTGTCATGAGGGATGTCTCTGGTATCTATTCTAAGCCAAACACAAGCACTTGTACACTGAGTAAAGCTCATTTGAGTGCAATGTTATGGGACCAGCAGTTGCAGGCACCAGTACAGGGTTTTACAGGAGTGTTGACAAGTTTGGCACACACATGCCTACTACATCTGCAAGATGAGCTGAGGTGTTTTGAGACTCTGACAAGTGTGTTTTATATAAAAATGAACTGTACATAACCATTTTTCTATGCTACCTCCTAAATCAGCAGTCCAGACACTAATTAGTGTATGCGGCGTGTCCCGCGTAGCATAGTTTTGGTTGTTTTGTGTAGTCTTTTTCCTGTGGGATAGCTCAGTAGACTTAATGTTTAAATTGCAGAGCTGTTTCATGACCCCTTTTGCCTAGGGAAAGATTGCCAGCAGCACATAGGGCATGGCAGCTGGTTACAGGCCTCTTCCAGCTTGTTGTCACCAGACAACAGGGTCAATGAGGATGCCTGGGTGTTGTCTTTTGGGCTGCCCTAAGATACACAAGGAAATGGCCTTGGGTCTGAAAGCTCATTTTTCATCAGTGTCAGTGTCATGGTAACTGTTTTAAGTTGTCCAGCCCACCAGAAGTCAGTTTGACTGTATTGCATGCGTGTGTAAACTTGGAAAAACAGAAAAAGTAGGGGGGTAGGCAATGGAAAAATATGAAAAAAACCACTTTCATGTGCCTGTGTCTCAAATGCAACATTTCTGAAGATCAGATATATTACTTGATGTACATGCCAATTTTGGAGGCATTCTGACCATATCTAGGCTGTTTTTCATGGCATCATATATGCATGATCCAACACGTCAGCAGCGTTGTGAACGCCACATCAAGGCACTTCACATAATGGGCCATAACTTAAAGATGCAGCAACGTTCAAGGGTGTCACTTTGGATTTGACTTAGCTATTGTCTAAGGGTTGCACTGATAGCAGATTGAATGGTGTTCAGGTGGGACAAGTGTCTCTGACAGGTCACGGTATACATTTAAATTGGGAAGTTCAGGCAGTAAGAGGTCCCGTGTTTTTAAAAATAATTTTTGCCTTGTTTGAAAATTTGCAGTTGGGCTGAATGTGGGAATTTGCTGGAAATTTGTGGTTAGCTGAGAGGAGACATGTTTGGTGCTTTGATTCATACCATCCTGAGCTTATCCAGTGGACATTTGTGGGCCTATGTTGAGTTGCCTTTGGCGTAGTGATTTGAGGGGCACGCTGATTTCAGCTGTGCTTGGGTGTGGGGTTGGTAAGGAACCAGTTTCATAGCCAAGAAATGAGACGGGTCATGTGCTGTTTTTTTTGGTATTTTATGCATGGCAAATGTGCAGCTGGTGGGCGGTAGTGCTTTTTAGGGAATTGAACAATTAGGGGATGACTGGGATTGACTAAGGCTAAGAGACTGGACAGTACGGAAACACCACTGTGGTCCGTGGCCTGTCAGGTGCACCACATGCCATATGTGACATAGACCGGAAACTGGTTTAGTGTAACCAGATCAATGAGTTTGGATGGTTGCAGTTGGAAAAGTAAAAAAATCATGAAAAATTTGAAATTTTGCCAAAAAATTGCTGTGCATGCAGTTTTATAGGCGTTTTGGCATGTTTTGCATGGCAACACCCTGTTTACCTGCACTGTGAGCTAGGTTTAGTGTGTTTGCTCATTTATTTTTTGTCTTACAGGTAGTCATGAGTCTTTCCTTCGACCATGAGCTGTGACCTTTGACCTTGACCTTGAAAGGGGTGGGGTTTGGGGTGTTCAGTTTGATAAATGCGTAAAAAAAAATTCACTCTTTCAGTTTTTGAAGTTGTGTGGGGTGGGTGTAGGGTGGGGTGGGCAGGGGTTTGGGTTGGAGGCCGGGAGGGGGGGGGGGGAGGGGAGGGGGGGGGTTGGGGGCTTAAGGTCAAAGGTTAAGATAAAAACTACAATGAAACAGTGTTAGCATGTGCATTTCATCAGACAGCTGACCTCAGAGTGAAATAAGCAGCCAAAATAATGTGACCTGCAGAAGTGTTATTTTGCATGGTACTGCTACACTGGTTGCATCTGAGGTGTCATTCTGCTGTAATTGTCATGAGGGATGTCTCTGGTATCTATTCTAAGCCAAACACAAGCACTTGTACACTGAGTAAAGCTCATTTGAGTGCAATGTTATGGGACCAGCAGTTGCAGGCACCAGTACAGGGTTTTACAGGAGTGTTGACAAGTTTGGCACACACATGCCTACTACATCTGCAAGATGAGCTGAGGTGTTTTGAGACTCTGACAAGTGTGTTTTATATAAAAATGAACTGTACATAACCATTTTTCTATGCTACCTCCTAAATCAGCAGTCCAGACACTAATTAGTGTATGCGGCGTGTCCCGCGTAGCATAGTTTTGGTTGTTTTGTGTAGTCTTTTTCCTGTGGGATAGCTCAGTAGACTTAATGTTTAAATTGCAGAGCTGTTTCATGACCCCTTTTGCCTAGGGAAAGATTGCCAGCAGCACATAGGGCATGGCAGCTGGTTACAGGCCTCTTCCAGCTTGTTGTCACCAGACAACAGGGTCAATGAGGATGCCTGGGTGTTGTCTTTTGGGCTGCCCTAAGATACACAAGGAAATGGCCTTGGGTCTGAAAGCTCATTTTTCATCAGTGTCAGTGTCATGGTAACTGTTTTAAGTTGTCCAGCCCACCAGAAGTCAGTTTGACTGTATTGCATGCGTGTGTAAACTTGGAAAAACAGAAAAAGTAGGGGGGTAGGCAATGGAAAAATATGAAAAAAACCACTTTCATGTGCCTGTGTCTCAAATGCAACATTTCTGAAGATCAGATATATTACTTGATGTACATGCCAATTTTGGAGGCATTCTGACCATATCTAGGCTGTTTTTCATGGCATCAGATATGCATGATCCAACACGTCAGCAGCGTTGTGAACGCCACATCAAGGCACTTCACATAATGGGCCATAACTTAAAGATGCAGCAACGTTCAAGGGTGTCACTTTGGATTTGACTTAGCTATTGTCTAAGGGTTGCACTGATAGCAGATTGAATGGTGTTCAGGTGGGACAAGTGTCTCTGACAGGTCACGGTATACATTTAAATTGGGAAGTTCAGGCAGTAAGAGGTCCCGTGTTTTTAAAAATAATTTTTGCCTTGTTTGAAAATTTGCAGTTGGGCTGAATGTGGGAATTTGCTGGAAATTTGTGGTTAGCTGAGAGGAGACATGTTTGGTGCTTTGATTCATACCATCCTGAGCTTATCCAGTGGACATTTGTGGGCCTATGTTGAGTTGCCTTTGGCGTAGTGATTTGAGGGGCACGCTGATTTCAGCTGTGCTTGGGTGTGGGGTTGGTAAGGAACCAGTTTCATAGCCAAGAAATGAGACGGGTCATGTGCTGTTTTTTTTTGGTATTTTATGCATGGCAAATGTGCAGCTGGTGGGCGGTAGTGCTTTTTAGGGAATTGAACAATTAGGGGATGACTGGGATTGACTAAGGCTAAGAGACTGGACAGTACGGAAACACCACTGTGGTCCGTGGCCTTTAGTTCATTCAAGTCGTTGTTGTGAGTGTGTGTTTCCATTTAGTTCATTCAAGTCGTTTCTGTGAGTGTGTGTTTCCATATGTACGAAGCCGAACCAAATGCGAAACGAACACGACACGTGTTCCCCCCCCCACCCCCCCCCCCCCCCCCCCGCTCAGGGTAGCGATTTCTATTTTTGGGATGTCAAATGTGTTCGGACCGAAAGTATGACATAATTTGTTGTTATCTGTCGAACGTTCTTGAGGCCATTCTAAGTTCCTGCGTCATTTCAGTGGTTTCCACTAAAGCAGAATTCGGATGTCGCACTACGTTTGATATGGTAACACGCGCTCAGTGCATTGTGCAGGAAGACATCCAGTGTGCGTTGGCGCAAGTACACACCAGAAATGTGACGTGACGTGCATGTTTGAGATGGTCCCTACAGGCGTGACTTGGATGCCTCTTTGAGCTCGTCCCTCAGCAGACGTCGCAGTATTTTTCCACTGGGACTCTTTGGGATGACACTGCAGAACTGTACCCCGCCTCGCAGCTGCATGTAGGACGGCACTTGCTCTGTAAAACACAACTGCATGTACAACAGCACTTGCTCTGTAAAACACAACTGCATGTAGGACGCACTTGCTCTGTAAAACACAACTGCATGTACAACAGCACTTGCTCTGTAAAACACAACTGCATGTAGGACGCACTTGCTCTGTAAAACACAACTGCATGTACAACAGCACTTGCTCTGTAAAACACAACTGCATGTAGGACGCACTTGCTCTGTAAAACACAACTGCATGTACAACAGCACTTGCTCTGTAAAACACAACTGCATGTAGGACGCACTTGCTCTGTAAAACACAACTGCATGTACAACAGCACTTGCTCTGTAAAACACAACTGCATGTAGGACGCACTTGCTCTGTAAAACACAACTGCATGTACAACAGCACTTGCTCTGTAAAACACAACTGCATAATATCAGTTCATTTTTATCAACGCTGACCCATGTCGCCCTGAATTTCCCTTGTCATGTTCTCCATTTAGAAGACTGACAGATGGAGAAGGCCGACAGATGGAGAAGGCCGACAGATGGAGAATGGAGAAGGCCGGCAGATGGAGAAGGCCGACAGATGGAGAAGGCCGACAGATGGCGGGAATGTCAGGCGCTTGTTATAGTATTACCCCTCGTAGTGTACCCTAGCTCTAATCATGTCCAATCCAGGCTACCCCAGTAGCTACACGTCTTCCAATCCCCTCCCAACCGCTCCCCCCAACCCCCCCCCCCCCACACACACACACACACACATACATCCGCCCCTGAAATACATTGTTGATGTGGATCGGAGTTTATGATTTTTCATGTGCTTAATCTGACAACACCATTGGGACAATATGTGGAATAATACACGTCCATACTGCAGTCACTGCTGACACTTCAGCCGACGCACACAAAGTAGATGGCCTGATATTTGAAGCAGAATCGCAAGGTTATAAATGGAACACCAGTTGCTTGGCTATGTCTGATTTACTGTCTCTCATTAGTACGGGAGACCCGGGTTAGTCCGCCCCCCTTTTCACTCTAAGCCCCCTGGAGAACGTTGTAACAGAGCTAGATCAGTCCTTGATTTAAACTGAGTGGGTGTACCTACTCTATGTCACCCGGAGAACTTCTGATAGAGCTACACCAATCCTTAATAATACATGGTATTTATATGGCGCTGGTCATCACTGCACAGTTCTCTCCCCTGACAGTGCTTTGTCCAAACTAGATCTATGATCACTGGTCATCACAACACAGTTCTCTCCCCTGTGCTTTTACCTACTTTACTTGGTAGTCTTCCTACATTACTAGCACTGGTAGTCTCCCCTTACTTTTTGTAAAATTGCAATATTACCTGAATGGCGTTCATCTCAGAAAATGACATAGATCGCGTGTTGTCTAGTAATCAGTAAGCTATGTTCCCATGCAAATGTGCACGTGCTGGGAGGGGGGGGGGGAGGATGGGGGGGGGGGGGGAGAAGGGGGGGGAGGGGGCGGGGGGCGTCATTTTACGTCTGACGCATTCAGTGGGGAACTAGGTGGGTTACAAAAACTGTGCAAAAAATCTGAGTTTGCTCCTATTTCCTGAGCCGAGCACAAACGGCCAGGACGACAGCAATCTTTCTCGTGAATTTAGTCAGGTATAATTGTAAGTAAACACTTTTTTCTCAAAGAAGTGTCTCAAAACTTTTTTTTCAACAAATCATTGTTGAAAAACCGGCTTGGTTCACGAGCACTGCAAACGCACCATACATGAACATAGCGATACCATCTCCTGCACAATGTTCCAGTCAGCGGACTAAGTAATGACCAAAGATTTAGGGGGTGAATTTGTCCCATGGTAAATATGCAGACGTGCCCCAACACAGACAAACTGACTTTAACCAACTATCTGTGACACTGGCTACAGCAATAACGTAACATCCCAATAATGGCTTAGATACGAGGGCTCTATCTGATCGGAATGTCTGTGTTACGTGGTAGTCGTAGTATGATACAATCACACCAGACGCTTACGTAGGGTGCTTGTAAAGAAACATCACTCAGCTGCAACTCGTCACACGTAGCACAAGGTTGTAGACCACACTGAAGTAACAGTTCCAACAATATTTATCCTAACGATGCAATCTCAGCACAATGCATCCACAAATGCATCCACTCACTGATGCACTGTCTTCTCTACAATGCATCAACACTTTTGACACACTGCGTCTCTCATACAATGTACACACATATTTCCTAACACCGTCTTTTATACTCGTATTACAGATTTCCAGAACAATCCAGCAGATTCACACAACTCAACCAATCAGAAAAGAAAACATAACCAAAACTTATTAATATTCATGAAAAAGAACATCTGGATCCGACTACAAATTTCCACTACCATCTAGGCGTATTTGTTAAAACGTTGCGAAATGTAACCAACAACAACCACCAACGTCATATTTGAGGTCACTAGAATAATTGTGCCTTTTCCAGAACGTTCTAGGTCAAACGAGGTCGGACTACAGCAACAATGTAACGAAAAGACGCGTCATCTTAGCTACACAACAGAAATCCATCGCAATTCTCCAGGCAAAAGAAAAAGAATCCTACTCAAAAGGTACGTAATTCTTATCCAAATAACTCAAATGAATATCAGATCTTTCCTATATCTCAAAAGAATAACACAACCACAAACGTAACAGTCTGTCATTTAAAATTGTTGTAATTTGACTCGTACACACGATTTAGGAAATTACTTTTAACAAGGAAATACGATTTTTACATCTCAGCTCACAAGTTTGCAACACATGGGCGCCATATTCACCCTGCATGGAGATGGACGGTCATGTGACAACGACCTGACCAAAATGACTGAACAATGCAAAGTCTCCAAATAAAGCCAAATGGACGGACTTGCCCCGGTCTCCGTTAATAGCGACGATGGAAGCGAGTAAATTGATCCTTTACAGGTGGACATCACAGACGACTGGCTGTTTTCCACCTCATCCATAATGCAGTGTGTCAGCCCTTAACACACTCTAGCACAGTGGGATACCAGAAGCAAGTGGAATACCAGATGTTAATTAGCCACGCTGTCAGAAATATGCTACGTAATGACACGGCTGCTGGCAACAGGCACGTTGGTCTGATTGGTTATTGGTTATTTGGGTTTAACGCCGAGCAGGCGACTAAGGCCATCTCACGGCGGACGTTGGTCTGAATATGTGTAGGCACGTTGGTCTGAATATGTGTAGGCACGTTGGTCTGAATATGTATAGGCACGTTGGTCTGAATATGTGTAGGCACGTTGGTCTGAATATGGCTATAAATATATGGGTCGTATGAAAACAGATCCGCGATAGTAACACTGACAGCTTTATGAACTTTAGTTGCATTCTTGTTGTGTCTTAATAATAATATAATAATAATAATAATAATAATAATAATAATATAATATAATAATAATAATAATACAAAAATATATAATAATAATAATAATAATAATAATAATAATAATAATAATAATAATAATAATATAATTAAACGTCGTGGACCTGACGTCTTTCGTCCACCACAAAGGTGATTTGACAGACGGAGCACCGAGCAGTCCTCAGGAAGAAATGTTAATCTGACCCGCTAGTGGCTCACTGCACCACCTGAACTACCTAACTCCACATTACTAATTACGAGTAGTAGTAGTAGTAGTAGTAGTAGTAGTAGTAGTAGTAGTAGTAGCAGTAGTAGTTCAAGTAGTAGTAGTGGACAGAAGTACTTAGTAGTAGTCGGTGAGATAATTCAAGGGAAGTGCCAGATGAGCTTGGCGCCTAAAGGCGCCAAGCTCACCTGGCAGTACCCTTGAATTATCATCATAGTAGCAGTAGTAGCGGTCGGTGTTCAGTAGTATAGTATTAGTAGTATTCTGTAACAGACAGTAGCAGTAGCAGTAATAGTCAGTAGTAGTAGCAATGTCGATCCATCTCCCACATTGAACCGGAAGTGACCGCATACTTACTGGCCACAAAGTCCTTGATGTCCTGCTCGCTGACCTTTGACCCCTGCGCGAGCACGACGTACGCACGTGGTAGTTCGCCAGCCACCGCGTCGGGAAGACCAATGACGCAAGCGTCGGATACGTCAGGATGTGACATCAGCAAATCTTCCAACATGGCGGGCGCCACCTAGTATCAACAAGCAAGGCAAAGCCCTTATGGCTGGTGTGTATGTCCGATTTACATATGTGTGACCTTTGTGACAATAAGGCTGGCTTCTGAAGCAGCAAAATCAATTTTTCTCACAATGTACGCACTTCCACACATCTGTCAACCCCCATGACCTTTGACCTTTGCGATGAGTCGACTAAATTAGTATGCGTAGGAAGGTCTTATCGTCAGCTCTCTTTATGCCAACTTTGAACCAGCCAATAGTTTCCGGCAGTCTTTAAAGACACATCTATTCCTTTAAACGTGCATTCACCGTTATAATTATTTTATTTTTGTTTTTGGTGTTGCCGTTAGTGAGAGCTGCCTAGTATATCCGTTATTAGTTGTATGGTAAGGGAATATCTTTCGTGTGTGTGAGCATTTTTTGTTGGTGTGTTGACTCTGCTAAGTTTATTTTCCCTGTATATCTTGTTGCGTGAGTGTGTATGTTAGGGCATATATATGTGCTGTAGGATGCAAGGTGTGTGTATGATAGTATGTCATTTGTACGGCGCCTAGAGCTTTTCTATCGAAAGTATAGACGCCTTAAAAATATACATTATTATTATTATTATTATTTGATTGAAAAATTTGCATAAATTAATGTTAATAATAACTACAATTCTATTTTTTAAAAAAATTGGCATTTTACACACATTTGCCGACCTCTTGTGACCCTTGACCTTTCCGAGGGTCATCCAAATTAGTATGAATAGATAGATCTTACCACCAGGTATCTCTGTACCAAGTTTGGGTTTGAAGTTGTGAATAGTATTTGAGAAAAAGAAAACATCTTTTGTCGAAATATGGCTGTTTTTGACCTATTTCCTGAGCTCTTGTGACCCATGACCTTTTCGACGGGTGAACGAAATTAGTATGCATAGAAAGATCTTACCATTATGTATCTTTATAATAAGTTTGGGTTTGAAGTTGTGAATAGTATTTCAGAAGAGAAAAAAAATGTACAAATATGGCGATTTTTGACCTATTTCCTGATCCCTGTGACCTTGACCTTTACGAGAGGTCACTCAAATTGGTATGTTTAGAAAGGTCTTACCACAAAGTATCCTTGGGCCAAGTTTGAAATCTGTGACTTGAATTATAGTCTCCGAGAAAATGCCAACCTTAACCACGGACGACGGACGACCGACCACTGGCCCAAAACGCAGACTCTCTTTTGCTTCGCATGTCAGCCCCAAAATAATAATGAGTACTTGTATAGCGCCTAACCTCAGATTAGAGCTCTAGGCGCTTAACAAAAACTAATGTACAAAAAATAACTAATTACAAAAATGGAATTAACAAAAAGTACAAAAACAAAATACAACGCACTCTGTAAACAAGCTATAAAGTCACCATTCAAAAGTGCTACGCTCATGGACTCATACTGGCATTCACACACACACCCACACACACACTATAAATAGATAGAAATGACTTTAACATGACAGGTGTGTGACAAAGTCATTTGTAGCTGACAGAAAACATATGGGTCTTTAGGGCACGCTTGAATGCCTCTCTCGAATCCACGTATCTCAGTTCGCGCGGGAGATCATTTCAAACAACTGGGCTCTGGTATCTGAATGACCTCTCACCAAACGACTTTGTTTTGACAAGAGGGATACGTATGTATCAGCAAATCTTGCAGCCAGTTAGGATTATAAAATGTCAATTTCAGCAAATCTTGAAACATGGCGGGCGCCACCTAATAAAAAAAAAAAAAAAAAAAATAATAAAAAAAATGTATCAGCAAATCTTGCAAGATGGCGGGTGCCAGTTAGCATTATAAAATGTCAATATCAGCAAATCTTGCAACGGGAAGGGCAGTAAAGTGTAAACAGTCGGGCATATTGTAACAGACCGATTCCGAGACACGGGAGGCAAACACAATGCTTTTGACTGTCTGCTTCCTTTGAGTTATCTCCCGTAAGAAGATTTCACAGACACAAATGGCGAAAAGCAACAACGGAAAAAAACGTTAAGCAAATCTAAAAATGTACAGTGTGTCGTATAATTTTTCAGTTTGAAGAATCGTCGTGATATGAATTTTTCAGTTGCTTATTTATTATTATTAGTTATTTACCGTCAGGGATAGTTAAAGAATGCCTTGTATGCCGGCCTAATTGATTGGTGAAGGTAGTATGTAGTTGATTAAGTATAGTCTTTTCCAATGTATGAAATGTATGGCGAGGGTGTCAGGTTATAGTCTGTTTTAGTGTAGTGGCAGTGTTATGCTGTGTTGCGAAAGTAGTTCTTGTTATGAAGCACGTGTGTGTGTGAATGAACGCGTGAGAATTACTTGTATCAGCCAGGCTACGTAAGGTATCTCATATTATCCATGTTGTGTTTATGTTGCAAGTGTTATGATGTCAGGACTTTGTGTACAGAGTTCTTGTGAGGCGCGGAGCCACGTGACGCCGAGACGTCAGTCAACAGAGGCTACCGCCAGAGGGACCTATCGTGAGGTCATTTCACCACTCGAGGAGTGAGCGACCAGTGCCTAGACACCCGGATCATCAGAGATGATCCTACGGGAGCGAGTCAGGAGGACGTCCACGGTACGAGAAACGGGGGACTACTCAGGAGCGTGCGACGCGAGAAGCTACACGCCTAGACGTGGAAGGACAGAACGTTACAGAGCGATAACACCAGCGAAACAGGTTGGATTGTGAGGACAATTACCTAGCCTGGATTTTACGTGGTGAATGTGTATGCGGTGTTGATGTGCTTGTAGTGAGAAGTGTATGGTGTAAAGAATCTGTTGAGTTTACGTTGTTTGTTTTGTTAAGAGTAAAAGGGCCTAGAAGAAAGAGAAATAGTGTTTGAGTTGTACCGCGTGAATGCGCCCGTCTGAGTCAGTGGCGGTGCATGCGTCTGCTGTGCTGTGAGTCTGTACGTGCGAATGGGGAGAGTCTGCGTGCGTTACAGGTGAGAGTCTGAATGAATACGCACGCGCCTTCTCTCTCTCTCTCTCTCTCTCTCTCTCTCTCTCTCTCTCTCTCTCTCTCTCTCTCTCTCTCTCTCTCTCTCTCTCCCCCGACCCACCCCCCCCCCTTCTCCACCTCTGCTTTTCGATTTTTCGGTCCCTGCAAGCAAGGTCTGGCGTCGGAGAGGCCTTTTGTATCAGGTTAAAGGTCCCAAACAAAACAGTTGGACCCTCCCCCCCCCCCCACTCGAGGTAACTGATCCGCCTCTGTAAAGTCGCCATGAGCAAGGCGTGGTCTACTCAGCTGTACTGACATGCAACGTCCGCGTCGTGTTCACGTTTAACTCTCTGACAAAAACCGCGACCAAGAAAGCAACCAACGTGAGACAAACCACAGCGGGGTACAGGCGTGCGCCAACAGCATAAACAACACTCCTATCATCGCCAAGAGGCATAGATCCTCATGAGCCCTCCGGGCTCATGAGGATCTATGCCTCTTGGCGATGATAGGAGTGTTGTCTACGTTTACGACACACTGGTCATCTGCCCCCATTTCGCTTTCGTTGGTTGTTGGGAGTCGTTGGTTACGTCACTACAACTACAAAGTACCGACCTGTTCTCCCTTGAACTTGATCAGCTCCTTCATCCGGTCCACGATGTACAGATATCCGTCCGCGTCAATCCGCGCCACGTCACCTGTACAGGGCGCATTGCAAGGGACATCACTTCGGTTGTCAACACAAGGTTTTTCCGAAAATCATCACAAACATTCACAGTGGCAGATCAAGAGGGCGGGGTGGGGGTGGGGGGGGGGGGCGTGACTCTCCCCCCCCCTCCCCCGTCAGCACTGGCATTTTTTTTTTTTTAGGTGGAGGAGGGTTGGTTAGGTTTTTGTTTTCTTTCTTTTTAGTGCATGGTTGGTTATTTATTATTTATTTGGGTTTTTTTGTTGTTGGTTGGTTGGTTGGTGAGATTTCTTTTCATCACGGCACGCAGTCTTCTTAACCTTTCTTGTCCTGTCTTTCGTACTGAATCAGTGGCTGGGCCTAATGTGTGGAGACTAGTCAAATAACCTCAGTTCGCACTAAATACCTGCACCCCGACATAGTCTTTCAGCCAGAAACAGAGTGTCAAATGCCCCCGCAATCAAAGGGGCTTATGAAAAGTAGTATTTCTCACTGCGCGATATCATCAGGCGTCGCATCCTCACTCCGAGTCAGCAATATGATGTAAGTCCTTGAGTGTTGGTCCACCCTAATTGTGGGTGAGAATTCAGTCCCTGCTGATATACGGCTCTTCAGTAGAACCATAGAGTTTCATGC
Source organism: Semisulcospira habei (assembly GCA_036245525.1). Classification (NCBI taxonomy): domain Eukaryota; kingdom Metazoa; phylum Mollusca; class Gastropoda; family Semisulcospiridae; genus Semisulcospira; species Semisulcospira habei. The sequence continues at coordinate 101,469,504 of BTPG01000001.1, forward strand.
GCCTCTGTAGGCAAAGGGGCTCATCAAAAGCCATACACCTTGATGTGCTATACACATGTACCATCCTCAGACTGAGGCAGTCATCTGAGGATATGCCTACGACTGATGACACGCCCGGCTGAGGCAATTGTCCAATTAAAATGCGAGAGGTCGGCTTTATGGCTGCGGGCAGACCATCTGGTGTCACCTGTTAATAGGATAATTGTCCCCGACTGCTGACACAGGGGAGTCTGGTTACGGATCATTGAACTTCACGGCCGTCTTTGTCCGCGGCGAGACTAAAGTAACGGACGCCTTTCACAACAGTCTTACGTCTTTACGTCAGTTCCGGTTCAAGTTAGTTTAGCCTTTTGATGCCAACGTGAATCTTCTCTGGCTTTGAAAATCACATTGTAAACCGTATTAGTCAGTTCGTTCGGATTTAACGTCCACAGCACCGAGGTGATCATGGACGACCCTGACGGGCGGGTTATGGAGGACAGGGAAATCTATTGCCTATGGAGTACGACCTGAACACTGATCAACTCAGGCGCACTCCAACTGTGTCACTTTGATTTTCCAGGACCTTTCAACGGACAGTGCTAGTGAACAAATCCGTTTTTCCGCCTGGATTGTGAGTCCAGCTACCGGGGCCGGGACGGGATTCGAACCCACGACTCGGCGATTCCCTTCGCTCTCCTGCTCCGACGTTTAACCGCCTGAGCTATTTCAGACTCTCCATAACCGTATTACTGCAATGAATAGGCTCATAGGTAGCGACGATCGCTTTATCCGTCGCTACAGGGAGGTCAGGGGAAGGCGGGGAGAAGGGGGGAGCGGTGGGGGGGGGGGGGGTGTTCGTCGGCGGCAAATTTGGCCCCCCCCCCCCCCCCCGTCAGGACCCCCTGGATCCGCCCCTGATTGAGGTGTGACACTCTCTCTTTGTTCTCTTCAGTCGGACCGAAAGTGAAGGGGTTGTGAGCCAAGAAATAAAAGGCAGCCATCGTGGTGCTGCAAACTGTGGCGAGGTTCCCCACTGCCTTTGTCAGATGGCGTGGAAGCGAGCGGCCTTTGGATAGCTTACTGGCTGCATGCGTCATCATGAGAACTGACACACACTGGATAGCTTACTGGCTGCATGCGTCATCATGAGAACTGACACACACTGGATAGCTTACTGGCTGCATGCGTCATCATGAGAACTGACACACACTGGATAGCTTACTGGCTGCATGCGTCATCATAAGAACTGACACACACTGGATAGCTTACTGGCTGCATGCGTCATCATGAGAACTGACACACACTGGATAGCTTACTGGCTGCATGCGTCATCATGAAAACTGACACTCACTGGATAGCTTACTGGCTGCATGCGTCATCATGAGAACTGACACACACTGGATAGCTTACTGGCTGCATGCGTCATCATGAGAACTGACACACACTGGATAGCTTACTGGCTGCATGCGTCATCATGAGAACTGACACTCACTGGATAGCTTACTGGCTGCATGCGTCATCATGAGAACTGACACACACTGGATAGCTTACTGGCTGCATGCGTCATCATGAGAACTGACACTCACTGGATAGCTTACTGGCTGCATGCGTCATCATGAGAACTGACACACACTGGATAACTTACTGGCTGCATGCGTCATCATGAGAACTGACACTCACTGGATAGCTTACTGGCTGCATGCGTCATCATGAGAACTGACACACACTGGATAGCTTACTGGCTGCATGCGTCATCATGAGAACTGACACACACTGGATAGCTTACTGGCTGCATGCGTCACCATGAGAACTGACACTCACTGGATAGCTTACTGGCTGCATGCGTCATCATGAGAAATGACACACACTGGATAGCTTACTGGCTGCATGCATCATCATGATAACTGACACACACTGGATAGCTTACTGGCTGCATGCGTCATCATGAGAACTGACACACACTGGATAGCTTACTGGCTGCATGCGTCATCATGAGAACTGACACACACTGGATAGCTTACTGGCTGCATGCGTCATCATGAGAACTGACACACACTGGATAGCTTACTGGCTGCATGCATCATCATGAGAACTGACACACACTGGATAGCTTACTGGCTGCATGCGTCACCATGAGAACTGACACACACTGGATTGCTTCCTGGCTGCATGCGTCATCATGAGAACTGACACACACTGGATTGCTTACTGGCTGCATGCGTCATCATGAGAACTGACACACACTGGATAGCTTACTGGCTGCATGCGTCATGAGAACTCCTGACACACACAGTACCTAACCCATAACACCCTGAAGCTGACGTTTTACAAGTTGCTTATCGTCCTATAAAGGCTACATTACAGATTAGGAGATAGATCAACCGTTTTAGTTCAAGGGTGGTGCCAGAATAGCTTGGCGCCTGTCGCGCCAAGCTATTCTGGCACCATCCTTGAACTATGATATTCAAATTAATTTCAAGCAGTGTGTGTATCAGGAAGAAAAGGGTTAACTTGCTGTGGCTTGTCGCTGCCATACGACGGAATGAATTGACCAATCAAACAAGAGCACAAACTGCCATAGATACCTGTGTGCAGCCATCCCTGTTGGTCGATAGTTTCCGCGGTGGCTTGGGGGTTCTTGTGGTAGCCCATCATTGTCATCGGTCCCCGCATGTACAGCTCGCCAACCTGGTCCACCCCCAGCGACCTCCCGCTGTCCGGATCCACGATCTACATATACAGTTAACGCCTCGACTGCTACTGACGATAACTTTCGGCGGAAAAGACGCTTAGTGACGTAGTTAGGTAGTGACGTAGCTATTATGTTACGTTGTTAAGTAGTTACGTGGTCATGTAGTGACGTAGTTATCTAGTGACGTAGCTAGTATGTTACGTTGTTAAGTAGTCACGTGGTCATGTACTGACGTAGTTATCTAGTGACGTAGCTAGTATGTTACCTTGTTAAGTAGTTACGTGTTTATGTAGTGACATAGTTATGTAGTAACGTAGCTAGTATGTTACGTTGTTAAGTAGTTACGTAGTCATGTAGTGACTGACGTAGTTCGGTAGTTACGTACTTATGCAATTTGGGGATTTGGACCTTGGGGCACAATGGGTCATTTTCATGGACTGGTTCTGAACTCTACGTCTGATGTTGACCCCCATGACTCACGACTGACATAGACATTTATGAGTGACCTTAACCTCTGTGACTGACCTTGAATTCCATCATGGGTAGGGGGCGGCCAGCAGAACCAGGTTTGTAGTTGTTGTACGTGCACGCAACCGCCACCATGTTCTCCGTCATTCCGTAACCTGTCACCCCAGTTGGAAACCATTACCCCAGTCAGCCCCGACACACTACAGCAGGAGATGGGTCCAACATGATAATTCAAAGAGTGCCTGTCGGCGCCAAGCTAATCTGGCACTGCCTTTGAATTATCATGGTCGATCCTCTCCTGCAACAGGTGCATAGTCATTAGATGACGCCTCCAAAATTTGGGAAATACGGCCGTCGGGCTGAATAAGTTAGTACTTGTGTGTGTGTGTGTGTGTGTGTGTGTGTGTGTGTGTGTGTGTGTGTGTGTGTGTGTGTGTGTGTGTGTGTGAGTTTGCGTGAGCACGCACGCGCGCGCGCGCACACACACGCAAATACACACGTATTGTTTCAACATCGCGCGCCTACACTTTATGACGTCAAAATGTTTACATTAGGACTAACATTTTAGTACGTAAATGGTTTCTGTGTACAGTGATCTATCTCAGTATCGTGAGCAGTGGAGTGCCCTAAACATCCATGACGTCACTCTAAACATCCATGACGTCATTCTAAACCATGACGTCATCATAAAACCATGACGTCATTCTAAAACCACGACGAAGAAATCTGTCAACCCTGTCCAGCGAGTTCAGCGCCCATACGCTAATGCGTTCCGGCCGATTTTGCGTCCATGCGGCCCCAGTCGGAGTGTAAATGTTTGTACAAGTCGGAAAATACACTAGCAAGTGAGGTCAGCATAACACGGCCCCAGTCCGAGTGTAAATGTTTGTACAAGTCGGAAAATACACTAGCAAGTGAGGTCAGCATAACACGGCCCCAGTCCGAGTGTAAATGTTGGTACAAGTCGGAAAATACACTAGCAAGTGAGGTAAGCATAACACGGCCCCAGTCCGAGTGTAAATGTTGGTACAAGTCGGAAAATACACTAGCAAGTGAGGTCAGCATAACACGGCCCCAGTCCGAGTGTAAATGTTGGTACAAGTCGGAAAATACACTAGCAAGTGAGGTCAGCATAACACGGCCCCAGTCCGAGTGTAAATGTTGGTACAAGTCGGAAAATACACTAGCAAGTGAGGTCAGCATAACACGGTACACTTGGGATGACATGCGCATTTTGTTGACCTAGTTCTACAGACGGTAATCACCCATTACCTTGCAGGACACACGGCAGTTTGAGTTTCTTGATGAAGAGAGCCTCCACTTCCTTGCCCAGCGGCGCTGCTCCGCTCGTAACAACTCGGACAGACGACAGGTCAAAGTTCGACAACTGGGCAAACGTTGCCATGGCGATAACGACAGGTGGAACAAGGTACAACAGGGTCACCTGTACAATAAGTGTGAAAACATGACACGTTTCCGGCTTACGGAACAGGGTTCGTCAAGAAAACAAGATGAGATGAACCATAACCCACAAAGTCCCTTCAATAGGAGAGCTCTCCTCGCTGTCAAGGGACCTTTTGTTTTTGACCTGATTCTGATGTTGAAATATCTCCTTTTCAAAAAGCCTAGCAGATCTGGTAATGCACCACAGTGACTTCTAAAAGTGCATACGCGTCATTGGTTTGTCAAACGTCATTTTGTTATGACGTATTTTTTGTTTTTAAGTAATTTCATCTTAACATGAGTTTCCCTTTCGCTTCAAGATTTGGGAAAATGGTGACAAAACTAGAATTTCACTGTACAATTTCAGTCTTGCTATAATTTGTGTGAAATCAGGTTGACTTTACCTAGCTACATGCTATACTAAGTACACCTGCATGCTCCTCTGAAAGCCCGTCAATGTGTGTGTGCGCGTGGGTGTGCGTGCAAATATCTCCAAGAGGCATAGATCTTCTATGCCTCTTGGAGATGCGCGCATATATGTGTGTGTGTGTGTGTGTGTGTGTGAGAGAGAGAGAGAGAGAGAGAGAGAGAGAGAGAGAGAGAGAGAGAGAGAGAGAGAGAGAGAGAGAGAGAGAGAGAGAGAGAGAGAGAGAGAGAGAGAGAGAGAGAGAGAGAGAGAGAGAGAGAGAGAGAGAGAGAGAGAGAGAGAGAGAGAGAGAGAGATTGATTGATTGATTGTACATTGCTTAATTTCCCGACAGCAACAAGGCTTTCTCAGGACGTGCCTGCACTGCTTGTGAAAAAAAAAAGAAAAACAGAATATTGAATGTATGTCACCAGCCGGTCCAACACGTTAAATAAACCTACGCCATGGGGCCTAAATAAAGCTAAGACCATTTAGCAACACACATCCAATATCAAGAGCTACAGGCGGCGCAGACAGTAGGGAGAGTTTAAAAAACGAAAATACAGGTGAATGGACCAAGGGTAGACAGAAACACATGCCCTCAGAATACAGAAGAAAACCCACCCTGTGGGGCTGACCAGGGTGACCCTGGGAACTTAAGTTACCCCACCCAAGTCCCCCAGGGCAGACCCGGGTGGGGACGAGAGCGAGAGAGAGAGAGAGAGAGAGAGAGAAATGAAATGAAATGAAATGAAACTTTATTTTCCAAGGATAAAAGAATAGGTGCGCAGACCTGTTTTCATTCTTGTCCTTGCTACACACTACAAAACAAAATAACGTACACACACACACACGCGCGCCGGTGTGCAATTGCCGCGTGCACAGGCTTGTGCCAGATTAGCTTGTAGCCTACAGGCGCCAAGCCAAGCCTGCACAACCCTCCACACACACACACACACACACACACACACACACACACACACACACACACTGACACACACATACACACACATCAGTATATCATGTACACATACATTCTTTCGCTTAAAACTATACTACAGCAAATATAAAAAGTATAATGGATTTTGTACATAAAACCGCTATTGTTCTCATCATAAAAACCAACACGGCGGCTCACTCCAACAAACATAAACAGGCATACACACACACACACACACACACACACACACACACACACACACACACACACACACACACACACACACGCACACACACACTCGCACACACACACACACACACACACACACACACACACACGTAGGGATGCGCGCGTGCACACACATACACTTGCACACACTGACACAGATAAACACACACATGCGATAGCGGCCTCCCCGCGCCACTAAACCGCGCACAGCTAGATGCTAGTCTGCCATGGAATTAGACTAGACTTGTATAGCGATCCCGCAACCACCGCGCGCGCGGGTCGACGCGAAGAAACCACAGCACTGCCACGCCTCGCGAGCGCCCAATGCTGTGTCTATCGACGGCATCCCGTCTGGCCAGCCGAGTCCATGGGGTCATGGATATTACATAATGCGGCTTGCTGGAATGCCAGCGGTATATTACATGCGTTCATAAATTTTTAATGTTAGAAGAGAATGCAGACTATCCGGGAAATGCCGCATAAGGCATGGAGTGCTACATGTAAAAATAAAAATAAAAATACAAAATAAAAGAAAAATTAAGTTTTGTCTAGATGTTTGAGCAGCTTGGTCTTGTAAGTTTTAAGCGATGGCGCGGCTCTAACATCCGCAGGAATGGAGTTCCATAACTTTGCACCAGAATAGGACAACGACGACCTATAAATGTCTAGTCGAGGCATCGGTACAACAAGATTGTTCCCTGGTGTTCGACTGGACCTCGTATGAGCAAAGTGGAACAAACTATTGAGATAGGCTGGTGTTTCTGAGAGGGTGATTTTGCGCATGAGCACCAACTTATTATACTTAAACTGTTTTTCAAGTGGCAAAATAACTTATTGTCAGTATTAATGACTTCTGAGGGTCTGTCAACAATAAGTTTAATGGCTCTTCTGTGGAGCGAGTTCAGACTTTTTAAATTAGCATCGCTACTACCGTCCCAAATAGATGAGGCATAATCCAAATGTGACTGAATATGGGCATAGTAGAAGAGTTTCCTTGTTGGCTCATCAGCAAAATGTCTCAATTTCGACAGGAGGAATACATTTTTAGATACTATTTTACACAGTTTAGTAATGTGGCCTTGCCAGCACAACTTGTCGTCTAAGTTGATTCCAAGCACGCGCTGTTCTCTGACTTGCTCCACAGGCTGGCCATTAAGTGTTAGTTGAAGGGGAGGGGGGTTCAACTGATGCTTTTGCCGTGTGGTAATCAGCATGCATTTGGTTTTAGTGGGATTAGGTATCATGGCGTTATTTCTGCACCATTCAGATACCTCATTTAAACTGTCTTGGAGAATCTTCACCATACATGTTACGTCTGATGACGAAACGTCCAGTGTTCCATCGTCTGCAAAAAGACTGAAAGTTACACTGGAGTCAGATATATGTAATGGAAGGTCGTTTATGAAGACAGAGAACAATAATGGACCAAGAATCGATCCCTGTGGTACTCCGTGCTCTATCACCCCTTCAGGTGAGTTTTTACCATTCACGTAGACATACTGCGTACGCCCATGCAGATATGACGTAAGGAAGGCAAGTGTGTCTGCGCTTAGTTGATAGACATTAAGTTTTTGAACTAAAGTTTCATGATTGACGAGGTCAAATGCTTTTGAAAGGTCCAAAAATACTGCTCCAGTCATTTGACTGCTATTTATGGCAGTAAGCCATCTGTCAACAAGGTGTACCAATGCTGTGTGACAGGAGTGTTTCCGCCGAAAGCCAGATTGTAATGGATGTATGAGTTTGTGTTTTTCTAGAAAATGTTGTAAGTGTGTGTGAATGTGTCTTTCTATCGGTTTCGACAGTGTTGACAGTAGCGAAATGGGCCTGAACTTGTTAGGGTCGGCAAGGTCTTTCGTTTTAGGTAGTGGGATCACTTTGGCTGTTTTTAGAGAAGATGGAAATATCCCCTGCTTTATGCAAAGGTTGTATATATATGTCAAGGTATCTAAAATATACGGTAGGGCCATTTTCAGAACTGAGCTACTAATACCATCATGGCCAGACGTACGTTTGTTCTTTAAGTACGAGATGGATTTTCCCACGTCGTATATCGTTAACAGCGGAATGCTGAATGACGTGTCAGGGTCCAGCCGTTCTGCACAAAACGTCTTTAGCTTTTCGGACACAGCTGAAGACTGACCAGAATATGTATTTTTTAGCAACGTACTGGCAGCCGAGAGGAAATGCTGATTCAAGATATCAGCTGATAACTGTGTACATTGTGCGGTATTTTTGGACCTCGTAAAAGCATTGATCGCTCGCCACACAGATACGACATCTTTCTTTCCGTTCATAAGACGGTGAAAAAGTGACCTTTGAGCTTTCCTCACTAAATGTTTAACATGGTTTCTTTGCCTTCGATAAGCAATAAAATCCTTCTTTCTTTTATAGTCATCTCGGAGCTGCATGGCATCCTTGATTTCCTTACTTAACCAGGCGGGAAGCTGGGGGTTCTTCACCCGTTTCTCTCTGAATGGAGCGTGTTTATCGAGAACACCAAGGAACAATCCGTACCACTCAGACAAAGCATCGTTGGGGTCATTATGGTAGTACACTGTATCAAAGTGTGTGCTACTTAAATCACAAAGAAATGTTTCCTTGTTGAAGTGTTTAAGTGATCTGTATCTAATAGTCGTGTGCTGATGTTTTCGGAATGAATTATCCGCTTTTAATGCCAAGCAACAGCACACCGGGTAGTGATCGCTAATCCCTACCTGAAGCACGTCTACTGCCATCACCCTTGATTGAGTAGTTGTATATATGTGGTCTATAAGGGTGGAGGAAGTTGGACTAACACGAGTTGCTGTTTTAACTAGCTGCTTTAAACCAAACATAGACATGGTGCACTCCCAAGCAGGGTTATTCAAAAACATGTTAATATTGAAATCGCCTAGGATCAAAATTTCAGAGCTGGACTGTCTGACCTTATCCATCATGGCGATAAAGTCGTCGAACCATTGAAATGTTGATGCTGGGTTCCTGTAAATGTACCCGACCAGCACGGGGCTGGATTTGTTTGCCCTTAACTCAACCCAAATGCATTCTACGGTTTTTGACTCCAGGTCCCCACGCCTGCGAGTAATACCGCTAATTGAATTATGAATGTATACTGCAATACCCGTATGTCCCGGGTATTCAGCATCGCGGCGCAGTACAGTGAAGTCCTGGATAGAGACGGCCTCATCGCTGATGTTACGATTGAGACGCGATTCCGTTACACCAAACAAGTGAAATGGATTGGATTGACTCAAGAGCACACACAGATCGGGAACTTTGTTAGTTAAATGATAAACATTTAAATGGCCAATATGTAACTGGCGATCATACACCATGATTGCTAATGTATGTCAATACCAAAGAGTACAAATAAGAGAGAGAGAGAGAGAGAGAGAGAGAGAGAGAGAGAGAGAGAGAGAGAGAGAGAGAGAGAGAGAGAGAGAGAGAGAGAGAGAGAGAGACAATGAACAATGAACCTTTATTTTATAACGATAAAAGTATTTGGTAGCAGGACCCATTTCAAACTTGACGTTACTACCATTAAGCTAAGAACTGCCTCCAATGCCAAAGGTGCGAGGTTCGATACCGGGTTCCGGCTGGTGTCACCGTCTGGGCAGTGGGCAGATGTTCACATCTGCACGGGACATAGACGACCCCGGCCCCCACGAGTCCCCTGCTGCCTTGCAGGCCTGGCCGCTTGGCTGCGGAAAGGCTAAGGGAGGAAACCCCTGACATCAAAGCCCCCGTGTCTCCGGGGAAGGCTTTTGAGCCAGAGACTAAGACAAGGACAGTCTGATATAAAACCTACGACCCGAGGACCTCGATGCCACCGTCCCAGCTTGCTAGGCCATGGCAAACGAACCAAGGGTTTAAAGGGTGGGGCCAGTACTGCGCACACTGCACTCCACCAAAAAGCTCCACCGCGCAGGCTTTAGGAAACGCCCACGGACTATGACACTGAACTTTCCAAGTCCTGTAGCGATGGGCAAGGGGCGAAACGGCAGGTGAAAGATGTCACTGGAAGCCGCAGTCTCAAACCTGCATGCAGGCGGTTCAGGATATTGGTCGCCTGATGTTGACCTGGGGATGACAATGTCACTCGGCACACCCTGAACGACCAAGCAGCCTTCTCTAGGACAGCACTGCTTGCTCCACACGGAGAGGGGCCTAGAAAAGGTGGCCTAACCAAAGCTCATTCCCTCGTAACCCCAGTTGGCTAGCCGCGGTCAACGGGCATCTTCTCATGCGGTCAGAAAACAAGAAAAAACAATGGATCCACTCTCATGACGACCACGACCGGACTCAACGTAGCATGCTGGAACATCCGAACCATGCTCGACACAGCAGACAGCGGACGCCCTGAACGTCGCTCCGCCCTCATTGCCCATGAATTGCGGAGGTTAAACATCGACATCGCCGCGCTCAGCGAAGTACGCCTTCCGGAGGAAGGCAGCCTCCAAGAACTTGGCGCTGGCTACACCCTCTACTGGTCAGGCAGGCCTGCATCAGAAAGACGGCTCTCAGGCGTGGGCTTCATGGTGTAGACCCCATTGCGACTAAGTTGGAAAACCTACCAACGGGTCACTCCGACCGCATCATGTCCATGCGCCTCCCACTGAGACACCAGCAATACGTCACCCTTCTCAGTGTGTACTCCCCAACCCTCCTGGCAGAGCCTGCAGAAAAAGACAAGTTCTACTCTGACCTGCGCAGCCTCCTGCAGAGCACCCCTGCAGACGACAAAGTCATCATCCTTGGCGACTTCAACGCCAGAGTGGGCCAAGACTCTGAAGCCTGGAAAGGAGTCCTCGGCAAGCATGGCGTTGGGAACTGCAATGACAATGGTCGCCTACTGTTGGAGCTCTGTGCAGAGCAGCAACTTGTCATCACCAACACTACTTTCCAGCAAAAGGACAGTCGAAAGACCACCTGGATGCATCCTCGCTCCAAGCACTGGCACCTTATCGACTATGTCCTAGTGCGTCAGAGGGACCGCAGTGACGTCCTCCTCACCAGAGTGATGTCCAGCGCAGAGTGCCACACTGACCACCGCCTTGTTCGCTGCAAACTCAGGCTCCGCCTCAAGCTGAAACCCAAGAAAGGCCCCCCCCCAAAAAAAAAAAAAAAAAAAAAAAAAAAGCTTGATGTTGCCAGCCTTCAGCGTGACGACAAGAAAGCTGCCCTTCAGGCCGATTTACAGCGCATGCTCAAAGACACAGTTGATCCAGCAGACTCCTCCCCTGAAACGCTCTGGGAACAACTGAAAACTGCTATTGTAAAATCCTCTGTGGAAGTCTTGGGCTTTGCTAGAAAGAGGAACAAAGACTGGTTTGACGAAAACGACGTAGAGATCCAGGAACTTCTACAAAAAAAAAGAGCCGCCCACCAGGCCCACCTAGCCCAGCCTTCCTGCCCTGTGAAGAAGTCTGCCTTCCGCCTCATCTGCAGCAGTATCCAGCTCAAGCTTAGAGAGCTCCAGAACGAGCGGTGGTCCAGACTCGCACAGAGGACCCAGCTCTGCGCTGACAACGGTGACTACAGGGGCTTCTACGAAGCACTGAAAGCGGTGTATGGCCCTAGGCACCTGGTACAAAGTCCCCTGCGAAGTGCTGATGGACAGGCACTCCTCACAGATAATACCTCCATCTTGACCCGCTGGTCGGAATACTTTCAGGACCTCTTCGGCGCTGAACGCACTGTTCAAGAAACAGTCATCCTCCAAATCCCACACCTTCCACTAAAGGTTGAATTGGACGAACCGCCCACCGCCGAAGAGACCCTCACAGCCATCCACCAGCTCAAGAGTGGCAAAGCAGCAGGCATTGACGGAATCCCGCCAGAGATCTGGAAACATGGAGGCCCAGCACTGCACAACAAGCTCCACGACCTCTTTCTCTGCTGCTGGGAAAAAGGAACACTACCAAAGGATCTCCGTGATGCAGTCATCATCACCCTGTACAAGAACAAAGGAGAGAAGTCTGCCTGCTCTAATTATCGTGGAATTACCCTGCTGTCCATTGCCGGGAAAATTCTCGCAAGGTTGCTCCTGAATCGGCTGGTACCTGCCATCGCTGAAGACCACCTCCCAGAGGGCCAGTGTGGCTTCAGAGCCAACAGGAGTACCACCGACATGGTCTTTGTGCTGAGACAGCTTCAGGAGAAGTGCCGCGAGCAGAACAAAGGGCTGTACGTAACGTTTGTCGACCTAACAAAAGCGTTTGACACTGTGAGCAGGCAAGGTATGTGGCAGATCCTGGAGCGACTAGGTTGTCCCCCAAAGTTCCTCAACATGATCGTCCAGCTCCACGAGGACCAGCAAGGCCAGGTCAGACTAAACAGTGACCTCTCAGAACCATTCCCCATTCGCAACGGCGTGAAGCAAGGCTGCGTGCTGGCACCGACCCTCTTCACCATCTTCTTCAGCATGATGTTGAAGCAGGCCACAGTGGACCTCGACGATGACGACGCAGTGTACATCAGGTATCGTCTCGATGGCAGCATGTTCAACCTCAGACGACTGCAGGCCCACACGAAAACCCTAGACCAACTGATTCGTGAGCTGCTCTTCGCTGATGACGCTGCCCTCGTTGCACACACAGAGAGAGCCTTGCAGCGCATTATGTCCTGCTTCGCAGATGCTGCCCAGCTCTTTGGACTTGAGGTCAGTCTGAAAAAGACAGAGGTCTTTCATCAGCCGGCACCCAAAGAAGAGCATCGCCCTCCCCACATCACCATCGGCGAGTCCGAACTGAAGTCTGTACACCAGTTTACCTACCTTGGCTGCATCATCACGTCAGACGCCAAGCTGGACAAGGAGCTGGACAACAGGCTGGCAAAAGCGAACAGTGCTTTCGGGCGACTATTCAAGCGGGTGTGGCACAATCAACAGCTGAAAAAAGGCACCAAGATCAGCGTGTACAGAGCTGTCGTCCTCACCACCCTGCTGTACGGTTCCGAGTCCTGGGCCCTCTACCGCAGCCAACTACGACTCCTCGAACGCTTTCACCAGCGCTGCCTGCGTACCATCCTCAGCATTCACTGGAGTGACTATGTCACCAACGTCGAGGTCCTTGAACAGGCGGAAACTGTGAGCATCGAGGCTTTGCTGCTGCGGACACAGCTTCGCTGGGCGGGGCACGTCTCCAGGATGGAGGATCATCGCCTACCCAAGATCACTCTGTTCGGCGAGCTCGCCACTGGACACCGAGACAGAGGGGCACCAAAGAAGAGATACAAAGACGGTCTCAAGAAGTCACTTAGTGCCTGCCAAATCGACCACCGCCAGTGGTCTTCGCTTGCTGCGGACCGTGACACCTGGCGCTCCACCATTCACAAGGCAGCCGTCTCCTTTGAGGACTCTCGCAGAGCTAACCATAAGGACAAGCGGCTCAGAAGAAAAAACAGAGTTGTCGTAACTCAGAACCCTGACCAGACCTTCCCCTGCAGCCACTGCGGTCGAACCTGCCTGTCCCGGATTGGCCTCCGCAGCCACGAAAATGCCTGCAGACGACGTGGGCAAGCCCTATAGAATCTTCGTTCGCGAAGTCAAGCCAAGACCATTGAACACTATCACAAACAAAACAACAGTTTCACACGAAAGTAAATAAAAGCTCGCAGGCACAAACACTCTCTACATCACACACACACATTTTACACCACACACATACACACAAAGACACACGCACATACTGTAACACACGCAAACACACATACACACACACACACACACCAACGCACACACACACTACACAACACGCATACACACACACGACCCCTCCCCCCTCTCCCCCAGAGCAACAGTGAGGTGCAATTTCCCTAGAGAGAGAAAGAGAGAGAGAGAGAGAGAGAGAGAGAGAGAGAGAGAGAGAGAGAGAGAGAGAGAGAGAGAGAGAGAGATAGAGAGAGAGAGAGAGAGAGAGAGAGACAGACAGACAGACAGACAGACAGAGAGAGAGAGAGAGAGAGAGAGAGAGAGAGAGAGAGAGAGAGAGAGAGAGAGAGAGAGAGAGAGAGAGAGAGAGAGAGAGAGAGAGAGAGAGAGAATGAAATGAAATGAAATGAAACGAAACTTTATTTTTCAAGGATAAATGATTAGGTACACAGACCTATTTTCAATCACGTCCTTGCACACGCACTCACACATCAATCTCACGCACGTGACTAAAACTAATAAAACTGGAAAGGCAAAACGTGAGCATAAAAAAAAAAAAAAAAAAAAAAAACACCTGGTTAGCAGACACACCGATAGGCAACAGAGAGAGAGAGAGAGAGAGAGAGAGAGAGAGAGAGAGAGAGAGAGAGAGAGAGAGAGAGAGAGAGAGAGAGAGAGAGAGAGAGAGAGAGATGAAACTTTATTACATAATGGTAGAAGTTTTGACAGATACAAATACGTCATTTTTCAAACTTGCCGTTGCTAACATACTACAACATGAAATATACTGAAGACAAGCCAAAAAAATAAACAAAGATCATAACTAAATAAGTACAGACACACGCAGTACAGAAAATGATACTCTCTCTTGGCTTGACTTCGCGAACGAAGATTCTATAGGGCTTGCCCACGTCGTCTGCAGGCATTTTCGTGGCTGCGGAGGCCAATCCGGGACAGGCAGGTTCGACCGCAGTGGCTGCAGGGGAAGGTCTGGTCAGGGTTCTGAGTTACGACAGCTCTGTTTTTTCTTCTGAGCCGCTTGTCCTTAAGGTTAGCTCTGCGAGAGTCCTCAAAGGAGACGGCTGCCTTGTGAATGGTGGAGCGCCAGGTGTCACGGTCCGCAGCAAGCGAAGACCACTGGCGGTGGTCGATTTGGCAGGCACTAAGTGACTTCTTGAGACCGTCTTTGTATCTCTTCTTTGGTGCCCCTCTGTCTCGGTGTCCAGTGGCGAGCTCGCCGAACAGAGTGATCTTGGGTAGGCGATGATCCTCCATCCTGGAGACGTGCCCCGCCCAGCGAAGCTGTGTCCGCAGCAGCAAAGCCTCGATGCTCACAGTTTCCGCCTGTTCAAGGACCTCGACGTTGGTGACATAGTCACTCCAGTGAATGCTGAGGATGGTACGCATGCAGCGCTGGTGAAAGCGTTCGAGGAGTCGTAGTTGGCTGCGGTAGAGGGCCCAGGACTCGGAACCGTACAGCAGGGTGGTGAGGACGACAGCTCTGTACACGCTGATCTTGGTGCCTTTTTTCAGCTGTTGATTGTGCCACACCCGCTTGTATAGTCGCCCGAAAGCACTGTTCGCTTTTGCCAGCCTGTTGTCCAGCTCCTTGTCCAGCTTGGCGTCTGACGTGATGATGCAGCCAAGGTAGGTAAACTGGTGTACAGACTTCAGTTCGGACTCGCCGATGGTGATGTGGGGAGGGCGATGCTCTTCCTTGGGTGCCGGCTGATGAAGGACTTCTGTCTTTTTCAGACTGACCTCAAGTCCAAAGAGCTGGGCGGCATCTGCGAAGCAGGACGTAATGCGCTGCAAGGCTCTCTCTGTGTGTGCAACGAGGGCAGCGTCATCAGCAAAGAGCAGCTCACGAATCAGTTGGTCTAGGGTTTTCGTGTGGGCCTGCAGTCGTCTGAGGTTGAACATGCTGCCATCGAGACGATACCTGATGTACACTGCGTCGTCATCGTCGAGGTCCACTGTAGCCTGCTTCAACATCATGCTTGCGAGAATTTTCCCGGCAATGGACAACAGGGTAATTCCACGATAATTAGAGCAGGCAGACTTCTCTCCTTTGTTCTTGTACAGGGTGATGATGACTGCATCACGGAGATCCTTTGGTAGTGTTCCTTTTTCCCAGCAGCAGAGAAAGAGGTCGTGGAGCTTGTTGTGCAGTGCTGGGCCTCCATGTTTCCAGATCTCTGGCGGGATTCTGTCAATGCCTGCTGCTTTGCCACTCTTGAGCTGGTGGATGGCTGTGAGGGTCTCTTCGGCGGTGGGCGGTTCGTCCAATTCAACCTTTAGTGGAAGGTGTGGGATTTGGAGGATGACTGTTTCTTGAACAGTGCGCTCAGCGCCGAAGAGGTCCTGAAAGTATTCCGACCAGCGGTTCAAGATGGAGGTATTATCTGTGAGGAGTGCCTGTCCATCAGCGCTTCGCAGGGGACTTTGTACCAGGTGCCTAGGGCCATACACCGCTTTCAGTGCTTCGTAGAAGCCCCTGTAGTCACCGTTGTCAGCGCAGAGCTGGGTCCTCTGTGCGAGTCTGGACCACCACTCGTTCTGGAGATCTCTAAGCTTGAGCTGGAGACTGCTGCAGATGAGGCGGAAGGCAGACTTCTTCACAGGGCAGGAAGGCTGGGCTAGGTGGGCCTGGTGGGCGGCTCTTTTTTTTGCTAGAAGTTCCTGGATCTCTACGTCGTTTTCGTCAAACCAGTCTTTGTTCCTCTTTCTAGCAAAGCCCAAGACTTCCACAGAAGATTTTACAATAGCAGTTTTCAGTTGTTCCCAGAGTGTTTCAGGGGAGGAGTCTGCTGGATCAACTGTGTCTTTGAGCATGCGCTGTAAATCGGCCTGAAGGGCAGCTTTCTTGTCGTCACGCTGAAGGCTGGCAACATCAAGCTTTTTCTTGGGGGGGCCCCCTTTCTTGGGTTTCAGCTTGAGGCGGAGCCTGAGTTTGCAGCGAACAAGGCGGTGGTCAGTGTGGCACTCTGCGCTGGGCATCACTCTGGTGAGGAGGACGTCACTGCGGTCCCTCTGACGCACTAGGACATAGTCGATAAGGTGCCAGTGCTTGGAGCGAGGATGCATCCAGGTGGTCTTTCGACTGTCCTTTTGCTGGAAAGTAGTGTTGGTGATGACAAGTTGCTGCTCTGCACAGAGCTCCAACAGTAGGCGACCATTGTCATTGCAGTTCCCAACGCCATGCTTGCCGAGGACTCCTTTCCAGGCTTCAGAGTCTTGGCCCACTCTGGCGTTGAAGTCGCCAAGGATGATGACTTTGTCGTCTGCAGGGGTGCTCTGCAGGAGGCTGCGCAGGTCAGAGTAGAACTTGTCTTTTTCTGCAGGCTCTGCCAGGAGGGTTGGGGAGTACACACTGAGAAGGGTGACGTATTGCTGGTGTCTCAGTGGGAGGCGCATGGACATGATGCGGTCGGAGTGACCCGTTGGTAGGTTTTCCAACTTAGTCGCAATGCGGGTCTTCACCATGAAGCCCACGCCTGAGAGCCGTCTTTCTGATGCAGGCCTGCCTGACCAGTAGAGGGTGTAGCCAGCGCCAAGTTCTTGGAGGCTGCCTTCCTCCGGGAGGAGTACTTCGCTGAGCGCGGCGATGTCGATGTTTAACCTCCGCAATTCATGGGCAATGAGGGCGGAGCGACGTTCAGGGCGTCCGCTGTCTGCTGTGTCGAGCATGGTTCGGATGTTCCAGCATGCTACGTTGAGTCCGGTCGTGGTCGTCATGAGAGTGGATCCATTGTTTTTTTTTTTTCTTGTTTTCTGACCGCATGAGAAGATGCCCGTTGACCGCGGCTAGGCAACTGGGTTACGAGGGGATGAGCTTTGGTTAGGCCACCTTTTCTAGGCCCCTCTCCGTGTGGAGCAAGCAGTGCTGTCCCTAGAGAAGGCTGCTTGGTCGTTCAGGGTGTGCCGTGTGACGTTGTCATCCCCAGGTCAACATCAGGCGACCAATATCCTGAACCGCCTGCATGCAGGTTTGAGACTGCGGCTTCCAGTGACATCTTTCACCTGCCGTTTTGTCCCTTGCCCATCGCTACAGGACTTGGAAAGTTCAGTATCATAGTCCGTGGGCGTTTCCTAAAGCCTGCGCGGTGGAGCTTTTTGGTGGAGTGCAGTGTGCGCAGTACTGGCCCCACCCTTTAAACCCTTGGTTCGTTTGCCATGGCCTAGCAAGCTGGGACGGTGGCATCGAGGTCCTCGGGTCGTAGGTTTTATATCAGACTGTCCTTGTCTTAGTCTCTGGCTCAAAAGCCTTCCCCGGAGACACGGGGGCTTTGATGTCAGTGGTTTCCTCACTTAGCCTTTCCGCAGCCAAGCGGCCAAGCCTGCAAGGCAGCAGGGGACTCGTGGGGGCCGGGGTCGTCTATGTCCCGTGCAGATGTGAACATCTGCCCACTGCCCAGACGGTGTCACTTACCAGAGGAGAAAAATCCAACGCCGGAACCCGGTATCGAACTTCGCACCTTTGGCATTGGAGGCAGACGCCTTAACCACTGCGCCACTTCCCCGTCAGAAAATGATACTAAGGTGAAAATAAACAAATACAAAAAAGGAAATAACACTCCTCAGCACAAATCACATAGGGAAAAAAAAAAACAAAAACAAAAACATATCATAGCACAGCAAAAACAAGCACAAAGTACCAAGAATCAAACATACATACACACACGTTTACAGCCGTGTAAATGCACGCACTAACATATATACATTTATATAACCTTTCACCAGCCAAGTCAAGTAACTTTATTGTTTCAAATACATGTTGCCACGTACAGTAAAATTTGTTTCGCCACCTCAGGTGCAACTCGCAATCACCCAAACTCACACAACATTTACAACAACAAATAGACAATGGCTCGGGACGGGTGAAGCCCGTCGCCAAGGCGTCTCATGGCCGGCGCCAGCGGCTCCAACCCGACCTGAACCTCCCTAACACAAAGCAAACTAAGGACAGCCCAACCCGACCTGAACCTCCCTAACACAAAGCAAACTAAGGACAGCCCTATCATAGTATCTCTTAAACACGTAATATAATGTTTTTACACTTCCTGCTTGGCTGAGACTAGTTTCACAAATAAAATTAGAAAACAACAACAACAACAACAAAAAAAACAACAACCGCATAAACAAAACAAAAAGACAAATTATACTTCCACAGTTGCTACCTGGGGGCCCGTCGCTATAGATCAGCGCCGGCTATTAGACAGACATTCGCTCCGGCATAAACAGTCACCACACCTTAATCATATGTATAACTTAAGTAGTATATAACTACACACCTACTCATTTTTGAAGCAATAATAATAAAACTACAACATTAACGTGAAAAGCACGTTGTTCCTAATCCACAGTACACACATGCACACGCTGTTAAGTGTTGTAAAAAACACAGTCACTGTGTCGGGGAAGTGTCCGTCATCACATCACTCGGCTGGAATGTGGGGGCCCGAAGCCTGCTGGCACTCGCCTCACTGCACGCACGCCACTCCTCGTGGGAAGAGCCACTCCTGAGATGATTACTAAGGGGAGAAAAGCACGTTGGTTCTTTGCCACAGCATAATGCGCGCTGTTCTTCTGAGTTCCGATTTCCATGGTACTGACTAACAAACTATCAGCCGGCGTGTATAAACTACCAGCATTGCACTGACGGCGGAGGAAACTACCGTTGACTGAGACTACTGAATCCATTTAACAGCCACAGCACAGCAAATTCACAAAAGTCATCAAACAGAAACACCAGTCATGATGCAGCATTGCAGGGCCCGACATCATATATCAACGAAGGCACAATGACTGCTAAAATACTGCGGGTGGCGACTATTTCTGCCGGAGCGGGCGGCCGGGAGGTGTTGCATGGCCGCCATCTTGTCTTGTCTTTGACAGGATGGCAGGATAAAAAATAATATATCTAAGCTGTTTCCATCAGGTATATGTGTAGTTTTGTTTTAAAGGAGGCAAGGTGGGTTAGTGTTTTTAAATGTTGAGGAAGTGAATTCCATAAAAGTGGTCCCGAAAAGGCGAGGCTTGATTTGAATAAGTCAATGCGAGGTAGTGGTAATGGAAGAGTACTGTTCCTCGAGGAGCTCTCACACTGTCGTTTTGGAGTAAATTTAGCTGTTAGATACTGTGGAGCTTTCTTTTGGAGAATTTTAAACATAAGTATGCACTTGTTGTAAACGAGTTGTTGGCGAAGGCCAAGAAGTTTGAGACTTTGCAGTTTTTCAGCGATAGGAATGGGTCTTATATCTACATTTTTAATGGCTCTTTTGTATAGTGAATTTAGTTTATTGATATGCACATCACCGCTACCATCCCAAACAGTGGAGATGTAATCAACATGGGATCAATGTGCACATGAAAAACAGTTTTCGTGTATTTATGTCACTCACACTTCTCAACTGTGATAAAAGAAATATATTTTTTGATATATTCTTACAGATGTTAGTCACATGTTTCTCCCAACTTAGTTGCTCATCTATACGTTATTCCAAGGAAGGTGCGTTCGTGAACTTGTTCACTAGGTTGGCAGTTAAGACTGAGCGTTAGTGGAGGGGGGTGAAGTTGATTTTTTGTCGTGAGGTGATTAACATGCTCTTCGTCTTATCAGGATGTAGTACCATGTGGTTTTTACAGCACCAATCAGAAACTTCGTCAAGACTGGATTGTAAACGACGACTAATATCATGACTGTTCTTACCAGGAAAGTGAAGGCTTGTATCGTCCGCAAAGAGATTACAATTAACGTTAGGGTCGGAAATATGTAAAGGAAGGTCATTTATGAAAAGTAAAAATAGGATGGGTCCTAGAAATGATCCTTGAGGAACTCCAAATTTAACATGACCTTGCATAGAGTCCTCGCGCTGGGACCATAAAGGGTTGAGGCGCGTCCCCTGGGTGGTGGATAGGGGGTCCCTCGCAAGAGGGGTGCACCGAATGAAATAAGGTGCCGTGAACCAACATAGTCTAAGAGAAGGTGACCCCGACAGAAAACCCCTGGTCCTCCTAGTAAGGGGGTTGGGCGTGGGGGTAGCTTCCCCACCCTGCAAAAAAGGAAATAGCTACAAAAACGCCGACAAAAAGACAAACAGTAATTCCTTTCCTGGAGGAGGAAGGTTCTTCTACCAGAAGATTTATGACGTCCTGTGGTGAAAGCCGGAAGTCTTCGGAAGCCACAGGACCGAGCCACCTCTCTCTATCCAGGGACACAACCATGGGCACATGGAACGTCAAGACCATGTACCAGAGCGGCAAGGCCGCCCAGATAGCAGCGGAAATGGAAAAGTACAACCTTTCCCTGCTAGGTATCAGTGAAGCCAGATGGACGCAGTCTGGCCAGAAAAGGCTGTTAAGTGGGGAGATGATTCTGTATTCAGGTCATGAAGAGGAGAATGCCCCCCATACAGAAGGAGTAGCACTCATGCTGTCACCAGTGGCACAGAGAGCGCTGATGGGCTGGGAACCTCTTGGGCCAAGAATTATCACAGCAGCCTTTAGAACCAAGAAAAAGCTCAAGCTACACGTCATCCAGTGTTATACGCCCACTAATGACAGTGACGAGGAAGAGAAACACGAGTTCTACGACCGACTCCAGAGTGCCGTGGACAAATGTGCGGAGCGAGACATCACCATCGTCATGGGCGATTTTAATGCCAAAATAGGGGAGGACAACACCGGATACGAAGAGGTGATGGGGAGACATGGACTAGGGGAGATGAGTGAGAACGGGGAGAGGTTTGTAGACTTTTGTGCTCTAAACAGACTTGTCATTGGAGGCAGCATCTTTCCACACAGAAGAATACACAAAGCAACTTGGGTCTCACCTGACCATACTACAGAGAACCCAATAGACCATATCTGCATTAGCAAGAAATTTAGAAGATCCCTTCAAGATGTTCGAGTGAGGAGGGGAGCAGATGTCGCCTCAGACCACCATCTGCTTACCTTAAGAATAAAGCTCAAGTTAAAGAAAAGCCGCACAGAGACAACAAGAAGACAGCGCTATAATGTAGGCCTCCTGAGAGAGACTAGAGTGAGAGAAGAGCTCAAACTGGTGCTGTCCAACCGGTTTCAAGCGCTACAAGAGCTAGTAAATGAAGAGGAGGCGGTCGCCACAGAGCAGCAGTGGAAGGCAGTTAGAGAGGCGCTGAACTCAACCTGCAAAGACACTGTAGGGTTCAGGAAACACCATCACAAGGACTGGCTGTCAGCACAGACCTTGAAGAAGATAGAAGTGAGGAAGCAGAAGAAAGCAGTTGTCAACAACAGTCGCACGAGAGCAGCCAAAGCAAGGGCACAGGAGGAATACTCGGAAGCCAACCGCGAGGTGAAGAGGAGTATCAGGGCAGACAAGAGGACCTACACAGACAGCCTGGCAGCAGAGGCAAAAAAGGCAGCAGGCAGCGGCAACATGAAACAGCTCTACGACATTACCAGAAGATTGTCGGGCAAGTATGGCCATACAGAAAGACCAGTAAAAGACAAAGAAGGCAAGCCTATTGCTGACAGAGCGGTCCGTGGCGCAGTGGTTAAGGCGCCTGCCACCAATGCCAAAGGTGCGCGGTTCGATACCGGGTTCCGGCGTTGGACTTTTCTCCTCTGGTAAGTGTCACCGTTAATTCGGGCGGACTGTCGGGGGTTCTTTCTCCGGGTACTCCGGTTCTTCCACCCCCCCCCACCCCCCACACTTTGGTACCGGTCTCAGGCCACTTTACAAATTTCAAATACAAGCGATCAAAATTCTCTGTAACTTCAGTAGCTGACTGGCCCTTCGTTTGTCTTGTACTGTGTTTGTCTTAAATGGCGTAAATCCGTGTCTGTTTCGTGAGTGTGTGTGTTGGGTTTCAGGCGCGGCGCTTTGAGTCGATTTCCCCAAAAATTGAGAATATAATAACGGTATTATTATTATTATTATTATTAACTCAACAGATGGGCCGAGTATTTTGAAGAGTTATTGAACAGACCCAGTCCACCCGACCCCCCAGACATCCAGCCAGCAGAGACCGACCTACCCATCAGCTGTGACAGACCCAGGCGGGAAGAGATCAGAAGAGCAGTGGCATTTTTGAAGAATGGCAAAGCAGCAGGGCCAGATGGCATCCCAGCGGAGTCTCTGAAAGCAGACCTAGAGACAACAGTAGAGATGCTGTACCCATTGTTTGGAAAGATCTGGGAAGAGGAGGTGATGCCAGCTGACTAAAAGGAGGGGTACCTAATCAAGCTTCCCAAGAAAGGCGACCTCAGCAAGTGTTCCAACTACAGAGTAATTACCTTGCTGTCAGTACCAGGAAAGGTCTTCAACAGGATCATCCTGGAGAGAATGAAGAGCGCCGTTGACCCCCAGCTGAGAAACCAGCAAGCAGGATTCAGGAAAAGCCGATCATGTACAGACCAGATCACCACTCTCCGCATCATCGTGGAACAGTCTCTGGAGTGGAGCTCCCCGCTGTACGTCAACTTTGTGGATTACGAGAAAGCATTTGACAGCGTGGACCAAGAGACCCTGTGGAAACTCCTACGACACTACGGTGTACCCACAAAGCTCGTCCGCCTGATCAAGAGCAGTTACGATGGCATGACATGTCGCGTGATCCACGAAGGGCAGTTCACCAGGGAGCTCCAGGTCAGAACCGGTGTCAGGCAGGGGTGTCTGCTGTCTCCGTTCCTCTTCCTACTGGCCATAGACTGGGTCATGAAGAGGACCACAGAGCACAGACGAAGTGGAATACAGTGGACACTGTGGACACAGCTTGACGACCTCGATTTTGCAGACGACTTGGCATTACTGTCCCACACTCATCAACAAATGCAGGACAAGACCACGAGGCTTGCTGACATTTCGTCCCAAGTGTGCCTCACCATTCACAAACAGAAAACAAAGACAATGAGGCTGAACACAACCAGGGAAGAACCAGTCTTGCTTGCTGGCACCCCGTTGGAGGAGGTGGAGTCCTTCACCTATCTCGGGAGCATCATAGACAAAAAAGGCGGCACTGATGCAGATGTCAGAGCACAAATCGGTAAAGCCAGAGCAGCCTTTCTCCAGTTGAAAAAAGTGTGGAGTTCCAGAGAGCTGTCACAACACACCAAAGTCCGGATTTTTAACTCCAACGTAAAAGCAGTTCTCCTATATGGCGCAGAGACTTGGAGACTGACAAAAACCACAGTAAACAGAGTACAGATCTTCATAAACAGTTGCCTTAGAAGAAGTTTGAAAATCTACTGGCCAGAGAAGATCAGCAACATCAGACTCTGGGAGAGAACAGAGCAGATAACAGCAGAGAATGAAATTGGGCGAAGAAGATGGGGATGGATTGGTCACAGTCTGAGAAAGCCAGCTTTCAGTATCACTAAGCAGGCATTGTCATGGAACCCGCAGGGAAAGAGGAAAAGAGGTAGGCCGAGAAACACCTGGCGTCGAGACCTCCAAGCAGACATCAAGAGTCTGGGAACCACCTGGAGTAAAATCGAAGGAGAAGCACAGGACAGGAGTCGCTGAAGGTCTCTCGTCGACGGCCTCTACCCGGTTAGGGGTGACAGGCGTAAGTAAGTGCATAGAGTACTGACCATGGACGTATACTTTTTGCTTTCGGTCTTCCAAATAGGATCTGAGAAAAGTTATTGTAGTTTCGTCCATGTGGTATATTGTAAGCTTATGTAAGAGAATCTCATGGTCTACAAGATCAAAAGCTTTTTTTAAAATCTAGGAAAACTGCTCCAGACATTAAATTTTTATTAATTGACTCTAGCCAGCAATCTACAATATGTGTGAGTGCTGACTGGCATGAATGGGTCGGGCGAAAACCGGACTGATGAATGTTTAGTAAATTACCCTTCTCAAGGAAATTAAGAAGATGCTTGTGAATGTGCCGCTCTAATGGCTTTTGACAAGACTGAGAGCAAAGAGATCGGTCGGTAATTATGAATATCTTCTAGGTTTTTAGTTTTGGGGATGGGAACTACCTTTGCTTCCTTCAGGACTGTAGGAAAAGTACTTTTATTTATACACAGATTAAAAATGTATGTAAGGGATTGTATTGTGTAAGGCAACGACAATTTTCGCGATTGGTTATCGATATCATCAATCCCTCTACTTTTCTTATTCGGTGTAACGCACGCAGACTTGCCCATAGTCGTACGCACAGACTCTCACGCAACAGACGCATACACCGCCACTGACTCAGACGGGCGCATTCATGCGGTAAAACACAACACACTCCCTTTCTAAAGTAACTTTTATACACTATAAATGAAAAGAACGACTTAAATGATTATCAACTATATACACTGTTCTATTATCACACCACACACGTATCACAATATCTTTGCCAGGTTAGGTCTTAGTCTCACATTGCCTCCAACCTGTTTGATGTTGTTGCCTGGTTACGTTGGTCCTTCTCACGTTTAGGCGTGAAAGTCCTTCGTCGTACGCTTGTCGCCGTCCTCTCTTTGGGCACGGACGTCCTCGTTCTCGCACGGTACTCAGTTCTCACTTGGACTTGGGTGTCTTGGTCCCCAGTCAGACTCACTCTCAGAAGAGCTGGAGGGATGACCTCACGTAGGTCCCACCTGCGACTCGACGTCTCGGCGTCCGTCTTTCCACTCTCGTTACAAGAACTCTGAATAGACAAAAGTCCCAACGTAACACTTGCTAAACACACAACATATTGGATCAATGAGAAACGTCACGTAACCTGGCTGATACAAATAACTCACACGTTCATTCACACACACACACGTGCTTCATAAACTATCTTCGTATCACCCCCATATCTGTCACTATCTTGAAACAGACTATAGCCTAACACTCTTGCTATACATTACTCTATACCCTGGAAAAGACTATGCTTACCCAACCACGTACTATCTTCCTAGCGGCTTAGACATACACACTTCATATTCCTTTAGTCATCTAACTCGGTAAACAACTGTATACAGAAACACTGGTTACTTCACCGAATTCTAAACATACTATAACTAAACCAAACCGGAACACCGCTATACAACCACATTAATCTTACCACGCATACTGTCTTTAACTAAACAACTATCAATACTACGTTTATAGAAACATACCTGAAATCTAGGCTTCAGAGTCTTGGAATGCGGGCTAGGTAACTCAAACAACCGTTCCATACGACAAAACAGCCCGCACTCCCGATCTAGACCTCTGACAGTCACAGCTTCCGCCTAGAACTCACTAAACAGAACTCACTAAAAAATCCCGTGCTAACCATGTCTTACATATTCCACGTGGGCAGCAGGCCCCACAGACTTTCGGCACAAACAAACCGTTAACAAAAACCGTACCGTACTAATCCTATTGTGCGAGCACTATGCACAAGCATAGAGCTTCATCACATTCGGCATGTCAGAAACATACTTGCCTACTTTTGCTATTGATATATTAGGAATTACGAATTTTTGTGTTATATTTGTTGCTTCGCTGAAAGATCTCAGAAGACTTGAGATACTATATTGCGTACTGATATTTGATGCCGATTGGGCTAGATTTTTTGAAAGTTTCTAACTGGTGTTAAGTACGGCACTGAAACACAAGCGTTACAACTCAAGTTTAAACACACTTATTTATAGTTTGATGCCAACCGAGGGGGGCGGGGGGTGGGGGGTGGGGGTGCTGTAGTACCAAAGCCCCCCCCTCTGTATCCGGCCCTACACATGTACATACGCACATACGCTGCTTCGCGCCAAAAGTACGTTCAGCAGTCAGGTTAGCGTAACTAGATATGACGCAATTAGTATCTTGATACTTCAGTTGTCAGAGGTTTAGCCTGCCCGCCTTTGACATCATGGACATGCTATTAAAATCGCCTTACCGCGACTCGTCCTAAAAAGTCCCTTCTACAAAATATAAGGGACTTAAAAAAACAAAACAAAAAAACAGTGACAGTGTTCAAACCAACGCCCTTTGATCGAGACTTTGTCGTTTGCCAGCTGAGTCACCGCGGTCCACAACACAGTATGTGAGTATATGCATATGTGTTACATAATACACCTTGTCCTGTAGACAGCAGAAGACACTAGGTCCGTATTTTGTAGACAGCAGAAGACACTAGGTCCGTATTTTGTAGAGCGATTGTTTCGCTGAAATACATGGACACTCATGCTGTTCATAAATACGGACTTTCCCTGTTTCGCTTTCTCAGGACAGCAGAAGTAAACGTTATTTATTTCGGATCAATGTGACTTTGTTTGATTACCACGCAGAGAAGACACGTGTACAGATCAAAGGCGTCTCTGCCGACAGTGGGGTGATACTACTTATTCAATATCATTTACTTTACTTACTTACGCCTGTCACCCCTACCCGGGTATAGGCCGTCGACGAGAGACCTCCAGCAACTCATGTCCTGTGCTTCTCCTTCGATTCTACTCCAGGTGGTTCCCAGTCTCTTGATGTCTGCCTGGAGGTCTCGACGCCAGGAGTTTCTCGGCCTACCTCTTTTCCTCTTTCCCTGGGGGTTCCATGCCCATGGTTGTATCCCTGGATAGAGAGAGGCGGCTCGGTCCTGTGGCTTCCGAAGACTTCCGGCTTTCACCACAGGACGTCATAAGTCTTCTGGTAGAAGAATCTTCCTCCTCCAGGAAAGGAATTACTGTTAGTCTTTTCGTCGGCGTTTTTGTAGCTATTTCCTTTTTTGCAGGGTGGGGAAGCTACCCCCACGCCCAACCCCCTTACTAGGAGGACCAGGGGTTTTCTGTCGGGGTCACCTTCCCTTAGACCATGTTGGTTCACGGCACCTTATTTCATTCGGTGCATCCCTCTCACGAGGGACTCCCTATCCACCACCCAGGGGACGCGCCTCAACGCCATATGGTCCCAGCGTGAGGATTCAATATCATGCCGATCATGTTTTATTTCATGGACACGGCATCCTTCAGTCTTGCACCGGAAACAAGGAGGGAAGTTACACATTCATTCTAAGTGTCTGCCGACTGACCCTGACCTTGACCCTGACTAACCTTGTATCGCTGACAAAAGGTCAGGAAGGGCACCATCTCGAACTTGGCCATGATGACGATGCGCGCGCCGTTGGCAAGTGCTCCCAGAAAGGTCACGACCTGTCCGTACACGTGGAAGAAGGGCAGGAACAGGCACACCGTGTCCACGTCCGTTATCTGGCCGGCTTCACTGACAGACGATACGAGAATGAAATGAAAATTTACAAGGATAAAAGAATAGGTGCGCAGCCCTGTTTTCATTCTTGTCCTTGCTACACACTACAAAACAAAAGCGAGAGAGAGAGAGAGAGAGAGAGAGAGAGAGAGAGAGAGAGAGAGAGAGAGAGAGAGAGAGAGAGAGAGAGAGAGAGAGAGAGAGAGAGAGAGAGAGAGAGAGAGAGAGAAGACCAAACATTTTAAGTCTTTGTCGGTCGGTATCGGGTTTTGTCGCGATGATTGCTGCTGGACCCTAACCATTTCTGCCGCAATCATCGCGACAAAACCGTTACCGACAGCCAAAGGGTTAACCATTGTACATAATACATCAGGGGAGAGGGCATCAGGGGAGAGGGCATCAGAGGGCATCAGGGGAGAGGGCATTAGGGGAGAGAGGAAAGAACACACTTCACCCCTTGTGCATATAGCCACCGTTACTCTTTACCTGAAGCATTGTCTTTGTCGGGTGCAGGTAGTCACTGGCACATCGTGCACAACGACAAATAATCCAATCATTTATTGGAAAGAAATCTGACACAAGTGGTATACAATGTCAAACACACACACACACGCACGTACACACGCACGCAAGCACACACACACACACACACACACACACACACACACACACACACACACACACACACACACACACACACACACACACACACACACAGACACACTTTACTACAAGAAAAGCCAGGTATTTCATAGTTCAAGCGTAGTGCCAGAATAGCTTGGCGCCTCTAGGCGCCAAGCTATTCTGGCACTACCCTTGAACTGTATCCACCTTGGAATTGTCCACCCTGTCAGCTACTGACACCACCACTCGCGCCAGAAGCAGTCAAAG
The DNA here is from genome assembly GCA_036245525.1 of Semisulcospira habei. Taxonomy (NCBI): domain Eukaryota; kingdom Metazoa; phylum Mollusca; class Gastropoda; family Semisulcospiridae; genus Semisulcospira; species Semisulcospira habei. Next base: position 101,498,354 of record BTPG01000001.1, read on the forward strand.
GCTGAACCCTGCGGCTGACGGTAGCAATCACGCCCTGCAGGGATCATGGCGACACAAAGCGCTACCGACTACCAAAGGGTTCAGCCCCAACCGACGTCACGCGAGATGTTCTGGGTGCGGGGCATGGCCACAATGGAGGACGTCTGTAAATACCACTCACCATCCTGTTCAGCGGCTCAAACAGCTGTACTCAACAGCGGCTCAAACAGCTGTTCTTGACAGCGGCTCAAACAGCTCACACAGCTGTACTTGACAGCGGCTCAAACAGCTGTACTTGACAGCAGTTCAAACAGCTGTACTTGACAGCGGCTCAAACAGCTGTACTTGACAGCGGCTAACAGCTGTACTTGACAGCGGTTCAAACAGCTGTACTTGACAGCGGCTCAAACAGCTGTACTCGACAGCGGCTCAGATGTACTTGACAGCGGCTCAAACAGCTGTACTCGACAGCAGCTCAAACAGCTGTACTGGACAGCGGCTCAAACAGCTGTACTCGACAGCGGCTCAAACAGCTGTACTCGACAGCGGCTCAAACAAATTTACTTGACAGTGCTTGCTAATCCACTACAAGCCGCTGTCACAGTATCTGGGGACCTCACTCGAATAGCCACCCGCGTCATGCTATATGAACGGAAGTAAATGAGTCACGTGACCTACTAGCTGTTGAAGATGTGGATCCACGCCATGATGTTACGCTGGGTGATCTGCACGCCTTTCGGCAATCCCGTCGTACCGCTCGAAAACAGAAGCGAGGCTATGGACTTGCTGGGGTCCGCAGGCGGTGGGGGCAAGGTCACGTCCCCTGACCCCAAGAGAGCTATGTCGGCGAAGTTAAGGTGTCCGTCCCTCGGACCGATCACGATGATTCTCTGTGAAGACAGGAAGGCTGGGGTACACAGTGGACGGGAACATACACGGGTATAAAGAGACAGGGAGGCTGGGGTACACAGTGGGTTGGAACAAACACGGGAGTGGAGAGACAGGGAATGTCGGCGAAGTTAAGGTGTCCGTCATCCCTCGGACCGATCACGATGATTCTCTGTGTAGACAGGAAGGCTGGGGTACACAGTGGACGGGAACATACACGGGTATGAAGAGACAGGGAGGCTGGGGTACACAGTGGACGGGAACATACAAGGGTATGAAGGGACAGGGAGGCTGGGGTACACAGTGGGTAGGAACAAACACGGGTGTGGAGAGACAGGGAGGCTGGGGTACACAGTGGGTAGGAACAAACACGGGTGTGGAGAGACAGGGAGGCTGGGGTACACAGTGGGTAGGAACAAACACGGGTGTGGAGAGACAGGGAGGCTGGGGTACACAGTGGGTAGGAACAAACACGGGTGTGGAGAGACAGGGAGGCTGGGGTACACAGTGGGTAGGAACAAACACGGGTGTGGAGAGACAGGGAGGCTGGGGTACACAGTGGGTAGGAACAAACACGGGTGTGGAGAGGCAGGGAGGCTGGGGTACACAGTGGGTAGGAACAAACACGGGTGTGGAGAGACATGGAGGCTGGGGTACACAGTGGGTAGGAACAAACACGGGTGTGGAGAGACATGGAGGCTGGGGTACACAGTGGGTAGGAACAAACACGGGTGTGGAGAGACAGGGAGGCTGGGGTACACAGTGGGTAGGAACAAACACGGGTGTGGAGAGACAGGGAGGCTGGGGTACACAGTGGGTAGGAACAAACACGGGTGTGGAGAGACAGGGAGGCTGGGGTACACAGTGGGTAGGAACAAACACGGGTGTGGAGAGACAGGGAGGCTGGGGTACACAGTGGGTAGGAACAAACACGGGTGTGGAGAGACAGGGAGGCTGGGGTACACAGTGGGTAGGAACAAACACGGGTGTGGAGAGACAGGGAGGCTGGGGTACACAGTGGGTAGGAACAAACACGGGTGTGGAGAGACAGGGAGGCTGGGGTACACAGTAAATACGTAAATGGGATGAGATTATAATAATAATAATAATAATACCGTTATTATATAGGCATTATTATTATTATTATAAATGGGAGGAGATAATAATAATAATAATAATAATAATACCGTTATTATATAGGCATTATTATTATTATTATTATAAATGGGAGGAGATTATACGCGCTAGCGGCCAGCCTCCTTGCTTTCGTTTAGGAAGGTTGCAGACGGGTACCGGCGTGTGGTTTTGAGCCCCCCAAAATCAGCACAGACCAGCGCATATCAACACAGACCAGCACAGATCAACACAGAACAACACAGACCAGCACAGATCAGCACATACTAGTACAGACCAGCACGCATCAGCACAGACAAGCACAGATAAGCACAGACCAGCACGGATCAGCACAGACCAACACAGATCAACACAGACCAGCACAGAACAACACAGACCAGCAGAAACCAGCATAGACCAGCACACATCAGCACGGACCGACACAGATCAACACAGACCAGCAAGGATCAGCACAGACCATCACAGATCAGCAGAGATCAGCATAGACCAGAATAGACTGGCCAGACCAGCAAAAACCAGCACAAACCCGCCCAGGTCAGCGTAGACCAGCACATACAGGCACAGATCAGTACAAATCACAGATAAGCAAACTGAGGGTACAGTGCCCCCGGGCAGTACACAAACTACTAATACTCTGTGCATAATTTGTTTAGGGTTGGGGGAGGGGTTGTGGTTAGTGATGGTGTCAATAATCTGTTCCACAGACACGGCTCAGTCTCGGTGTGGGAAAGGAGGTGGGATGGACGGTTTGCCTGTCGGCGGTGGTATTTGTCCTATAGGGATCACCGCGACAAGAACTGCTACGGACAGCCAAAGGGTTAATGATAAAGTTAACGCAGTCAGGACCGGAAATGAGCATTGGCCACCACATCATGACTGACGTCGCTGCCAGATGGTCAGCTTGGCCAAGTTCTAAGTTACCACGTAACGCCAGGTTTTAAGTTACCATGTGATACCAGGTTTTAAGTTATCACATGACGCCAGGTTTTAAGTTACCATGTGACGTCAAGTTCTAAGTTACCACGTGACGTCAAGTTCTAAGTTACCACGTGACGTCGAGTTCTAAGTTACCACGTGACGTCAAGTTCTAAGTTACCACGTGACGTCAAGTTCTAAGTTACCACGTGACGCCAAGTTCTAAGTTACCACGTGATGCCAAGTTCTAAGTTACCACGTGATGCCAAGTTACCACATGACGTCAAGATACCACTTGACGTCAAGATCTAAGTTACCATGTGACACCAAGTTCTAAGTTACCACGTGACGTCAAGTTTTAAGTTACCACGTGACGCCAAGTTACCACGTGACGCCAAGTTCTAAGTTACCACGTGACGCCAGGTTTTAAGTTGCCACGTGATGCCAAGTTCTAAGTTACCACGTGACGCCAAGTTCTAAGTTACCATTGACACCAAGTTCTAAGTTACCACGTGACGCTAAGTTACCACCTGACCCCAAGTTCTAAGTTACCACACGACTTAAGTTCTAAGTTACCACTTGACGTCAAGTTCTAAATTACCACATGACGCCAAGTTCTAAGTTACCACGTGACGCCAAGTTCTAAGTTACCATGTGACGTCAAGTTCTAAGTTACCACGTGACGCCAAGTTCTAAGTTTCCACGTGAAGTCAAGTTCTAAGTTACCATGTGACGTCAAGTTCTAAGTTACCGAGTGACGTCCAGTTCAATGTTACCAAATAGTGATGACGTCAGTCAGAATCTGCTCACCACATCCGTTGCAGCTATGGCCTCTTTCACTACAGGCACTAACTCTGCCACTGTCACCACTAGACTCGCCTCCGACAGCTCAATCTGTCTCCTTAGCTCTCCTGCAACAAACACCAAAATAACACACTGCATTGTTCTAGGGTCAGTTGTCTCCTTAGCTCACATGAAACAAACACCAAGTAACATAGTGCATTGTTCTAGGGGTCAGTTGTCTCCTGAGTTCCCTAAAACAACACCAAATAACATACTGCATTGTTCTAGGGGCCAGTTGTCTCCTGAGTTCCCGAAAACAACACAAAATAGCATACTGCATTGTTCTAGGGGTCAGTTGTCTCCTGAGTTCCCTAAAACAACACCAAGTAACATACTGCATTGTTCTAGGGGTCAGTTGTCTCCTGAGTTCCCTAAAACAACACCAAGGAACATACTGCATTGTTCTAGGGTCCAGTTGTCTCCTGAGTTCCCGAAAACAACACAAAATAACATAATGTATTGTTCTAGGGGTCAGTTGTCTCCTTAGATCTCCTGAAAAATAAATACCAAATAACACAGTGCATTGTTCTAGGGTCATTTGTATCCTGAGCTCAAATAACATAATGCATTGTGTTACGTGGTAGTCGTAGTCGTAGTATGACACAGTCACACCAGATGCACGCACGTATGCTTCTTGTAAAGAAACTTCACTCAGTTGCAACTCGTCACACGTGGCACAAGGTTTTAGACCACTCAGAAGTAACAGTTCCAACAATATTTTTTTTGCAGCGATGCGATCTCCACACAATGCATTCACAAATGCACCAACACTGATACACTGTCTCCTCTACAATGCCGCCGTTAGATGGCCTTAGTCGCCTGCTCGGCGTTAAACCCCAATAACTAAACTACACTAAACTCCTCTACAATGCATCAATACTTTTGACTCACTGCGTCTCTCATACAATGTACACACATACTTCCTAACACGTTTTTTAAAAAAATACTATTACTATTACAGATTTCCAGAATAATCCAGCAAATTTGCACAACACAACCAATCAGAAAAGAAGACGTAACCAAAACTCATTTATATTCATAAAAAAGAATACATTAGAATGACTCACGAAATTCCACTACTATTTAGGCGTCTTTGATACAATGTTATGAAAAGTAGCTGACACTTTGACGTCATATCTGAGGTCACTAGAAAGATCGCGTCCCTGCTCGAACATTCCAGCCCACTAAGGCACCGGCCTTCAGGTGGCGTGGGTGGGTAGTCTCCTCAGTCACTGACTGAGTGGGGTAGCGAAGGGGGTGCCACCTTTGTCCAGGATTAGGACTTTTCAGCAGATATGTTGTTCAGTCTTTTTCACTGGTCCGGTTTTTAAGGAGCCGTGCTAAACTAGGTCTTACCATGTTAAATTGGTCCTTGAGAATACCTATTAGTTTCTTGGTCCTTGGTTCCCAAGAGGCTAGGAGTACCGGCCTAGTCAATCGGCTCTTCTCACGTTGAGCCCTATCCCACTTTTGACATGCAGGTTGATATACGGAGCACCACGCAATAGCATCTGCGGTTGATTAGGTGCTTTACGCCAGTATTCCCCTGCATTCAACAGTGTGATATGCGGAGCACCACGCAATAGCATCTGCTGTTGATTAGGTGCTTTACGCCAGTATTCCCCTGCATTCAACAGTGTGATATGCGCAGCACCACGCAATAGCATCTGCTGTTGATTAGGTGCTTTACGCCAGTATTCTCCTGCATTCAACAGTGTGATATGCGGAGCACCACGCAATAGCATCTGCTGTTGATTAGGTGCTTTACGCCAGTATTCCCCTGCATTCAACAGTGTGATATGCGCAGCACCACGCAATAGCATCTGCTGTTGATTAGGTGCTTTACGCCAGTATTCTCCTGCATTCAACAGTGTGATATGCGGAGCACCACGCAATAGCATCTGCTGTTGATTAGGTGCTTTACGCCAGTATTCCCCTGCATTCAACAGTGTGATATGCGCAGCACCACGCAATAGCATCTGCTGTTGATTAGGTGCTTTACGCCAGTATTCTCCTGCATTCAACAGTGTGATATGCGGAGCACCACGCAATAGCATCTGCTGTTGATTAGGTGCTTTACGCCAGTATTCCCCTGCATTCAACAGTGTGATATTCGGAACACCACGCAATAGCATCTGCTGTTGATTAGGTGCTTTACGCCAGTATTCCCCTGCATTCAACAGTGTGATAGAAGGTGGTGGCTCACACGTTACAATCGGGCTCAATGTTTATGTCAAACTATGGAACGCCTGGTCAACGCCCGCCTGGTGTGGCATCTTAAGTCACAGGGTCTCATCACAGACCTCCAGTGCAGTTTCCGGCACTTCCATAGTACAACTGACCATCTAGTCCGCATTGAGTCGTTCATTCGAGATTTTTTGTCAACAAGCAGCATGTCTATGCATTTTTCTTCGATCTTGAGAAGGCATACGACACTACTTGGAAGTATGGTATAATGTCTGACTTGTTGGACGTGGGCTTTAAAGGGCACTTGCCCGTTTTTTATTTAAATGTTTTTGTCTAACCGGTCGTTCCATGTCTATGTGGCTCCTCCCTCTCCGACCCCTTTGAACAGGAGATGGGTGTCCCGCTGGGCCCCATTCTGTCTCATGTTTTATTCAGTATTAAAATCAATAACATTGTAAAGGCCGTCAAGGATGATTCTGAATGCTCTTTGTTTGTGGACGACTTTGCTTTGTGCGCACGAGGTCGAGGACTTGCGTCCCTTGAGAGGCGCTTGCAACTGTGCGTTGATCGCATCCAGGGGTGGGTGTCTCTCAATGGATTCAAGTTCTCACCCTCCAAGACAGTCTGTGTGCATTTTACTACCCAGACGAAACTTTTTCCAGAACCTAGTCTGAGCATTGCTGGAGTGCCAATTAAGGTGGCCGAGGAGGCAAAGTTTCTGGTGGGTCATCCTTGACGAAAGACTGACCTTCCGCAAGCATATTACCTTAGAACTTCTTGACAGAAGGCACTCGACTTTCTTCGTGTCGTTGGTCGTACTGACTTGGGTGCAGACCACACTGTCTTACTTCGACTGTACCGGGCCCTTGTTCGGTCCAAACTGGATCTACGGCTTTGTGGCATATGGCTCGGCTTCCAAGTCTGTTCTACAGCGTCTGAACACAATTCACCATCAAGGTCTGCGCATATGTCTAGGGGCCTTCAGGACATCTCCACTTCCTAGTCTGTATGCCGAGGCAGGGGAGCCTTCGCTCAGGCTCCGCCGCATCCGCCCCATGCTCAGCTACGTTCTGAAACTGAAGGTCCATCCAGACAATCCTGCCTATGATTGTGTTTTTAAACCATCGTTTGCAGAGATTTACGGTACCCATCCGGGAGCTGTCAGTCCACTTTCCTTCCGTGTCCGACCTCATCTGCAGGCGGCCGGAGTGGACCTGGACAAAGTTTCGGAATCTCTGTAACACATCACTTGACCCTGGCTATTACCAGTTCCTGACATCTTGCTAGACTTGACCGCTCACAAGAAGGATTGTACTCCACCAGCCATATACCAACAGAGCCTCAATGAATTCCTTTCAAGTTTTCCTGGCTATTGTCGTATTTATACGGATGGTCAAAGTCAGAGGATGTGAGTGGCTGCGGCTGCAGTGTCCTCTCGCCATCCTAGACGCCCATTTAAGCACCGCCTCTCAGACCATTCATCTGTATTTAGTGCAGAACTGCAGGCGGTTCTGCTGGCACTTAAGCATGCCTATCAGTCTCGGGAAAGGAACTTCCTGATTCTGTCTGACTCTCTTTCTGCCCTGCAGGCCCTTCAGGGCGCGGGAACAGACCACCCACTGATGGTGCAGATTAGAGAGCTCTACGCAGACTTGATGAAGGAATTTTATGACATCATTTTTATTTGGGTCTCAGGATATGTGGGCATCGAAGGCAACAGAATCGCAGATTATGCTGCCAACGATGCCATAGTGACCCTGTCCCTGACACACAGACTGTTTATAGTGATTTTAAACCTGTGATTAAGAGGAAGCTAACAAGCTGCATGAAGCTCTTCCTACGGTGTCCGACAGTCTACTGCGGCAGCTGCCGTGAGGAGACTGTCCTTGCTCGGCTCCACATCGGGCACACGTATGTTACGCAGTCTTATTTACTAAAACAGGAGGAGCGTCCATGGTGTTATGCATGTGATGAGCAGTTTTCTGTTCGACACTTTTTGCTGTCTTGTGCCGATCTAATTGACACAAGATATAAACACTTTACAGCAGAGTCCTTGAAGGTTTTGTTCCGCGATGTACCCCCGGACAAAATCTTCAGTTTCTGAGAGAGTGCAATATTTTAATAAGATTTGAGCATTCATAGACTATGTTAATTCTATTAATTCGACCTTTTTGAGAGTCTGTAGACGTTTCCTCTAAAGACCTGTGCGACACAATCACACCAGATGTACGCACGTAGGGTTCTTGTAAAGAAACTTCACTCAGCTGCAACTCGTCACACCTGGCACAAGGTTGTAGACCACTCAGGAGTAACAGTTCCACACAATGCATTCACAAATGCACCAACACTGATACACTGTCTCCTCTACAATGCATCAAAACTTTTGACACACTGCGTCTCTCATACAATGTACTCACATACTTCCTAACACCGTCTTTTAACTAGTTACAGATTTCCAAAATAATCCAGTTAGTTAGTTATTTGGGTTTAACGCCGAGCAGGCGACTAAGGCCATCTCACGGCGGGATGGGTAAAAATCTGGTCAGCCAGACTAAAAGCATTAAAAATCTCAGGCTAAAATGTCGCACATGTCTTGAAAAGAAATGTCTACAGACTCTCAAAAAGGGCAAATAAAAAAGATTCACATAGTCTATGAATGCTCAAATCTTGTTAAAAATATTGCATACTCGCAAGAAATTGAAGATTTTGTCCGGGGGAACATCCCGGAACAAAACCTTCAAGGAGTCCAACACAACCAATCAGAAAAGAAAACGTAACCAAAACTCATTAATATTCATGAAAAAGAATACACTAGAATGACATACAAAATTCCACTACTATTTAGGGGTCTTTGGTACAATGTTACGAAATGTAGCGGACACTTTGACGTCATATCTGAGGTCACTAGAAAGATCGCGACCCTGCTCGAACCTTCCAGTCTCAGTGATGAAGGCGAAACTACGCGTCACAACAAAAATTGATCGCAATTCTCCGTGCAAGAGAAAATGAATCCTACTAAAAAGGTACGCAATTCTTAAGGCTTCCTCACACGGAGAAACGAAACGAAACATTTCGTGGAAATGTCAGCATTTCAGACATTTCTCTAACATTTCACCGTTTCACGAAATGCGAAACGGCACATTTCACGAAATAGAACCTGTCTCTATTCGCGAAACATTTCGCCGAAACATTTCGCTAAATCTGACGTCATTCAAGCCAAAACACTCAAGATGGCGGGTAAAGCGATGCCGTGGAGTCAGGTCTATTATGGCTAAAATCGCGTGATGTGACGCACGATTCTGTAAGATTTAAGCGGGAGGATCATTTTCGAAATGGAATCTATAAAGTATCATCACTAAAGTACCATCAAAATATGATTTTAGTTCAGTTTTCTGAACCCCACTTTTATCGGCTGCTCTGCGAAACCTACAAGATGGCGGCTATCGCTTCGAGACGGCGGCATCCTTGATTCATTTGAACCATCCCTGTTTACGCATTCAAAAGCGCTTAAGTTTATTCGATATGGTGGGGAATTCACATTAATTGTGTAAGCGAAGGCACACACATCTTATATGTTTAGTTTTCAAGCGTCAGTAGTCAGAAATATGACCCGATATCCACCGATACAAACCAGAGCATTTGTCAGTGAAGAGTTACATCCCCTGTAACAATCGAAATGAATTTTCACGGCGTTTCTGCGTGTGCGGAGGAGGCATTTCGATGCAATGAAAAGGTTTCGTTTCTTGTGTATTTCGTTTCTCCGTGTAGGGAAGCCTTTATCCAAAATAACTCAAATGAATATAGGATCTTTCCTATGATTAACACATACATGCTCTCAAAGAATAACACGAACACAAACGTAACACTGTTCTAAGGGTCAGTTGTCCCCTTAACTCTCCTAAAAAAAACCCACGAAATAACACAGTGCATTGTTCCAGGGGTCATTTGTCTCCTGAGCTCCCTAAAACAACACGAAATAACATAATGCATTGTTCCAGGGGTCAGTTGTCTCCTGATCTCTCTAAAACAACACGAAATAACATAATGCATTGTTCTAGGGGTCATTTGTCTCCTGATCTCTCTAAAACAACACGAAATAACATAATGCATTGTTCCAGGGGTCAGTTGTCTCCTGATCTCTCTAAAACAACACAAAATAACTAAATGCATTGTCGTGTAGTCACTCCATTTCCGACACTTTTCCGATACTGTGACTGGTCAGCACATAAATATCGCAGGGGCTTCAATGCCCGATTGCCTACCTCGTAGAACCGTTGCCGTACCTGTAATTTTTAATTAGCTGGCCAATTCGCACTACTGTTATCGCGCACGAATCTCACTTAGGTCTTTCGCGAAATATCTGGAACCCCTCTTCCCCCCCCCCCCCACCCTACACTACCCCCATTGGGGGACCTAGATCTAAAGTTGCACGCACCACGGGGCTGGAAATCCAGAGGCTATGTGATACGCCCCCTTCGGGAGGGCTTCCATATGCATTGCTTCCGGTCACTTACTTAGCGCACCCCTCTTTCCTATCTTTTTGGGGGTGTGCTTTGACCAACGTATTGGTCGATAATGCCCAATTTTCTTCCCTGACAGTGCTTTTTCCTAAATACTTGGTAGTTTTTTCTTATGCATAAAGAGTTGCGTCCCCTGTGTATTTCCGAGAAAAATTCAGTCTGACGTCAGAAATATTTGGCGTTTTACTCCTGACGTCAGACACACATTTAAGGCTTCAAAGAGTGCGTAATGTAGACTGTACGAGAATGGGGTTGAACCGTCTGTGTTGGGTTACTTCTTGGGCTACATCTGAAGCTGATTATCAGACCCGGTCCCTGCCTTCGGCGCGTCGGTCTGATAATCATCTTCATCGGACTACAATACCACGAGGTAACCCTCGACTGAGTAACCCAACACAGACGGTTTAATGCCTAATTGTTCTAGGGGCCAGTTGTCTCTTTATGTCGGTTGGCTCAAGTCCTTCGGTGTTCGTTAGTTGGTTGTTGCCTTTGTTTTGTTTGCGTGTATGTTTGTTTGTCAATTTGACCTGGTAGTGAGGCCGGGTTGGGCGCGTGGACCATGCCGCCGATAGCGTGTGTAGCCAGGACCAGCAACCCATTCTCCACACTGTTGGGCGCGAAAATGCACAGTGCCTTCCCCTGGTCGAGTCCCAGCTTGAGCAGTCCCCTGGCCACGGCCTCCACTCGGCTGACGGTCTCCGTGTAGCTCAGCTGCTCTTGTGTGTACGGATTAATCTGGCGGGACAGACATTGCAACCCGTGAAGCCCCACGCACTACAGCAGGAGATAGATCGACCATTAATGGCGCCAAGCTAATTTGTCACTACCCTTAAATTATCATGGTCGATCCATCTCTCCAATTGGAACATAGTCGTTAGTTGACACCTCCATGGGGGCGTAGGGGACATGGGGACGTGCCTTAGTGGATAAGACACTGCGCTGGCAGTCGTAAGATCCAGGGCTCGAATCCCCTGGTGGGCAGGAATGAGATGTAGACTTTTCCTCATTCCCATCGAGTCAAATTTACATACAGACTCGGCTTACGGTTGCCTGTCTCGCCTTCGTGTGCACAGCACGCATAATCATCAAGTGCGCACGTTAAAAATCCCATTACCACTATTTGAAAAGGGAAGGAAATGGAAATAGAAATATTTCACATGCACCGAAGTTAATAGCCGGGTGGAGGTTTGTACATAAAGTAGCGCTTAGTAGCAGCAGGCTTTCAAAGCTCCAGCTTCCATCCCTACGGCGGCGCCTTGAGCATCTTTAATTAGATGGATATGTGTCCCTTGGAGACACCGTACCATACCATACCATACCTCCAAATTTTGGAAATGCGACCATAGAGTTGAAAAGGAAAATGCTGTTAATAAATAAATAATAATTACGGTATTTATAATGCGCTTATCTTATAATAATTATAACTCTAAGCGCGCACTCACAACTCGCGCACACATGCGCACGCTTTTGACAATGACTCACGTACCATAAAAACATTACGACAGTCAGCTTGGGGTGGGGAGTGTGGTGATATAGTGCTAGAACTGTTGAAAGAGGTGAGTTTTGAGGGCGGACTGGAAGGAGGAGAGAGAGTGTTTCTGACGGAGAGAGAGTGGGAGAGTGTTCCAGGTGGATGGACCGTAGATGGAGGAGGAGCGGGGGCCGAAAGTGCTGAGTTTGGTGCGGGGGATGTGGAGGCGGAGAGAGTCGGAGGCGGAGCGGAGGGAGCGGGAAGGAGTGTAGGGGTGAAGTAAGTTGGAGAGATAGGCAGGAGCGTAGTTGTTCAGGGATTTGTAGCAGAGAGACAGAATCTTGTATTGGGGGATGGGGAGCCAATGAAGGAGTTTGTGCAGGGGAGTGATGTGGTCGGATTTCTTCTTTCTGAGGACTAGGCGGACAGCATTGTTTTGGACGCGCTGGAGAGTGCAAGTGGTGGAGTGAGGAAGGCCGGAAAGGAGAGAGTTGCAATAGTCGATGCGAGATAAGATAAGAGAGACAGCAAGTTTGGTGGCAGCTTCGGTGTGAGGTATTTTCTGATCTAACTGATGCGACGGTGGTGAAAATAGCATGCCTGGGCCGTGGCGGAGACAAAGCTGGTCATGGAAAGAGAGGAATCGATGATAACGCCGAGGTTCTTGGCCGAGTCAGAGAGAGGGATCGGGGTGCTGTCGAGTTGAAGGTGGAGAGAGGGAGGGAGCTGGGAGAGTTTCTTGCGAGTGCCTACCAGCATGGCTTCCGTTAGGGATATGATCAACACTCTTTTAATCTTCATCAGTTATTATGTACCCACTCCATAACCTTCGCCGTACCCCGTGGGTGCAGGCGTACCCACACTTTCATAAAAGTTAATGGTTCTTGGTCATTTTTTAAGTCTCGACTTTGAAATTTCATGACTTTGTCAATAAAGGTTTTGTCTATGTTTTTACCGAAAATCGTGTTGTTTTGTTTGTAAACAACGGAGTAAATAAACAACAAAAACATTGTATAAAGTTCCCTTCTTTGACACATGTATTGATATATTGTATAACAAGCAAATTAATATTCATGAGCTTGCTAGGTAAACTTTCCTTCCCAAAATCCCTTGCGCACCAAGAAAACTCGGTCTTGCTGATACTTGGATTTTCAAAACGAAAACGCGAAATATGCTCACACTGCAACATTAAGGCGCTCCTTATGTGTAGTAGTAATGACATACTTCTTAGTGTGTATGAATGCTTGACATGTATATCCTATACACTCACACTGCAACATTAAGGCGCTCCTTATGTATAGTAGTAATGACATACTTCTTAGTGTGTATGGATGCTCGCCATGTATATCCTATACACTCACACTGCAACATTAACGCGCTCCTTATGTGTAGTAATAATGACGTACTTCTTAGTGTGTATGAATGCTCGAAATGTATATCCTATACACACACACGAACGGAGAAAAGACGCCAGGATACGTGCGAGTCGGGCTGGACTGACAGTGAAATTGAGAGATGGCGATCGACAACCTGAGAAAAGAACAAAATAAACAAGCCTGCTGGCATTTTCCGCAATTATGCGTGATCTAGTTACAAGTAGAATTTACCCAGTAACACGCACGGTTATACAATGCACTGATGTCTTCCTAGTCATAATAATAAATAATAATATAATAATAATATAAATAATAATAATAATAATAATATAATAATAATAATAATAAATAATTACGGTATTTATAATGCGCTTATCTTATAATAATTATAACTCTAAGCGCGCACTCACAACTCGCACACGCATGCGCACGCTTTAGACAATGACTCACGTAACACAAATAGTGAAGATACATTACGACGGTCAGCTTGGGCTGGGGAGTGTGGTGATATAGTGCTAGAACTGTTGAAAGAGATGAGTTTTGAGGGCAGACTGGAAGGAGGAGAGCGAGTGTTTCTGACGGAGAGAGAGTGGGAGAGTGTTCCAGGTGGTTGGACCGTATACTGAGAAAAGAGCGGGGGCCGAAAGTGCTGAGTTTGGTGCGGGGGATGAGGAGGCGGAGAGGGTCAGAGGCGGAGCGGAGGGAGCGGGGAGGAGTGTAGGGGTGAAGTAAGTTGGAGAGATACGCAGGAGCGTAGTTGTTCAGGGATTTGTAGCAGAGAGACAGAATCTTGTATTGGATGCGTTGGGGGATGGGGAGCCAGTGAAGGAGCTTGAGCAGGGGAGTGATGTGGTCGGATTTTTTCTTTCTGAGGACGAGGCATCATTAAAAAAAACGAGCGTTGCTGGTGAAGATCCTAGCAGAGTGCCGGTGAAGGTCCTAGCAAAGAGCTGAAGATCCCAGCAGAGAGCTGAAGATCCTAGTAAAGAGCTAAAGATCCTAGCAGACAGCTGAAGATCCTAGCAGAGAGCTGAAGATCCTAGCAGAGAGCTGGTAAAGATCCTAGCAGAGAGCTGAAGATCCCAGCAGAGAGCTGAAGATCCTAGCAGAGAGCTGGTGAAGATCCTAGCAGAGAGCTGGTGAAGATCCTAGCAGAGAGCTGAAGATCCTAGAAGAGAGCTGAAGATCCTAGCAGAGAGCTAAAGATCCTAGCAGAGAGCTGAAGATCCTAGCAGAGAGCTGAAGATCCTAGAAGAGAGCTGAAGATCATAGCAGAGACCTAAAGATCCTAGCAGAGAGTTGGTGTAGATCCTAGCAGAGATCTGAAGTTCCTAGCAGAGAGCTGGTGAAGATCGTAGCAGAGAGCTGAAGATCCTAGCAGTGAGCTGAAGATCCTAGAAGTGAGCTGAAGATCATAGCAGGGAGCTGGTGAAGATCCTAGCAGAAAGCTAAAGATCCTAGCAGAGAGCTGAAGATCCTAGCGGTGAGCTGGTGAATATCCTAGCAGAGAGCTGAAGATTCTAGCAGAGAGCTGGTGAAGATGCTAGCAGAGAGCCGAAGATCCTAGCAGACAGCTGAAGATCGTAGCAGAGAGCTGGTGAAGAGAGCTAATAGAGAGCTGAAGATCCTAGCAGAGGATCCTAGCAGAAAGCTGAAGATCCTAGCAGAGAGCTGAAGATCCTAGCAGATAGCTGGTGAAGATCCTAGCAGAGAGCTGGTGAAGACCCTAGCAGAGAGCTGAAGATCCTAGCAGAGAGCTGAAGATCCTAGCAGAGAGCTGGTGAAGATCCTAGCAGAGAGCTGAAGATCCTAGCAGAGAACTGGTGAAGATCTTAGCAGACAGCTGAAGATCCTAGCAGAGAGCTGGTGAATATCCTAGCAGAAAGCTGAAGATCCTAGCAGAGAACTGGTGAAGATCCTAGCAGAGAGCTGAAGATCCTAGCAGAGAGCTGGTTAAGATCATAGCATTGTGCTGGTGAAGGTTCTAGCAGAGAGCGGAAGATCCCAGCAGAGAGCTAATAACGATCCTAGCAGAGAGCTGGTGAAGGTCCCAGCTGTTGAAGGAACCACACGGTGTCGGACTGGTGGGAACAAGACGTGTATGTAGTCGAGTCCCAACCAGTCGAAGTTATCGCTTTCTGCCGAGTCTTCATGGAAACAGACAGAAAGAGGATGAGAACGCTCCACCGGAACCCCCCACTACCGATTGGAGGAACGACAGAGGCTCAGTTATCGACTAGTGAGCCAGTGACAAGTGAGACTGTGACTGGTGAGACTGTGACTGATGAGACTGGTAAGACTGTGGCTGGTGAGACTGGTGAGTGTGGCTGGTGAGACTGTGGCTAGTGAGACTGTGACTGGTGTCAATGACTGGTGAGACGTGAGCTAGTGACTGGCGAGACTGTGACTGGTGAGACTGTGACTGGCGAGACTGTGACCGGTGTGACTATGACTGGCGAGACTGTGGCTAGTGAGACTGTGACTGGTGTCAATGACTGGTGAGACGTGAGCTAGTGACTGGTGAGACTGTGACCGGTGTGACTGTGACTGGTGTGACTATGACTGGCGAGACTGTGACTGGTGTGACTATGACTGGCGAGACTGTGACTGGTGTGACTATGACTGGCGAGACTGTGACCGGTGTGACTATGACTGGCGAGACTGTGACTGGTGAGACTGTGACCGGTGTGACTATGACTGGCGAGACTGTGACTGGTGTGACTATGACTGGCGAGACTGTGACCGGTGTGACTATGACTGGCGAGACTGTGACTAGTGAGACTGTGACTGGTGTCAATGACTGGTGAGACGTGAGCTAGTGACTGGTGAGACTGTGACCGGTGTGACTGTGACTGGTGTGACTATGACTGGTGAGACTGTGACCGGTGTGACTATGACTGGCGAGACTGTGACTGGTGAGACTGTGACCGGTGTGACTATGACTGGCGAGACTGTGACTGGTGAGACTGTGACCGGTGTGACTATGACTGGCGAGACTCTGACTGGTGAGACTGTGACCGGTGTGACTATGACTGGTGAGACTATGACTGGTGAGACTGTGACCGGTGTGACTATGACTGGCGAGACTGTGACTGGTGAGACTGTGACCGGTGTGTCTATGACTGGCGAGACTGTGACTGGTGTGACTATGACTGGCGAGACTATGACTGGCGAGACTGTGGCTAGTGAGACTGTGACTGGTGTCAATGACTGGTGAGACGTGAGCTAGTGACTGGTGAGACTGTGACCGGTGTGACTGTGACTGGTGTGACTATGATTGGTGAGACTGTGACCGGTGTGACTATGACTGGGGAGACTGTGACTGGTGAGACTGTGACCGGTGTGACTATGACTGGCGAGACTGTGACTGGTGAGACTATGACCGGTGTGACTATGACTGGCGAGACTGTGACTGGTGAGACTGTGACCGGTGTGACTATGACTGGTGAGACTATGACTCGTGAGACTGTGAATGGTGAGACTATGACTGGCGAGACTGTGACCGGTGTGACTATGACTGGCGAGACTGTGGCTAGTGAGACTGTGACTGGTGTCAATGACTGGTGAGACGTGAGCTAGTGACTGGTGAGACTGTGACCGGTGTGACTGTGACTGGTGTGACTATGACTGGTGAGACTGTGACCGGTGTGACTATGACGGGCGAGACTGTGACTGGTGAGACTGTGACCGGTGTGACTATGACTGGCGAGACTGTGATTGGTGAGACTGTGACCGGTGTGACTATGACTGGCGAGACTGTGACTGGTGAGACTGTGACCGGTGTGACTATGACTGGTGAGACTATGACTGGTGAGACTGTGACCGGTGTGACTATGACTGGTGAGACTGTGAATGGTGAGACTATGACTAGTGAGACTATGACTGGTGAGACTATGACTGGTGAGACTGTGACTGGTGAGACTGTGACTAGTGAGACTATGACTGGTGTGACTATGACTGGTGAGACTGTGACTAGTTTGGATAGTGCCAGCCCGAACCTAGTTCCTCGACGGAGACACAGCGTTGTGAGAAGTCAAGATGACTCGTCTGATACAATGAGAAACTCTCATTCACCCACAAACTCGATGAACAATGATGGTCAAAGATGATGATGATGATGACGACGAGGTCGTTGAACTGGAGATAGTGGAGGCGGCTGCACCCCTAGGTGATGGGAAAGCGATGACACTCACTGCAAGTGGACGAGAGCAGCGCACGGGGAACAGTCTATGACACATTCAAGTGGCCGGCCCTGTAGACGGACAGGACACGGGTGTCGGTAGGGACGCGCGCGCCCCCTAGAGCTTACACGAATAGCAAAGGAGGACCTGCGCGATCCTGGTGGTGTGGAAACTGCAGCAGTAGTAGAGAAGCCGGACCACCAGCGCGGAGGAGGAGCCAGTTGTGGAGAAAAGCTCTAATCGCTTACGCAGATCCGGTAGAGAGAGAGAGAGAGAGAGAGAGAGAGAGAGAGAGAGAGAGAGAGAGAGAGAGAGAGAGAGAGAGAGAGAGAGAGAGAGAGGGGGAGAGAGAGAGAGGGAGAGAGAGAGAGAGAGAGAGAGAGAGAGAGAGAGAGAGAGAGAGAGAGAGAGAGAGAGAGAGAGACAATGACAATGACAATGACAATGATCCTTTATTTGACAACGGTAAAAGTTTTGGTAGTAACAACCATTTTTCGAACTTGCCGTTGCTAATCTACTGATTACAGAGTTACTATCGTACTAATTGTTTTCTACTACTAAGAAGGAAAAAAAATTACATGACACAGCACAAGCCAAGAATGAAAAATAATAATAATAATAATAATAATAATAATAATAATAATAATAATAATAATAATAATAATAATAATAATAATAATAATAATAATGTTGGGGGGAAGTGACATAGGAATTACCAACTTTACTGGTCGGGCATAATGACATGTTGTGAGGTTTAATTAAAATAATATAATAGGAATACACACAACCTAATACGCATACATAACGCATGCACATTTGAGCACGCCACTCTCTATCTCTAATATACACGTGCGCACACGCACACACGCACAACGCACACGCACACACGTGCACACACACGCTTACGCGGCTTAAGCTAGTCAGTCATATGAGTAGCTGGCTACATACAAGCTGTACCGAATAAAATTAACATGAGTCATCAGTCGAAACCTGTGATACACGCAATTAATGATCTAATGAGAAATAGTATTTTTCAATATGTGCACAGTCACGGGGATGCTGCTGACAAAAATAAGTACTTGATGAGACTGACTTTAAACGAGGAGAAAGTAGCTGATGTCGTGACGTTTCTAGGCAAGGCATTCCAAAGACTAGAGCCAGAGAACGTCAAACTCGTTTTATGGAGATCAATTCTAGGTCGCGGCACAATAAGGGATTTTCTTGATCTGGAGTTTGTTGATGACTGGACGGTAAATAGCGATGTGATATATCGGGGTAGCTTATCGTTTAATGCCTTGAACATAACCATTCCTTATTGTAAATTAGATGATCTTTCAGGGGCAGAATTTTTAAGGCTGCCAATTTTTGGTCAGTAGTTAAGCTGGGATCAGGGAGTATTAGTTTGGCAGCTCTCCGATGTAGAGAGTTCAATCTTTTCAAATTGACATCTCTCGAACCATCCCAAACAGTAGAAGCA
This sequence comes from Semisulcospira habei, assembly GCA_036245525.1. Lineage (NCBI taxonomy): Eukaryota > Metazoa > Mollusca > Gastropoda > Semisulcospiridae > Semisulcospira > Semisulcospira habei. The sequence goes on from BTPG01000001.1 coordinate 101,517,325, forward strand.
TAGTCTATATGCGATCTAATATGGGCATTGAAGAACAGTTGGCGTGTCTCCATATCAGTAATGTGTTTAAGTTTTGCTAAGATGTACAGATTTCTGGAGACAATTTTACAAACGTTACTGATGTGTAGCTGCCACCTAAGCTGGTTGTCCACCGTGACTCCTAGCAGGCGATGGTTAGTAACTTGGCTGATGGTTTTGCCTTGGAGGGACAGACTGAGTGAGAGAGAGCCAAGCTGGTGTTTTTGGCGGGTGCTAATTACCATGCTCTCCGTTTATACCGGGTTTAAAATCATAATATTATGACTGCACCATTCATCAATATCTTGCAGTGTGTTTTGCAGTCGTGAATTGATGTTTGATATATCCTTATCTGGCGGCATCATCTGCAAACATATCACATGTAACGCTTTCATTTTTTATCGCAAGAGGATGATCATTTATGAACAAGCAGAATAGAAGGGGACCAAGAATAGAGCCCTGTGGTACGCCATGCTTCACTAAACCTTGATTCGAGTATGAGCCATTTAGTAATACCTTTTGTTTTCTACCTTCGAGGTAGGATTTGAGAAACGACGCCGAGTTGTTGGTGTACATGGATACTTTCTTGAGCAGTATTTCGTGTTTTACTAGATCAAAGGCTTTACGAAAATCTAGAAACATGACTCCTGTAAGTTTTGAGTCGTTGATGGAAGATAACCAGGTGTCTATCATCCGTATCAGCGCAGTGTGACATGAGTGTTCTGATCTGAAGCCCGACTGCAATGAATAGATTAATTTTCGGCTTTCCAGGTATATAGATAGATGCTTGTGAATATGCCGTTCTAAGGGCTTGGACAGAACAGGTAGAAGTGATATGGGCCTAAAATTATTAATTTCACTAAGATCTTTAGATTTAGGTAGAGGTATTACTTTCGCGTCTTTAAATGCGTCTGGAAAACAATTAAAATTAATACAGAGGTTGTAGATATAAGTGATACTCTCTACAATGTATGGGAGGGATATCTTGAGTATTTTCGCACTAATCTCATCCAGTCCTGATGATTTTTTATTTTCCAAGGATGTAATTAATTTACCAACTTCATGGACCGCTATAGTGGGTATGATGAAAGGTTTTGTGCCGGCAGTTCTCTGCTTGCAGAAATCGACTAAGTTGTCCGGGCATACATAGTCATGCGACTCAGTTCCCGGCGGGATTAATGATTCTGCTACGGAGACGAAGTGGCTGTTGAAGCTGTTTGCTGTGAGATGCGGCGGTAAAGGAGCTGTGCTTTTATTCGTGCCTCTAGTAACTAAATTTATCGCACGCCATATTGTGGCACTGTCTTTACTTTCGTGAATAACTTTATCGAAAAGTAATTTCTTTGCCTTCAGAACCATGGATTTTATTCGATTACGTTCTTTCTTGTAATCAGTGAAACGCTTTTCTCTTCTCAGCTCGTCCCTGTGCTCCATGGCCTCGATAAGATCCGCAGTCAGCCAGGGTGGTAAAGTGGCGTATTTAACTCTTTGTTGTCTCAAGGGCGCGTGTTTATCTAGCACTCTGAGAAAGATGTGATACCACGTATCTAGTGCTTTATTTGGGTCGGTTTCATTGTACACTTCAGTAAATTCTGCAGAAGCTAGATCAGACAGAAAGGTATTTTCATTGAACTTTTTAAATGATCTGTATGTTATGCACGTATGTCCTTGCTTTTTTAGTTTTGGAAGCTTGGACAGCCACGTGCAGCTTACCGGATAGTGGTCACTTACGCTAAGACTACCAACGTGAACGTTGCTAATTGCCAGCGGTTTATTTGTATAAGTATGGTCTATAACAGTGGCTGATGATGGCGTAACTCTAGTGGGCGATGTTACCATTTGTTGAAGGCCGACTAAGGTAGTGGTACACTCCCATGATGGGTGAGGTTTAAGAGTGTCAATGTTAAAATCCCCTAGAATGAGAAGTTCGCTTTTATGAATATCTGTTTTATCAATCAAGTGTACAAAGTTGTCATACCACTCAAAATTGGCCGCAGGATTTCTGTAAAGAAACCCAACAAGTAAAGGAGGGGATTTAGATTGCCTAATCTCTATCCAAATACATTCCACACTGCTAGTTTCTAAGTCTCGGCGCCTGCGGGTTATGTGTTTAACTGAGTTGTGGATGTAGACCGCTACACCTGTCTCACCCTGGACTGACGGATCTCGCCTAAGAATGGAGTAATTTGGAATGGCGATGGCTCCATCACTGATGTTGGAGGCAAGGCGTGTTTCGGTTATACCAAAGAGATGAAAGTAACTAGATGAATTAACATAAACGCAAACGTCCGGCACTTTGTTCGCCAGGTGATATACATTTAAATGTCCGATTCGAAATTTTTGGCCTTTTTTTGCACATTATCTTGTATGGTAATTTTGGCGTTAAAAAATAAGTAATGGAACTAAGGGGAAGTAGAGTACAGGAACAAAAAGTAGTATGCGAGTAATAAAAGTAACAAATGTAAGGCAAACAAACAGCAAACTTCACGGAAAAAGCAAAATTTAAACAGAAAAGAGAGGGGAAAAGGGGCGGAGGGGGAGTACGTTATTTAGACAAAGCGTTTACGTTATCCAAGACAAATAAGAGAATATTTGTGAGGCTGGAAAAATGTAACGAGCACTCGCCAATATTCACTGATCTGACTTGCTCAGATACGCTTTAACGGGAAGAAAGAAAAATATTAAAATAATAATAATAATAATAATAATAATAATAATAATAATAATAATAATAATAATAATAATAAAAAGTAAGTTGACTTTTCCCGTAAAATCTATAGTCTAGACAGTCACATAAGCAATAGAAAGTAAGTCGACACAAGACAAAAGTGCGCTGCATGTAGTAAGGAGTTCGAGTCGATTATAAGATACGAGGTCCCGTAAACACACGTCTCACACGTGCACTGCTATGATGGTATTTGACCAAACATGCAGAGATGAAATGATTAATATCATCTGTCACGAGCAGATCAACATAAGATATCTGCAGTACAAGTTCACTCAGTTTAAACCCTTAACGAGTAAGAACAGCACAGAAATAAATTTATTGCTGTGCTGTAAACATGTCTCTTCTCGTGTGTAGGTCAGTGTAGAGTTAGCTGGGTACGCGGCCACTCTTGTGGCTTAACGTCATATCAGCAAAGAGAACAAACTAAAAAAAAGTCAGTGTTTCAAGACGAGTCTGATTGATGACACCTAACCACACACACACACACACACACACACACACACACACACACACACACACACACACACACACACACACACACACACACACACACACACACACACCGCACACAAACACGCACACACACACCCGCACCGACTCATGCGTCCGTGTATGCACGACCCCTGTCATGTTCAGTTCAATGTGCGGACGGATAGATGACCAAGCCGACAAAGGTGCCGCACCTGGCGAGCCATGCAAAGGTGCATAGCTGACAAGGCGCAACACCCACGCTGTCATGGATCACCCTTTGTCCGCCATTTGTATGGAGAGAGAGAGAGAGAGAGAGAGAGAGAGAGAGAGAGAGAGAGAGAGAGAGAGAGAGAGAGAGAGAGAGAGAGAGAGAGAGAGAGAAGGCCTCCGCACTTTCAGGGCGTCAGGAGAGTTTGTGATGGCACGGTAAGTAGCTAGGCCTACAGTGGTGGAGGAGGGGACGAAGATTATTACGGATCTCATTATATCTGGATTACTTTCTAGTGACCCAGACGTTGAAGAGAGAAAGTACCCAACGGAGAAAGAAACACGCTTAGAAAAGACGGGTACAACACAATTTATTAATATTTCGGGTAAATACCCTTTGTCAAAATAGACAAACAAACAAACAGAGAGATTAGCCGCTACTTATCTTCATTGGCAGAAGGAATGTGGCAACTGAAGGAGGTGACGTAAAATAAAAGAAAAGGAAGAACAAAAGTGCGGAAAAAGGAAAAATGACGTCAACGAAAAATCGTAAGAGAGAGAGACTCGGGAAAAACCTGAACACGAGAGACAAGAGTGTGTGCAAGCACGTGCAGGAGCAAGCAAAAGAAAAAGCGTGTAGGTGAGGCCAGAGAAAGAGAGAGAGAGAGAGAGAGAGAGAGAGAGAGAGAGAGAGAGAGAGAGAGAGAGAGAGAGAGAGAGAGAGAGAGAGAGAGAGAGAGAGAGAGAGAGCGAGCGAGAAAGACGGAGAGAGAGAGAGAGAAAGAGAGAGAGAACGAACCTGAACTGTTGTTTTCCCTTGATGTCACTTCACTGTATACTGTTATACCGCACAATGACGGCCTCAATGCACTTGCATACTTCCTCAACCAAAGAAGTAAAAAACAACCTCCTACTCATACACTTCTACGTCTGGCTGAATTGGTTCTCTCTCTTAACAGTTTCACCTTTGATGGCGTCACCTTCGCTCAGTGCAGTGGCGTAGCGATGGGCACAAAAATGGGACCCAGCTATGCTTGCCTTTTCATGGGTTTCCTTGAGCAACAGATTCTTCAGCAATACACCGGGCCTGTCCCTGAGATGTATAAACGCTACATCGATGACGGTTTAGGAGCTACACACATGACCCAAGGTGCACTTTTAGACTTCATTCACTTCGTGCAGGACTTCCACCCATCCATCAAGTTCACATACACTATATCAGCTACTTCAGTCGACTTTCTGGACATGAACATCAGGATTGACTGCGGAATGTTGAAAACTTCAATACATTACAAACCTACCGACTCACATTCCTACCTCGACTACCGATCTTCTCACAACCCCAAAACTAAAAACAGCATCCCATATTCCCAGTTTCTTCGGCTAAAAAGAATATGTTCCGAAGAATCAGATTTTGATGTTCAATCCAAAGAAATGGCTGGATTTTTCATCGACAGACATTACCCACATACTGTTGTTCAAGGATCTCTCCAAACGGTACAAAAACTTAGTCGCGCGAGTACACTGCAGACAAAACCTACCGCTGATAGTGACAGGCCTATCGTAACCATGATCTACCATCCCCACACCAATCCGGTTCGTAAAATCCTTCTTTCTAACTGGGGTCTTTTGTCATCCAGTCAAGAATCTGCTGCTATCTTTTCTGAACCTCCGTTGGTAGCTTTCAAGAGGGATATTAATTTGCGGGACATGCTTGTTCGCTCTACTCTCAAGCCTCGTCATACCACCAGACCCTCCGGCTCCACTCCGTGCAATGTTCCTAATTGCAAGACGTGCCCTTTTATTTGCCCTTCCACCGTGGTGAATGGTCCACGTTACAAATTCAACATAGATAGATACTTCACGTGTCAAACCACCAACGTGATTTATGTCATCTCCTGTGTGAAATGCGGCCAACTCTATGTTGGTGAGACGGAAAGAACCATCAACGACCGTTTCAAAGAACATCTTCAGTCTGTCAAGTACCAATACAACAGACCGGTCGGACGACATTTCAATCAGGCCGGCCACTCTGTCTCGGACATTCGGGTTAAAGGCCTCTGGCTTATGTAAGCCAGTAATGTCTGGGCCAGGAAAGACCGTGAAAAATTTCTGATTAATAAACTGTGCACTGTGGCGCTACTCGGGATGAATATGAAAGATTAACATTTTTTACCTTGCTTGTGTCTGCTAACTGTACCTTTACCTCACTGTATCGCTTCTGTTTTACTACTCACTAACCCGATAGGTGAGGTTGGCGCTGGTTGATATGTACATTTCCCTTGGGGATTTTCTCAGCGCTGGCCGTACGTTCAGTTGGATCCCTTGCCTTTCCCTGTCGGGAACCCGGTCTCCGGCTCACGGAGTGATACGCGGTTTTGGGGCAGGGCGATCGTTTGCATCCCTTGGGGATGTATGTGTTCGTCTTGTTGCCTGCCTGTGTGTTTTTCTGTGGGCTGGTGGGTGCCTGTTGGGTGGGGCTGGTGGTTCTGGCTGTTTGTCTTCCGCCCCTACCCCACCCCCTTTTTTTTTTTTTTTTTTTAATATCTCTATCCCTCTTTCTTCCCCCCCCCACTACCCCCTTTAACACTTCTCTTTCCCTTCTTCCTCCTATTTCTCCTTCCTCCTTTCCTCCCCCTCCCCCCCCCCCCGCCCCCGTATCTCTCTTTCTCTTTCTCTCTCTCTGTGTCTCTCTCTCTCCCCCCCCCCCCCCACCTTATTTTTTTAGTTACCCTTGAAGACGGTTTCACAACTACCTTCTCTCCACTTATCCAATATTCTATTACTGAATTTGATTATTTGCTTTGTTTCAATGACTTATTACTTGTTGTGTACCGTGCTAAATGCTGGGTTTTTTTCCCCGGGGTTCTCCCGTTTTTCCCCGAGGTAGTCCTCAACTTGAAGGTGATATAAAGTTTGCCTTCGGGTTGGTGTTTAGCAGGCTTTGTGTATTAGACACTCAGCCTACTTCGTGCCCAAGGGTACTCCCTGTTCGTTCTCTCTCTCTTTCTCTCTCTCTCTCCGTCTTTCTCTCTCTCTCTCTCTCTCTCTCTCTCTCTCTCTCTCTCTCTCTCTCTCTCTCTTTCTCTGGCCTCACCTACACGCTTTTTCTTTTGCTTGCTCCTGCACGTGCTTGCACACACTCTTGTCTCTCGTGTTCAGGTTCTTCCCGAGTCTCTCTCTTACGATTTTTCGTTGACGTCATTTTTCCTTTTTCCGCACTTTTGTTCTTCCTTTTCTTTTATTTTACGTCACCTCCTTCAGTTGCCACATTCCTTCTGCCAATGAAGATAAGTAGCGGCTAATCTCTCTGTTTGTTTGTTTGTCTATTTTGACAAAGGGTATTTACCCGAAATATTAATAAATTGTGTTGTACCCGTCTTTTCTAAGCGTGTTTCTTTCTCCGTTGGGTACTTTTTTGCATATTACACGCTTGGCAGTCACCTATTTGGTCTGGATTGTTGAAGAGAGAGCCATGTTCTCAATGCTAGTCTAAATGACGAGGACTCATTTCAGTTGACGGGGGGGGGGGGGGGGGGGGGGGGGGGGGGGGAGGGGGGTTGGGGGTGAATGTGGTCCTTGTTTAACCTTTTCAGCTCCATTTCTCTAATTTCGGAGGTGTTGCCTAATGACTATGTACCAGTTGCCGGAGATGGATTGACCATGATAATTTAAAGGTAGTGCCAGATTTGCTTGGCGCCTGAAGGCGCCAAGCTAATCTGGCACTACCCTTGAATTATCATGGTCAATCAATCTCCTGCTGCAGGGTGTTAGGCTTATATAACTTATACTCGTGATTTGTATTGTTCTTGTTTTTCCAGTTTTTTTTTCTTTTTGCTAATGCTATCCATGCCATCATACCATCTGCCATCAAAGTACGGCAGCAACTAACGCTCGCTGGTGTCCGCCTGAGACGTGAACCCCTATGAACCCCTACGAACCCCTATGGTGTGCGACCCATTGCGTGCACAATAGCCACCCCTTCTACACGTGTTGAATGCGCGATAGCCTGGTCTTGCAATGCGTCTGCTCCGAGCATGGGTTGTCTTACAGTGTCAGCATCAATGATGCAGGTCAGTGGTCACTGAGACCTGGGTATACACATCTCCATGATCTCCCGAAGGTGGAGTGGCTAAACCGTTGGGTGTGAAACCATCTAAATTTTAAAGGTCAACCACAGTGCTTGGTGAAAAAGTTTCTGCTGAAAGAACTTTACTAAATAATACCAGATGCAAAAAAAATCGGTAAGCAAAGCTCTACCGTTTAATAGATATCGATCACTGAAAGTGAGATTTCCTACCTGTAATTAAGGGTAAGGGAAGTAATAATCTGAAACGCAGCTATCGCTGATGTCCCCTCGCAGTGACGTCAGCAGCTGTAAACAATGGCCGACTGCGAAGAAGTTACAAGCGAGACAAGCAGTGTTTCTTCACTCGATTCTTTACTCGATCTGTCGTGTTACAGCAGTGAGTTTGGATGTGTGAATGACCCTATTAACACTGTGCAACCTTATCAGTTTGAACCTCAGTGAGGCTGAGCTGCCCAATGCCGAGTTTGAAGAAGCACCCGACAGACGATTTGAGCGAGTCTCTCGAACGCATGCTGTTTACCAACTGGTAAGAAACTTGTTTACATGTTATCAAAGAGCTATGTCTATGATGTTATATAGTGTGTGGCTAGTCTTATTCAAGTTACTCGTACATATGTATGTTGAATCGATGGCGGTAGAACTTGTTTTGCAGTCAATAATTTGTAAAGTTGTGCGATGTTTTAACTTTCGCTCTTCATGCAATCCATACAGTCATGGTCCCACTCAATCATTGCTAGCAGTCCCCCTAACTAAAACTAGCCAAATGAGTACACGTATGGATATATATATATATATATATATATATATATATATATATATATATATATATATATATATATATATATATATATATATATATATATATATATATATATGTGTGTGTGTGTGTTATTCCAATGGATTATAATTTATTGTTTTGCCTAGACCTATTAGTCACTACCATGATAGTCCGTTTCAGTAGCTTGTAGACTGCAAAGAACTTGAAGTTGAACTGAACTTGTAAAAAATTGTGTGTGTGCAGGTGTCAGTGTGCAAACTGTGTTGGCATGGGCTCGATCCGGGAATGCCGCTGTTGTCAAGAAATTCCAGAAATGGAATCACTGACAGTAAGCGCAGGAGTGGGCTGCATCACCGACCATCCTGGCTTCAGCTCAGTGTGCTTGGACCTCTACGTCTTAGAGACCTGCTATTCCTGGTACAACCAGCAGTATGGGAGAGCTATACAGGATGCTAACGAGTAAGTTATATTTCCGTTATAAATTGTAATCATGATGCTATAAATAGGGTTGTGTCATAAATGCACAAATAAATAATACTACTAATAAAAGTAGAATCTCACCTATATTTGACACCTTACTCTCTAATTCAAGCGATCGCTAGTTTTCAAATCTAACACTAGCCCAAACCCTAACTCTGAATCCGATTTAAGTCAGGGGTTAGGATAAAGGACAAACCGTTAAATTCAATTTTAGGGTTAGGGTTTGGGCTAGGGTTAGAGTTGAAAATTAGAGATAGCTCGAATTAGAAAGTAAGGTGTCAAAGATGGATGAGATCTTAAAATTATAATAATATAGAAAATTTATAACGTGCATTTTCCTGAATAACAATTCAATTTAAAGCGCACTCTCACACATTAATAAAAGTCATACATACAGATAATTACACACACATTCGTATTAAGAAAAGCAAGGTGGGAGATGTGGGGTGGGGGTGGTGGTCAATGAGATGATGTTAGATATTTATACATTAGCCAAAAAAAAAAAAATAATATAAATTTACGATGCCACATTTAAGTTTTAACAGAAATATTTTCGAGATAGGTTTTAAAGATTTGATGGAAATTACTGGGATGTTTTGAACAACAACAGTAATAAAATAAAAAAATAAAATTGTCAGACATTCATTTTGATGTCAAGATATTTAATTTATTTGCATGTGCTAATTCTGAGAAAAAGTAATATTTAGAGTTAGTTACTTATACATTGGTTTAGGTCCAGTCGACTGCTCAGAGCCGTATCAGGACCCCAATAATATTTAGAGGAATATTTTCAAGTACGGTAAAAGCCGGATAGTACGACACGCCAGTGACCTTCAAAATTGTGTCGTTATATCCGGTTGACATATTATCCAATGGGCCGAATATAAGGATTTTGGCCCGGACCCAGCTTTTTGTGTCTTGATATCCGGATGTCGTTATATCCGACGTTGTACTAACCGGCTTTGACTGCACATGGATTGTTTACTGTCGTTATTACTGTATATTATTATTGTATGCTTGTTTTTCTTTCCAGGCGGTATCGGTATGTAGCTTACCGCATGCTTGTGCGGTGGATCTGGAAGTGGCTGGGGAGGGACATCAGGGTCACCTTACCAGCTTGTGCGGTAACAAGAATCCAGAAACAGTTTCCGAGTGCAGATGGGCAGTACACTGGTTATAGGGACCCAGAATAATGTGACAATACATTTGACAGCACTGGCCCATTTTTGCATCCTTATGTGTTTCAAATATATTCATAATATACTGTCATTATTATTATTACATGGACGAAAAAAACATTTTGATGTGTGTTTGTAGTCTGTTCAGCTTGTTTTACGCGCTGGTTTAAAAAAAAAGAAGTGTGTTTGCATTTATTTATAATTATGAAACAGAAGTGCAACACTAAAATCATGTGTAGTTTGTAACATACATGTAGTGGCAACACAGTGAAAGCCGGTTAGTACGATATAACAACAGCCAGATATAAAGACACAAAACCTATATCCGGCCCGTTGGACACATCAGCCGGATATAACGACACGATTTTGAAGTTCCCGGGCATGTCATACTATCCGGCTTTGACTGTGTGTTGTGTGCAAGGTGTGTGGGAGTATTTTTGGCTTTTACCATTTTGGAATGTATATAAAAAGTTTCTAAATAAAATGAAGTTAATACTGCCATTGTGAAACCCACCCTGGTTTTTGTGTCACGTTGGATGGCGAAAGTGGTCAGATTTACTTCATATTTCGATTGTGTGGTAATGTCTCATACCTCATTCATACCTCAAAGTCATAGAAACCAGTAGTTATAGGTTCTCACTTGCAGAGCCAGGTCTGCTCTTTTCAAACTCTTGTCATCAAGTAATGTAAACAACAATTCTACAGTACACAACTATATTTATAATAAAGTCAACAAACTTACTCTTCAATTTTCATTTACTTTCCATCTTGTCTCAAGTAACCAACCATCTACGCACACACACATACATTCACAGGCACATTCATCCATTCTTTCAGATATCATCCAGTCTATCAGATAATGAAAAGCACAATCATTAGTCCCCCACACAGACCATTAGCTGATTAGCTAACAGTTAAATTTACCACTGAAAGTCAATACCTGTAAAAAGTTGTCTCAAAGAAGTAATATAATAATAATGTTTTGGCGAATCGGCTCAAAGCGCTGCGAACTGCACCCAACACGCACGCTCACGTGACACACGCATTCATAGTACAAGACAAACACAGGACATTCACGTGGTGCAAAGGGTTAGCTCAGCTACTGAGTTTTCGGAAATTTTGATCGCTTGTATTTGAAATTTATAAAGTGGCCTGAAACCGGTACCAAAGTGGAGGGGGACTGAGGACTGGCGATTCAAAACTGCATCCTCTTTTGCTGGTCTTGGAAAAGAGGCAGCTAGGGGTGGAGGGCACTGCACAGGTTTTGTCAGGTCAAGTGCACTTGCAAGACTGGAAATGCTAGCGTTCTGCACCACAGTCTGCATTAGAGTTTGAACGTAGCCTGCACACACATTAAAAAAACCCACATAATTATAACCAAACTTTGGTGTACATTACAGGCAAAATTTAAAATGTATTGTCAAAATAAAACTTCAGCTCAGCATTTTGGGTTGGTTGCATGATGAGTGTTAGTTGGTGGCAACTACTGACCATAACCACACATAACACAAGTAGTCATCAGCTATTAAAAATTATGTAATATATATAATATATACACGCAAACTTGTTACCTCAAAATTGACGAGCTCTGTCTGACAGCTGTTGTTCACCATCAGTTGTTCCTCAATCCTTGCAGCATTTTGACCTGACTCAGCATCTGGTTCAAACTCGTGTCCAGCCTCTAACTCAGGTTCAGCCTCAAACTCAGGTTCAGGCAAAGAAGCAAGTAATGTGGACACAACCTGCCATGCCAATAAAGCATTATTTTATTATGTATGCTGTAAAAGCATACTATGGTTAGCTGTAAATTACTGAATGACAACCTACAAATTGTTTATAAGAAATTGGCAAAAGCATAGCGAGTTGCATAAACTAAATGATAAAGTTAGTGACAAGTTGCCTCTGCACCTCTGATCAGCAGTACTGGTAGGCTTCGAATTCGGCGGGCAAAAAACCTGTTACTTCGATTCGGGCCTGCTTCTTTTTCGACCAGCGGGCCCGAATTGCCCACTTCTTATTTTGCATGCAGCTTTATAATGATATGCTTATTGTTATCATGACTTATCTTTTGCCCCCTTATTTTTTTACCATGGTGCCCGAGGTGCTCTCTTCTTTTAGAAACGAATTCGACCCCTGAGTACTAATTGTAATAATAAATAAATAATTATATGAGCTAGACCAGTGAATACATACCCTCTTGCGTTCTCTTTTCTGAAAAGCTCCTCTGACTTTCCTGACACCTGGCAAACTGATAACAGACGATGGATGTGTAGTAGCCACTGTGACTCTAGTTGAAGTAGTACTAGTAGGCCTTCTACTAGTAACTTGAATCACTGTTGCTGTTGTTGAGGTGCTTGCTGCAATGGCACGCGGACTTTGGATCGTTGGAACAGAGCCAGGCTTTAATGTCCGTATTGTTTTCATCCCAAAGCTCCGCATTAAAGTGGCACTTGGGGGGTAGCAGTCTTCAGCGAAGTGTTTTGAGCAAATTCAGTTGCTGACGACGCAGTTGGTGTCCCGTACTTCGGACCGAAGTTTACACGCTTTTCCTGCACGAATCTCACCCACTTATTTCGCACTTCTTCATTTTTTGGAAACCTATGCAATGTTAACCCATCCGCTTGTTTGTTTGTACAACCTCCAACGGCACAATATAGGCCACTGCTCTTCGTTTTCCTGCATTTTGGTGGAGAAGGGGCACTATCAGACTCCATATTGTCTACAGCAGATGACGTCACGAGCCATGTGGTCACGTGAGCGGACTTTTCGCAGGTGCAAAAGTTTATTCGAAGTGGATTTTATTCAATATTAAAAAAAGGCAGTATTTTTCGGAAAAATGTTGTTCGGCATGTGACTTCTTTTATTATGTAGATAATTTGTGCTCATCAGTTTTATGTTTCAATGATGTTGACCTTTAAGACATATTAGGAGCAAGTTTGGTGATCACTTTTTGTTTTTGTGTTGTCCTGATATAATATGTCTTGTTCAAAAGTTAATTGGAAAAAACCCAAACAAACAAACAAACAAACAAACAAACAAACAAACAAACAAACAAACAAACAAACAAACACACACACACACACACACACACACACACACACACACACACACACACACACACACACACACACACACACACACACAAGGCCAACTTCGCTCAAACGGACTATACTAAACTGCTATAGGCCATTCGACCTCCGAGCACACAGCGTGTTTTTTCTTCTTCTCCAAATACTGGTCTCCGCACATAAACGCTTGTCTATACCCTCTCTAAGAGCCCATATCATTTAGTGCATAGTGACCTAATAATAAATGGGCTATTTCTACTTAACTCTTATGATTGGCTGATTTTGCTCTACAGTCGTAAAAGTCTGGTCAGCAGACGAGAACAATGACGCCATGTTGAATACCCTGGTCAGCAGACGAGAACAATGACGCCATGTTGAATACCCTGGTCACTGGGCCCCAGTGTTTCGTGGTAATTGAGCGCCTAATCCCGGCTTTGGCGGAAGTGCTCGCACTTGAGACCGTAATGCCGGCTGCTCCGCTGTCCTTTTACTGACCAGTGTACCAGCAAACCGAGTGCAGGAGTTGTACAGTGCTATTCTTAGCTTTACGCGCTCGTAGCTCAGTTTTGACTCGGACTTTTTCCATTTAAGTTTCTCTTCATCGGCGATGCCGCCATTGTTGTATACATATGGCAACGCCATAGCAGCCAAAACTCTCCTTCCCAACTTGAATTAAGTCAACAAAGAACACATAATACATTTCCCAAATATATATATTATATCAGTTCAAGACTAAACTTCCTCTATCCAAAAATGGAGTAATCCCCATTATTTATATCGTGATCTACCTGAGTGAGCTCTGTAGCATTTTTGTTTAGAGATTACCTTTTGAGCAGACGAGAACAATGACGCCATGCCAAGCTAATTTGTACACTACCCATGATTTATCGTGGTCGATCATATCGCCATATGGCGCCAAGCTAATTTGTACCGACACTACCCATGATTTATCGTGGTCGATCATATCGCCATATGACGCCAAGCTAATTTGTACACTACCCATGATTTATCGTGGTCGATCATATCGCCATATGACGCCAAGCTAATTTGTACACTACCCATGATTTATCGTGGTCGATCATATCGCCATATGACGCCAAGCTAATTTGTACACTACCCATGTTTTATCGTGGTCGATCATATCGCCATATGACGCCAAGCTAATTTGTACACTACCCATGATTTATCGTGGTCGATCATATCGCCATATGACGCCAAGCTAATTTGTACACTACCCATGATTTATCGTGGTCGATCATATCGCCATATGACGCCAAGCTAATTTGTACACTACCCATGATTTATCGTGGTCGATCATATCGCCATATGACGCCAAGCTAATTTGTACACTACCCATGATTTATCGTGGTCGATCATATCGCCATATGACGCCAAGCTAATTTGTACACTACCCATGATTTATCGTGGTCGATCATATCGCCATATGGCGCCAAGCTAATTTGTACCGACACTACCCATGATTTATCGTGGTCGATCATATCGCCATATGACGCCAAGCTAATTTGTACACTACCCATGATTTATCGTGGTCGATCATATCGCCATATGGCGCCAAGCTAATTTGTACACTACCCATGATTTATCGTGGTCGATCATATCGCCATATGGCGCCAAGCTAATTTGTACCGACACTACCCATGATTTATCGTGGTCGATCATATCGCCATATGACGCCAAGCTAATTTGTACACTACCCATGATTTATCGTGGTCGATCATATCGCCATATGGCGCCAAGCTAATTTGTACACTACACATGATTTATCGTGGTCGATCATATCGCCATATGACGCCAAGCTAATTTGTACCGACACTACCCATGATTTATCGTGGTCGATCATATCGCCATATGACGCCAAGCTAATTTGTACACTACCCATGATTTATCGTGGTCGATCATATCGCCATATGGCGCCAAGCTAATTTGTACACTACCCATGATTTATCGTGGTCGATCATATCGCCATATGGCGCCAAGCTAATTTGTACACTACCCATGATTTATCGTGGTCGATCAGTCTCTGTAGGGCGTTGGGGCTAAATGGGTAGGGGTCAAGCGTGCCTTCTTTATGCGTGCCGACTTTATGCGGCGTGCCTTCTTTATGCGTGCCGACTTTATGCGGCGTGCCTTCTTTATGCGTGCCGACTTTATGCGGCGTGCCTTCTTTATGCGTGCCGACTTTATGCGGCGTGCCTTCTTTATGCGTGCCGACTTTATGCGGCGTGCCTTATTTATGCGTGCCGACTTTATGCGGCGTGCCGACTTTATGCGGCGTGCCTTCTTTATGCGTGCCGACTTTATGCGGCGTGCCTTCTTTATGCGTGCCGACTTTATGCAGCGTGCCTTCTTTATGCGTGCCGACTTTATGCGGCGTGCCTTCTTTATGCGTGCCTTCTTTATACGTGCCTACTTATGCATGCCTTCTTTATGCGTGCCTTCTTTATGTGTGCCATCTTTATGCGTGCCAACTTTATGCGTGCCGACTTTAGTGCCTTCTTTATGCGTGCCTTCTTTGTGCGTGCCTTCTTTATGCGTGCCGACTTTATGCGTGCCGACTTTATGCGTGCCTTCTTTATGCGTGCCTTCTTTATACGTGCCGACTTATGCGTGCTTTCTTTATGCATGCCTTCTTTATGCGTGCCATCTTTATGCGTGCCGACTTTATGCGTGCCGACTTTAGGTGACTTCTTTATGCGTGCCTTCTTCGTGCGTGCCTTTTTTATGCGTGCCTTTTTTATGCGTGCCTTCTTTGTGCGTGTCTTCTTTATGCGTGCCTTCTTTATGCGTGCCGACTTTAGGTGACTTCTTTATGCGTGCCTTCTTTATGCGTGCCGACTTTAGGTGCCTTTTTATACGTGCCTTTTTTATGCGTGCCTTCTTTATGCGTGCCTTCTTTGTGCGTGCCTTCTTTATGCGTGCCGACTTTAGGTGACTTCTTTATACGTGCCTTCTTTGTGCGTGCCTTCTTTATGTGTGCCGACTTCAGGTGACTTCCTTATGCGTGCCTTCTTTATGTGTGCCGACTTTAGGTGACTTCTTTATGCGTGCCTTCTTTGTGCGTGCCTTCTTTATGCGTGCCTTCTTTACGTGTCTTCTGTGTTTTAGTTTTGAAAACTTGGCCAACTTGTTCGTCATTACGTGAAAGTGGATTTTATTTTTCATCGAAATTTTTCCCATTTTCACGACTGCATAACACAATGGCAAACTGTACGAGTTTCGTGAAGTGAATCGTACTGGGTCAGCTGGCACTGAATGATGTTTGTTCTAAGAGAGGTAGAGAAAATGTCTGCGAAGCCGATATTTGCAAAAAATAAACCGTGTTGCGCTCGAACGTCAAACGATAGTCTTGCATGAACCCTCCGTATCTATCAGGGCTACGACACCTTGCCATTATTTTGGTTTCCTCTCCCTGTAGTATCACAGAGACACACACATCAAAAGGCACAGTACAGGTGTACTCATATGCATCAAGAGGTTCACAATGTAGGTGCTGGAGTACTGTGTCAGCTAGAGATAGATAATATGACACTCCCAGGACAATACATTCAATAGAGCCGCATCCGTCATTAATTTACGCTATTTTTAATAACAAAATTCAGTTATCCCATTACACTCTCGTTATTTCCGAATCAACCCTTTAATTTTTAAAAAAATGATGAGCATGACGGATGCGACTCTATTGAATTTATTATCCTGGGAGTGTCATATTATCTATCTCTTATCCCAATCAAGTGATGTCAATCGAAACTTAATACTTATTAACAAGTTACAACTAACTTCTAGGAACCTGCATAGGTAACCTTTAAGAACTTATTAATTACTTACCCTAAGTTCTTACAACAACTTGACTCAAGTCACTGAGACAGATTTATCAAGATACAAGGACAATAAAAAAACTTTTTTTTAATACTCAGGTGGTGGTGCTGATGGGGTTAAATAATCAGGCATGACATTTTTCTGCGAAGTGTATGACATTAATAAACGATTACCAAATCTGATTTTTATTTGTTTAAAAGATTGTGTAGTTTTTCTGTGGTTTCCTGTACCCCTATCCTTTTTCCCTCTGCTAAAAAACTGGCCTTAAGTTCTTCAACATTTACGGGAGATTGACTACGCATCTTATTCTGTATTTCAGATTTTTGTTGTTTATAGTTATTTAAGTCATCCTGGACTCTCTTAAATTCTTCATCGTCAATTTCATTATCATTTAATGCTTTACTGATAATAAGTTTAAGACTGCTCAGCTTTGCACCCGCCAAAGTACTCAATGCTTCATGTTTTTCTAACTTTGTATGAAACCTCTTGTTTATGGCATCCAAACCAAAGCAAGTCAGGCATGTAACAACGCTAACAGACTCAACTGCTATTCCAGCCAAACTCCCAATTCCTGTGGCGAACAGAGCTATACCTCCTACAGATAATCCAGCTGAAACTGCACCAATAGCCATAGAAGTGTTTTGAACAGAATTAAATACTGACTTATACCTCCTTTTGCACCGTGAGTACTTCGCCTCTTCACTTTCCAAATATTTCAAAGCTTCTGTAATATTATTTAATCTGAATGCATCTGCCTGTAATGTTTTATCTGAAGCAATTGACATATGTGGATCAGGCGCAAGCATTGTTTTAGTCGTCACATTTGTTTCAGTTGGCTCAAGCGTTGGTAGTACTGGATAGAATTTTACCATTTTTTTATTGACAAATATTTTTTTAATCAGCAATTACATTTTGCAACTCTTCAAAAGTATACAATTTGCTAGCATAATAAAATGCAACAAGATCAATGTGTTCAAGGTTTATGTAAGTTAGACGAACAAAAGTTGTTTTGTCAACCACCACCTTGACAGCGGGAATACTGCTTGAAACATTAATAACATCAACATTTTTTGTAATGGCAATAAAGACCTTTGATGATTCTGTTACTGCTTCATTCCATGTAAGTTTAATTCCTTGTGCAATTTGAGCCTCTTTAGCAGTAGCAACAGATTTCATGATAATTTCAAATACTATTGTCACTTCTCTAGCCATGACTAAGCTTGCTGGCATAAACACAACAGTGGTATCTGATCTACCCTTTCTAGTTGTAAGAAGATATCTCCGTCTCTCATAATTTTCAACTTTCAGTTTATCTCTGCTATTGTTGTCTGGGGCAAAACTTGGAACAAGGCTTACAATAAGCGGCCCAGAGTTAACAACCTTCCTAAACACTAAGGCGCCTTCATCATCAGTGTATACATAAGGACTAATAAATTCAATCTTTATGTCCCAGTCAATTGTGGGTGGTGGTGCCGGTACAGGTGAAACAACCCACTTATTTCCCACATGTATTAAGTTGTAAGGCGCATTATTTACAGGTGGAGTAGGTACAGTAACATCACGCAGCTGACCAAGTTTAGGAATCTGTTTTTCACCATCTTTCATGTCAACAATTACTTTCCTCTTGTACATGCCATTTGAATCAAGTTCAAAACCATATATTTCTCCAATATCTCTCTCCTTCTCAAAATCCTGTACGTCTGCCAAATCTTTTAACTCTGTTACTGGACACGCAACTGGTATGATTCTAGGCTTTGGACCAAGACCACTCATTTTTATAAACAAAAATAAAATTATTTAACTTCCAACACTACACTAAAATCATGCATCACAACTGGTTTGCCATCCTGATTAGTTACAGATAAACACAGTGACTCAAAGAAACTAGAACCTAATTTCTTAAACTGCAAATTAGGAAATCTAACAACCACACTTTCACAATAGGGTGCAGTTCCAGTTGGTAAGCATCTCAACAAAGTTGATGGTTTTCCATTGTGTACATTTTCAGTCGTGTTTAGTTCTTTTAAATAAACATTTAGAAATGTGTGTACTGACAAATGAACAGGATATGTTCCAGTTATTTTAGTTACAACTGACGTATAATACCATCCACTAGTACCATTATCTGTAAAACCCATTACCCAATTTACAGGCATTGTATTTCTGTCTATTAAACCAAGTAAATATGCAAGTTCAGTTGAAAATAAAGGTATAGTGCCTGTAGGAATTTCTAATTCAACAAACAAGTTAGCCTGATTTAAAGTTGCTTTAATTTTTAAATTATTTTGAAACCATGTAGCTAAAGTACAAAAGTCATAATACCCAGATGGTATAAAGTGTGTATTAGTGTCCAAGCCACTATTACCAGCATTAACATAACTCATATAAAAACTTGTATTATCCGTTACATTAAACCACTTTACTGTATAAAACATTTCATGGATAGCCACAGCCTTGTTACCATCTCGATTATCGATTCCATTAGTTAACCACACTGGTTTGCCCGTGTCAAGATTTGTTAAGGTTATAAACATTTTTATTATCACATAAAAAAGAACAATGGAATTTAAATCACCAACCATTACCACTACAAACGCATTTCAATTTAATGTAGATGCCAAATATAATGTCGCACCAACTTATGAACAGAAAATAATTCAACTAAACCAGCTTGATATTGCTGTAAGCGAACAAGATTTATTTCAAGTCAAAGTACCCAACCCTTTTGATCATTACCTAAACCCTCCAATAATGGATGATGCAACTGCAAGAAGGTGGTCATCAAGCCCACTACAGATGTTTCAAAACCAACTTAACTTTGCTATACTATGCTCAACTACAGGCTGTGGCGTTTCTTTTACAGACCATTTGAATCACCCAAACAAACTGATTAAGTCTGTCTATCGTTTCCACATGTATTACCAGCTTAGAAGAATACTATCAGAACTGCATACACCATTACCAACTGAATCCAGTTTTAATCAGTTTAATAATCCCATGGATATGAAAGCATTTGAACGCATCTGTAATGAATTTAACATCAGTACAAAGTATGACTTTACACAAAAACTTGATGATCACAAAGGCATGGGAACATTGTATTATGCTATGAGTCACAGACAATACCCTCAAGATTATTACCCTGGTTACACTTCATTCTCATCAAAATCACAAGTCTGGTTAGGATCAATAGAACAGAAACAGTCAAACGCATGGACCACATTTGTCTTAGATAAATCTGACGGGTTTACTCAAGCGGGAGTCGAGCGCGTCAATGAGTCTATCAGAACATATGTCTGGTGTTTACTAGGAGCACAATCACTAACAAAATCAAACATTTTGAATGGAAGTGGTAAATTTGAAGCACAAAAACAGTTTCTTGCAAATCTTGAAGATTCAATTAACTCAACAGTTGATCTCCCATCTAGCATACAACGTTACCAAGACGTTCTCAGATATGCCAGATCAAAAGTTGACTTTGTAGTTGGCATCGGGTTATACATGTTACCATCTGACCTTCAACTCCAAATGGGTACAATAACAAATTATAATAATGAAATAGTTGTTGCAGGTGTTGGTCAAAAACTCGGTCTCAATCAATCTGTAAACTTGGGGGCCACAACCACACACGTACAGTCATTAAAATCATTACAGACACCTCCGGTAACACCCCCGGCCCCGGCCCCAACACCGGCACTCATACAAGCGGTAACCCCTACACCAACCCCTGACACTCATGAGTCAGAGAGAACTGCATTGGTAATAGGCCTCACTGGATTAGGGGTTTTACTTCTTTATCTGTTTCATTAAATAACCCACTATTAACCCTCCTACTGTCACCAAAAAGACCCACACATGTTCTGCCATAAACCCTACTGCCTTTGCCGCTGTACTAATCAGCCAACTGACAACAGTGCCTATAATGCCAGGCAAAGCGTCCATTGCTTTCACAGCCAATTTCTTAAGCAAGTCTGATATGTGAGACAGTTGTTTCTTTACCCACGACTGTAAGTCTTTTGGATCTGTGGGGACTGGGGTTGGTGGTGCTGGAGGTGGAGAACCACCCCCGGAGACAGCCAACACAACTGTACTGATAATAAACCCCAGAGCTGTAATTAAACTGGCAATTGTGATACCCTGTTCTCTGAAAAGTGTTTTTAGTCTCTCAGCCAGAGTAGTGTCTTCGTGAAGTATTTTTTGAATAGTTTCTCTAATTCTGTTGACCTGTGATTTTAGTTTTTGTCTTCCAATACTAATCGCTTCTAACCTCGCTGATCTTTCTATATACAAATCATTTAATCTGTGTTGTATTCTTTCTTTCATTTCTGTGTCAAGATTTCCATTGTCTGCTGTAGCCAGTTTCTCTTTTTCACGTTCTATGTGTTTATCAAGTTCACCCAGTTTGGCAATATTATTAACCATCTCACCTCTTATTGTCTGCAGTGATTTATCCAAGCTAATAATCTCTCGCATTGACAAAGGTGGATCATTTTTTGTTTTCAAAGCGTCATTTATTTGTCCTTCAGTAAATGAGGTTTCTTGTATCACTGTGTTTGCTATTTCTGGTAGGCTTGTTACTGGTGCCATTTCAATCTGTTGCTCTGTTGGCAACTTTGTTTGCGTGTCTTGAAGCATACTAACCAGTCTTGGGGGGACAGGAGACCCTCCAATACCAAGGTATCTTGCCAACCCAGAGTTACCACCGACTTCACCTTTAATTGTACTTAAAGTCCTAAACTTAGAAGGATTATTTTTATGTGTTAGATATATTTTCCCTCTGTCTGTATTTACAAATAAGTGCCCTTTATCATATTCAAATTGATTAGGATCTATTACATCTGGGCGCGCTCTAACACTGTCATAAAATGAGTTTACTTTGTCTTTTAACAGTTCATGATACAAAGGAGAAGTAGTTACCATTCCAGTCATATCTGTGATACTGGTATCTGAGACATTCATGTCATCCATTTTAAACTCTTCATGATTAAATCCTCCCGCTGCCATTGTTTTATTAATTTATTATTTTTTATTGTGCATAATAAAAATGACACAGTCTTATGGATCAAAGTTAGACCCATACAGAAAACTACGTGAGCTTCTGGGTGTTAAGGGCATTCGACAAACAATAGTCATCACAAACAATCCAAGTACCATAGACCAGAACCAAACACTTACAGTCAAGTTTCCAAACCTAGGACCCAGTGACGTTATAGTTCCTGGCACTGCACGCCTAGCATTTAATATTGAACTATCATCAGACGCAGACGTGAACAGAACACTAGTTAACAATCTTGGCAGAGCAATTGTTAGAACTATTAAAGTAAAACTTGAAGGACAGGAAGTGTTTAGTCTTGATGACTCCGATGTATTCTACTGTTACAAAGATCTGTGGCTTACAAGAGAAGAACGAGAGGATCGTATTTACCAAGGCATACAGTCTGATAATGTTGGTAAACTTCGAATCGATGTCGGAGATAAAGTAACTAATACAGCCATGGATGTTATAATGGCCGAAACATATGGATCCAGATTCTACATTCCACTTGAGTTTGAAATCCTAACAGCTCATCTGCCTTATTATCAAGGGGCACTGAATGACCGTCTGAGCTTTGAACTAACTTTCAATGACTACTCCAAAGTTATAAAATCATCTGCCACAGATGCAACATATAAGATCTCTAACATTTCCTTGGAATATGAAATTGTTACACATACTGAACTAGCCAGACTCATACAAAGTCAGTACCAGTCAAGACTGCCTATTTATTATGACAGGGTGATTAGACATAGTTTAATACCCAAAGACAAAAGCGACCCAATGTGGAACATAAACTTGAACACGCCTGCCAGGTCACTGAAAGGTATTCTTATGTTGTTTGTTGAACTGGTGAGTCCATACAAAAGAGATTCAGAAAAATTCTACAATCCTAAGATTACACATTTGTCCTGCACAATCGAAGGCCGTCCTAATCAAGTGTACGCGTCTGGAATGTTACCTTATCAACACTACGATGAGATCAAAAAGTATTTTGCGGGTGGAAGGATTAGAGATAAACCAGCAAACATTGCGTGTAAAGATCTACATCTGTATGATGTTAGGATCGGACAATACCTGACAAACAAATATGCACTGTGGTTAGACCTGCGTAGTACAGACGACGATTACCTTCATGGGTCAGGTCGAACTGTTGAGAATGGTAGTGATGGGATTACAATTCAGATACAAAAGAAGGTTGAAACTGCTGCAGCCATAAATATATATTTGTACCTGATATATGACGCACAACTCAATATTGCAGAAAGCAGACTGAGTGGACACATATATTAAAATTATATTGTGTATTAAAATGAACCTAATGACCCTTGACCCACACTGTGGCTTATTTTGTGGTGCGACAGGGTGTGGTAAAACTGAATTTGTACTTGACTTATTACAAACAAGATACATACACCACTTTGAAAACATTGTAATATTTTGTCCAACAATAAAACACAATAAAGCTTATCACAACCGTTTTTTTATTTGGACTGATCATAACATTTACTTAATTGATCCTGAAAAGAAACTGAATGAATACCTACAATATTTTTACAAGAAATTTGAAGGACAGTCAACTTTATTTATTGTCGATGATTGCTCTGCAGAGAAAGACATTGTCAAAAAGAGAAATACTTTAGCAGAACTTGCCTTCAGTGGTAGACACGCAAACATCAGTGTTTGGATTCTCACTCAGAAATATAATGCTGTACTAAAAGATTTTCGAGAACAGTTAAAGTTTATCTGTTTGTTTTACTGTAAGGATTGTGACAGCTTCGAAGACTGTCTCAGAGAAAACGATGTCATTCCAAATAAGCAAGAACGGGATGATGTAAAAAATAAACTGAAATCAACTAAGCATCTAAAGCTTATTTTAAAGACAGATCAACCCACTGGATATGGGTTAATTTAGCCTTTTGTTTTGTCCATAAAAATGATGGACAGACAAAGCGGGCAAGCATTTGATATCACACAGAGCTTCAGAGGTGTTGTGCGTTTTAATGACTTAAAAAAACAAGTTAAACACCCTTTGATAAAACTCTCAACACCAACGAAAATATACATGATATATAATGTAACTTTTATATATTCTAATAGACCACCACGTTATAATTACAAGACTGTTGATCTTAAGACACAAGATTTTATAGTTTATGATGCTAACTGTGACTGGTTTGAGATTATGTGTTTACACATATTTTACCAAATAAGTAAACAACATGATTATATTGAATTTGTTACTGTCAATAAAGTGATATTACACCTGCAGCATGAGCACAAGACCTTAAGACACATACCAGGAAAGTGGATGATTTGTTGGGATTACAGTCAATAAAGTGCCATTTTACACTATATAATTTTCTATTTATTTTTTTGTCGGACAAATAAAAAAGATGGACAACCGTCAAAGATTAAGAAACCTGTTTCACACAACTGACTTACCTATATCTAATATTTACAATGTCTATGAATCAATAGAAAGATCTTTTTTAGTTATACAAAATAACCTTCTTTCTGATAGTGTAAAGATTCAGATTGTTGCAAAAATAGAATTGGTCAGAGATGTTGGTGAAGTTATTGTAACGTATATCTCGACAAGGCAGCACACAGTTAATTCGAGAAGAGAACTAGAGAAAGTGTTTAGAGAAAGATTGTTGCCTGACTTCCATGAAGCAATTGACAGAGCAGAAATGCAAGGGTCTGGCTGGCATGAAGGCCTTGTACTTGAACTACAACTGAAGCAGTCAAGATATCATCCTATTTTAGGTAGATCTTGGATACCACTACCAATAGAGGTTGCAAACAAAAAGGCTGTAGTAAATATTCAAAACAATGATAATTTATGTTTTATGTGGTGTGTGCTTGCTAAACTTCATTTTGTAAGAGTAAAACCTGATCGCGTATCTAACTACACAAAATTTGTAAACGAACTCAACTTCAGTGGCATTGAGTTCCTGTTAAAATAGAGGACATAGACTTGTTTGAAAAACTAAATCCTGGTATATCTGTGAATGTGTATATATGGGATAATGAGTCTGAGAACAAGTTACAGCCAATTAGAGTATCTCCAATTGCCCCAACCTATGGGCAGTCAGAAGATAAACATGTTGACATGTTGCTAATTGGTGATAACAATAAGTTTCACTACACAATTATCAGGAATATGTCACGTCTAATTCATGATCATACAACAAAACACATGGGCAAACAGGAAGTTTGTAAAAAATGTTTACAAAGATTCTCCTCCATAAAATTAGCAGACAAACATGTCCTACACTGCAGGTCAGCTGATGACATACAAACTGTACTTAAGTATCCAGATCCTGGTAGTCAAGTGTATTTTAAAAACTATGGGAATCAGCAAAAGCTGCCGTTTGTAGTATATGCTGATTTTGAATCACTGGTTGTTCCATATAAAGGTCCTGTTCCAGAGTCATTACCAAAGACTATAAAACTAAGTGACCAAGTGGTGTGTTCTTTTGGATACATTCTTGTTAGGTCTGACGGTCAGCATACCGAGCCTGTTATCTATAGGGGTGAAAATGCAGCAGCTGAGTTTTTAACAGAAATGAGACATCTGTATATTCAGGTAGTACAATATCTCACAACATGTCAGATGCCTTTGGTGATGACAGAAGAAGACAAACTAAAATTTGATACAGCTGAGACGTGTTGGATTTGTGAACAGCCTCTGGGGGGTGATAAAGTTCGTGACCATGATCACATAACTGGATGTTACAGAGGTGCTGCACATAACAATTGTAACTTGTTATTAAAAATAGATCCTAAGACATACAAGTTACCAATCTTTTTCCACAATCTCAAAGGATATGATTCACACATTATCATGCAGGCTGTGGATGAGTCGTACAGAAAAATTAGTTGCATTGCCCAGACAACTGAGAAGTACTTGACTTTTAGATTGGACAAATTAGCATTTTATGACTCCATGCAACATTTGTCTTTAGGTCTTGCTAGTCTGGCAGAAGGACTGACTGAGTATCCAATAACGAGTAAATATTTTGAACCAGACTTGATTAAGAAAGGAGTCTATCCGTATGAATACATTGATCACTGGGTTGTGTTTGAAGAAACAAGACTGCCTCCAAAAGAGAAATTTTATTCTACACTAACTGGCAAAGGTATTTCTGACTCTGAATATCAACACGCACTTGATGCATGGGGTAAATTAGGATGTCAGACAATTGGTGATTACCACGATCAGTACTTAAAGGCTGATGTCTGTTTGCTAGCAGACGTATTTGAAAGTTATCGTGAAAAGGGTTTGTTACACTACAGTCTTGACCCTGCTTGTTACATCACTAGTCCTGGCATGACATGGGATGCATTTTTGAAATCCAGTAAGATATTTATTGACCTGTTGTCTGATCGTACGATGGGTGAAATGGTGGAACGTGGATTGAGAGGTGGTATTAGTCTAGCAGCAAACAATTATGGCAAGGCCAACAACAAATATCTTGACGACTTTGACCCCTCAAAGCCAATGTCATTTATTACATACTTGGATGCTAATAATTTATATGGATTTGCAATGTGTGAATTGTTGCCATTAAAAAACTTTTGTTTGTATGATTTGTCACAGTATGGCATAAAAAAATTAACAAAATATATTATGGATCGAGGTCAAAATGATGAAAAGGGTTGGATCTTTGAAGTAGACCTGGAGTACCCACACCGCCTACATGATTACCATAATGATTATCCATTAGCAGTTGAGAAACTGAGTTTGACTGGGAAAAAAGAAGACACCAAACTTGTACCAAATTTGAATGACAAATTCAATTACGTTTGCCACTATCGATTGCTGCAGTTTTACATCAGGCATGGGTTAGTACTAAAAAAAGTTCACAGAGGAATTCAATTTGATCAGAGTGCTTTCATGAAAGATTACATAATGAAGAACACAACATTGCGTGCCAGAGACGGCAACACTGCATTTGACAAAGACTTCTTTAAGCTTATGAACAATGCCTGTTTTGGCAAGACTATGGAAAATCCTCATCACAGAAAAGATGTGAGACTGGTCACAACTGAATCGGGTGCAATTAAACTTACAGGTAAGCCACAGTACACAGGGTACAAAGAGTTTCATTCATCATTGTATGCAGTGTCACTCAAAAAAAAGATTGTTAAACTGGACAAGCCAGTATTCATTGGTATGGCAATTCTTGAATTGTCAAAATTACTAATGCTTGAATTTTATTATGATTACTTCAAACCGAAGTATCCTGAGTGTCGATTGTTATACACTGACACTGACTCTATGATCATTGATGTGTGTACTGAAGACTTTTATGAAGACATGAAAACAGAACTACACATGTATGACACATCTGACTACCCTAAAGACCATCCACTGTTTAGCACACAAAACAAGAAAGTGCCTGGTAAGTTTAAAGATGAACTGAATGGTGTGCCAATAGTTGAGTACGTTGGTCTGAGATCCAAAATGTATTCTATACAGCATCAGAAAGGTAGTCAGTCAAAAGCCAAAGGTATCAAGAAAACAGCAATAAAAAATAAAGACATTCGACATGAACATTACAAGCAAGTGTTAGATGGTGCATTAATGCCTGATTATCCAAACAAGACACTAAGATCAAACAAACATAATATTGAAATGATTCAAACATATAAAAAGTCTCTAGCAGTTGGGGACACAAAACGCGTGTTTCACACTAAGGAAAAGGCTTATGCACCTGGACATTACAGACTCAAGTTATCTGAAGAAATAGCTGATAATCTGCTTGATAAACTAATTGATGAATTGAAATTGTTAAAAATGAGTAACAGTGTCTGTGGGAATAATCTGTAATTCTTCTCTAACAAATGCCCTCTGGGGTGCAGGCTCATAAAGATAATATATTGTTGCATTAGCTGAAGGAACTATTTTTTTTATATTATGAACAGATGTAGACCAAATTGGATCAGTTGCCCTACGTCTGACGTCATTCTCAGCTTCACCGGGTTGATACAAATATCTTACCTGTTTTGTAAATAAGTTAGTGTCTGGAGGTGTTATTGCTTTTATTTCTGACGGTATTGTTTTCAATTTAATAGAATCAACAGGTTTAGGGTGACCATCATTATTCATTGCTTTTATCACAGAAGGTAATCTTTTAACCCACTCAGTGTTACGTGCGTCATGCATGAGTTCCTTAGAATACTGATAGCTAAAAAGTCTCTCCGATAATTGCTTGTTAAAGTTTTCAACAATTGCCTGTGATCTATGCAAGCCTGGAATACCGCGTCTAACCAGTACGCCATGCTTTGCAAATAATTGATTAACAGCCCCTTTAAATTCACTCCCATCATCAACCTGCACAAGCCTAGGGTATTTTAAAGGACCTCGACTATATATTTTTGATAATGCAGTGGCCACTGTTACAGCTTTTTTGTCAGTTATGGGTTCTGCATCCTTATACCTTGAAGCTATGTCAACAACAGTTAATGCATACTTGTATCGTTTCTTTCTTATTGTGTCATGTGGAAGAAACAGGAGGTCCATTTGGTGTGTGTCATTAGGTGATGTGTTTTCAAAATGAGGCCTTGTTATTTTTCTTGGAGCAGGAAGATATATTTGCCAAATTGCCTGTTTTTTAAGCCACTGTTTTATTTGGTTAACATCTCCACCCACAGCAGCATGTAATTTTTTTATTGCAGTATTCCCTTTCCAGTAGCCAATTGGGGAGTAATATATTTTTGATAGTTTAGCGTCTGCCATTTTTTTTAGCAATATAAACTCCTGTAAAATATACTAATGTCATTCCTACTAAAACAAATATTATTTCTCCATTTCTTTGTTCTGGGCTTGGTTGGTAGTAGTCACTAAGTTTTGGTTGTGGAATAGACATGTCTTCACCAGTTACAAGATAGTATTCTTTGATAGCGTCATCGACATTTGAAAATGTATGCTGTGCGTGACCCTCAAGTTTTAGTTTTTCATTAATAAAATCAAGTTTCTCAATTCTTTGCTTTTCATAATCTTGTTGAGCTTGAGCTAGTTTTTCAGATGCCTCATTGTGGCGCTTCATTTCTTCTGCTGATTCTTCTTTACTCACTTTTGAAAAGAAATAGTTTGACCCACTAAAAGCTAATGCGTTAATAACTGCACCACCAATCATGACAGCTATAGTTGCCATATTTTTATTTACATAGAAATATTTTCTGGAATAATTCCTTGCTTGACTAGAAAATCTTTTGTTGCAATCGATGCTGTTATAACAACTACTAGCTTAGCACTGTCTTCGAAGTCTAATTTACTAAGGTCTGCTGATTTCATTTTGAGAAGACTTTTTCCCAGCATAGAATAAGCTACTGCTAGACCACTTATTACAGCAGAGTGATAGACAAGGTTCATTAAGTTCTTTGTGTCGCTCATTTTCTTATGCTACAAAAATTAAAATAATAAATTTATTTACTGCATGTAAAATGGGTCCAAAGGTTTTGGAACTGCTGGTAATGTGGAGACTTCTTCTTTTGTTTTTGGAGTGTTTGATTTTTTTGACACTGTTCGAGTGTTTGGTTTGTATTTTTTATATAATTGGTAACCTACGTAACCAAATCCGACAACAAATCCAGCAACTATATATTTTGTTGTTTGAGGGTTAGACTTAGTTGTTTGAGGGTTAGACTTAGTTGTTTGTCTCTCACTTTGATGAGGGAGTGACGAACCTGATGGTATTGAAAATGGTGCTGTTGATGGTGGATCAGTTACATTAGTCTGTTCTTTTTGAATCTGTAATTTTTTTTGTCTGTTCCATTCGACTAATCTTTTTCCTGCATCAACTCTACCAGGGCTTTTAGTCTTAGTCACCGTTTGTACCTGTGTCAATACATGACTCTGTTGTGGAGTCGTCTCGTCCATTTGATCCATCCTTTTCTTTTTCTAGAAAATTTATTTTGGAGAAATCAATATAACTACTAGTAACAAGTAAGGTTACAGCAGGAGCAAGGTAATTCCCAAACTTGTAAAACATAAGGCATGATAATTTACCAATTGAACTAGAAACTATGGGGTTACTTTCTAGATCATTAGAAAGGTTGTCAGTGTCTATCGGTATAAAGTGATTAACAGCTTTTGTGTATAGGTAAATAAGAGACCTGCTTAAATCGCGTGTCATTAGTGAGGCAATATGATTTTCATATTTAGAATGAAGATTGATTAGTTCCTCAGAAGTTAAAGACTCTATGTCTTCTATCATGTATTGTCTTCCTAAATAAGTTTTTGATTTACCTGAAACAACTACAGACAAAAGTTGTTGTTTCTTATATTCTAAGTCTTTATTTTCCACAGCATTGATATCGTTTAGAAGAAGGAGTTCGTCTTGGTTCATTTTATAATTTAATATAATAAAAAACATTAATTATTTAATGATTATAATAAAACGTCTTATTAAATGATAATGAAATTGACGATGAAGAATTTAAGAGAGTCCAGGATGACTTAAATAACTATAAACAACAAAAATCTGAAATACAGAATAAGATGCGTAGTCAATCTCCCGTAAATGTTGAAGAACTTAAGGCCAGTTTTTTAGCAGAGGGAAAAAGGATAGGGGTACAGGAAACCACAGAAAAACTACACAATCTTTTAAACAAATAAAAATCAGATTTGGTAATCGTTTATTAATGTCATACACTTCGCAGAAAAATGTCATGCCTGATTATTTAACCCCATCAGCACCACCACCTGAGTATTAAAAAAAAGTTTTTTTATTGTCCTTGTATCTTGATAAATCTGTCTCAGTGACTTGAGTCAAGTTGTTGTAAGAACTTAGGGTAAGTAATTAATAAGTTCTTAAAGGTTACCTATGCAGGTTCCTAGAAGTTAGTTGTAACTTGTTAATAAGTATTAAGTTTCGATTGACATCACTTGATTGGGATAAGAGATAGATAATATGACACTCCCAGGATAATAAATTCAATAGAGTCGCATCCGTCATGCTCATCATTTTTTTAAAAATTAAAGGGTTGATTCGGAAATAACGAGAGTGTAATGGGATAACTGAATTTTGTTATTAAAAATAGCGTAAATTAATGACGGATGCGGCTCTATTGAATGTATTGTCCTGGGAGTGTCATATTATCTATCTCTCAGCTAGGGGGCGGGTACCTGTGTACTCATATCAACAAGTACGGTAGGTAATGCCGAACTGTGACAGCTAGTGCCCGTTGGGTGCCTGTGTACTCATATCAACAGGTACGGTAGGTAATGGCGAACTGTGACAGCTAGTGGGCGGGTGAATGTGTATTCATATCAACAAGTACGGTAGGTATTGGCGAACTGTGTCAGCTAGTGGGCGGGTGCCTGTGTACTCATATCAACAGGTACAGTAGGCAATGGCGAACTGTGACAGCTAGTGGGCCTGTGTACTCATATCAACAAGTACGGTAGGTATTGGCGAACTGTATCAGCTAGTGGGCGGGTGCCTGTGTACTCATATCAACAAGTACGGTAGGTAATGGCGAACAGTGACAGCTAGTGGGCGGGTGCCTGTGTACTCATATCAACAGGTACAGTAGAATGGCGAACTTTGACAGTTAGTGTCGTTGGCTGTCAGTTAGCAGTTTTTGTCGCGATGATTGCTACAGGAATCATCGCGACAAAACCGCTGCCGACAGCCCGAGTTAACGGCCATAAGAGTGTCGTGACGTACTTACATCGTCAGTACACTGCACACCTCACTTTAGACAAAATGGTCACGCTAAATTACCTTCATACACACGCTGACACTTGAAACACCACGCGCACACACACACACACACACACACACACACACACACACACACACACACACACACACACACACACACACACACACACACACACACGCGCGCGCGCGCATGCACACGCACATCGTAACGCACACACTGACTGCGGAGGAAAAAAAACAACAACAACGAAGAAAGAAACACAGTTTAGAAAAGACAGTCACAACACAGTTTACAAAAGACAGTCACAACACAGTTTACAAAAGACAATCACAACACAGTTTACAAAAGACACTCACAACACAGTTTACAAAAGACACTCACAACACAGTTTACAAAAGACACTCACAACACAGTTTGAGACACTCACAACACAGTTTACAAAAGACACTCACAACACAGTTTGAGACAGTCACACCACAGTTTACAAAAGACACTCACAACACAGTTTAGAAAAGACACTCACAACACAGTTTAGAAAAGGCACTCACAACACAGTTTAGAAAAGACACTCACAACACAGTTTAGAAAAGACACTCACAACACAGTTTAGAAAAGACACTCACAGCACAGTTTAGAAAAGACACTCACAACACAGTTTAGAAAAGACACTCACAACACAGTTTAGAAAAGACACTCACAACACAGTTTAGAAAAGACACTCACAACACAGTTTAGAAAAGACACTCACAACACAGTTTAGAAAAGACACTCACAACACAGTTTAGAAAAGACAATCACAACACAGTTTAGAAAAGACAGTCCAACGTGACTGTCACGGTCTGTTCTAAAGGCGGTTTTTGTCTTTGCTCGGGTTTAGTTTCTCCGACTCTTCTCTGCCTTTTACACGCTTGGCAGTCAACGTGTTGCTGATTACACACTGACTGTGACACGCTCACACATGACGTCACACACACACACACACACACACACACACACACACACACACACACACACACACACACACACACGCTTAAGCACACCGACCGTGACTGTGACACACACCATTGGGGGACTGAACTACATTCGCCAGTATACTGTATGTTAGCCTGCTGCCTGGTGACTGCCCGTCAACTCGCTACATTCTTAGCATGACATTGTGAACTCGCTACATTCTTAGCATGAAATCGGCAGTTGTGAACTCGCTATGTTCTTAGCATGAAATCGGCAGTTGTGAACTCGCTATGTTCTTAGCACGACATTGTGAACGCGCTACATTCTTAGCATGACACTGTGAACTTGTCAATTGTTTTCCTGTGATATAATTACTTTAAGGCCTACCGACGTCACATCTCTGGAGATAGATGACCATGACACTGTTGGGTGGTGTCAGTCGGAATAGCTTGGCGCCTACTCTGAGGCGCCATGTCCAGTCATTCCCGACACCAAACTTGTCAACTATCACGTCAGTCTTATCATGCTCGACCTACAGCTTGTCAACTATCATGCTCGACCCACAGCTTGTCGTAGCCTGTCAGGGCTATACAGTACAGGCTGACGAGTGAACCAAACACAGCTTATCGTCAGTAGAGTGTCAGGGCTATACAGTACAGGCTGACGAGTGAACCAAACACAGCTTATCGTCAGTAGAGTGTCAGGGCTTTACAGTACTGACGAGTGAACCAAACACAGCTTATCGTCTGTAGAGTGTCAGGGCTATACAGTACAGGCTGACGAGTGAACCAAACACAGCTTATCGTCAGTAGAGTGTCAGGGCTATACAGTACAGGCTGACGAGTGAACCAAACACAGCTTATCGTCAGTAGAGTGTCAGGGCTTTACAGTACTGACGAGTGAACCAAACACAGCTTATCGTCAGTAGAGTGTCAGGGCTATACAGTACAGGCTGACGAGTGAACCAAACACAGCTTGTCGTCAGAAGAGTGTCAGGGCTTTACAGTACTGACGAGTGAACCAAACACAGCTTGTCGTCAGTAGAGTGTCAGGGCTATACAGTACAGGCTGACGAGTGAACCAAACACAGCTTGTCGTCAGTAGAGTGTCAGGGCTTTACAGTACTGACGAGTGAACCAAACACAGCTTATCGTCAGTATAGTGTCAGGGCTATACAGTACAGGCTGACGAGTGAACCAAACACAGCTTGTCGTCAGTAGAGTGTCAGGGCGTTACAGTACTGACGAGTGAACCAAACACAGCTTGTCGTCAGTAGAGTGTCAGGGCTATACAGTACAGGCTGACGAGTGAACCAAACACAGCTTGTCGTCAGTAGAGTGTCAGGGCTTTACAGTACTGACGAGTGAACCAAACACAGCTTATCGTCAGTAGAGTGTCAGGGCTTTACAGTACTGACGAGTGAACCAAACACAGCTTGTCGTCAGTAGAGTGTCAGGGTTTTACAGTACTGACGAGTGAACCAAACACAGCTTATCGTCAGTAGAGTGTCAGGGCTTTACAGTACTGACGAGTGAACGAAACACAGCTTGACGTCAGTAGAGTGTCAGGGCTTTACAGTACTGACGAGAGAACCAAACACAGCTTATCGTCAGTAGAGTGTCAGGGCTTTACAGTACTGACGAGTGAACCAAACACAGCTTATCGTCAGTAGAGTGTCAGGGCTTTACAGTACTGACGAGTGAACCAAACACAGCTTGTCGTCAGTACAGTGTCAGGGCTTTACAGTACTGACGAGTGAACCAAACACAGCTTATCGTCAGTAGAGTGTCAGGGCTTTACAGTACTGACGAGTGAACCAAACACAGCTTATCGTCAGTAGAGTGTCAGGGCTTTACAGTACTGACCAGTGAACCAAACACAGCTTGTCGTCAGTAGAGTGTCAGAGAAAGATAATAGGAGACCCGTAAGACAATGAATTCAATAGAGCTGCATCCATCATTAATTTACGCCATTTTTAATATCAAAATTTTGACCCCAATTTTACCCCCGTTAATTCTAAATCAACCCTTTGATTTTAAAAAAGTGACGAGCATGACGGATGCGGCCTTATTGATCTGATTATCTTACGGGTCTCCTATTATCTTTCTCTATAACTATTGTCTCTATAAAAACCTAATCATGAACCTGATCAAGTGATGCCAAGTAAAACTTAATACTTATTAACAAGTTGCAACTAACTTTTAGGAACCTGCAGAGGTAACCTTTAAGTGTGTTGCCATAAGAACTTATTAATTACTTACCATAAGTTCTTACAAGTACTTACCCTAAGTTCTTACAACAACTTGACTCAAGTCACAACTTACTCGGTCAGATTTGTCAAGATACAAGGACAATAAAAATTTTTTTTTTCTCAGTAATACTCAGGTGGTGGTGCTGATGGGGTTAAATAATCAGGCACAAGTGGTGTAAGTGGCATGGCATTTTTCTGTGAAGTGTATGACATTAATAAACGATTACCAAATCTGATTTTTATTTGTTTAAAAGATTGTGTAGTTTTTCTGTGGTTTCCTGTACCCCTATCCTTTTTCCCTCTGCTAAAAAACTGGCCTTCAGTTCTTCAACATTCACGGGAGACTGACTACGCATTTTATTCTGTATTTCAGACTTCTGTTTCTTGTAATTATTTAAATCATCCTGGACTCGCTTAAATTCTTCATCATCAATAAAATTATCATTCAATGCCTTACTGATAATAAGTTTCATACTGCTCAGCTTTGCACCAGCAAGCGTACTCAATGCTTCATGTTTCTGTAATTTCGTGTGAAACCTCTTGTTCAAGGCTTCCAAACCAAAGCAAGCCAGGCATGTAGCAACGCTAACACCCTCAACGTTATTCCAGCCAAACTTCCAATTCCTGTGGCGAACAGAACTATACCCCCTACAGAACATGAAGCTGAAACTGCACCAATAGCCATAGAAGTGTTTTGAACAGAATTAAAAACGGTCTTATACCGTCTTTTGCACCGTGAGTATTTCGCCTCTTCACTTTCCAAATATTTCAAAGCTTCTGTAATATTATTTAATCTGAATGCGTCTGCCTGTAATGTTTTATCTGAAGCAATTGACATATGTGGATCAGGCGCAAGCGTTGTTTTAGTCGTCACATTTGTTTCAGTCGGCTCAAGCGTCGGTAGTTGCGGATAGAAGTTTACCATTTTTTTTATTCACAAATATTTTTTTTTATTTAATCAGCAATTACATTTTGCAACTCTTCAAAAGTATACAATTTGCTGGCATAATAAAATGCAACAAGATCAATGTGTTCAAGGTTTATGTAAGTTAGACGAACAAAAGTTGTTTTGTCGACCACCACCTTGACAGCTGGAACACTGCTTGAAACATTAATAACATCATTATTTTTTGTAATGGCAATAAAGACCTTTGTTGATTCTGATACTGTGTCATTCCATGTAAGTTTAATTCCTTGTGCAATTTGAGTCTCTTTAGCAGTAGTTACTGATCTCATGATAATTTCAAATACTATTGTCGCTTCTCTTGCGATGGGAAAGTTTATTGGTGCAAACACGACCTTCGCATCAGACCTACCCTTCCTATGTGTAAGAAGATATCTCCGTCTCTCATAATTTTCAACTTTCAGTTTTTCTCTGCTATTGTCGTCTGAAGCAAAGCTTGGAACAAGGCTTACAATAAGCGGCCCAGAATTAACAACCTTCCTAAACACTAAGGCACCTTTGTCATCAGTGTATACATAAGGACTAATAAATTCAATCTTTATGTCCCAGTCAATTGTGGGTGGTGGAACAGGCACAGGTGAAACCACCCACTTACTACCCACATGTATTAAGTTGTAAGGCACATTATTTACAGGTGGAGTAGGTACAGTAACATCACGAAGTTGACCAAGTTTAGGAATCTGTTTTTCACCGTCTTTCATGTCAACAATTACTTTCCTCTTGTACATGCCATTTGAATCAAGTTCAAAACCATATATTTCTCCAACATCCCCTTCCTTCTCAAAATCCTGTACATCAGCCAAATCTTTCAACTCTGTTACTGGACATGCAACTGGTATGATTGTTCGCTTCGGACCAAGACCACTCATTTTTATAAACAAAAATAAAATTATTTAACTTCTAACACAACACTAAAATCATGCATAAGAACTGGTTTGTCATCCTGATTAGTTACAGATATACTCAGTGACTCAAAGAAACTAGAACCTAATTTCTTAAACTGCAAATTAGGAAATCTAACAACTACACTTTCACAATACGGAGCAGTTCCAGTAGGTAAGCATCTCAACAAAGTTGAAGGCTTTCCATTGTGAACATTCTCAGATGTGTTTAGTTCTTTCAAATAAACATTTAGCACTGTGTGTACTGACAAATTGACAGGGCGTTTTCCAGTTATTTTAAGTTTTTTTGTCTTCATTGTTATAATACCAAACATAGCTTCATCTAAATCATCTGATCTCCACCAATCTTCGTCAATATAAAATCCAAGTAAATATGCAAATCTATCTGAGATCTTTAACCAATCTTGTGTCGGAGATTCTAATGTAACAAGTAGGTTAGCTGGATTTAAAGTTGCTTTAATTTTAAAATTACTTTGAAACCATTCAGCTATAGTACAAAAGTCATAATACCCAGGCGGTAAAGCTTCCGTCTTACCACCAAAAATTACTTTATTATATATATCATCTTCTACATTAAACCATTTTACTGTGTAGAACATTTCATGGATAGCTACAGCCTTACTACCATCACGATTATCAATCCCATTAGTTAACCACACTGGTTTGCTTGTGTCAAGATTTGTTAAGGTAATAAACATTTTTATTATCTCATATAAAAAAGGATGGAATTTAAATCACCAACCATTACCACAACAAACGCATTTCAATTTAATGTGGATGCCAAATATAATGTTGCACCAACTTATGAACAGAAAATAAGTCAACTAAATCAACTCGACATAGCTGTGTCTGAACAAGATTTATTTCAAGTGAAAGTACCAAACCCATTTGACCATTACCTAAACCCTCCAATAACAGATGACTCTACTGCAAGAAAGTGGTCTTCAAGTCCACTACAGATGTTTCAAAACCAACTCAATTTTGCTATACTGTGTTCTACTACAGGCTGTGGTGTTTCATTTACAGACCATTTGAATCACTCAAACAAACTTATTAGATCTGTCTACCGTTTCCACACTTATTACCAGCTTAGACGTATACTGTCAGAACTGCATACCCCACTACCAACTGAATCCAGTTTCAACAGGTATAACAACCCCATGGATATGAAAGCGTTTGAACGCATCTGTAATGAATTTAACATAAGCACTAAGTATGACTTTACACAAAAACTTGATGATCACAATGGTATGGGTACACTGTATTATGCTATGAGTCACAGACAATACCCTCAAGATTACTACCCTGGTTACACTTCATTCTCATCAAAATCACAAGTCTGGATAGGATCAATAGAGCAGAAGCAGACTAACGCGTGGACCACATTTATTTTAGATAAATCTGACGGGTTTACTCAAGCAGGAGTCGAGCGCGTCAATGAGTCTATCAGAACATATGTCTGGTGTTTACTAGGAGCACAATCACTAACAAAATCGAATATTTTGAATGGAAGTGGTAAATTTGAAGCACAAAAACAGTTTCTTGCAAATCTTGAAGATTCAATTAATTCAACAGTCGATCTCCCATCAAGCATACAACGCTACCAAGATGTACTCAGATATGCCAGATCAAAAGTTGACTTTGTAGTTGGCATCGGGTTATACATGTTACCATCTGACCTTCAACTCCAAATGGGGACAATAACAAATTATAATAATGAAATCATTGTTGCAGGTCATGATCAAAAACTAGGTCTCAATCAATCTGTAAACTTGGGGGCCACAACCACACATGTACAGTCATTAAAATCATTACAGACGGTAACACCCCCGGCCCCGGCCCTGGCCCCAGCCCCAACACCGGCACTCATACAACCAGTACAGTCAACACCAACCCCTGACACACATGAGTCAGAAAGAACTGCATTGGTAATAGGTCTAACAGGATTAGGGGTTTTACTTCTTTATCTGTTTCATTAAATAACCCACCATCAACCCTCCTACTGTAACCAGAAAGATCCACACATGCTCTGCCATAAACCCTACTGCCTTTGCTGTAGTAGTAATCAACCAACTGACAACAGTGCCTATAATGCCAGGCAAAGCGTCCACTGCTTTCAGAGCCAATTTCTTAAGCAAGTCTGAAATGTGAGACAACTGTTTCTTTACCCATGACTGTAAATCTTTTGGGTCTGTTGGAGCCGGGGGGCCAGGGGTTGGTGGTGCCGGTGCTGGGGCTGGACCACCACCACTACCGGAGACAGCCAACACAACAGTACTGATAATAAACCCAAGAGCAGTAATTAAACTAGCAATTGTGATACCCTGCTCTCTGAAAAGTGTTTTTAGTCTCTCAGCCAGAGTAGTGTCTTCGTGAAGTATTTTCTGAATAGTTTCTCTAATTCTGTTGACCTGTGATTTCAGTTTTTGTCTTCCAATACTAATCACTTCTAATCGTCCAGATCTTTCTATCTGCAAATCATTTAATCTGTGCTGTATTCTTTCTTTTATTTCTGTGTCAAGATTTCCATTGTCTGCTGTAGCCAGTTTCTCTTTTTCACGTTCTATGTGTTTATCAAGCTCACCCAGTTTGGCAAGATTGTTTACCATCTCACCTCTTATCATCTGCAGTGATTTATCCAAACCTATAATCTCCCTCATTGACAAAGGTGGGTCATCTATTGTTTTCATAGCATCATTTATTTGTCCTTCAGTAAATGAGGTTTCTTGTATCACTGTGTTTGCTATTTCTGGCAGGCTTGTTACTGGTGCCATTTCAATCTCTTGCCCTGTTGGCAACTTTGTTTGCGTGTCGTGAAGAACACTAGCCAGTCTTGGCATGACAGGAGACCCTCCAATTCCAAGATACCTTGCCAACCCAGAGTTACCACCGACTTCACCTTTAATTGTACTTAAAGCCCTAAACTTAGAAGGATTATTTTTATGTGTTAGATATATTTTCCCTCTGTCTGTATTTACAAATAAGTGCCCTTTATCATATTCAAATTGATTAGGATCTATTACATCTGGGTGGACACCAACACTGTCATAAAATGAGTTTACTTTATCTTTTAGCAGTTTGTGATACATACTAGAAGTAGTTACCATTCCAGTCATATCTGTGATACTGGTATCTGAGACATTCATGTCATCCATTTCAAAATCTTCATGATTAAATCCTCCCGCTGCCACTGTTTTATTAATTTATTATTTTTTATTGTGCATAATAAAAATGACACAGTCTTACGGATCAAAGTTAGACCCATACAGAAAACTACGTGAGCCCCTGGGTGTTAAGGGCATAAGACAATCAATCGTCATCACGAACAATCCAAGTACTATAGACCAGAACCAAACACTTACAGTCAAGTTTCCAAACCTAGGTCCCAGTGACGTTATTGTTCCTGGCACTGCACGCCTAGCATTTAATATTGAACTAACATCAGACGCAGACGTAAACAGAACACTAGTTAACAATCTTGGTAGAGCAATTGTTAGAACTATTAAAGTAAAACTTGAAGGACAGGAAGTGTTTAGTCTTGACGACTCAGATGTATTTTACTGTTACAAAGACCTTTGGCTCACAAGAGAAGAACGAGAAGATCGTATTTATCAAGGCATACAGCCAGATAATGTTGGTAAACTTCGAATCAATGCCGGAGACAAAACAACTACTGGGGTACCAAAGGAGGTTATTATAGCTGAAACATATGGAACCAGATTTTACATTCCACTTGAGTTTGAAATCCTAACAGCTCATCTGCCTTATTATCAAGGGGCACTGAATGACCGTCTGAGCTTTGAACTAACTTTCAATGACTACTCCAAAGTTATAAAATCATCTGCCACAGATGCAACATACAAGATCTCTAACATTTCCTTGGAATATGAAATTGTCACACACACTGATCTAGCCAGACTCATTCAAAATCAGTATCAGTCAAGACTGCCAATTTATTATGACAGGGTGATTAGACATAGTTTAATGCAAAAAGACAAGAGTGACCCGATGTGGAATATAAACTTGAACACACCTGCCAGGTCACTGAAAGGTATTCTTATGTTGTTTGTTGAACCAGCAGATCCATATAAACGGGATTCAGAAAAAATTCTACAATCCTAAGATTACACATTTGTCCTGCACAATTGAAGGCCGTCCTAATCAAGTGTACGCGTCTGGAATGTTACCTTATCAACACTACGATGAGATCACAAAGTATTTTGCGGGTGGAATTGATTGTACATTGCTTAACGTCCTGACAGCAACAAGGCTTTCTCAGGACGTGCCTGCACTGCTTGTGAAAAAAAAACTAAACCGAAAATTGAATGTATGTCGCCAGCCGGTCAAATACATTAAATAAACCTACAACAAGGGGCCTAAATAAAGCTAAGACCATTTAGCAACACACATCCAATATCAAGAGCTACAGGCAGTGCAGACAGTAAGGAGAGTTTTAAAAAGGCAAATACAGGTGAATGGACAAAGGGTAGACAGAAACACATGCCCCAGAATAGAGAAAAACCCACCCTGTGGGGCTGATCAGGGTG
The DNA here is from genome assembly GCA_036245525.1 of Semisulcospira habei. Taxonomy (NCBI): domain Eukaryota; kingdom Metazoa; phylum Mollusca; class Gastropoda; family Semisulcospiridae; genus Semisulcospira; species Semisulcospira habei. Next base: position 101,558,511 of record BTPG01000001.1, read on the forward strand.
ACCCTGGGAACTAAAAAATACCTAACCCCACCCAAGTCCCCCAGGGCAGACCCGGGTGGGGTATTTTGCGGGTGGAAGGATTAGAGATAAACCAGCAAACATTGTGTGCAAAGATCTACATCTGTATGATGTTAGGATTGGGCAATATCTTACAAACAAGTATGCACTGTGGCTAGACCTTCGTAGTACAGATGATGATTATCTTCATGGGTCAGGTCGAACTGTCGAGAACGGTAGTGATGGAATAACAATTCAGATACAAAAGAAGGTTGAAAAAGCTGAAGCCATTAACATATATTTGTACCTGATATATGACGCACAACTCAATATTGCAGACAGTAGACTGAGTGGACACATATATTAAAATTATATTGTGTATTAAAATGAACCGGAGCTTAATGACACTCGACCCACACTGTGGATTGTTTTGTGGTGCCACAGGGTGTGGGAAAACTGAATTTGTACTTAACCTCTTACAAACAAGATACATACACCACTTTGAAAACATTGTAATATTTTGTCCTACGATCAAACACAACAAAGCTTATCACAACCGTTTATTTATTTGGACTGACAACAACATATATTTAGTCGACCCTGAGAAAAAACTGAATGACTACCTACAATATTTTTACAAGCAATTTGAAGGACAGCCAACGTTGTTTATTGTTGATGACTGTTCTGCAGAGAAAGACATTGTCAAGAAGAGAAACACTCTAGCAGAACTTGCTTTCAGTGGCAGACACGCAAACGTCATTGTATGGATTCTCACTCAGAAATATAATGCTGTACTGAAAGATTTTCGAGAACAGTTAAAGTTTATCTGTTTGTTTTACTGCAAGGATCGTGACAGCTTTGAAGACTGTCTCAGAGAGAATGATGTCATACCAAATAAACATGAACGTGATGATGTAAAAAATAAACTGAAATCAACTAAGCATCTAAAGCTCATTTTAAAGACAGATCAGCCCACAGGGTATGGGTTAGTAAATTAATTTTTGTTTTTTAAAATAACAATATAAATGAACCCTGATGAAATCCTTCTATTGAATGATATCAATGCTGTTGAGAACAAAGACTTAGACTCGAAAAAACAGCGTCTTTTGTCTGTGATTGTCTCAGGCAAATCAAAGACTTATCTAGGAAGACAATACATGACAGAGGATATTGAATCTCTTACGGCTGACGAGCTAATCAAGCTTCATTCAAAATATGAAAACCACATCGCTTCACTAATGACTCGTGATTTGAGTCGATCTCTAGTATGTCTATACACAAAAGCAGTGAGTCACTTTCTACCTGTGGATAGTGACAGTCTATCACACGACCTTGAAAGCAATCCTATTGTTTCAAGTTCAATTGGCAAATTAGCATGTGTCATGTTTTACAAGTTTGGAAATTACCTTGCACCTGTAGTAACCCTTCTTGTTACCGGGAGTGATATTGATTTTTCAAAATTAAATTTTACTGCAGAAGAAAATGGACGAAACCCAGACGACTCCACAACCGAACCCCAGTCCAGTTTTGATGCAGGTTCAAACTGTGACTAAGGCTAAAAGTCCAGGCCGCATTGATGCAGGAAAAAGATTAGCCGAATGGAACAGGCAAAAAAAATTACAGCTTCAAACACAAACAGAAAAGTCTCATGTAACTAACCAGGTGTCAGCACCTTCAGGACCAGTGTCAATACCGTCAGGACTGACACACCCTCATCAAAGTGAGAGACAAACAACTAAGTCTGACCCCGACCCCGAACCTCAATCAACAAAATATATAATTGTCGGATTTGTTGTCGGATTTGGTTACGTAGGGTATCAATTATACAAAAAATACAAACCACAGACTCGTACAGTGACCAAAAAATCAGACACTCCAAAAACAAAACCAGAAGTCGCCACATTACCAGTAACACCCAAAGCCGTTGACCCATTTATCATGCACTAATAAAAATATTATTTTAATTTTTCTTGCCTTAAAAAATGAATGACTCAAAGAACATAATGAACCTTGTGTATCACTCTGCCGTAATCAGTGGATTAGCAGTAGCTTATTCTATGCTGGGGAAAAGTCTACTCAAAATGAAATCAGCAGACCTCAGTAGACTCGATTTCGAAGACAGTGCTAAGCTAATTGTAGTTGTAACAGCATCGATTGCGACAAAAGATTTTCTTGTTAAGCAAGGAATTATTCCTGAAAATGTTTCTATGTAAATAAAAATATGGCGACGATAGCTATTATGGTTGGTGGGGCAGTTGTTAACGCCCTCGCGTTCAGTGGCTCTAATTATCTCTTTTCTAAAATGGGTAGAGAAGAATCTGCAGAGGAAATGAAACGTCATAATGAAGCGTCAGAAAAACTTGCTCAAGCCCAACAGGATTATGAAAAGAATAGAATTGAGAAACTTGATTTCATCAATGAAAAACTCAGGCTTGAAGGTCACGCACAACATACGTTTTCAAATACAGATGACGCAATTCGTGAGTATTTTCTTGTCACGGGTGAAGACATGTCTATACCGAAACCAAAACTAAGTGACTATTACAAACCAAGCACACAACAAAGAAACGGGGAGATAATCTTTGTTCTAGTGGGAATGACATTTGTTTATTTTACTGGAGTTTTCATTGCTAGAAAAAATGGCAGCCGAAAATAAACTATCAAAAATATATTACTCTCCATCAGGCTATTGGAAAGGACAAACAGCTATTCAGAAATTACATGCCGCTGTGGGCGGAGATATAACACTCAATCAAGTCAAGCAATGGTTACAGAGACAGGCAATTTGGCAGATATATCTTCCTGCTCCAAGAAAAATAACAAGACCCCATTTTGAAAACACTACCCCAAATGACACACACCAAATGGACCTCCTGTTTCTTCCACATGACACAATAAGAAAGAAACGATACAAGTACGCACTGACTGTTGTAGACATTGCTTCAAGGTACAAAGACGCTGAACCCATATCTGACAAAACTGCTACCACTGTTGCTACTGCTTTATCTAGTATCTATAAAAGAGGTCCTTTAAGATACCCCAGACTTGTGCAGGTTGATGACGGATCAGAATTCAAAGGTGCTGTTAATCAGTTATTTGCGAAGCATGGCGTACTGGTCAGACGAGGCATTCCAGGTGTGCACAGATCACAGGCAATTGTTGAGAACTTTAACAAACAGTTGTCAGAGAGACTTTTCAGCTATCAGTATTCTAAAGAACTCATGCATGACACGCGTAACACTGAGTGGGTAAAGAGATTACCACATGTGATAAAAGCAATGAACAACGAAGGACACCCAAAACCTGCTGATGCTATTAAATTGAAAACAATTACAGAGCCAAAAACAGGACCATCCCAGGCACCAGACACAAGTTTATTTACTAAACAGGTGAGATATTTATATCAACCAGGGGAAGCTGAAAATGACATCAGGCGCAGGGCAACAGACCCCATCTGGTCTACATCTGTTCATAATATAAAAAAAATAATCCCCGGTCCTGACGCATCAATATATTATCTGTACGAACCTGCACCACAGAGGGCATTTGTCAGAGAAGAATTACAGATTATTCCCCCAGACACCGTTACTCATTTCAGTAACTAACTCATCGATTAATTCATCAACCAGTTCATCGGCTATGTCTTCAGATAACTTGAGCCTGTAATGACCAGGTGCATAAGCCTTTTCCTTAGTGTGAAACACACGCTTTGTGTCCCCTATTGCAAGTGACTTCTTATGTGTTTGGATCATTTCAAGATTATGTTTGTTTGATCTCAGTGACTTGTTTGGATAATCAGGCATTAATGCACCATCTAACACTTGCTTGTAATGTTCATGACGTATGTCTTTATTTTTTATTGCTGTTTTTTTAATTCCTTTGGCTTTTGACTGACTTCCCTTCTGGTGCAGTATAGAATACATTTTTGATCTCAGTCCAACGTACTCAACTATTGGCACACCATTTAGTTCATCCTTAAACTTACCAGGCACTTTTTTATTCTGTGTACTATACAGTGGATGGTCTTTAGGATAATCAGACGTGTCATACATGTGTAACTCTGTTTTCATGTCTTCATAAAAGTCTTCAGTACACACATCAATGATCATAGAGTCAGTGTCAGTGTATAACAGACGACAGTCAGGATACTTCGGTTTGAAGTAATCATAATAAAATTCAAGCATCAACAGTTTTGACAACTCAAGAATTGCCATACCAATGAATACTGGCTTGTCCAGTTTGACAATCTTTTTTTTTGAGTGACACAGCATACAATGATGAATGAAACTCTTTGTACCCTGTGTACTGTGGCTTACCTGTAAGTTTAATTGCACCCAATTCAGTTGTGACCAGTCTCACATCTTTTCTGTGATGAGGATTTTCCATTGTCTTGCCAAAACAGGCATTGTTCATAAGCTTAAAGAAGTCTTTGTCAAATGCAGTGTTGCCGTCTCTGGCACGAAGGGTTGTGTTCTTCATTATGTAATCTTTCATGAAAGCACTCTGATCAAATTGAATGCCTCTGTGAACTTTCTTTAGTACTAACCCATGTCTGATGTAAAACTGCAGCAATCGATAGTGACAAACGTAATTGAATTTGTCATTCAAATTTGGTACAAGTTTAGTGTCTTCTTTTTTCCCTGTCATACTCATTTTCTCAACGGCTAAGGGATAATCATTGTGGTAATCATGTAGATGGTGTGGGTACTCTAGATCTACTTCAAAGATCCAACCCTTTGTGTCGTTTCGGTCAAGAGTCATAATATAGTTTGTTAACCCTGACTCTGTTACATCATACTGTGACAAATCATACAGACAAAAGTTTTTCAAGGGCAATAACTCACACATTGCCCAGCCATACAAATTGTTAGCGTCTACATAGGTAATGAATGACCTTGACCTTGAGGGGTCAAAACCCTGGTCAAGGTCACCATGTCCGTCCAGATATTTATTGTTGGCCTTGGCATAATTGTTCGCTGCAATACTAATCCCTCCCCTCAAGCCACGTTCCACCATTTCACCCATCGTACGATCAGACAACAGGTCTATAGATATCTTACTGGATTTCAAAAATGCATCCCATGTCATGCCAGGACTAGTTATGTAACAAGCAGGGTCAAGCTTGTAGTGTAACAAACCCTTTTCACAGTAACTTTCAAATACGTCTGCTAGTAAGCAAACGTCAGCTTTCAAGTACTGGTCATGGTAGTCACCAATTGTCTGACACCCCAACTTCCCCCACGCATCAAGTGCATGTTGATATTCAGAGTCAGAAATACCTTTTCCAGTTAGTGTGGAATAAAATTTCTCTTTTGGTGGCAGTCTTGTTTCTTCAAACACAACCCAGTGATCAATGTACTCATACGGATAGACACCTTTCTTAATCAAGTCTGGTTCAAAATATTTACTTGTTATTGGATACTCAGTCAGTCCTTCTGCCAGACTAGCCAATCCTAAAGATAAATGTTGCATGGAGTCATAAAATGCTAATTTATCTAACCTAAAAGTCAAGTATTTCTCAGTTGTCTGGGCAATACAACTAATGTTTTTGTACGACTCATCTACAGCCTGCATGATAATGTGTGAATCATACCCTTTGAGATTGTGGAAAAAGATTGGCAGTTTGTATGTCTTGGGATCTGTTTTTAATAATAAGTTACAATTGTTATGTGCAGCACCCCTGTAACGCCCAGTTATGTGATCGTGGTCACGAACTTTATCACCACCTAAAGGTTGTTCGCAAATCCAACACATCTCAGCTGTATCAAATTTTAGTTTGTCTTCTTCTGTCATCACCAAAGGCATCTGACTTGTTGTGAGATACTGTACTACCTGACTATACAGATGTCTCATTTCTGTTAAAAACAGACATGCTGCATTTTCACCCCTGTAGATAACAGGCTCTGAATGAAGACCGTCTGACCTAACAAGAATGTATCCAAAAGAACACACCACTTGGTCACTTAGTTTTATAGTCTTTGGTAATGACTCTGGAACAGGACCCTCATACGGAACAACTAATGATTCGAAATCTGCGTACACTACAAACGGCAACTTTTGCTGATTCCCATAGTTCTTAAAATACACTTGACTACCAGGATCTGGGTACTTAAGTACAGTCTGTATATCATCAGGTGACCTGCAGTGTAAAACATGTTTGTGTTTATGGAGGAGAATCTTTGTAAACATTTTTTACAAACTTCCTGTTTGCCATTGTGTTTTGTTGTATGTCCATGAATTAGACGTGACATATTTCTGATAATTGTGTAGTGAAAGTTATTGTCATCTCCGATTAGCAACATGTCAACATGCTTATCTTCTGACTGACCATAGGTTGGTGCCAGTGGGGACACTCTAATTGGCTGTAACTTGTTCTCAGATTCATTATCCCACACATACACATTTACAGATATACCAGGATTTAGTTTTTCAAACAAGTCTATGTCCTCTATTTTAACAGGGAACTCAATGCCACTAAAAACGAGTTCATTTACAAATTTGGTGCAGTTAGATACACGTTCAGGTTTTGCTTTCACAAAGTGTAGTTTAGCAATCACACACCACATGAAACAATAGTTGTCATTGTTCTGTATGTTGACGACAGCCTTTTTGTTTGCTACTTCTGTTGGCAGTGGCAACCATGATTTACCTAATATAGGATGATACCTAGACTGCTTTAGTTGTAGTTCATGTACATGTCCTTCATGCCAGCCAGACCCCTTCATTTTTGCACTGTCAATCGCCTGGAGAAAGTCTGGTAATAGTCTGTCTCTAAACACGTTCTCCAATTCTCTTCTTGTGTTAACAGTGTGTTGTCTTGTTGATATATTCGATACAATTATCTCACCGCCCATTCTAGTGAATTCAATTTTCGCAACAATCTGAATCTTCACACTGCCTGTCAGAAGATTTTGTTGTATAACAGAAAAAGAGTTTTCTATTGATTCATAAACATTATTAGTATTGGTTATGGGTAAGTTTGTTGTGTGAAACACGTTTCTTAAACTAGATGAGCCAGGGTTTGATGGGCCAGGGCTTTGTGAATTGTCCGTCATTTTTATTTGACCGACAAAATAATAAAATAAAAAATATTAACGTTAACTCTGCTGGCTCACCTTGTGTAATACCACTTTATTAATTGTAACACTGTCAATATAAACATTTAGTTTGCGTAGTTGTTTAAATATGCTATAACAAACTTCCCCTAACCAACCATAGTTGGTATCATCAACTTTAAAAGTAGGTGTCTTTAAATCAACTGTCATGCGCTCCACATCTGGATGCTCATCAACATAATCCAAAGTCACACTATATGTAGCATATATTTCTGATGGTGCTGAAAGGCTTATGTTAGTCTGTTTGGGTGATATTAAGTCAGTAAAATGCATAACATCTTTGAAACAGTGTGAGATATCAAGCACTTGTATGATTTGTCCGTCTGTCATTTTTATTGGACAAACAAAAGAATAATTGTTATCAAGCAGAATCATGTTTTCTAGGAAATTACACTGAACAGTAATTTTTTACGTTTGCACCACTCCAGCATGTATTTTCTGTTCATGGTCAATGATATAAGGGACGTAATCACTTGGAAGATTTAACCACTATACAGATTTGTCTCCCATAGACTATATGTGGCATACCCAAGAATGACCTTGTCACTGATTTGTGAGTGAGTGTGTTGCAATGGAGTACTCATTGAGGATATTGTTCCTGTTTGTGTGTAGCAAGGGTACAGGTATGTACATTTGTAGGCTTAGCTCAGTGACATATCTCGTGTGTGTGTGTCATTGGATTATGCAGAGATTCAGAAATCTTTACAGTTGACTCAAACCCAATAAAAAAACAGTGGCTCTTGAGAATCTCGCCATGCTCATAAGAATCTGTGATCGAGTGGGCTACTGAAAATGTACAATAAAACATGTTTGTTTGTTTTAATGTTTTCATAGAAGGGATTACTCTACTTGTTCAGTAGACTCATAGCGTCACTGTGAACCCTAAAATAAATAACTGAACTGTGAGTTGAGTTGTATTGCTGTGCATTGGCGTATACATGTTCTGTGTGTTTGTGTATACATGTTCTGTGTGTTTGTGTGTGTGTGTGTGTGTCAGTGCGTGTGTGCATGCGTGTGTTTGTCTGTGTGTCAGTGCGTGTGTGTATGTGTGTTATGTACCTCTAACAAAACCTGTTTGGCTTAAATAGCATGTTTTAAAAGTGACGGTTGACACACATGGCACTGGAATAGAAACGTGGGTAGTGTCACTGCACCTAGCTGAGAACGCCGGTAAACAAAACCTGTTCACCCATACAGAATGTAATGGGTGTACACACAAGTATTCAGGAGTGTCAGCTGGCAATGGTGGAGTGCCACAAAGACTTTGTATGGCATAGGCATTGATGGCTGTGTGGTGTAAACATATTCCGGGTAAACATTAGGACGACATGATTGAGAAAAGTGTGTTATGATACCATTGTGCGCGTGTGTGTCTGTGTGTGTGTGTGTGCGTGCGTGTGTGCGTGTGTGTGCATGTGTGTGTGTGTGTGTGTGTCAGTGTTGTGTGTGTGTGTGTCTGTGTTGTGTGTGTGTGGGGGGGAGTGGGGGTATCTTAAAGATCTGTTGTATTATGTACTCAGTCGGTGTCTGTATAAAGCAAGGTATGATTTTCTGAGGTGTCTCTTTCACCTTATTTACAGTCTAGTCATGTACACCAGTCCAGCCCACAGGGCGTGAAATTGAATAAGAGTTATTATCTCTCACGGGCTGGTGGTTTTCAGTTACTCGCGTCAGGCTTGTTTAGACAGTATGCACCCGGAAGAAAAATCTCGGTGCAGACAGACAGGTGTTTATGACTCACTGTAGGCCTACAGACGGTACCAGGGGTAGCAACACATACATTAGTAAGCAGACAACAGGCCTATTCAGCCAAACAAAAGAGCGACGACATTATCGCTTGAATATTATGTCGTTACAATTATTCATAAATCTTGGAGCCTTCACGAGTTCGGCAGAGTATTCGAAACTGAAATGCTAACCTATACGTTGCTCGTGGCAAATGATCACAGTCAAGACCCTCAGTCTACTCATAATGTGAGTCCTGAGAGTACAGCTGACTGAAACGTTTTACAACGGAAGTCAAGCCTGGAGTCTTGGGGGCTCTTGAGGATCTGTTGTTTATGTACTCAGACAGGTGTCTGTTTAAAGCAGTGAGTAATGAGTCTATTTTCAGCTTGAAAGCGTAGTAACAGACTAAAACATATACACCACCCACGGGCGCGTGAACTATAGCTCGAGTCAGGCATCAGTTATGCACCCAAAAGAAATATCTTACAATCTGTGTGTGTGTGTGTGAGTGTGTCCGAGAGATATAAATACTGAGCGGATTGAAGCATCATTAACACAATGACTGAGTTAACCCCCTTGATTATATCTTTTTTGGCCCTCCATATCTATGTCTCCCGCACAGAGTAAATACCATTGGAAGTTACCCCTAAATCATTATTATTTAAACAGCCACATTTTTATGAAAATCAAAAATAATACTTAAGGGGTTAACTCAGTCATTGTGTTAATAATACTTCAATCCGCTCAGTATTTATATCTCTCTTAATTAGCTCATATGTCTACTGTCGCAATGTTACTATGTACGTAAACACAGCCCGTCGCCAGCTGACTCTAGGTACGACGCGTCAGAATAAAATATGCACAACAGTTACAAAATATGATCACGTCGCAATGTTTTGACAACGTTGCTCAAAACCTTTTCAAATCCTTTAGCTGCTAGATCGATGTACCACACCTGAGTCGATATTCACACAATTTATTTTTGACCTTAAGAAAATGCACATCGAAAAAATCATGACCCCCCCCACAAATGTAAATTGGTTTTAAGATTGAATGGGAATAAAGCCCACATTAGCTACCGCACAGAGAGAGAGAGAAAGACCCGCTTTGACAACACAGACATAAACTCCACTCATGTGAAACTTACACGTTTTAAATCAGCTTCTTTTCAAGCCAGCTCACCTGTTTACCTTTGTGGTGTCTAATGTCGCCACGCGCCGGCACAGTAGCGCGCCATTGTTCAACTCACTGTGAGACCTAACACTCTATGTGAAGCCGGCTCTACAGCTCTGAAAAGGCTATTTGCTGAGAGGTGTCATACACTCAAGAAGACAGCATGTTTCGAAATTGACTTCATATTTACTCAATGACTGGTTCCCGAGAAATCAAACGGTGGCCTATACTCTGCACTATACAGGGAGCTGGAAAAACAGTTGTATAAGAAACTAACAAGTAATATCTAACACACAGACGTACACACAAACAAACACACTTACAAACAGACGCGCAAACAAACAAACAAACAAACACACAATCAAACAGACGTACACACACACAAACACACACACACACAATCAAACAGACGTACACACACAAACACACAAACACACACACACACACACACGCACTTACAGACACTCATGTCAGTACAATTTTATCGTAAGCATGAGCTGCCAGGTGGTGTCACGGTTGATCGCCTTTTGTGTTGCCTCACGCCGCGCTATTAGCGGCCGCATTCCATTCCTTTTCAATTCAGACACGAGCCGCATTTTGAAAAGACTCTCACCCGTCAATGGCCTTTATAGCTACACCCTTTCAAATCGCTAAGTTGTGTCAAAGATCAACAGGGGGACATATTACTTTTCAAAAGAGGGGGATTATTTACAAAACGGTTCTACATGTGAGGGCTTAATGTACTCATGTCTGGTTTACTGACAAAGAAACAAATGTGTTTATAAATTATCTTTTTTAATTGCATTATAAAATGAACACAGACGAACTCCTTCTATTAAATGATATTGGCGCTGTAGAAAACATAGACTTAGATTCAAAAAGGGAAAGACTTTTATCTGTAGTGGTTTCTGGTCATTCGAAATCTTATCTTGGGAAGCTATATTCAACTGAAGATATACTATCCCTCACGGCTGCTGATTTATTAAAACTTCATTTTAAATATGAACAGCACATGGCTTCACTAATGACCCGTGATTTGAGCAAATCAATTGTCTGCTTATATTCAAAAGCTGTGAGTTACGCTCTCCCTGTAGACATTGAAAATCTCACAAATGACCTCGAGAGTAACCCCATTGTAACGAGTGCAATTGGTAAATTAGCTTGCCTTTTATTCTACAGATTTGGTAATTTGCTGGCTCCTCTGGTAACATTAATTGTAACTAGCAGCCATGTTGATTTCACGAAATTAAATTTTTTTGCTGATAAAAATGGACGACCAACAGACGACCCCCCAAACGACCCCACAGATGAACCCTGCCTCAGACCCTGCCAAGACCCCGATTCACACAGTGACAAAAATTAAAAATGAAGGCAGAATTCAGGCAGGTAAACGTTTAGCTGAATGGAACAAGCAGAAAAAGTTACAGCTACAGGCGCTAATAGAAAAGGCTCATGTAAGTGATCCGCCGTCAACACCGCCGGTAGGACCGGTAGGACCGGTAGGACCGTCAGGACTGGCACCCCTGTCACACCCACATCAAAGTGAAAGACCTTCAACCCAGTCTAATTCTGAAACAGCAAGATATGCAGTTGCCGCATTTGTTGTCGGATCTGGTTTTGTAGCTTACCAATTATACAAAAAATACAAGCCACAGACTCGTACAGTGACCAAAAAATTAAACACTCCATCATCAAAAACAGAAGTCTCCACATTACCAACAATACCCAAAGTTGTCGACCCATTTCATATGCAGTAATAAATTTATTATTTTAATTTTTTCTTGCCTAAGAAATGAATGACTCAAAGAATTTAATGAATCTTGTGTATCACTCTGCAGTAATCAGTGCATTAGCAGTAGCGTTTTCTATGCTGGGAAAAAATCTACTCAAAATGAAATCACCAGACCTCAGTAGACTCGATTTCGAAGACAGCGCTAAGCTAATTGTAGTTGTAACAGCGTCAATCGCCACGAAAGACCTTCTTGTTAAACAAGGAATTATTCCCGAAAATATATCTATGTAAATAAAAATAATATGGCGACGATAGCTATTATGGTGGGAGGAGCGATGGTCAACGCTCTGGCGTTTAGCGGCTCTAATTATCTCTTTTCTAAAATGGGTAGAGAACAATCTGCAGAAGAAATAAAGCGTCATAATGAAGCGTCAGAAAAATTAGCACAGGCAGAACAGGATTACGAAAAGAATAGAATTGAGAAACTTGATTTCATCAATGAAAAACTCAGGCTAGAAGGTCACGCACAACATACGTTTTCAAATACAGACGACGCAATCCGTGAGTATTTTTTAGTCACGGGTGAAGATATGTCTATACCGAAACCAAAACTAAGTGACTACTATCAACCAAGCCCAGAACAAAGAAACGGGGAGATAATCTTTGTTCTAGTGGGAATGATATTTGTTTATTTTACTGGAGTTTTCATTGCTAGAAAAAATGGCAGCCGAAAATAAACTATCGAAAATATATTACTCACCATCAGGGTATTATAAAGGAGCAACCGCTATTCAGAAATTACATGCCGCTGTGGGCGGAGATATAACACTCAATCAGGTCAAGCAATGGTTACAGAGACAGGCAATTTGGCAGGTATATCTCCCTGCTCCAAGAAAGATAACAAGGCCTCATTTTGAGAACACAACACCTAATGACACGCACCAAATGGACCTCCTGTTCTTACCACTGACACAATAAGAAAGAAACGATACAAGTACGCATTAACTGTCGTAGACATAGCTTCAAGGTACAAAGACGCTGAACCCATATCTGACAAAACAGCCAGTACAGTTGCTACTGCTTTATCAAAAATATATAGTCGAGGCCCCTTAAGATACCCCAGACTTGTACAAGTTGATGACGGATCTGAATTCAAAGGTGCAGTTAATCAGTTATTTGCGAAGCATGGCGTACTGGTCAGACGAGGAATTCCAGGTGTACACAGATCACAGGCAATTGTAGAGAACTTTAACAAACAGTTATCAGAAAGACTTTTCAGTTACCAGTATTCTAAGGAACTCATGCATGACACCCGTAACACGGAGTGGGTACAAAGGTTACCACATGTGATAAAAGCAATGAACAATGAAGGACACCCAAAATCTGCTGATGCTATTAAATTGAAAACAATTACAGAGCCAAAAACAATGTCAACCCCAGCACAGGCACCAGACACAAGTTTATTTACTAAACAGGTGAGATATTTATATCAACCAGGTGAAGCTGAGAATGACATCAGGCGCAGGTCAACAGACCCCATATGGTCAACATCCGTTCATAATATAAAAAAAATAATTCCCGGCGCAGACGCAACAATATATTACCTGTATGACCCTGCCCCACAGAGGGCATTTGTCAGAGAAGAATTACAGATTATTCCCCCAGACACCATTACTCATTTCAGTAACTAAGTCGTCAATTAATTCATCAACCAGTTCGTCACAAATGTCTTCAGATAACTTGAGCCTGTAATGTCCAGGTGCATAAGCTTTTTCCTTAGTGTGAAACACTCTTTTCGTGTCTCCAACTGCAAGTGATTTCTTATGTGTTTGAATTATTTCAAGATTATGTTTGTTTGATCTCAGTGACTTGTTTGGATAATCAGGCATTAATGCACCATCTAATACTTGCTTGTAATGTTCATGACGTATGTCTTTATTTTTTATTGCTGTTTTCTTGATACCTTTGGCTTTTGACTGACTTCCCTTTTGGTGCAGTATAGAATACATTTTTGATCTCAGTCCAACGTACTCAACTATTGGCACACCATTCAGTTCATCCTTAAACTTACCAGGCACCTTTTTGTTTTGTGTGCTGTACAGTGGATGATCTTTAGGGTAGTCAGACGTGTCATACATGTGTAGTTCTGTTTTCATGTCTTCATAAAAGTCTTCAGTAGGCACATCAATGATCATAGAGTCAGTGTCAGTGTATAGCAGACGACAGTCAGGATACTTTAATTTGAAGTAATCATAATAAAATTCAAGCATCACCAGTTTTGACAATTCAAGAATTGCCATACCAATAAATACTGGCTTGTCCAGTTTAACAATCTTTTTTTTGAGTGAAACTGCATACAATGATGAATGAAATTCTTTGTATCCTGTGTACTGTGGCTTGCCTGTAAGTTTAATAGCACCCAATTCAGTTGTGACCAGTCTCACATCTTTTCTGTGATGAGGATTTTCCATAGTCTTGCCAAAACAGGCATTGTTCATAAGCTTAAAGAAGTCTTTGTCAAATGCAGTGTTGCCGTCTCTGGCACGAAGGGTTGTGTTCTTCATTATGTAATCTTTCATGAAAGCACTCTGATCAAATTGAATTCCTCTGTGAACTTTCTTTAGTACTAACCCGTGTCTGATGTAAAACTGTAACAAGCGGTAGTGACAAACGTAATTGAATTTGTCATTTAGATTTGGCACAAGTTTAGTGTCTTCTTTTTTCCCCGTCATACTCATTTTCTCAACTGCTAATGGATAATCATTGTGATAATCGTGTAGATGATGTGGGTACTCCAGGTCGACTTCAAAGATCCAACCCTTCGCGTCGTTTCGGTCATGATTCATAATATTGTTTGTTATGTCTGTTACATCATACTGTGACAAATCATACAGACAAAAGTTTTTCAAGGGCAATAATTCACACATCGCGAACCCATACAAATTGTTCGCGTCAAGGTACGTAATGAATGATCTTGACCCCGGGCTTGAGGGGTCAAAGTCCGGGCCGTCCAAATATTTGTTGTTGGCTCTGGCGTAATTGTTCGATGCAATACTAATCCCTCCCCTCAATCCACGTTCCACCATTTCACCCATCGTACGATCAGACAACAGGTCTATAAATATCTTACTAGATTTCAAAAATGCATCCCATGTCATGCCAGGACTAGTGATGTAACAAGCAGGGTCAAGTCTGTAGTGTAACAAACCCTTCTCACGGTAACTTTCAAATACGTCTGCTAGCAAACAAACGTCAGCTTTCAAGTACTGGTCGTGATAGTCACCAATTGTCTGACACCCCAACTTCCCCCACGCATCAAGTGCATGTTGATATTCAGAGTCAGAAATACCTTTTCCAGTTAGTGTAGAATAAAATTTCTCTTTTGGTGGCAGTCTTGTTTCTTCAAACACAACCCAGTGATCAATGTACTCATACGGATACACACCTTTCTTAATCAAGTCTGGTTCAAAATATTTACTCGTTATTGGATACTCGGTCAGTCCTTCTGCCAGACTAGCCAACCCTAAAGACAAATGTTGCATGGAGTCATAAAATGCTAATTTATCTAACCTAAAAGTCAAGTATTTCTCAGTTGTCTGGGCAATACAACTTATGTTTTTGTACGACTCATCTACAGCCTGCATGATAATGTGTGAATCATACCCTTTGAGATTGTGAAAAAAGATTGGTAACTTGTATGTCTTAGGATCTATTTTTAATTTCAAGTTACAATCACCATGAGCAGCACCTCTGTAACGCCCAGTTATGTGATCGTGGTCACGAACTTTATCACCCCCTAAAGGTTGTTCACAAATCCAACACGTCTCAGCTGTATCAAATTTCAGTTTGTCTTCTTCTGTCATCACCAAAGGCATCTGACATGTTGTGAGATACTGTACTACCTGACTATACAGATGTCTCATTTCTGTTAAAAACAGACAAGCTGCATTTTCACCTCTGTAGATAACAGGCTCTGAATGAAGACCGTCTGACCTAACAATAATGTATCCAAAAGAACACACCACTTGGTCACTTAGTTTTATAGTCTTTGGTAATGACTCTGGAACAGGACCTTCAAATTGAACAACCAATGATTCGAAATCAGCGTATACTACAAACGGCAATTTTTGCTGATTCCCATAGTTCTTAAAATACACTTGACTACCAGGATCTGGATACTTAAGTACTGTTTGTATGTCATCAGCTGACCTGCAGTGTAAAACATGTTTGTGCGCTACGTTTATGGAGGAGAATCTTTGTAAACATCTTTTACACACTTCCTGTTTCCCATTGTGTTTTGTTGTATGTGAATGAATTAGACGTGACATATTCCTGATAATTGTGTAGTGAAAGTTATTGTCATCGCCGATTAGCAACATGTCAACATGCTTATCTTCTGACTGACCGTAGGTTGGGGCAATTGGGGATACTCTAATTGGCTGTAACTTGTTTTCAGATTTATTATCCCACACATACACATTCACAGATATACCAGGATTTAGTTTTTCAAACAAATCTATGTCTTCTATTTTAACAGGGGACTCAATGCCACTAAAGTTGAGTTCATTTACAAATTTGATGTAGTTAGATACGCGATCAGGTCTTGACCTCACAAAGTGTAGTTTAGCAAGTACACACCACATGAAACAGAAATTGTCATTGTTCTGTATGTTGACAACTGCCTTCTTGTTCGAAACTTCTGTTGGCAGTGGCAACCATGATTTACCTAATATAGGATGATACCTAGACTGCTTTAATTGTAGTTCATGTACATGCCCTTCGTGCCAGCCAGACCCCTTCATTTTTGCACTGTCAATTGCCTGGAGAAAGTCTGGTAATAGTCTGTCTCTAAACATGTTCTCTACCTCCGGTTCTCTTCTTGTGTTAACTGTGTGTTGTCTTGTTGATATATACGATACAATCACCTGACCGTCTACCCTAGTGAATTCTATTTTTGCAACAATTTGAATCTTAACACTGCCTGTAAGAAGATTTTGTTGTATGACAGAAAAAGAGTTTTTTATTGATTCGTAAACATTATTAGTATTTGATATAGGTAAGTTTGTTGTGTGAAACACGTTTCTTAAACCAGATGAGCCAGGGTTTGATGGGCCAGGGCTTTGTGAATTGTCCGTCATTTTTATTTGACTGACAAAATAATAAAATAAAAAATATTAACGTTAACTCTGCTGGCTCACCTTGTGTAATTCCACTTTATTAACTGCAACACTGTCAATATAAACATTTAGTTTGCGTAGTTGTTTAAATATGCTATAACAAACTTCCCCTAACCAGCCATAGTTGGTATCAACAACTTTAAAAGTAGGTGTCTTTAAATCAACTGTCATGTGCTCCACATTTGGATGCTCATCGACATAAACCAAAGTCACACTATATGAAACATATATTTCTGATGGTGCTGAAAGGCTTATGTAAGTCTGTTTGGGTGATATTAAGTCAGTAAAGTGCATAACATCTTTGAAAAGGTGTGTGAGATCAAGCACTTGTATGATTTGTCCGTCTGTCATTTTTATTGGACAAACAAAAGAATAAATTAATTTACATCAATTTACTAACCCATACACTGTGGGCTGATCTGTCTTTAAAATGAGCTTTAGATGCTTAGTTGATTTCAGTTTATTTTTTACATCATCTCGTTCATGCTTATTTGGGATGACATCATTCTCTCTGAGACAGTCTTCAAAGCTGTCACGATCTTTACAGTAAAACAAACAGATAAACTTTAACTGTTCTCGAAAATCTTTTAGTACAGCATTATATTTCTGAGTGAGAATCCATACACTGACATTTGCGTGTCTGCCACTGAAAGCAAGTTCTGCTAGAGTGTTTCTCTTCTTGACAATGTCTTTCTCTGCAGAGCAGTCATCAACAATAAACAATGTTGACTGTCCTTCAAATTGCTTGTAAAAATATTGTAGGTAGTCATTCAGTTTTTTCTCAGGGTCAACTAAGTATATGTTGTTGTCAGTCCAAATGAATAAACGGTTGTGATAAGCTTTGTTGTGTTTGATTGTAGGACAAAATATTACAATGTTTTCAAAGTGGTGTATGTATCTTGTTTGTAATAAGTCAAGTACGAATTGAGTTTTCCCACACCCTGTGGCACCAACAAATAAGCCACAGTGTGGATCAAGGGTCATTAAGCTACGGTTCATTTTAATACACAATATAATTTTAATATATGTGTCCACTCAGTCTGCTTTCTGCAATATTGAGTTGTGCGTCATATATCAGGTACAAATATATGTTAATGGCTGCAGCAGTTTCAACCTTCTTTTGTATCTGAATTGTTATTCCATCACTACCGTTCTCGACAGTTCGTCCTGACCCATGAAGATAATCGTCATCTGTACTACGAAGGTCTAGCCACAGTGCATACTTGTTTGTAAGGTATTGTCCGATCCTAACATCATACAGATGTAGATCTTTGCACGCAATGTTTGCAGGTTTATCTCTAATCCTTCCACCCGCAAAATACTTTGTGGTTTCGTCATAGTGTTGATAAGGCAGCATTCCTGAAGCGTACACTTGATTAGGGCGGCCTTCAATTGTGCAGGACAAATGTGTAATCTTAGGATTGTAGAATTTTTCTGAATCTCTTTTGTATGGACTTACCGGTTCAACAAACAACATAAGAATACCTTTCAGTGACCTGGCTGGTGTGTTTAAGTTTAAGTTCCACATTGGGTCACTCTTGTCTTTGGGAATTAAACTATGTCTAATCACCCTGTCATAATAAATTGGAAGTCTTGACTGGTACTGATTTTGTATGAGTCTGGCTAGTTCAATATGTGTGACAATTTCATATTCCAAGGAAATGTTAGAGATCTTGTATGTTGCATCTGTGGCAGATGATTTTATAACTTTGGAGTAGTCATTGAAAGTTAGTTCAAAGCTCAGACGGTCATTCAGTGCCCCTTGATAATAAGGCAAATGAGCTGTGAGGATTTCAAACTCAAGTGGAATGAAAAATCTGGTTCCATATGTTTCTGCTAATATAACTTCCTTTGGTACCCCAGTAGTTGTTTTGTCTCCGGCATTGATTCGAAGTTTACCAACGTTATCAGACTGTATGCCTTGGTAAACACGATCTTCTCGTTCTTCTCTTGTAAGCCAAAGGTCTTTGTAACAGTAGAACACATCTGAGTCGTCAAGACTAAACACTTCCTGCCCTTCAAGTTTTACTTTAATAGTTCTAACAATTGCTCTGCCAAGATTGTCAACCAGTGTTCTGTTCACATCTGCGTCTGATGATAGTTCAATATTAAATGCAAGGCGTGCAGTGCCAGGAACAATAACGTCACTGGGACCTAGGTTTGGAAACTTGACTGTAAGTGTTTGGTTCTGGTCTATGGTACTTGGATTGTTCGTGATGACTATCGATTGTCTAATGCCCTTAACACCCAGGGGTTCACGTAGTTTTCTGTATGGGTCTAACTTTGATCCGTAAGACTGTGTCATTTTTATTATGCACAATAAAAAATAATAAATTAATAAAACAATGGCAGCAGGAGGATTTAATCATGAAGATTTTAAAATGGATGACATGGATGTCTCAGATACCAGTATCACAGATATGACTGGAATGGTAACTAGTTCTAGTATGCATCACAAACTGCTAAAAGATAAAGTAAACTCATTTTATGAAAGTGTTGGAGCGCGCCCAGATGTCTTGGATCCTAACCAGTTTGAATATGATAAAGGGCACTTATTTGTAAATACAGACAGAGGGAAAATAAATCTAACACATAAAAATAATCCTTCTAAGTTTAGAGCTTTAAGTACAATTAAAGGTGAAGTCGGTGGTAACTCTGGGTTGGCAAGGTACCTTGGAATTGGAGGGTCTCCCGTTCCCCCAAGACTGGTTAGTGTGCTTCACGACACGCAAACAAAGTTGCCAACAGGGCAAGAGATTGAAATGGCACCAGTAACAAGCCTACCAGAAATAGCAAACACTGTGATACAAGAAACCTCATTTACTGAAGGGCAAATAAATGACGCTTTGAAAACAATAGATGATCCACCTTTGTCAATGAGGGAGATTATGGGATTGGATAAATCACTGCAGACAATAAGAGGTGAGATGGTTAATAATCTTGCCAAACTGGGAGAACTTGATAAACACATTGAACGTGAAAAAGAGAAACTGGCTACAGCAGACAATGGAAATCTTGACACAGAAATGAAAGAAAGAATCCAACACAGATTAAATGATTTGCAGATAGAAAGATCTGGACGGTTAGAAACAATTAGTATTGCAAGAGGAAAACTGAAAACCCAAGTTAACAGAATTAGAGAAACTATTCAGAAAATACTTCACGAAGACACTACTCTGGCTGAGAGACTTAAAACACTTTTCAGAGAACAGGGTATTACAATTGCTAGTTTAATTACAGCTCTTGGGTTTATTATCAGCACTGTAGTGCTGGCTGTCTCCGGTGCTGGGGTTGGTGGGGGTGCACCGCCACCCCCGGGCCCACCGGCTCCCACAGATCCAAAAGATTTACAGTCATGGGTAAAGAAACAGTTGTCTCACATATCAGACTTGCTTAAGAAATTGGCTCTGAAAGCAGTAGACGCATTGCCTGGCATTTTAGGCTCTGTTGTCAGCTGGTTGATTAGTACAGCGGCAAAGGCAGTAGGGTTTATGGCAGAGCATGTGTGGGTATTTTTGGTGACAGTAGGAGGGTTAATGGTGGGTTATTTAATAAAACAGGTAAAGAAGTAATACTCCTAGCCCTGTTAATCCTATTACTAATGCAGTTCGTTCTGACTCATGTGTGTCAGGGGTTGTTACTGACTGTATGGGTACCAGTGGTGGGGCAGGGGAAGTAACCTCCTGTAATGATTTTAATGTCAGTACATGCGCAGTTGTTGCTCCTAAGTTTACACTTTTATTGAGTCCTAATTTCTGACCAACACCTGCAACAATGATTTCATTATTATAATTTGTTATTGTACCCATTTGGAGTTGAAGGTCAGATGGTAACATGTATAACCCAGTGCCAACTACAAAGTCAACTTTCGATCTGGCATATCTGAGTACGTTTTGGTAGCGCTGTATGCTAGATGGGAGATCAACTGATGAATTTATTGAATCTTCAAGATTAGCGAGAAACTGTTTTTGAGATTCAAATATACCACTTCCATTCAAAATATTCGATTTTGTTAGTGATTGTGCACCTAGTATACACCAGACATATGTTCTGATAGACTCATTGACGCGCTCGACTCCCGCTTGAGTAAACCCGTCACTCCTGTCCAAGACAAATGTGGTCCACGCATTAGACTGTTTCTGCTCTATTGATCCTAACCAGACTTGTGATTTTGATGAGAATGAAGTGTAACCAGGGTAATAATCTTGAGGGTATTGTCTGTGACTCATAGCGTAATAAAGTGTACCCATGCCTTTGTGATCATCAAGTTTTTGTGTGAAGTCATACTTAGTGCCAGGGTTAATGTTAAATTCATTACAGATGCATTCAAATGCTTTCATATCCATGGGGTTGTTATACCTGTTGAAACTGGATTCAGTTGGTAATGGTGTATGCAGTTCTGACAGTATACGTCTAAGCTGGTAATAAACATGGAAACGATACACAGATCTAATCAGTTTGTTTTGAGTGATTCAAATGATCTGTAAATGAAACACCACAGCCTGTAGTTGAACATAGTATGGCAAAGTTGAGTTGGTTTTGAAACATCTGTAGTGGACTTGAAGACCACTTTCTTGCAGTTGAGTCATCTGTTATTGGAGGGTTTAGGTAATGATCAAACGGATTTGGTACTTTCACTTGGAATAGATCTTGTACGCTTGCGTCAGACACAGCTATGTCAAGCTGATTTAGTTGAATTATCTTCTGTTCATAAGTAGGTGCGACATTGTATTTGGCATCCACATTAAATTGAAATGCGTTTGTAGTGGTAATGGTTGGTGATTTAAATTCCATCCTTTTTTATATGAGATAATAAAAATGTTTATTACCTTAACAAATCTTGACACAAGCAAACCAGTGTGGTTAACTAATGGGATTGATAATCGAGATGGTTGCAAGGCTGCAGCTATCCATGAAATGTTCTATACAGTAAAATGGTTTAATGTAACAGATAATATATATAATAAAGTAATTTTTGATGGTAAGACTGAAGCTTTACCACCTGGGTATTATGACTTTTGTACTATAGCTGAATGGTTTCAAAGTAATTTTAAAATTAAAGCAACTTTAAATCCAGCTAACCTACTTGTTACATTAGAATCTCCGACACAAGATTGGTTAAGGATCTCAGATAGATTTGCATATTTACTTGGATTTTATATTGACGAAGATTGGTGGAGATCAGATAATTTAGATGAATTTAAGTTTGGTATTATAACAATGAAGACAAAAAAACTTAAAATAACTGGAAAACGCCCTGTCAATTTGTCAGTGCACACAGTGCTAAATGTTCATTTGAAAGAACTAAACACATCTGAGAATGTTCACAATGGAAAGCCTTCAACTTTGTTGAGATGCTTACCAACTGGAACTGCTCCCTATTGTGAAAGTGTGGTTGTTAGATTTCCTAATTTGCAGTTTAAGAAATTAGGTTCTAGTTTCTTTGAGTCACTGAGTATATCTGTAACTAATCAGGATGACAAACCAGTTCTTATGCATGATTTTAGTGTTGTGTTGGAAATTAAATAATTTTATTTTTGTTTATAAAAAATGAGTGGTGGTCCAAAGTCGAGAATCATACCAGTTGCGTGTCCAGTAACAGAGTTGAAAGATTTGGCTGATGTACAGGATTTTGAGAAGGAAGGGGATGTTGGAGAAATATATGGTTTTGAACTTGATTCAAATGGCATGTACAAGAGGAAAGTAATTGTTGACATGAAAGACGGTGAAAAACAGATTCCTAAACTTGGTCAGCTACGTGATGTTACTGTACCTACTCCACCTGTAAATAATTCGCCCTACAACTTAATACATGTGGGAAATAAGTGGGTGGTTTCACCTGTGCCTGTTCCACCACCCACAATTGACTGGGACATAAAGTTGGAATTTATTAGTCCTTATGTATACACTGATGACGAAGGTGCCTTAGTGTTTAGGAAGGTTGTTAATTCTGGGCCGCTTATTGTAAGTCTTGTTCCAAGTTTTGCCCCAGACAACAATAGCAGAGAAAAACTGAAAGTTGAAAATTATGAGAGACGGCGGTATCTTCTTACAACTAGAAAGGGTAGATCAGATACTTCTGTTGTGTTTATGCCAGCAAGCTTAGTCGTGGCTAGAGAAGCGGCAATAGTATTTGAAATTATCATGAAATCAGTAACTACTGCTAAAGAGGCTCAAATTGCACAGGGAATTAAACTTACATGGGACGAAACAGTAACAGAATCATCAAAGGTCTTTATTGCTATTACAAAAAATAATGATGTTATTAATGTTTCGAGCAGTGTTCCAGCTGTCAAGGTGGTGGTCGACAAAACAACTTTTGTTCGTCTAACTTACATAAACCTTGAACACATTGATCTTGTTGCATTTTATTATGCCAGCAAATTGTATACTTTTGAAGAGTTGCAAAATGTAATTGCTGATTAAATAAAAAAAAATATTTGTGAATAAAAAAAAAATGGTAAACTTCTATCCACAACTACCAATGCTTGATCCGACTGAAACAAATGTGATGACTAAAACAACACTTGCGCCTGATCCACATATGCCAATTGCATCAGATAAAACATTACAGGCAGACGCATTCAGATTAAATAATATTACAGAAGCTTTGAAATATTTGGAGAGTGAGGAGGCTAAGTACTCACGGTGCAAAAGGAGGTATAAGTCAGTATTTAATTCTGTTCAAAACACTTCTATGGCTATTGGTGCAGTTTCAGCTTCATGTTCTGTAGGGGGCATTGTTCTGTTCGCCACAGGAATTGGGAGTTTGGCTGAAATAGCAATTGAGGGTCTAAGCGTTGCTACATGCCTGGCTTGTTTTGGTTTGGAGGCCTTGAACAAGAGGTTTCACACGAAATTAGAAAAACATGAAGCATTGAGTACTTTGGCGGGTGCAAAGCTGAGCAGTATGAAACTTATTATCAGTAAGGCATTGAATGATAATTGTATTAATGACGAGGAATTTAAACGAGTCCAGGATGATTTAAATAACTACAAACAACAAAAGTCTGAAATACAAAATAAGATGCGTAGTCAATCTCCCGTGAATGTTGAAGAACTGAAGGCTAGTTTTTTAGCGGAAGGAAAAAAGATCGGTGTTCAGGAAACCACAGAAAAGCTACACAATCTTTTAAACAAATAAAAATCAGATTTGGTAATCGTTTATTAATGTCATACACTTCACAGAGAGATGTCATGCCACTTACACAGTTTAGGCCTGCACCATCTGCACCACCAGAATATTATTGAGAAAAAAAAGTTTTCCGGTGCCCTTGTGTCTTGGTAAAAAAGACTTAGTATACGTGACTAGAGTCAAGTTGTTATTAAGTACTTGCAAGTAATTAGGATAAGTAATTAATAAGTTCTTAATGATAAGTAGTTAATAAGTTCCTATTGTAACTCACTTTAAGGTAACCTTTAAGTGAGTTGTGACTTATTGTTTTTACTTGATATTTTCTTATCCAGCTGTTTTTTCAGTGCCTGTATAGTGTAATAACCACCAGTTGATTTGCTAATTCCTCAGAAACCACATGAGTACATTAAGCCCACTGTACAAATCCCCCTCTTTTGAAAAGTAATATGTCCCCTTGTTGAACTTTGACACAACTTAGCGATTTGAAAGGGTGTAGCTATAAAGGCCATTGACGGGTGAGAGCCTTTTCAAAATGCGGCTCGTGTCTGAATTGAAAAGGAATGGAATGCGGCCGCTAATAGCGCGGCGTGAGGCAACACAAAAGGCGATCAACCGTGACACCACCTGGCAGCTCATGCTTACGATAAAATTGTACTGACATGAGTGTCTGTAAGTGCGTGTGTGTGTGTGTGTGTGTGTGTGTGTTTGTGTGTGTGTGTGTGTGTTTGTGTGTGTGTGTACGTCTGTTTGATTGTGTGTTTGTTTGTTTGTTTGTTTGTTTGTTTGTTTGTGTGTTTGTTTGTTTTGTCTGTGCGTCTGTGTGTGTGTGTTAAATATTACTTGTTAGTTTCTTATCAAACTGTTTATAGTGCACAGTATAACCACCGTCTGATTTTTCGGGAACCAGCCATTGAGTAAATATGAAGTCAATTTCGAAACTCTTCTTGTCACCTCTCAGCAAATAGCCTTTTCAAAGCTGTAGAGCCGGTTTATTCATAGAGTGTTCCCTTACTAAGTCGAATAGCGGCGCCCTACTGTGTCGGCGCGTGGCGACATTAGACACCACAAAGGTAAACAGGTGAGCTGGCTTGAAAAGAAGCTGATTTAAAACGTGTAAGTTTCACATGAGTGGAGTTTATGTCTGTGTTGTCAAAGCGGGTCTTTCTCTCTCTCTGTGTGCGGTAGCTAATGGGGGTTTTATTCCCATTCAATCTTAAAACCAATTTTACATTTGTGGGGGGACATGATTTTTTCGATGTGCATTTTCTTAAGGTCAAAAATAAATTGTGTGAATATCGACTCAGGTGTGGTACATCGATCTAGCAGCTAAAGGATTTGAAAAGGTTTTGAGCAACGTTGTCAAAACATTGCGACGTGATCATATTTTGTAACTGTTGTGCATATTTTATTCTGACGCGTCGTACCTAGAGTCAGCTGGCGACGGGCTGTGTTTACGTACATAGTAACATTGCGACAGTAGATATATGAGCTAATTAAGAGAGATATAAATACTGAGCGGATTGAAGTATTATTAACACAATGACTGAGTTAACCCCTTAAGTATTATTTTTGATTTTCATAAAAATGTGGCTGTTTAAATAATGATGATTTAGGGGTAACTTCCAATGGTATTTACTCTGTGTGGGAGACATGGATATGGAGGGCCAAAAAAGATATAATCAAGGGGGTTAACTCAGTCATTGTGTTAATGATGCTTCAATCCGCTCAGTATTTATATCTCTGTCCGTGCGTGTGTGTGTGTGTGTGTGTGTGTGTAGTTATGTGTCTGAGTGTGTCTGCGTGTGTGTGCGTGCGTGCGCGTGCGTGCGTGTGTGGGTGTATGTATGTCTGTTTATGTGTATGTGTGTCTCTTCATGTGTGTGTGTCTGTGTGTGTGTGTGTGTGTGTGTGTGTGTGTGTGTGTGCTTGTGTGTGTCAGTGCGTGTGTGTGTGTGTGTGTGTGTGTAAGATATCACTTGTTAGTTTTCCAACTGGCTGTTTTTAGTGCAGAGTATGACCTCCGTTTTGATTTCTCGGGAACCAGTCATAAGTATATATGAAGTCGACTTCACAAAGCCTTAGGCTTATTCATAGAGTGTCAGGTCTCGCGGCGCGCTACTGTGCCAGCTACGCGTCGTGTCCTGCCTAAAGTGCTGGCGACGGGCTGTGTTTACGTACATAGTAGCATTGCGACCTAGTCATATGAGCTAATTAAGAGAGAGAGGAATACTGAGTGAACTGAAGTATTATTAACACAATGACTGAGTTAACCCCTTAAGTATTATTTTTGATTTTCATAAAAATGTGGCTGTTTAAATAATAATGATTTAGGGGTAACTTCCAATAGTATTTACTCTGTGCGGGAGACATGGAAAATGAAGGGTCAAAAACTTATAATCAAGGGGGTTAACTCAGTCATTGTGTTAATGCTGGTTCAGACCACTCAGTATTCCTCTCTCTAGTGTCAGGGCTTTACAGTACTCATGACGAGTGAACCAAACACAGCTTGTCGTCAGTAGAGTGTCAGGGCTTAACAGTACTGACGAGAGAACCAAACACAGCTTATCGTCAGTAGAGTTTCAGGGCTTTACAGTACTGATGAGTGAACCAAACACAGCTTGTCGTCAGTAGAGTGCCAGGGCTTTACAGTACTGACGAGTGAATAACTGAAACACAGCTTATCGTCAGTAGAGTGTCAGGGCTTTACAGTACTGACGAGTGAACCAAACACAGCTTGTCGTCAGTAGAGTGTCAGGGCTTTACAGTACTGACGAGTGAACCAAACACAGCTTATCGTCAGTAGAGTGTCAGGGCGTTACAGTACTGACGAGTGAACCAAACACAGCTTATCGTCAGTAGAGTGTCAGGGCTTTACAGTACTGACGAGTGAACGAAACACAGCTTGTCGTCAGTAGAGTGTCAGGGCTTTACAGTACTGACGAGTGAACGAAACACAGTACTGACGAGTGAACGAAACACAGCTTGTCGTCAGTAGAGTGTCAGGGCTTTACAGTACTGACGAGTGAACCAAACACAGCTTGTCGTCAGTAGAGTGTCAGGGCTTTACAGTACTGACGAGTGAACCAAACACAGCTTGTCGTCAGTAGAGTGTCAGGGCTATACAGTACAGGCTGACGAGTGAACCAAACACAGCTTGTCGTCAGTAGAGTGTCAGGGCTTTACAGTACTGACGAGTGAACCAAACACAGCTTATCGTCAGTAGAGTGTCAGGGCTTTACAGTACAGGCTGACGAGTGAACCAAACACAGCTTGTCGTCAGTAGAGTGTCAGGGCTTTACAGTACTGACGAGTGAACCAAACACAGCTTATCGTCAGTAGAGTGTCAGGGCTTTACAGTACTGACGAGTGAACCAAACACAGCTTGTCGTCAGTAGAGTGTCAGGGCTTTACAGTACTGACGAGTGAACGAAACACAGCTTGACGTCAGTAGAGTGTCAGGGCTTTACAGTACTGACGAGAGAACCAAACACAGCTTATCGTCAGTAGAGTGTCAGGGCTTTACAGTACTGACGAGTGAACCAAACACAGCTTATCGTCAGTAGAGTGTCAGGGCTTTACAGTACTGACGAGTGAACCAAACACAGCTTGTCGTCAGTAGAGTGTCAGGGCTTTACAGTACTGACGAGTGAACCAAACACAGCTTATCGTCAGTAGAGTGTCAGGGCTTTACAGTACTGACGAGTGAACCAAACACAGCTTATCGTCAGTAGAGTGTCAGGGCTTTACAGTACTCATGACGAGTGAACCAAACACAGCTTGTCGTCAGTAGAGTGTCAGGGCTTAACAGTACTGACGAGAGAACCAAACACAGCTTATCGTCAGTAGAGTTTCAGGGCTTTACAGTACTGATGAGTGAACCAAACACAGCTTGTCGTCAGTAGAGTGCCAGGGCTTTACAGTACTGACGAGTGAATAACTGAAACACAGCTTATCGTCAGTAGAGTGTCAGGGCTTTACAGTACTGACGAGTGAACCAAACACAGCTTGTCGTCAGTAGAGTGTCAGGGCTTTACAGTACTGACGA
The DNA here is from genome assembly GCA_036245525.1 of Semisulcospira habei. Taxonomy (NCBI): domain Eukaryota; kingdom Metazoa; phylum Mollusca; class Gastropoda; family Semisulcospiridae; genus Semisulcospira; species Semisulcospira habei. Next base: position 101,586,613 of record BTPG01000001.1, read on the forward strand.
GTGAACCAAACACAGCTTATCGTCAGTAGAGTGTCAGGGCTTTACAGTACTGACGAGTGAACCAAACACAGCTTATCGTCAGTAGAGTGTCAGGGCTTTACAGTATTGACGAGTGAACGAAACACAGCTTGTCGTCAGTAGAGTGTCAGGGCTTTACAGTACTGACGAGTGAACGAAACACAGCTTATCGTCAGTAGAGTGTCAGAGCTTTACAGTACTGACGAGTGAACCAAACACAGCTTGTCGTCAGTAGAGTGTCAGGGCTTTACAGTACTGACGAGTGAACGAAACACAGCTTGTCGTCAGTAGAGTGTCAGGGCTTTACAGTACTGACGAGTGAACCAAACACAGCTTGTCGTCAGTAGAGTGTCAGGGCTTTACAGTACTGACGAGTGAACCAAACACAGCTTGTCGTCAGTAGAGTGTCAGGGCTATACAATACAGGCTGACGAGTGAACCAAACACAGCTTGTCGTCAGTAGAGTGTCAGGGCTTTACAGTACTGACGAGTGAACCAAACACAGCTTATCGTCAGTAGAGTGTCAGGGCTTTACAGTACTGACGAGTGAACCAAACACAGCTTGTCGTCAGTAGAGTGTCAGGGCTTTACAGTACTGACGAGTGAACCAAACACAGCTTGTCGTCAGTAGAGTGTCAGGGCTATACAGTACAGGCTGACGAGTGAACCAAACACAGCTTGTCGTCAGTAGAGTGTCAGGGCTTTACAGTACTGACGAGTGAACCAAACACAGCTTATCGTCAGTAGAGTGTCAGGGCTTTACAGTACTGACGAGTGAACGAAACACAGCTTATCGTCAGTAGAGTGTCATGGTCAAAATTAAATTTTTGGGGAAGTGAATTAAAATGATAAAATTATGAAAGAGGGCAAACATACAAAAAAAAAAAATTTCTTTCTATCTCTTTTAGAACCAGAGATACAGACCTTTAAATACGGTACATATTCGGCCGTTTTTGGCCGTTTTTGTCAAATTTCATGACAAGCTGATTTTGAGAAGCTGTAAGATGACACCATTTCCATAAAACATGTTCAAATTAACACAATTTGTTGCATTGTTTATGTACACTAACCCTATTTTTTTGAGGCCATGAAACCCAGAAGCTTGACCACAGGCGTGACCTAAAAGTAGCAGTTCGTGCAAATTTTAGCTGCGGCCGTAAGAGCAATTATGTGTGTAAACTTCAAATAGCTGTAGAACGTACCATTATTGTTCGATTTTCAAAATTCAAAGTGCTCTGTGAGTGTCTTTTAGAGACTTTTAAAATGAAATGCAGCATCACAACATTCCTATATATTAGAAAAAAAATTCCCCCCTCCCCCCATCACACACAATTTTCATATAACACGTTTCCAACCTTGACTGGTTTCTTCAGCAAGTTTTACTTTAGGCAACAAAGTACAGGAGCTTGAAAGCTAGGTCATGTAGTTTTTTTTCACCTTTGTCATAATGTGGCTAAAACCGTACGCGCGCATGTGATCCAACGAAAGAAAATTTGTCGGCTAGACTGACACAATAAAGTTTTTGAATTGATCTGAATTGAAAGCTGTGTACTGGCTTTTCAGACACTTAGGGATTCAGGACTGATTTTCCAAAGTCTGCCTGTTGTAGTGGTCAACGGAAGATCTGGACAATATTTGCTAAGAATAAGATTTATATTGACAATTTCTGCTTATTTTCTTTTTCTTTGCATTAGTTTCTAGCAGTTTGGAAGATCATATGGGCCTCTATCTTGGCTGTGTACATTTATAATAACACTAACATATCCAAATGCATTATTTGGGGGTAAGAAGAGTAAACAAGGATGTAAACTTCACTTTTGCTGATTTGCATTCAGTGCAATAACATTTTCACAAGTCTGTAATAGGAGGTTCCCACATCACCGTACTGTTTATCGAGCGGATTACCTCCCTTGCCCGGGCCTTGGAGATTTGTTTATGAAACTTTTACAACGCATATCTTATTAAAAGTTGAACATCGAGCGCTACAATTAAATCAGCAGTTATCTGAACTACTTATTGACAAGTCTGATATTCTATGGTCCTTGTATTTATTGATTAAAACACGTAGTGAACTTTTTCATCGGGCACGTCAATGCCAGGTTTCCATTTTCTCAACAGATCAAAGGCAAGTGTGCCTCAGCGCCTTGATTGTGAAAAATATACAATTTCCAATGCAATTATTGCTGTCACAGTTTATAAAATAACATTTTAACAACATTTACAGCAGAAATACATCGAAGTATGTTTGATTATTTACCAAAATTGCGTTTAATATGACTCCAAATGTCCCAGGTCGATTCATTCATGCTCACAGCCATTTTGACACGGACTGAGAAGAACAACCAATGGCTGTGCTCGTTTCATACAAAAGCTGCGAGACCCTGCTGACGTCACAAGAATACCGCGTACACCATCAGAAAGAGCGAAAAACAACTTTTTCAAAAAGTATAAGCTTTGTATGGTTATGTGTGCGTTTTTTGGTCGAAAATGGCTCCTAAAATTAGTTTTTTTGTGATTTGGACTCTTTATTTTTTTCAATTACAGGCAAACTTGGTATCAGTTTGAAGGTAATTATCTGCGCACACAGCTTATCGTCAGTAGAGTGTCAGGGCTTTACAGTACTGACGAGTGAACCAAACACAGCTTGTCGTCAGTAGAGTGTCAGGGCTTTACAGTACTGACGAGTGAACCAAACACAGCTTGTCGTCAGTAGAGTGTCAGGGTTTTACAGTCTCTCTCTCTTGGCTTGACTTCGCGAACGAAGATTTTATAGGAGTTGCCCACGACGTCTGCAGGCTTGTTCGTGGCTGCGGAGGCCAATCCGAGACAGGCAGGTTCGACCGCAGTGGCTGCAGGGGAAGGTATGGCCAGGGTTCTGAGTTGCGGCATCTCTGTTTTTTTCTCCTGAGCCGCTTGTCCTTAAGGCTAGCTCTGTGAGAGTCCTCAAAGGAGACAGCTGCCTTGTAAATGGTGGAGCGCCAGGTGTCACGGTCCGCAGCAAGCGAAGACCACTGGTGGTGGTCGATTTGGGTTTTACAGTACTGACGAGTGAACCAAAAAAAAAAAAAAAAAAAAAAAAAAAAAAGCGACATAAACTTCTCTGTTACAATGTAACGCCAAGGCGTATCCTATGGATTGTCAACTTCCTTGTAAATAGGACCCAGTCAGTTCGCTTTCAAACAGCTCTCTCATCCCTTAGGTCCACTTCCATAGGCGCCCCTCAAGGTACAGTTCTCTCCCCTGTGCTGTTCACACTGTACACTAACGATTGTAGTGGCACTGACTCTACCCTTCTTATAAAATACTCGGATGACACTGCCTTAGAAGATCTCTCCAATAATGATGCGACTTACTTTGCAGAAGTAGAACGTTTTAGTGTTTGGTGTAAAGATAATTTTCTAGACCTAAATGTGAGTAAGACCAAGGAACTACTGATAGACTTTCGAAGAAACCCTGCCCCTGTCCCTGTTCTGATGATCGATGATGTGTCTGTTGAGCGTGTGACTGAGTATAAGTATCTTGGAACAGTCATAGATGATAAGTTGTCCTTTAACGCAAACACCTCCCTCATACACAAGAAATGTCAGTCACGCATCTACTGCCTCCAGAAACTCAGGAAGCTGAATGTGAACCCCTCTGTCCTTCAAACTTTTTACTGCTCTTTTATTGAGTCTGTCATCACTTTCGGTTCTGCGTGCTGGTATGGAGGTCTGAGTGTGAAGAACAAGAACACCCTGGCACGAATGGTAAACATCTGCAGCAAAGTGACTGGCAGTAAGCAAAACAGTGTGGAGTCCCTGTATGAACAGCGTGTGGTGAGAAAGGGTAGGCGGATAGCTTCAGACAGATCCCATGTCCTTGCCCACCTCTATGAACTCCTCCCCTCTGGCCGCAGACTCCGCACGCACAAAGCTAGAACACTTAGACTACAGCACAGTTTCATCCCCAAATCCATCACTCTAAGCAATCTGTAGGTACATCCACGCATACCCAAACCTAACTCCTCCCCCTATCCCCCTTTACCTGTGCAATCAGTAGAAATGGAGCTTGTTGATTTTAGAGAAGTGATTATATTGTGTTTCATTTGGTGGTGAACATGGACATACTGGGATTGTTGTTACTGAGTGTTTACCCACTAATTATTTTACTATGGTAGACATTAATTATGCAGCTTGTGTAATAATGTGTAATAATGTACTGAGATGTTTGTATAATAAGTAGTGAGGGTTAGGACTAGGTTGAAACATGCGTATTATGTATGCATATGTAGAGGTGGGTGTGAATGTATAAGTGCCGCTCAGTTCAGTCCATAAAAGATGTTTGTGTGAAATGTGTAAGAGTTATGTGTAAAGATTTTGTAGTGTTTACTTTATATCCATTTGGAATTTGTAGCTGTGCAAGTGCAGGGAGAAAATGTTCATAATTATGCTATAATATTTTCATGTCTTGTTTGTACTATTTGTTATAAATGTACCACAACCGAATTTCTCTTTTCGAGATAATAAAGTACTCTTATTCTTATTATTCTTATTCTATATTTGGAATCATCGGAAACACGTCCTTTCGATGATTCTAAAAACGTCGCATTTTCACGTCTTTTGCTCTTCTGTATGTTTTTAACTTACACACTTGCACGTAGTGCACACAGGAACACACTGACCCCCCCCCCCCCCCCCACACACACACACACACACATCCCTTTTCAGCAACAACTTCCACAGTACACGCACGTGCTACATTGACACACGTGACGAGTCTCACCAGTGCCACGCGGGAGCCGTGTTGAAGCATGCGCTGTTTGAGGTACGGCCACAGTGCTCTCTCATACGGCCCGCTGTCGATTCGCCTGCCTCGAAATATCGTGTCGTCTCCATCCTTCAGTACCTCCATTGTGGATGCAGACAACAGCTAGGAATAACAGTGCCGCACTTAGCTGTTTGGCCAGTCTCTTTCCACTGCCAACAAACGCGGACTGACCGGTTTGTGGTTATATGGCCAGGCCTCACTGACACACACACACAAACCTTCAGCGCAGACAGCGGTATCACGGGAGGTCAGTCGCGTGTACACGAAAAGAAAGCGTGGCTATTTATATCGACCCGGCCCTACACAGCTCGACCCGTCCCGCTGGATCCGTACACCGAGCACAGCTTTGCTTTAACTCACACAGGGAGCCATCATGCAACGATTACTACTGCGATTGTCGTCACTGATAGCGCGCGTCACTTATCTACTACGGTAAGTCGACGGTAACGCACGCTATCACCGTGGCGACAGTTAGTTTGCAGTGTGCTGTGTGTGTGTGTGTCTGCGTGTGTGTGTGTTGTGTGTGTGTGTGTGTGTGTGTGTGTGTGTGTGTGTGTGTGTGTAGTGTGTAGTGTGTGTGTGTAGTGTGTAGTGTGTGTGTGCAGTGTGTAGTGTGTGTGTGTGGGTGTGTGTTACGGCTCAGTGTCAACGGCGTGTGTTCTTCAAAATATTGCACCGTCATTAGCACTAAAGTTAAACAAATAACTTCAACATTGAAAACAACAACAAACTCACTTTTTTTTTGCCGGGGCCCAAACGACATATTCAAGTGTTTCGTATTGTCGTCGTTCTGGTGATGCTTTCTGCACCCATAATTGAACAGCCAAGCGGCTTTGCGTTTTCAGAGCTAGCTAAGCGGCGTTCGGCCGGCCATAGACCATTTCAGTAGTTAAATGGTCTATGGGCCGGCCTAGGCAGTTTTATGGGCAGCACAATATTTACTATATGGATCGTGAAACTGTACTGTGATGATGTCTTCCACTATAATTCGTTATCATTTCAAGTACATCACGGGCCGTTTCATGAAATAATTGTAAAGTCAGTATGTCAATACACGGCTTGTGTTAGACTGACTTTTCATAAGGAATGTAATAGCGAGCCAATAGCCATCCTTAGCCATCAGGGACTCCCAAATAATGGGAAGGAACTCTGCCTTTCCTTTGCAAAAATACGCACTCATCAGTGTTTACACGGCCTTGCCAAGTTGGTCTGGATTTGTTAAAGACAGACACACGTGATAGACACAGGTCGCTACTATTGTTTTTAGTGCGCACATTATAAATCCCATAAGTGCTAAAAGTAACATAGCAAAGGTAAAATACAAAATTAATGAGTTATGCTATGCAAGCGGTAAGGTAACTATGTGACTAAGCACTAATGAATAATACATGGAGAAAAACTAGTATAAAGGGGAAAGCAATGTGTGAACATGACACAAAATAACTCACAATCAAATTCTATCTATCTATCTATCTCGCTAGCTAGCTAGCTATCTAGCTATCTATACCCCGTAGTCTTGCCGACCGTTGGGGCACCAGTGATGACTTGTCAACCAGCTCCCTCCATTCCTCTAGTGTTCTCTGCCATTCTTAGCGTATCGCCCAGCCTCAGTCCTGTCCACTCTGAGATATTGTCCTCCCATCTTTTCCTCTGTCTTCCTCTCCTTCGTCCTCCTTGCACAGTGCCTTGCATGATCAATTGTTTTGGCAAGCCCTGCTGAACGCGTGACATGCCCATACCACTTCAGTTTGCGTTTTTTCACAATGGCTAACCTCTACCCCGTATTGATCTGTTTAAAACCAGTCTTTTCTTCTCAGGACTTTCATTATGGAATACCCTTCCTTCAGATCTAAAAACTATGGCCATCTCTACAATCATTTAAAACTCATTCTACCCCAGACACACCACAGGAAGATAATGATCGACCATGATAGTTCAAGGGTGATGCCAGAATAGCTTGGCGCCTATGACCGCCAAGCTATTTTGGCATCACCCTTTAACTATCATGGTCGATCTGTGCCTTGCACTGCAATGCAGTCTGCAGAAGACAAGGGCGAAATTTAAGGATTTTGGTCTTGGGGTAGAATGAGATAAGGCTACATCAGTAAGGCTTCATCAGTAAGGCTACATCAGTAAGGCTACATCAGTAAGGCTACATCAGTAAGACTACATCAGTAAGACTACATCAGTACTACCTAAACCTTCTGTAGAGCTGGCCCACACATTTACTGACGCACACGATTGTTGGTTTGAAGTGTTGTACATAGATATAGTTTGTTTCGTTTGACTCATCATTATATATCATCGTTATGCGTCTGAGTGAGTTACCAATAATGATGCGTCTGAGTGAGTTACCAATAGTGATGCGTCTGAGTGAGTTACCAATAATGATGCGTCTGAGTGAGTTACCAATAATGATGCGTCTGAGTGAGTTACCAATAATGATGCGTCTGAGTGAGTTACCAATAATGATGCGTCTGAGTGAGTTACCAATAATGATGCGTCGGGAGTTACCAATAATGATGCGACTGAGTGAAATACCAATAATGATGCGTCTGAGTGAGTTACCAATAATGATGCGTCCGAGTGAGTTACCAATAATGATGCGACTGAGTGAGTTATTAATAATGATGCGACTGAGTGAGTTACCAATAATGATGCGACTGAGTGAAATACCAATAATGATGCGTCTGAGTGAGTTACCAATAATGATGCGACTGAGTGAGTTATTAATAATGATGCGACTGAGTGAGTTACCAATAATGATGCGACTGAGTGAAATACCAATAATGATGCGTCTGAGTGAGTTACCAATGAGCGCTTTTGGCGTTCCCCAGCTGTCGCAGGACCGATAACTCTCCGATAGGTGGCGTTCCACCAAGAGGCCTAAAGTCACCATCTTGTTTTAACTTCTATATTACTACTAGTACTACTACAGTCGAGTTTACTTATTATAATTTCACTATCATCGCAAAGAACCGCCTTGTTTCGAACGATGGCTAGTGCGTATGGAAGTATGTCTCTCAATGCGTTGAAAGCAGAGCTACGGCAACGGAACGCTCGAGTAGCGGGTCGGAAAGCAGAACTGGTGGAGAGGAGAGTGTCTCTGTTATTAAGATTACTGTACTAGTACTAGTCAGCTTTTATTTTCCCAAGTTTTAGGGCAGTGGTTTCTTTCTTCTTTTTTTTTTTTTTTTTTTTTTTTTTTTGGGGGGGGGGGGGGGATGCAATATATTACTAAACTAGAGATCAACAAGAATATTCCGGTTCGTCAGTGATTTACATGTATCGGCAGATTTATCGTTTTTTCTTCACTTAGTTTTAATGCTTTGGGCGGCGGGTAGTTCTTTTCCTCGAAAACCAACGAAAACCCCCAAAAAGTAAAAGAAAAAAACAACAACAAACAACCGAAATTTTCCTCGAAAAATCAACGAAAAAAACACAAACACTAACGAAATCCAACTAAAATCCCCGAAGAGACAAAAACAAGCGAAATCGTCTTTTTCTCGTGGGGTGTTTCGTTAGTTTTTGTTGCTTTCCGGGGTGTTTTCGAGGAAAAGAAGTACCGTGGGCGATTGACCGCATGCATTTTGCTTAATTATGTATTTTCCATCACATATAATATACTGTAGCGGACACAAGCTGCAGTACTATATAACTTGTGAGCAGAGAGTGCATTTGAAGTAAATGATGAAAGCCCTTAATCAAATTACAATTAGTCAGCCTGCAATTAGTACTAATATTTTAATAGCACTGGTTTTGGATTATATTATAATTTGATATTATAATAATAATTTAATATTATTAACATTATAATAATTTAACCCAAGAAATAAATCTTTCTCAAAACATTGTCCATAATTGTAAAAGATATTATTAATATATTTCTGATTCCTGATTCTGAAATGGTACCTGCTGAAAGCAAACAGTAAAAAAAAAAAAAAAAAGTCAGATTATCAGCTATATTATTATAACTATTACTACTGCAACCATACAGAAAGCATTTAAATAAAGGTAATGTGGAAAGCGAACACTGCTCCGCATTGTACATGGTTGACAGGACCTCAAAAGGAAGAAATCTTAATCTTCATTTGCACTGTATGATCGCTCAAAGAAATGCGAGCACAAGTTCCAATAAATAGTAGAGACTATTGTATGTATTTTTTCCAATATTGCGACCTAATGAGACTAGAATGAGTGGGGTACTGTAATGTAGTATTCAAAGTGTGTTGTAAAAAAACAAGAATGCTTATAATATGACCAGTTACTGTCTATAACTAGCTGAACCACATAAATAATAATAATAATAATTACTGTCTTTATAATGCGCTTATCTTATAATAATTATAACTCTAAGCGCGCACTCACAACTCACACACGCACGTGCACGCTTTTAACAATGACACATATAACAAAGACGTAAAATTACACATACTCACACATACTCATACCACAAACAGACAACATCAAACACACTGGCAGGCAATATTAATTTTAAGTAATCAGTCTCAACACAAATTATGTGGATGCGTGAGCAGATCTTAGGTAATGATAGCAGCATTTGTTCACCATTGCCACGATTGTGCAAAGCAGTTTCTTAGATATGCAGACTGGAAACTTGGTATGGATAACGAGAAACAGAAAGTAGCGGATATCCTCTTGGTGGAACGCCACCTATCAAAAATTCCAGCGAGATAATAATTGAAAATAACCGCTCATAATGATGCGACTGAGTGAGTTATTAATAATGATGCGACTGAGTGAGTTACCAATAATGATGCGACTGAGTGAAATACCAATAATGATGCGACTGAGTGAGTTACCAATAATGATGCGACTGAGTGAAATACCAATAATGATGCGTCTGAGTGAGTTACCAATAATGATGCGACTGAGTGAGTTATTAATAATGATGCGTCGGAGTGAGTTACCAATAATGATGCGTCTGAGTGAGTTACCAATAATGATGGCTGTGTAATCGCATGTCCAGAATTAATACGTCATTCTATTCCGGCTTTGAAGTCCAGTAAAATGGGGTATTGGTGTAAATGGGGTATTGGTGTAAATGGGGTATTGGTGTAAATGGGGTATTGGTGTAAATGGGGTATTGGTGTAAATGGGGTATTCGTGTAAATGGGGTATTGGTGTTCTCTTTTGTAAAATGGTGTTATGCTCATGATTAGTTCAAACTGCATTGTGCATAGATGAAAAATATGTAGTGATAGTGTCTTGTGTATGTGTATGCTTACTTTATGTTGTTTGTCTTCATTAATTTTTGGTAGCGAGTAGCAACGGCAAAATTGTAAATTGACGTAATTTTCTGTCAAAACGTTTACCGTTGATAAATAAAGTTTCGCCATCATCATCATCATCATCATCATCATCATCATCATCATCATCATCATCTCAGTCTCTCTCTCTCACTCACTCTCGTCCGCCGCTGTGTGCAGTTTGTCGTGGTACTGCCCCCGACACTGGAGGCCTGTTGTGACAGCTGTTCACGAAACAGAATGACAGTTTCATCGAGTCTCTGATCCAACCTCTTCCATCTGCACAGGACATAGAGCCACATTAACCTAGCATCTGCACAGGCAGAAAGGCAACATCGACCTGAACGGCCTTAGCCCTATGTCTATACATGTTGTTGTTGTTTCCGTTTAATTAAATTAAGCGATAAAATGATTACCGCCTGGAGTGACTGCCAGGACAACACCAACACCCTGCTGCAAGAGACATAGACCCTCATCAGCCCCAGCAGTCGCGGGGGGTAGAGTCATGAGAATCTATTTTTCAGTCTTGCTGTCCTTTGGTGTCCTGCTCCTTGGACGGCTGGTGTTCCGAGGGAAAATGGGTTAAAACAATGGTGTTCCGAGGGACAATGGGTTAAAACAATGTGTTCCGAGGGACAATGGGTTAAAACAATGGCGGCCGCTGGCTGGGGAAGGCAGCACAAGACAGCCGCCAATGGCAACAGCAACACTGTCCATAATGGCCCATTCGCATCAGTTACACAATGACGAAGCGACAGCAATTAACTCGTTCGAGGCGAATGGCATGCGCATAACCCGTGTATCAAGATGCTGTTTGTCTCCAATGAGTTAAACCTGCCGAGCTGACGGACAGAAATCGTTATTCATTGAAACGATACACCGATCTGACGAATAGCAAGCGTTATTGATGAAACGATACAGTGATGAACATAAAGCCAGGCGTCTGGTGTATCATTATACCCCAGCAAACGATACAGTGATGAACATAAAGCCAGGCGTCTGGTGTATCATAGTCACGCCAGAGAGGAATATTAAATATCACTCGGAATTGTTGGATTTTTGTTCGATTTTAATGATTTGATTTTCCCATTCGCACGACAAACAATAGACACGGACGTACACAAACCTTCGCACTACTCAGTCAATTCATACATGCACCTGTAATACACGCAAACACTTAAACATTCGCACAATGTCCAGCGCACAAGTCTCATCCAAATTGTTTCACTCAGACATGCACCTGTAATACACGCACACACTTCAACATTCGCACAATTTCCAGAGCACTAATCACATCTCATCCAAATTGTTCCACTCTGAAATTTTTCTTCTCATTATCTGCTGACAACAGTACACTATTTAAGTTGATGTTTAGATCCTCGAATGTATTAAACAGTCTAATTACTCTGACCGTTAATGAAGATGAATATATCGTCGCTGCTCGTCGATTCTCGCCACTGGTCGAATAAGCAGACTGTCTCTCACGGTGGCTGATTCACCCTCCTGGATCAACTACTCTCTCGTACACCAGGTTGACTTACATCCTACCTGGAGTACATACATCCAACGTCCCAGCTGGAGAGCATCCAAAGATGGGTGAAAGGTTTACTCCCTCGACTGTTTGTGTGCCTGTCTGCCGCCCACCATGGCCGTTGGCAAGGTCACTGGTTATAGTTGACAAGGTCACTGGTTATAGTTGACAAGGTCACTGGTCATAGTTGACAAGGTCACTGGTTAGTCAATCCGTTACAGCGTAGTTCTTCAACTACATACCTTATATACACTCCTATATTGAGCATTCAGTTCTTCAACTACATACCTTATTATACACTCCTATATTGAGTTCTTCAACTACATACCTTATTATACACTCCTAAATTGAACATTCTGCTCTTCTACCATCTAGTCTACAATAGATTATAATACAACACCTATTGTGTTTGGTTTTTTTCCGTAGTGTTTCTTCTTCTTCTTCTTCTTATTATTATTATTATTGTTATTATTTGCATGTTATGTTTATTTTCCTGTTATGTTGTTTGTTTACAGGACAGCTTGTAAGACAGGCATTGAGTTGCCTAATAGCTTTATCCTGAATAAATTAAGATTCATCATCATCATCATCATCATCTCTCTCTCTCTCTCTCTCTCTCTCTCTCTCTCTCTCTCTCTCTCTCTCATTTTGGGGGGAGTGGTGGTGGTGGGGGGGGGGGGGGGGGGGGGGGGCGGGAGGGGTCGGTAGGTGTCACGTGCAATGCGAAAGTGAGTCTATATGTCTGCTAACTTTTGAGTCAAACTGCCTGGAACAGGTCGGTGTAAATGATATCGCTCTTCATCAGTGAAAGTCATGGAATGTTACAAACTATGTGATAGCAGGTGGAGAAAAACTGTGATGACGAGGAGAATGTTTTTGATGCGACTCATAGTGATCGATATGCGATTCAGCAATGATCACGGAACTTCATCAGCCACTGCCATGCGGGGGCTTCTGAGGATGTATGATCTATGCACTGACAACTACGAACGCGGTTTTATAAATTACCTTTTCTTTTATTATTATTAAATCCATCGCATTATATATATATATATATATATATATATATATATATATATATATATATATATATATATATATATATATATATATTATATATATATATATATATATATATATATATATATATATATATATATATATATATATATATAATTTTTCATTAAATTCTGGGAATGCTGTGCTAATGCCATGGGATTCCAGGCTGGTAAACTTGCATTGAGTCATCAGGATATCAGCTGCCCTTTTGTGACTGCATCGCTTATTAGATCTTTTGAGCCTTCCACTGAGCACCTATTACATAAAGCAATAGGGACTACCCCCAGGCGCCCCGCCATCCGCTGGAAAATATCCCAGTCCTTCCCCCGAGGGGGAAAGATAGAAAATATCCCCAAACAGATATTGGACCTGCTGAGTAGATTTAAATTTTTTGCCGCCTACAATCGGTTTCGCCCCAATTGGGGGGGGGGGGGGGGGGCGCTCTTCAGGTAGGCATACGGCGTAACCTGAAATTGCAAACACAACGCATGTACTAGAAGCCGCGTCCAGAATTTACTGGTAGCACCACTAGTACAACGTGGAATGCATCCCTAAAGCTTTATGAGGTGTTGCAGTGGAAGAAGACAGACTAATTTTGAAAAGGCAACATCTAGACAATTTCGTGGTACAATTATTCTTTACTTTTAACAAAGGTGTCGCCCAAAGCCAAAAAATGCACTCAATCAGAGTAGCTCCAAGGGACTTAAATTTTCATTAAATTCTGAGAATGCTGTGCTAATGCCATGGGATTCCAGGCTGGTAAGCTTTCATTGCTTGCAAAAGATCTAATAAGCGATGCAGTCACAAAAGGGCAGCTGGTGTCCTGAATCCCATGGCATTAGCATTCCCTTGGAGTGTTGAAAGTAAAGAATATATATATATATATATATATATATATATATATATATATATATATATATATATATATATATATATATATATATATATATATATATATATATATATATATATATATTGCGTGTGTGTGTGTGTGTGTGTGTGTGTGTGTGTGTGTGTGTGTGCGTGCGTGCGTGCTTGTGTGTGTGTGTGTGTGTGATATGATATGTGTGTGTGTGTGTGTGTGTGTTTGTGTGTGTGTGTGTGTGTGTGTGTGTGTGTGTGTGTGTGTGTGTGTGTGTGTGTGTGTGTGTGTGTGTGTGTGTGACCCTGTCTGGGACCCTCGTGAGCCGCCCTATTAGGGAGGCTGGTGATGGTTTTTTGTCCCCTGGTGTGACAATGATACACCAGACGCCTGGCTTTAGTAGTGTCCAGCACTGTATCGTTTCCCTTGGTGTGACAATGATACACCAGACGTCTGGCTTCATGCGCACCACTGTATCGTTTCCCCTGGGGTATTATGATAACCAGACGTCTGGCTTTATGTCCAGCACTGTATCGTTTCCCCTGGGGTATTATGATAACCAGACGTCTGGCTTTATGTCCAGCACTGTATCGTTTCCCCTGGGGTAGTATGATAACCAGACGTCTGGCTTTATGTCCAGCACTGTATCGTTTCATCTGGGGTATAATGATTGTCATAATTTATTTTAATCATTATTTATTATTTCCTTTTGCACAGAAGTTGCGTTCTACGTGTTGTGTTGAGATGATGGTATGTTCTTTTTTGATGACGTCAAGAACATGTGACGTAAGATGTTTGTTTAAAGGGACGGTAGGCGTCATTGTGGATTGGGAGACTCATCAAGTCATAAGAGATTTGCTCTGAGCCAGAATTTAGTCTTGTGAGAAGTGGAGATGGCGAGCAGATGCCATTATAGAGAGAGAGAGAGAGAGAGAGAGAGAGAGAGAGAGAGAGAGAGAGAGAGAGAGAGAGAGAGAGAGAGAGAGAGAGAGAGAGAGAGAGAGAGAGAGAGAGAGGGAGGGAGGGAGGGAGGGAGGGAGGGAGGGAGGGAGGGAGGGAGGGAGGGAGGGAGGGAGGGAGGGAGGGAGGGAGGGAGGGAGGGAGGGAGGGAGGGAGGGAGGGAGGGAGGGAGGGAGGGAGGGAGGGAGGGAGAGAGAGAGAGAGAGAGAGAGAGAGAGAGAGAGAGAGAGAGAGAGAGAGAGAGAGAGAGAGAGAGAGAGAGAGAGAGAGAGAGAGAGAGAGAGAGAGAGAGAGAGAGAGAGAGAGAGAGAGAGAGAGAGAGACTGACTGACTGACTGAAACTTTATTTATCAAGAATTGAGATATTAGGCGCACAGGCCTTTTTCCAATCTGTCCTTGCTACATCTACTGACATATAATAACAGGCAAAGCTACATTACACTCACAAACAACATCGAAAGTAATGCGAATTACAACAACACTACAAACAGCAACAATGATTTAACAAAACACAAACGTACCCATACGAAGATTTTAGCACGTGTCATAATATCCGTTTGCGGGAGCCCTCCCCAGACACTCCCACCCGGGGGGCACGCCACAAGTATACTTTCACTCGAATGGCATGCTAAGCACATCGTTTGAATAAACTGTGCACCGGCACTGCATCCCCTGACCAGGTCTATACGGGAAGCATCCCTACAAACCGCACGTGAGCGCAAATGGTATGATAAAAAAATAAAATAATAATAGTTACATAAAAAGAAATTAAAATATATTATGTTTTGACAACACGAGATAATTAAATTTACGTTGCCTTGGATAAGTGCTTGTACAGTTTTGCTTTAAACGCAGCTAGGGAATTAACTTGTTGTAGATGCAGAGGAAGTGAATTTCACTGGAAACCACCTGAGTATGACACACTGGATTTATACAAATCAATGCGGGGCCGTTTTATGCTCAGGTTGCTCCGAGAGGTGCTGTATCTCTTCTCAGTAAGAGTAAAGAATTCCGATAAATAGCCGGGGCCTTTACCGTTAAGCTTTGTGCACTAGTACGTACTTGTTAAATACTAAGTGTTTGTCAAGTGGAAGGAGTCCAGCTGCCTCGAGCCTCGCCTCAGTGGGTAGAGATGAGCTAGGAATAATAAGTTTGGCTGCTCTCCTGTATAGCGAATTTATTTTCTTGAACTGGACCTCGCTGCAGCCATCCCAAACTGTTGAGGCATAATCAAGAGAGAGAGAGAGAGAGAGAGAGAGAGAGAGAGAGAGAGAGAGAGAGAGAGACAATGACAATGACAATGACAATGACAATGATTCTTTATTTTACAACGGTGAAAATTTTGGCTGGCACAACCATTTTTCGAACTTGCCGTTGCTAATCTACAAATAATGCACAAAGTGTGAAAATATTATATGAGAAAAAAGAAATAGAAAAAAAAAAGAAGAAGAAGAATAAATGATATAAAAACAAAACAAAACCAGCAACAACAACAACAACAAAAACGTGCGCGCACACACACACACACACACACACACACACACACACACACACACACACACACACACACACACACACACACACGCACACACTGAGTATTATAGGGTCGCAGTGAAAGTATTAAGATAATGACGTGAGGTAATTGAAAATACTGGCTCTAAAATAAGAAAGGGTTGTTGCTGTTGTAACTTTCCTAGGCAAATTGTTCCACAGGCTATGGCCTGAGAACGCTAAACTTGTCTTGTAGAGATCGATTCTAGGTCGTGGTACAATAATGAATTGCCTTGATCTTGAGTACGTTGGTGATGGAAAGGAAAATAGTTTATTAATATAATCAGGCATTTTGCTATTCAATGTTTTGAACATAATTATTCCCTTATTGTACATTAAGTGATTTTTCAGGGGAAGAATCTCCAAGGTTTTCAGTTTATTATCGGTAGTTGAGTTAGGATCAGGTAGGATAAGTTTTGCGGCTCTACGATGAAGAGCGTTCAGTCTCTTCAAGTGGACCTCGCTTGCTCCATCCCACACTGTAGAAGCATAGTCGATATGTGACCTGATGTGGGCGTTAAAGAACAGTTTACGTGTTTCTACATCAGTGATATATTTTAATTTGGCTAAAATGTAAAGTTTCTTTGATATTATGTTGCATATGTTAGTAATATGACACTGCCATTTAAACTGGTTATCTACAGTAACACCGAGAAGACGATGTTCTGTTACTTGACTGATGGGTTTTCCTTGAAGAGACAAGCTGAGTGAGAGAGAGCCTAGCTGGTGCTTTTGACGGGTACTTAATACCATACATTCAGTCTTCGCTGGGTTTAGGATCATGGAGTTGTTACTACACCAGCTGTCAATGTCTTGTAGTGCGCTTTGTAGGCGTGTATCAATAATAGATAAATCCTCGTCGGGCATGTGTATTGCAGCATCATCCGCGAACATATCGCATGAAACATTATGATCGTTAATTGTGAGCGGAAGGTCGTTAATGAACAAACAAAATAAAAGAGGGCCTAAAATAGAGCCCTGGGGCACGCCATGCTTGACTAAGCGGTGATTAGAATATGTACCATTAAGAAGGACTTTTTGTCTTCTGTCATCCAAGTAGGATTTGAAGAACGTGGCAGCGCTGTTGGTGTACAACGAAATTTTCTTTATCAATATATCATAGTTTACTAAATCAAAAGCTTTACGGAAGTCTAAAAAGACTACACCTGTTAGTTTGGATTCATTGATAGATGCTAACCAGGTGTCTGTCATCCTAATCAGCGCAGTATGGCAGGAATGGTTTGGTCTGAAACCTGACTGCAATGGATGGATAAGATTTCGGTTTTCTAAATATTTAGATAGATGTTTATGAATATGCCTCTCTAAAGGCTTTGACAAAACTGGTAGTAATGAAATGGGACGAAAATTATTAATTTCACTTAGATCTTTTGATTTTGGTAGTGGGATTACTTTTGCATCTTTAAATACATCCGGAAAACAGTTTTGTTTTATACAGAGATTGTAGATGTACGTGAGACTCTCAACGATATATGGAAGAGATGTCTTGAGTATTTTTGAGCTGATCTCATCAGGCCCGGATGACTTTTTATTTTCCATCGAGGTAATTAATCTGCCCACTTCATGAACCGCTATAGGCGGTATGATGAAAGGTTCGTTGTTTTTGTTTTTCTGGTTACAGTAGTCTAGTAATTTGTCTGGACAAATATACTCATGTGAGTTATTTCCCAGTGGCATTAGTGATTCCGCCACAGAGACAAAATGGTCGTTAAAACTGTTTGCAGTGAGGTGGGGTGGTAAAGACGCACTACTTTTATTTGTACCTTTGGTTACTAAATTTATGGCACGCCATACAGTGGAGGAGTCTTTACTTTGCTTAACTACCTTACTGAAGAGAGATTTTCTTGCTTCTAAAACCATTGATTTTACGCGATTACGCTGTGTTTTGTATTCAGCAAAACGCTTCGTTTTTTTTAGCTCGTCCCTGTGTTCCATAGCCTCTATCAGATCCGCAGTTAGCCAGGGTGGTAAGGCGGCGTACTTAACTCTCTTTTGCTTCAGGGGCGCGTGTTTATTCAGGACACCGAGAAAGACGCGGTACCAGGTGTCCAATGCTTTGTTTGGGTCACTATCGTTATAAACGTCCGTGAACTGTGCTCTATCTAAATCAGTCAAAAAGGCAATTTCATTAAAGTTTTTAAATGATCTATAAGTGATGCACGTGTGACCTTGCTTTTTCATTTTTGGAAGTTTTGACAGCCATATGCAGCTAACTGGATAGTGGTCGCTGACACTCAGACTATCAACTTGAGTGTTGCTAACTGCGAGAGGTTTGTTGGTATAGATATGGTCTATAATTGTGGCTGATGTTGGCGTAACTCTCGTGGGGGATGTCACCATTTGTTGGAGACCGACTAAGGTAGTAGTACACTCCCATGATGGATGAGGTTTCAGAAAGTCAATATTAAAATCTCCAAGAAGCAGAACATCTTTGGTCTGAATGTCTGTTTTATCGATCATGTGTAGAAAGCTATCGTACCACTCAAAGGTGGCTGCAGGGTTTCGATACAGAAACCCGACAAGCAAAGGAGGGGATTTAGAGTGTTTGATTTCTACCCAAATACATTCTACATCATCCGTTTCTAGGTCTTGTCTCCTGCGGGTTATGTGTAGAATTGATTGATGGATGTATACCGCTACACCTGTCTCACCCTGGACTGACGGATCTCTCCTAATAATAGAATAATTTGGGATGGTGATGGCTTCATTACTGATGTGGGAGGCCAACCGAGTTTCGGTTAAACCCATTAGGTGAAAATAGTCGGGGGAATTAACATAAACACAGACATCTTGAACTTTGTTTGCTAGGTGGTAGACATTGAGCTGACCGATACGGAATCTTTGTCCTTTTTTCGATGGTCCGCGCATGGCTTTACAATGTTTAAAGAACCAGGTAACAAAATATCAACACAAAGTACCAAAGCAAAAACTAGAAAACGAATACACATACAAGTAAATATCTACAGGAAAAAAAACCCCACACAACTAAAATGAAGTTAAATCAAGTGTCGGTAAGTAAACTGAACGGTTAACTTCAAAGAACCGTGTGATGTAGCACCCCCGAAATAAAAATGGAAGTGAAAGTATAGTGACTACAAGTACGAAATATAAGAACCAGACAAGAGTTAATATCAAAGTTCACGTGAAATGAAGTCCATATGCTATTAAAACACACTTGCTTCGCCACTGCAAACATATAATATACGAGTCCGAGAGTGCGGAGTGAATGTGAAAACAGATACACCAGTCGTTTGATTTCACTTCGATGATCGTAAACTGAGTCAGGTGTACGGGCTGTCCGAAACAGAACAAGTACAGTAGTCATGCAATTTAAAATATTTGCATAACTTACAGTTTGCAGTGCAAACTCACTGTACTATTATGTGTAACAGTTTCACATATACGACCAAGCACTAGTGCAACCAGGTGTAGCTGTCAACCATGTGTCTCTGTCACATAAGGAATTAATCTTTAAACTACTGAGTCACTGTCAAAACCAGACAACTAAATAAGTCGTTACTATAATATCAGATCGAGCGTGTTTGATGACACCTTCACACCTACACCTACACACACACAAACACACATACTCACACACATACACACACACACACACACACGGAGTGTATATGCGTACCTTTTTTACTTCCAGCGCCAAGTAGGAACGACTAATCGACCCTGAAAGCCGGAAAGTAGTAACCGACCAGCTGTGCGCGGCGCAGAGCTGATCGGACAAAACCTCCATCGATAAAGGTCCATCCATCGCTCCTCGTGTGGTTAGAACAAAGACAACATCCTAAAGTCTATAGCTCTTGGCCCTGGAAGTAAAAGAGGCAGCGGGATGTCCTTCAGACAAACGGTCTTAGAAACTGAGCCAGCAACTTCAGCAGGTGTTGAGGGTCCAGGGCCGTGTTGGTCTCCGCTCCCTGACTCTGGAACCAGGCGTTGGTGGGTGGGGCGGCCATTGGCGGAACGATAGGCCCTGTTCCTGCTGGCACTAGTGGCGGGAAGTCTGAAGACTGGAGCTGGGGCCCCTGACGTGCTCGGCGTTGTTTGCTCCCCAACCCATTGTCGGGCGCTGATTGGTTAAGCTGGCTGGTCGACGTTGAATGAAACTGTTGGCGGTTCTGGGCGTCGAACATCAAAGGATGCGATCCGCCAAGGTCCGACAACAAGTTGCCTTGCGGCCCTTTCTCGCCACGTGTCACGTTACGGCTTATAGGTAGGCTGGACACGCCCCGTTGACTGTGCCCCCCGGCGTCTCTCTGTTGGTGGTGGGGGCCGCGGGGAGGGTCGCCGTAGCGGATCTTGAAGGCAATCAGTTTAATGCCCTCGTCACTGGGGTGGGTCATGGTGTTGTCGCGCCTGTACATGACTTGCTTGGGAGCGCCGTTCTTTGTCAGGAAAGTGGAGGTGTGGTCAACAAACTGAGTGTTTGTTTGTTGACAGGCCTGTTTCAGGTTGACGTTGGACAGGCGTGCAGGTCGTGACAGGGCGTGGTGACTGCTGTAGGGAGGGATGATGGAGGAGGCCTGGAGTGTAGCACGTGGGAATGCGACGGACACTAGATGGATTAGCCTCAGCCAGGTGTGTGTCGGAACGGGACCCTGGTTGTCGCAGCAGCTGTTGATCCCTACGTGAAAAACTACATGGCGGATACGTGGAGTAGGGGGGAGGTTTGTAAGCCACTTGCCCAAGGCCTCGACTGATAGGCCGGACACTGCCAGGTTCTGCACGTTGCAGTCTGTATCCGACATTTTTCGTTCGCTGACCCGCTTCATAATGGAGTCGCCGAGCAGCAGAACGTTAGAATCTGACCTGATGTTCATGTTGCAGAGGTGGTCATACGGAGTCTTGGTAACGGGTGCAAACGTGGTTGTCTGTTCAGCTTCTTGCAATAGTCCGTGTGTGATTACATCACAATCATCATCTGTGGCAAGGGCTGCGAAGCGATTACGCGTGGCAATATTAACAGCTGAGTTAGGAGTTCCGCTTGTTAACGACAGGCGTTGTGAAGTCACTGGTGTGCTATTGGTTGATGACGAGTCCTGCATACTGACGTGCTTGTTGCAGTTTGAGGGAGATGGGAAGTTTGATAGGGACTGGCTTGTACCCGGGTCTTGGACGGGCAGTGTGGTACTGGATTTTGTTGAAGGTGGCAGGGATTCAATTTGTTTTTTCAGCGTACGAAGCGTAGCGCCGTGTGTGTCTTTGCTGAGTGCAAGTTTCGTCACTTGTGTGGACAGACTGTTCTGTTCATGAGTTAACTTCTCAATCGCCTTTTCGGTTGAGGTTGCATAGTCTTGCAGGGACTGGTCAGCAGCTTGAAGGCCGTGCTTGAGCTTGGCTTCATTGTCCCTGCGGTCACTGTCAAGGCTGTCCTGTCTGGCGCTGAGGGATGCATGCTGCTGCTTGACAGTAGCCAGCTCCTGTTTGACCGTCTGCAGCTCAGTTCTGAGTTCTTGGATGCAGGCGGTGGCTTCCATCAGTTGTTGTTGCAGGATGGACAGGGTAGTCGGGGATGGCGCAACCTCAAGTAAGTATGGAGGGTGGGGTTGATCAGAGGATACTGCTGTACCGTTAACCCTATCAACTTGTTGACGGCTGTTATTTTGATTGCATGTGGTCGCTGCGTCAGTCACGCCAGTTGAAGAGGGATTAGTGTTGTATGGGTTGGGGACAGGTTCCGAGCTCTCGGCGCCGCGGGGTGGTATGGGCGTGGCGTTGGGAGTGTCGGTAGATTTGGTGACGTCAGACGAAGGATCTGAAGGGGAAGGGTTAGTAGAGACTTGCTCCGTGGAAGCAGTTTCGATGTCACACTGGAGGCTAGTCGTGGATTGGAGGAATGTGGGCGGGGCATCGTCGTTGTTGGGATTAGTATCGGTGGTAGCCACTTCAGGTGGAAGAGTACACTCGCGAGGCTGAGTGGAGGGTGGGCAGGCGATGCCCGGCGTTTGCTCCATGGCTGGTGGTAGGGCGGGCGTCTGGGGGGAGGAAGTGCACTGGGAAAGAATGTCAGTGCTCGCTACAAGATTGTTAACTATCTCTTGGACAGGCTGAAATTCGTCGTCTGTCCACCACTTGCAGTTTTTACCCTGTATCCTAATGAGATAAGACGTGTAGAATACGGTGATTGTGACCACACCACCGGGTGCTCCGTCTGAAATCTGTACAAGGGTGTTATTCAAGGCATCAGGCCAGGGAGGTTGGATGGGGGTCTCGATGTTTTTCTTGTCTTTGTTGCGATCTTCCCATGACGCTGATACTCCGGGGGGTGGATGGGCGATGTAGCGTTCGTGCAGAGCTAGTCTCCAGGCGAAAACTCTGGAGGGGTCGGTCAGAAAGTGTTTTTGGATGGGATCATTAGTGTCTGTGATCTCCTCAAGGGGTTCGAGTGGGGACTGGTCGAGGGCTTCGAGTGGGGACTTGGATTTGGCAGAAGATGATCGGGTGATGGGGCCTGACATGGTCGGAGGGTTGGTGTCATCACTGTGCTCTGATTACTTTGTAGGTGCCATGACGTTTGGTGATAATTATGTTGATCTGGTCACTCGCTCACTGAAGCGTGACGAGAGTGGGGCGCAGCATCCGTATGATCGTGGCCGACACTCGCGTGTCGAGAGTTAAATTTTAGCAGAGCCGAGTTGTAACTTGTACAACGGCTGTACAATTAAAAAGCACGCAGTGGAAAACCTCGCTTTAGGCTATATTTCTCTCTTGTAGGTGTTAGTCACTTAGTCGCTGCGCGCACTCAGAGTAAGGAATTTGGGTCAGTGCGGGACTGGATCCGACCGCCTCTGTATCCGTCTAACATAGCAGAGCCGCAGAGAGCGAACGCTTATGAAGAAACCGGGCCCATATGGCCGGTGCAAAACTGCAAAAAGTAATTTTAGTCATAACTCACGAAATACACAGTCCAAATCCATGAAATTTCGCCATCTTGTAGAGGTCACCGTTACAAACCAGCTTGTCAAAAATTATGTTCAGCACACACACACAACACACATAAATCCACTGTGAATCAGAGAGCGATGTGAATGCGTGTTGACGCGTTGATACAGGCCAGAGAGAGAGAGAGAGAGAGAGAGAGAGAGAGAGAGAGAGAGAGAGAGAGAGAGAGAGAGAGAGAGAGAGAGAGAGAGAGAGAGAGAGAGAGAGAGAGAGAGAGAGAAAGAGAGAGAGAGAGAGACTCAAGACTCAAGACTCAAGAAGTTTATTGTGGCAGACCTTCTGGTCCTTTCACAAGGGGAGGTGGGGGAAGGGATTATACAAAGCTTCACAGAGAGAGAGAGAGAGAGAGAGAGAGAGAGAGAGAGAGAGAGAGAGAGAGAGAGAGAGAGAGAGAGAGAGAGAGAGAGAGAGAGAGAGAGAGAGAGGTCAAAAGAGAGTCTTCATAAATTAACATAAATTAGTAATAGATCGTCAAGAGGGGGGGGGGGGGGGAGGAGAGGGAGACATCCTACGGGTTCCGGAACACCCCTCCACACCCAAAATTCTCTAAAATGCTATAACAAAGTGCTCTTTTGGGCTGTTTGGACCCCCCCCCCACCCCGCCCGTTGTTTGATATTTTGGCAAATGGTGAGAGTCTTAACACGCGCACACGCCTTCCTCCCACACCCCGCCTTACCACGCTCCCCCTTTTGTTGATTTTTCGGCCCCTAGAAGCAAGGCCTAGCAGCGGGGAGGCCTTTTTGTATCAGGTTGAAGTCCCAAACAAAATGTTGGACCCCCCCCCCCCTTCCGAGGTAACTGATCCGCCCTTGCGTCACATCTTGTACATGTAAACAGATACCGGATTGTATTGCAACTGTAGCAGAAAGACTGCCAACATGCCACCCAGCACGCTGTAGGCCGTTTGACACCGGAGCACACAACGTACTGTTGGAACTGTTACTCCAGTGTGGTCTGCAACCTTGTGCCACGTGTATACTGTTGGAACTGTTACTCCAGTGTGGTCTGCAACCTTGTGCCACGTGTATACTGTTGGAACTGTTACTCCAGTGTGGTCTGCAACCTTGTGCCACGTGTATACTGTTGGAACTGTTACTCCAGTGTGGTCTGCAACATTGTGCCACGTGTATACTGTTGGAACTGTTACTCCAGTGTGGTCTGCAACCTTGTGCCACGTTTAAAACTCATTCTACCCCAAGACCGAAATCCCCAAATTTTTAAGTCGACCTCTGAAGACGGCGTTGCAGTGCAGGACACAGATCGACCATGATAGTTCAAGGGTGATGCCAGAATAGCTTGGCGCCCGTAGGCGCCAAGCTGTTTTGGCAACACCCTTGAACTATCATGGTCGATCATTATCTTGCTGTGGTTGCGTCTAGGGTAGGCGCTTTAACTGAGTGAGGTTCCGTTACAAGAACCCTACGTGAGTGTGTCTGGTGTGATTGCATCATATTACGACCGCGACTACCACGTGACACATTGTAGCCCTCAGGCCTTCCGGGTACAATGGTTCCTTTGACCTCCCTCAGGCCTTCAGGGGTACAATTATGGTTCCTTTGAGCTCCCTCAGGCCTTTGGGGTACAATGGTTCCTTTGACCTCCCTCAGGCCTTCGGGGTACAATGGTTTCTTTACCTCCCTCAGGCCTTCGGGGTACAAGTTTCTTTGACCTCCCTCAGGCCTTCGGGGTATAATGGTTCCTTTGACTCCCTCAGGCCTTTGGGATACAATGGTTTCTTTGACCTCTCTCAGGCCTTCGTCGTACAATGGTTCCTTTGACCTCCCTCAGGCCTTCGGGGTACAATGGTTCCATTGATCTCCCTCAGGCCTACAAAGGTCTATGTAGCAAACCCATGTTACCAATAACTTATACCATGGCATTCCTCGAGCATGCGCTAACGCCGGATAAACTTCAAGAATGGCGGAAACAAAAAGCTCCCATCATTCAAAGTGGTAGTCCAGTTAGCAAGTTGTCATCTGGCCCACACTGACCGCAGATGGACGTGTCACAGTTCACGCGGGCCGAGTGTTACGGCGGGCTGTGGTGGGCCCGAGCAGAGGGGTTGGGTGTTAGAGACGCTAAAAGGGTTTTCAGTATTTCGCACATCACGTTTTGTTGCGTGGAAACTGATTGATGTTTTGTGCCATGACGAGAAACGTTTTGCGACTACAGAGCCACACATTAACGCAGATAACGCTAACCCATTTACATAATAAATAAATAAATAAATAAATAAATAAATAAATAATAAATAAATAAATAGTTTTTTATGTATTACTGTGAACGCAGACATATTACTTTGCCTATACCGCCTACATATGATCATTATTGTTTTATATACAATATTATTATTATGAGTCAGCAGCCAATATATCCAAGCATAAACATATATATTCTTTAATAGCAACGGCATGTGATGGGGTTGGGAACAATGTGTGTGTGTGTGCTATCTTACTCCCCCCCCCCCCCCCCCAATTTGCCGCCTACGGGCTTGTGACCAGTGGCGTGAGTACGCTAAGTCCTGAGCCAGACACTAAGCAAGGTGCTCCGCTATAGCAGCCACAACACTCACCCCGCTATAGCGCCACAACACTCACCCCGCTATAGCGCCAGAACACTCACCCCGCTATAGCGCCACAACACTCACCCCGCTATAGCGCCACAACACTCACCCCGCTATAGTGCCACAACACTCACCCCGCTATAGCGCCACAACACTCACCTCGCTATAGCGCCACAACACTCACCCCGCTATAGCGCCACAACACTCACCCCGCTATAGCGCCACAACACTCACCCCGCTATAGCGCCACAACACTCACCCTGCTATAGCGCCACAACACTCACCCTGCTATAGCGCCACAACACTCACCCCGCTATAGCGCCACAACACTCACCCTGCTATAGCGCCACAACACTCACCCCGCTATAGCGCCACAACACTCACCCCGCTATAGCGCCACAACACTCACCCCGCTATAGCGCCACAACACTCACCCCGCTATAGCGCCACAACACTCACCCCGCTATAGCGCCACAACACTCACCCTGCTATAGCGCCACAACACTTACCCTGCTATAGCGCCACAACACTCACCCCGCTATAGCGCCACAACACTCACCCCGCTATAGCGCCACAACACTCACCCCGCTATAGCGCCACAACACTCACCCCGCTATAGCACCCCGCTATAGCGCCACAACACTCACCCCGCTATAGCGCCACAACACTCACCCCGCTATAGCGCCACAACACTCACCCCGCTATAGCGGAGCACCTTACTTAGTGGCTGGCGCACGACCAAGCTGACTCGTGCAACGCGGAGAGCGTGACTTAGCCGCTGGCGCAGGATTAAACTGACTCAGGCAAGTGGCACCTGGTCTTGTTGCGGACATGCGCAGAACAAAACTGTGTTAAAAACGGCCGACAAATACACTGAAAGTACACAAAACAGTGTTAAAAACGGCCGACAAATACACTGAAAGTACACTAATTGAAATGAAGCGGTGCGTAGTGTAAATGGTTTTATTTTCTGTCCAAACACAAGGTGTGACATCGCACACAACTGGCGGCATCATTTGTTTATGTCACGAATACCGCTTCCATTAGTGTGGGGCCGTTATGACGACACACCGCACATAATAATGTCAGCTGCTCTGTGAGTTTGAACCTTACGGCTACACAGCTGAAGGAAGCAAAACTCACAAACCAGCTGACATTTTAATGAAGAGTTTAGTGCGAACGCACAGTAGTCCCTTCACGAGGTACGCAGGGCGAGAACAGGCGCCAGGTCTGATGGTGAGGCGGTGTCTCAGTGGCGTAGTGCTAATCTCTACAGCCCAAGGCAGCGCATTGTTAGTGCCAGGACCTTTACTCGCAGTAATCGTGCTCCGATTCGGACGCAGACAGAGTCATATTTTGTACTGACTCCTTCCAGTGCCTCTTCGATTCATGCTCAAGCTGCAAGAAAGACAACTAAGTAACATCCAGGGTGACTGTGACAACGAGAATCACAGTAACCCTTCCATTATCACATTCATTAAGGCGGGTTATTTCCCCTCGACGGGAACTTTGGGCTGCTTTACCCGGGGCTGCCAACTCTACTGTGAAGGACTTGAGACGGCGTGACGACGCGTGTCGCTACAGGATTAGCGCCGCCGTCTCCAGAACCAGATGATGGTGGCTGCGGAAAGTAAGCCGATTCTGCTGAAGCAAGTCAGGCCGGCGGACAGTGACAGAAGCGATGTGGTCACGGAGAAGAAGTTTTCCTTTCTGGGACTCACAGCCAAACAGAAAGGCGCCTTCGTGCTGCTGGGCTTTGGGTCCTTCGCCGTCAGTTGCTGCTTCTCTATCATTGCCCCTGTATTTCCTGTCGAGGTGAGTCGTGTGTGCACTAAATTAACTCATTCTACCCCAGACACAATACAGGAAGATAAGGATCTAACATGATAGTTCAAGGGTGATGCCAGAATAGCTTGGCGCCTATGGGCGCCAAGCTATTCTGGCATCACCCTTGAACTATCATGGTCGATCTGTGTCCTGCACTGCAATGCAGTCTTCAGAGGACAACGGCAAAATGTAAGGATTTCGGTGTTGGGGTAGAATGAGTTAACGGGCATGAACACACACGTGCCCGTTGCAAGAGATGGGTCGACCATGATAATTCATGGGTAGTGCCAGAGTAGCTTGGCGCCGTCAGGCGCCAAGCTAATCTGGCACTACCCTTGAATTATCATGGTCGACCCATCTCTTGCTGTACTTCGTAGAGACTACATAAATAGACTTGAGACTTGAGTTTTAAGAAGGTCGGACATGACGCTTTTTCAAAAGTTGTCGAGATTCGTGTGCGGCGACGTTAAACTGCTGTATTTACAATTTGGGTAGGTATTTTCACCCACACTTGATATTAACGGAAGCGCTGGCCAATGCCTGGTGGCAGGAAATTAAAAATTGGCCAAAGGTATCATTATTTATTTTTAATATTTAGATGCATCAATGACCTAGGGGTACCAAAAAGTGCGTGTCCCACGATCTTTCCTGTTACTTTCAATAAAGAATTTTAGTTATTTATCGTTATACGAAAATTATCAAATAATTCACATACCATCTTTGTGGCATCGGATTTTGATATCTCAAAATATTTTTTGTTAAGCGTCATTTTATATAAATAATTCAGCTAAATGTTTCTGTCCCACGGATTTTTCTCCTTCCTGTTACCAGCAAACAAAAGCTAGCAAAGCTAACTGAAATTTTAGCTGAAAGACAACGAATTTTTGGGAGGATGCACGTCGTGTTTTACATCACACTATCAAGGCATCAGCTACGTGGTTTGCTGAATGTGCATAGAATTAGGTTCATTCAAAACCTGAGAGGTGACGTCAGTTTGTTTCATGTTTCCTACCTGTTGCTTTCTTCTTTTGTTCGTTCGTGACCTGTTGCTCGCTTCTCTTGTACGTTAATATCAACATTACTGTTTCTTTATACTGTTGCTGCGATAGGCACTTGGGGCATGTTTGTGACCAATGACATTAATTCTCTAGTAATGCGATTTCGATTTTTTATACAACGAGAACCCACGAGAACCCGGCCTTCCCCTGTTACTTTCTAGGTCGTAACTTGACGTGGGTAACAGCAGAGACAGGGGTTAGTAACAGCACGGACTCTTTTTAACATTTTATGAAATTTATGAAAATCTCTTTGCATTATGAATGCAAGGTCGTTACAGAAAGTCAGGGTAGATCACAATTAATTCGATCGTATAAATGGTAGATTACAAATCCTCCTAGATTTGTTAACGGAATTTTGGAAACAGGATAGAACACTCTCTCTCTCTCTCTCTCTCTCTCTCTCTCTCTCTCTCTCTCTCTCTCTCTCTCTCTCTCTCTCTCTCTCTCTCTCTCTCTCTCTCTCTCTCTCTCTCTCTCTCTCTCTCTCTCTCTCACACACACACACACACACACACACACACACACACACACACACACACACACACCCACACACACACACACACGCACGCACACACACACACGCAAACACGCAAACAGTGTAATATTAGGTCCATGATTTGCCCCTCCTAGACGTATGCCCGTTTTAGTGTGTTCCCAACGACTGTAAGAACATTTCGTGTTTGATGTAGGAACATTTCGTGTTTGATGTAAGAACATTTCGTGTTTGATGTAAGAACATTTCGTGTTTGATGTAAGAACATTTCGTGTTTGATGTAAGAACATTTCGTGTTTGATGTATGCTTCAATCCTTTATAAATGGCCCAACCATCATCATAATTCCGGTCATTTGACTCAAAGCGTTGACTGATTAAAGCCTGTAGTGTTTTGTGGTGTGCGATTTGTTATTTGCTTGGTTTTTTTGTCTAATGTATTGAAAATACGGTAGACTTTGAGAGGGGGCTGGTCGGAGCACGTTCTGTACTGAGCCATGCAAATGACGAACATAGGCGGGCACACATCAGACTGACAGTGAAGTAACACGATAAAAATTACGTCATGCCTAGCTGCGCTAACCGCGCTGTTGAACGAATATTTGGCGGGAAACGCCGTGTATTCGTGTGTGTGTGTGTGTGTGTGTGTGTGTGTGTGTGTGTCTGTGTGTGTATGTGTGTGTGTGTGTGTGTGTGTATGTGTGTGTGTGTATGTGTGTGTGTGTATGTGTGTGTGTGTGTCTGTGTCTGTGTGTGTGTGTGTGTGTCTGTGTCTGTGTGTGTGTGTGTGTGTGTCTCTGTGTGTGTGTGTGTGTGTGTGTGTGTGTGTGTGTCTGTGTCTGTGTGTCTATGTGTCTGTGTGTATGTAGTTACGAGTTTTTCGCATGTGTTTGTGTACGTTCAAGTCTGAAAGTTGAGGAAATGCTTCCCTGACGATGTATTTCGGAGTGCTTTTCAGCCTATTTAAATATGATTACTCATCAAAGAGAAAACCTGCCGTTTATAGAAAGTCGCTTGATCCGCATTTGAGTCCGTAATTTGTGTTACATTCATTTGAAATTTTGAGTATGGCTAGCTTGGAGAAAGATATTGGATGAGTTCGTTAACCATCTTTGTACCTATTCAACGTTTTCGTAAAAAATAATTCATCGCAGAAAAAAAAAAGTCGAAACGAAGAATTCTCTACTTCACACAGTGACGGTGACGTAAAAGCACTAGACACATTAGTGTTATACATTGTTGCTAAACTGACGCAAAGCACCAGACACGTCATTGTTATACATGAATTGACACAAAGCTCTCTCTCTCTCTCTCTCTCTCTCTCTCTCTCTCTCTCTCTCTCTCTCTCTCTCTCTGACGAATCCACCAGAAAAGAAATATTTATATTGTGCTCATATTCAGCCACATTAGGATTATGCCTCTACTATCTGGGACGGGAGTAGTGACGCTAAATTTAAAAGACTCAACTCGCTCCACAGAAGGTCCATTAAACTAATTGTTGACAGACGCACAAAAAGCATTAGTACAGATGACAAATTCAAGTTGCTAGCTGTCTTACCTTTTCATAAACTTTAAAAAAAAATCTATAATAAACTGGTATTCATGCGCAAAATCATCCTCTCAGAATCTCCTACTTATCTCACAAATTTATTCCGTTTTCCCCATAGGTCCAGCCGAACAC
Organism: Semisulcospira habei; assembly: GCA_036245525.1. Lineage (NCBI taxonomy): Eukaryota > Metazoa > Mollusca > Gastropoda > Semisulcospiridae > Semisulcospira > Semisulcospira habei. The sequence continues at coordinate 101,617,260 of BTPG01000001.1, forward strand.
CAGGAAACAATATGCTAGTACCAATGCCCCGCTTGGATATTTACAAGTCATCTTTGTCCTATTCTGGCGCCAAATTATGGAATTCTGTTTCGGCAGATATTAGAGCAGCGCCCTATGGCTTTTCGTGTCTCACGTGACTATGGCTTTTCGTGCCTCATGGTAACTATGGCTTTTCGTTTCTCACGTGACTATGGCTTTTCGTGTCTCACGTGACTATGGTTTTTCGTTTCTCACGTGACTATGGTTTTTCGTTTCTCACGTGACTATGGCTTTTCGTTTCTCACGTGACTATGGCTTTTCGTTTCTCACGTGACTATGGCTTTTCGTTTCTCACGTGACTATGGTTTTTCGTTTCTCACGTGACCATGGCTTTTCGTTTCTCACGTGACTATGGCTTTTCGTTTCTCACATGACTATGGCTTTTTATTTCTCACGTGACTATGGCTTTTCGTTTCTCACGTGACTATGGCTTTTCGTTTCTCACGTGACTATGGCTTTTCGTTTCTCACGTGACTATGGCTTTTCGTTTCTCACGCGACTATGGCTTTTCGTTTCTCACGTGACTATGGCTTTTCGTTTCTCACGTGACTATGGCTTTCCGTTTCTGCAGTTGGTGTAGTAAACCTTCAATGCGTACATAGAGTAGACTTGTTGAAGCTATTCTTGTAAGTGCCTATTTTCTCCCCACAGCTATATCAGTGTATTTTATATTTTTACCATTAAATTTTGAAATTAACAATCCAGACCAACAAGGTGACTGCCAAGCGTGTAATATGCAATTACATTTACAATTACATGCAATTACCATTAAATTTGTTTTGTTTTTTTTATCATGTAATTTCTTGTAAATGCCCGATGCACATATGTATTTATGTGTGTATGTTCATATGTATGTATGTATGTGTGTATGTATGTATGTAAACAAGAGAATATCCGATATTTCTGTACACACAAGCTTGAAACTTGGCGAAATACTTTCTTAAGTGGGTGGTTAAGAGAGCCTTCGAGCATATTGTAATTGAATGTCTCATTGAAGACATAAACAACCACTTATAGGAAGTCGGTTGACCCAGATTAGATTCCGTAATTTTTGTTATATTTACTTGAACGTTTGCATATAGCTAGTTTGGAGAAAGACATTGGATGAGTTCGTTAGCCAGCTTTGTTTCCTTTCAACTTATTTAGTAAAAATTAATTATTTTCAGAAAAGAATTAAAACAGTAAAAAAAAAACCCTTTACTTCTAGAGAAAGTCAGACACTGGCGGTGACGTAAAAGAGGCAACTCAGTCACCACGCAGACACTGACATAATACTCTAAATATGACGTCATTCCTCTCTCTCGCGCGCGGCTTTCTCTCTCTCTCTCTCTCTCTCTCTCTCTCTCTCTCTCTCTCTCTCTCTCTCTCTCTGTCTCTGTCTCTGTCTCTGTCTCTCTCTCTCTCTCACAAACATGCGCATATCTCCAGGAGGAATAGATCCTCATGCGCCCTCCAGGCGATGTTTGGAGAGCGCTCGCACGCACGCACTAACACGCACACACACATCGACGCGCTTTCAGAAGAGCATGCAGGTGATCCGTGTACTTAGTATATCATGTAGCTAGGTAAAGTCAACCTGCTTTCACACAAATTATATCAAGCCTGAAACTGTACCGTGAAATCCTAGTTTTGTCACTATTTTCTCAAGCCTATGAAGCGAAAGTAAAAATCATATCACGTAAAATATAAAATTACGTAAAAACTAAAACTTACGTCATGACAAATGACGTTTGACAAATCAACGACGCGTATGTCCTGCGCCCCTTATTGAACTCACTGACGCATTGGCAGATCTGCGAGACTTTTGCAATATGAGATAATTCAACATCAGAATCAGGTCAAAGACAAAAGGTAGAGACCATTGACAGCGAGGACAGCTCTCATATAGAAGGGATTTTGTGGGCTATGGTTCATCCCATTTTGTTATCTTGTTACTTCAGTTGTTAGAGGTTTAGCCTGCCCGCCTTTGACATCATGGACATGCTATTAATTCGCCCCACCGTGACCCGTCCTTAAAAGTCCCTTCTATAAATAGAAGGGATTTAAAAATTGCCGCTTATGTAAAGTCGGTTGACCCACATTTGAGTCCGTCATTTTTGTTCTATTTATTCGGAATTTTGGATATTGCGAGCTTGAAGATAGACATTGAATGAGTTCGTTAGCCAGCTTTGTACCTTTTCAACTTTTTCATAAAAAGTAATTCATTACAGAAAACAAATGAAATAGTAAGAATTCTAGACTTCTAGAGAAGAATCATACAGTGACGGTGACGTAAAGGCGCCAAACACGTTAGTGTTACACAATGTTCCTAAACTGTGGCAAAGCACCAGATGTCAGTGTGATACAATGTTCCTAAAGTGTCGCAAAGCACCAGATGTCAGTGTGATACAATTGTTCCTACATTGCCGCAAAGCACCAGATGTGTGTTATACAGTGTTTCTGAATTGACATCAAATTCGTCACTGTGTACACGGCATCGTGGGACTTCCGATGCCATGACGTGAAGCTTATAATGACGTCATTTTGCTGCTCGTGCTATTCTTCCTCTTCAGAATTCCGGTCGCTGCTTGAGCCCACAGAGCATACTAATGGCGAGAAGCGCCGTGTGTCCGTCTTTATTTGTGTGCGTCGGTGTGTTTTGATCAGAGGTTGGGAAGGGAGGTAGATCAGAAGGATAAGCTTACAAATATGACACAAATATGACATAAACTCTGAATGTTCCTAAAAGAAAAAACGCATGTGAGCTCCAAGCAATACGATAGACTTTGGGATGAAATCCTCATCTTGTTTTTTATTTTCTCGTGCGCTTTGAAGTTTAAAAGACTATCCTGATGACACATAGATAGATGGCTCGTCCAGACGATTCCCCAGCTGCCACCTCACTTTAAAATGCACGCTGTGTGTGTCCAAACAGACCACATGTGTTACCGTCAAAACAATAACAACAATATGTACATGGGGTGTGTGTGTGTGTGTGTGTGTGTGTGTGTGTGTGTGTGTGTGTGTGTGTGTGTGTGGTAGGGGGTGGTGTGTGTGTGTGTGTGTGTGTGTGTGTGTGTGGGAGGGGGGGGGGGGGGCAGGGGGGGCGGTGCGGGGAGCAGGTGTTATTGTATGATCAGGGAAATCTCCGTATTTGTATGAATTCTACACGTGTAATGGTCAGAGAGTAAAGTAGCTTATGGGTCATTGAGCGTCGTCACACGAGCGAGTTGGACCTGGTTAGCGGGCATTTGTCTCAGTTTAACTCATTCTACCCCAGACACACCACAGCAAGATAAAGATCGACCATGATAGTACAAGGGTGATGCCAGAATAGCTTGGCGCCTATGGGCGCCAAGCTATTCTGGCATCATCCTTGACTATCATGGTCGATCTGTGTCCTGCACTGCAATGCAGTCTTCAGAGGACAACGGCAAAATTTAAGGATTTCGGTCTTGGGGTAGAATGAGTTAACCTGATCACACGGGCGCTAAAATGCGACGCGGGCCAGTATAGAGCGTGTCTGCTGACCCGAACTATGTAGCGGGTCACATGCTAATTCGGGTGGCCAGCAAACTCGGGATAGGTTGGAAGACAATACTATATTCAGTATCCATAACATTGAAATTGACAGCGAGGCTCAGACTAAGTTAAGCAGTGTGTCATTTGGTGTTTGGAATAAAACACAATCAAACTTGATGTGAAATGGAAAGTTGTGCTTTTTGTTTTAGTCTTCGGGTTAACTTGGGTCTTCACTGGTGCGTTTGGCGGAACTAATTGACAAACGAATTTGAAAGCCTTGTTTAGAATAGTCTCTTTCAAATGCAAATACACACACACAGCGCTTAGAGCCTGCACTGCAGGGAGTTTGCGCTTAATAAATATAATTATTATTAAATATGAATAGGTGCCGCTCACAATAGTCACATTCAATTTGACACGAGAAATATGCAGTAACTCGAGTGCATTGAAGTGTGTTTGTGTGTGGGGGAGGGGAAGGGGAGCGGGGGAGGGGGGGGGGAGAGGCGGATAGCACTAAGGAGGGGGGGGGGGGGGAGGGGTCGGCATAGAGGGGTGTGCATACCATTCATGACAGTTTATTTACCGAATCACAAATTTCTCAAAATGTGGGGAGGGGGGGGGGGGATACGCTCTATGCTGGTACTGACTGTCGCAAAATGAAGAGGAGGGGGAGGGGGGATACGCTCTATGCTGGTACTGACTGTCGCAAAATGAAGAGGAGGGGGGAGGGGGGATACGCTCTATGCTGGTACTGACTGTCGCAAAATGAAGAGGAGGGGGGGGGGGAGGGGGGGGATACGCTCTATGCTGGTACTGACTGTCGCAAAATAAAGAGGAGGGGGGGGGGGAATACGCTCTATGCTGGTACTGACCGTCGCAAAATGAAGAGGAGGGGGGGGGGGGGGATACGCTCTATGCTGGTACTGACTGTCGCAAAATGAAGAGGAGGGTGGGGGAGGGGGGGGGATACGCTCTGTGCTGGTACTGACTGTCGCAAAATGAAGAGGAGGGGGAAGGGGGGATACGCTCTATGCTGGTACTGACCGTCGCAAAATGAAGAGGAGGGGGGGGGGAGGGGGGATACGCTCTATGCTGGTACTGACTGTCGCAAAATGAAGAGGAGGGGGGGGGGGGAGGGGGGATACGCTCTATGCTGGTACTGACTGTCGCAAAATGAAGAGGAGGGGGGGGGAGGGGGGGGGGATACGCTCTATGCTGGTACTGACCGTCGCAAAATGAAGAGGAGGGGGGGGGGGGGATACGCTCTATGCTGGTACTGACTGTCGCAAAATGAAGAGGAGGGGGGAGGGGGGATACGCTCTATGCTGGTACTGACCGTCGCAAAATGACGAGGAGGGGGGGGGGGAGGGGGGGACACGCTCTATGCTGGTACTGACTGTCGCAAAATGAAGAGGAGGGGGGGAGGGGGGATACGCTCTATGCTGGTACTGACTGTCGCAAAATGAAGAGGAGGAGGGGGAGGGGGGGATACGCTCTATGCTGGTACTGACTGTCGCAAAATGAAGAGGAGGAGGGAGAGGGGGGGGGGGGGATACGCTCTATGCTGGTACTGACTGTCGCAAAATGAAGAGGAGGGGGGGGGGGGAGGGGGGATACGCCCTATGCTGGTACTGACTGTCGCAAAATGAAGAGGAGGGGGGGGGGAGGGGGGGATACGCTCTATGCTGGTACTGACTGTCGCAAAATGAAGAGGAGGGGGGGGGAGGGGGGGGGGGATACGCTCTATGCTGGTACTGACTGTCGCAAAATGAAGAGGAGGGGGGGGGGAGGGGGGATACGCTCTGTGCTGGTACTGACTGTCGCAAAATGAAGAGGAGGGGGGGGGGGAGGGGGGATACGCTCTATGCTGGTACTGACTGTCGTAAAATGAAGAGGAGGGGGGGGGGAGGGGGGATACGCCCTATGCTGGTACTGACTGTCGCAAAATGAAGAGGAGGGGGGAGGGGGGGATACGCTCTATGCTGGTACTGACTGTCGCAAAATGAAGAGGAGGGGGGGGGGGAGGGGGATACGCTCTATCCTGGTACTGACTGTCGCAAAATGAAGAGGTGGGGGGGGGGGAGGGGGGATACGCTCTATGCTGGTACTGACTGTCGCAAAATGAAGAGGAGGGGGAGGGGGGATACGCTCTATGCTGGTACTGACTGTCGCAAAATGAAGAGGAGGGGGGGGGGGATGGGGGATACGCTCTATGCTGGTACTGACTGTCGCAAAATGAAGAGGAGGGAGGGGGTACGCTCTATGCTGGTACTGACTGTCGCAAAATGAAGAGGAAGGGGGGCGGATGGGGGGGATACGCTCTATGCTGGTACTGACTGTCGCAAAATAAAGAGGAGGGGGAGGGGGGGATACGCTCTATGCTGGTACTGACCGTCGCAAAATGAAGAGGAGGGGGGAGGGGGGATACGCTCTATGCTGGTACTGACCGTCGCAAAATGAAGAGGAGGGGGGGGGGGGGATACGCTCTATGCTGGTACTGACTGTCGCAAAATGAAGAGGAGGGGGGGGAGGGGAGATACGCTCTATGCTGTACTGACTGTCGCAAAATGAAGAGGAGGGGTGAGGGGGGGGGGGATACGCTCTATGCTAGTACTGACTGTCGCAAAATGAAGAGGAGGGGGAGGGGGATACGCTCTATGCTGGTACTGACCGTCGCAAAATGAAGAGGAGGGGGGGGGGGGATACGCTCTATGCTGGTACTGACTGTCGCAAAATGAAGAGGAGGGGTGGGTGGGTGGGGGGGGATACGCTCTATGCTGGTACTGACTGTCGCAAAATGAAGAGGAGGGAGGGGGGGGAGGGGAGATACGCTCTATGCTGTACTGACTGTCGCAAAATGAAGAGGAGGGGGGAGGGGGGGGATACGCTCTATGCTAGTACTGACTGTCGCAAAATGAAGAGGAGGGGGGGGGGGGAGGGGGTGGATACGCTCTATGCTGGTACTGACTGTCGGACAATGAAGGGAGGGGTGGGGGGGAAGGGGGGGATACGCTCTATGCTGGTACTGATTGTCGCAAAATGAAGAGGAGGGGGGGGGAGGGGGGGATACGCTCTATACTGGTACTGACTGTCCCAAAATGAAGGGGAGGGGGGAGGGGGGGGATAAGCTCTATGCTGGTACTGACTGTCGCAAAATGAAGAGGAGGGGGGGAGGGGGGATACGCTCTATGCTGGTACTGACTGTCGCAAAATGAAGAGGAGGGGGGGGGGGAGGGGGATACGCTCTATGCTGGTACTGACTGTCGCATAATGAAGAGGAGGGGGGGGGGGAGGGGGATACGCTCTATGCTGGTACTGACTGTCGCAAAATGAAGAGGAGGGGGGGAGGGGGGGATACGCTCTATGCTGGTACTGACTGCCGCAAAATGAAGAGGAGGTGGGAGGGGGGGGGGATACGCTCTATGCTGGTACTGACTGTCGCAAAATGAAGAGGAGGGGGGGAGGGGGGGAGAGGGGGGGGGAGGGGGGGATACGCTCTATGCTGGTACTGACTGTCGCAAAATGAAGAGGAGGGGGGGGGGGGGATACGCTCTATGCTGGTACTGATTGTCGCAAAATGAAGAGGAGGGGGGGGGGGGGATACGCTCTATGCTGGTACTGACTGTCGCAAAATGAAGAGGAGGGGGGGAGGGGGGATACGCTCTATGCTGGTACTGATTGTCGCAAAATGAAGAGGAAGGGGGGAGGGGGAGGGATACGCTCTATGCTGGTACTGACTGTCGCAAAATGAAGAGGCGGGGGGGGGGGGGGGGAGGGGGGATACGCTCTATGCTGGTACTGACTGTCGCAAAATGAAGAGGAGGGGGGGGGGGAGGGGGGATACTCTCTATGCTGGTACTGACTGTCGCAAAATGAAGAGGAGGGGGGGGGGAGGGGGGATACGCTCTATGCTGGTACTGACTGTCGCAAAATGAAGAGGAGGGGGGGGGGGTGGTCGGGGGCGGGGGGGGGGGGGCGGGGAGACATGACATCATTTATCTTGACTCGTGACGTAGTGAAGCCGTGATGCATGCTTTGTTAGTTTGTTTGTCAATAATTCGGGAGACATGTAGATATTAATGGTATTGATTAATGACATACTTTATAGGATTTACTAACCAAGTCCCTGTGACTGAAGTCGTGACAGTAGCTACCCCAAGCCGTTCCATACAGCCCGTCCGCGCATGTCCACATTATCTGACTATTGCGTAAATTTCGTGATTTTGCTGGCCTCAATTACCTGTAACCCTTCTCTCTCTCTCTCTCTCTCTCTCTCTCTCTCTCTCTCTCTCTCTCTCTCTCTCTCTCTCTCTCTCTCTCTCTCTCTCTCTCTCTCTCTCTCTCTCTCTCTCTCTCTCTCTCTCTCTCTCTCTCTCTCTCTCTCTCTCTCTCTCTCTCTCTCTCCAACATTTTCTAGAAAAACACAAACTCATACATCCATTACAATCTGGCTTTCGGCGGAAACACTCCTGACACACAGCATTGGTACACTATGGCTTACTGCCATAAATAGCAGTCGAATGACTGGAGCAGTATTTTTGGACCTTTCAAAAGCATTTGACCTCGTCAATCATAAAACTTTAGTTCAAAAACTTAATGTCTATCAACTAAGCGCAGACACACTTGCCTTCCTTACGTCATATCTGCATGGGCGTACGCAGCATGTCTACGTGAATGGTAAAAACTCACCTGAATGGGTGATAGAGCACGGAGTACCACAGGGATCGATTCTTGGTCCATTATTGTTCTCTGTCTTCATAAACGACCTTCCATTACATATATCTGACTCCAGTGTAACTTGCAGTCTTTTTGCAGACGATGGAACACTGGACATTTCGTCATCAGACGTAACATGTATGGTGAAGATTCTCCAAGACAGTTTAAATGAGGTATCTGAATGGCGCAGACATAACGCCATGATACCTAATCCCACTAAAACCAAATGCATGCTGATTACCACACGGAAAAAGCATCAGTTGAACCCCCTCCCCTTCAACTAACACTTAACGGCCAGCCTGTGGAGCAAGTCAGAGAACAACGCGTGCTTGGAATCAACTTAGACGACAAGTTGTGCTGGCAAGGCCACATTACTAAACTGTGTAAAATAGTATCTAAAAATGTATTCCTCCTGTCGAAATTGAGATATTTCGCTGATGAGCCAACAAGGAAACTCTTCTACTATGCCCATATTCAGTCACATTTGGATTATGCCTCATCTATTTGTGACGGTAGTAGCGATGCTAATTCAAAAAGTTTGAACTCGCTCCACAGAAGAGCCATTAAACTCATTGTTGACAGACCCTCAGAAGTCATTAGTACTGACAATAAGTTCAAGCTGTTAGACATTTTGCCACTTGAAAAACAGTTTAAATATAATAAGTTGGTGCTCATGCGCAAAATCACCCTCTCAGAAACACCAGCCTATCTCAATAGTTTGTTCCACTTTGCTCATACGAGGTCCAGTCGAACACCAGGGAACAATCTTGTTGTACCGATGCCTCGACTGGACATTTATAGGTCGTCGTTGTCCTATTCTGGTGCAAAGTTATGGAACACTATTCCTGCGGATGTTAGAGCCGCGCCATCGCTTAAAACTTACAAGACCAAGCTGCTGAAACATCTAGACAAAACTTAATTTTTCCTTTTATTTTTTATTTCTATTTTTATTTTTACATGTAGCACTCCATGCCTTATGCGGCATTTCCCGGATAGTGTGCATTCTCTTCTAACATTTATGAACGCATGTAATATACCGCTGGCATTCCAGCAAGCCGCATTATGTAATATTCATGACCCCATGGACTCGGCTGGCCAGACGGGATGCCGTCGATAGACACAGCATTGGGCGCTCGCGCCGCGTGGCAGTGCTGTGGTTTCTTCGCGTCGACCCGCGCGCGCGGTGGTTGCGAGATCGCTATACAAGTCTTGTCACACTAAATATCTGGCTTATTCACAATTCCATGGCAGACTATAGCATCTAGCTGCGCGCGGTTTAATTAGTGGCACGGGGAGGCCGCTATCGCGTGTGTGTGTGCGGGTGTGTGTTTATCTGTGTGTGTGCAAGTGTATGCGGTGTGTGCACGCGCGCATCCCTACGTGCTTGCGCACGCGCGCGCGCGCGTGTGTGTGTGCCAGTGTGTGTGTGTGTGTGTGTGTGTGTGTGTGTGTGTGTGTGTGTGTGTGTGTGTGTGTGTGTGCACGCGGCAATTGCACACCGGCGCGCCGTGTGTGTGTGTGTGTGTGTAAGAGAGTGATTTTATGTACGTTATTTTGTTTTGTAGTGTGTAGCAAGGACAAGAATGAAAACAGGTCTGCGCACCTATTGTTTTATCCTTGGAAAATAAAGTTTCATTCATTCATTCATTCATTCATTCATTCATTCATTCATTCATCTCTCTCTCTCTCTCTCTCTCTCTCTCTCTCTCTCTCTCTCTCTCTCTCTCTCTCTCTCTCTCTCTCTCTCTCTCTCTCTCTCCCCCCCCCCCCCCCCCCCTCTCTCATTCTGACCGCCGTCCCGATCGGACGTCCGACGCGGGTCGGTCCAGTGTGCAGCAGAGCGTGACCCCTGACTGATTGTGCGAACACTGTGAAAGCTCTATCTGTTCAGGAGTTTACTGTCATCAGTTACATCGAAATTTGTGCTGCAACGTGTTTATATGGACACCTTTTCATATGGAATATTATATTATATTGTGATTGTGTTCGTGCTTCAGTGTTCTTGAAAACTGAACCTATCAGCTGTGCAAATTTGTATTGTTCGAATACTGTGACTATTCACGAATTTACTGTCATTACTTTCATCGAAATTTGTGCTGCAAATGTTTTATATGGAACACTAATCATACTGTAATTGTGTTTGAGTCTCAGTATATCTCAAAATAATCATTACTATGTGAAGAGCAAAAAGGCTTTCGACACCAGTGTCTGGTTGTGTTAGCTTGACGAGAGTTTTACACGGACTACACGGACTGTCATCGTGTGTGCTTACTAAGTGAAAGTATCAACATACTGCTCACGGCTGTCAGGCACTACGCGCATTTGGACTTCGTGAGTACCATCATATTTGTACACGATCTTTTCGCCATATGTTTTCTGTAAAGTATCTTCCTCGTTGCCCTGTCGGTTACCGGTGACGTGACTGGCGTCAGCGGGATATCTCGTGATCATGTTCCTCACCGAGTTTGACCTCCTCCTTGACCACTACAGCACACGACCCGGAAAACACATCCTACTAGGAGACTTTAACTTCCACTTTGACAAACCCGACCACCCTGACACAAAACGCCTTTGCACGTCACTTTCAAACCACAATCTTACACAACACATCACTAAACCCATCCACCGACTCGGCCACACCCTCGACTGGATCATCACCCGCACCTCCGATCAACTCTTTCTCGACTCTGACACCTCCTCTGTGCTTCCCTCTGACCACCTCGCTATTCTCCTCTCCCTCAATCTACCTCCCCCGAAAAAAACCAAGCTCATTGTCGCTCGTCGCAAACTAAAATCTGTCAACCGCGAGAGCTTTTTCGACGAAGCTGCCGACCTTCTCTTGGACCCCGCCCCCTCTCAACGACACACCAGGTACCCGCCGACAGAACGGCACACCAGGTACCCGCCGACAGAACGGCACACCAGGTACCCACCGACAGAACGGCACACCAGGTACCCGCCGACAGAACGGCACACCACATTTGCAGGCCATCAGAACAGCACACCAGGTGCACTCCGATAGAAAAGCACACGAGGTGCACGCCGACAAAAAGGCACACCAGGTGCACGCCGACAGAACGGCACACCACAACACTGGCGTCTCAATGTCTGCTGTCTAGCATCACTCTGTCTCTTGGTCTGACCCGCCGGGAAATGGCCCTAGTTGCATGCTCGACGTTAAACCCATATAAACTAAATAACTAACTCTTTGCCTGACAGATAGACCTACTGACTGACTGACTATACTGACCGACTGATTGGCCGACTGACCAAAAGACTGAGTTACCGACCGACCGACTGACTGACTGACTGACTAAAGACTGACTGATTGACTGACTAAAGACTGACTGACTGACGTCGGAGGTTCTTTCTCCGGGTACTCCGGTTCTTCCACCCCCCCACTTTGGTACCGGTCTCAGGCCACTTTACAAATTTCAAATACAAGCGATCAAAAATCTCTGTAACTTCAGTAGCTGACTGGCCCTTCGTTTGTCTTGTACTGTGTTTGTCTTAAATGGCGTCAATCCGTGTCTGTTTCGTGAGTGTGTGTGTGTTGGGTTTCAGGCGCGGCGCTTTGAGTCGATTTCCCCAAAATTGAGAAAAAGCGCCTATATAATAACGGTATTATTATTATTATTATTATTATTATTATTATTATTATTATTATTATTATTATTATTATTATTATTATATTATTATTATTATTATTATTATTATTATTATTTTTTATTATTATTATTTTTATTTTATTATTATTATTATTATTATTATTATTATTATTATTATTATTATTATTATTATTATTATTACTGACTAACTAAATACTGTCTGACTGACTGACTGACTGACTAAAAGAATGAGTTACGACCGAATGACTGACTGACTGATTAAAAACTGAGTGACGGACTTAAAGACTGAGTTACCAACCGACTGAATGACTAAAGATTAACTGACCGACTGACTGACTCACCGAGGAACTAAACTACTGACTCGCTGATCGATTGGCTGACTGACTGACTGACTGACTAGAGATTGACTGATGACTGACTGACTCACCGAGTGACTAAAAGAATGACTAACTGGCTAAAGATTGACTAACCGACCGACTGATTGACTGACAGGCTGACCGACTCACTGAGTGACTAAAAGACTGACTGACTGACTGACTGACTGACTAAAGATTGACTGAATGACCGACGGACTCACCAAGTTACTAAACGACTGACTGACTGACCAATTGGCTGACTGACTGACAAACTCATAATTGACTGACCGGCCGACCGACTCACCGAGTGACTAAACAACTGACTGACTGACTAAATGACTGACTGGCTGATATGACCGCAGACTACTACCTGAATCTTTAGTCTGATTACAATATTAACTGATTGTTCATGACTTACTGACACGGCCCCATTGACTGACTGATTGACTGACCAACCGACTTATTGACTGACTGACTTACTGACTGGTGGATCTAGTTAACTGACTGACAAACCGACCGACCGACTGATTGGCTGATTATGACTGACTGACAAAGCTATTGCTTTTCTCACTTATCACGACTAACTAACTGACCGATTGACTGACTAATTGATGATGACTTACCGACTTACTGACAGACTGATCCTTACTGACTAACCACTTAACTGTTTGACTGACCTACTGACCGACTGACTGACTGACTGATCATTTTCTGACTTACCAACAAGATGATCACGACTGACCAACTGGATGACCGATGACTGACTTACCATCCCATTCTAAGACTGACTGACTGATCACGACTGACTGACCGACTGCATGAAAGAATGAGTGACTGACTAACACACTGATTGAGTGACTGGTGACTGATGGTGTGATGGGCGGCGTCAAACCTTGTGGTCAGCTTGTCGGAGTCACGAGATCCAGGCCTGACCTGACCCCGTCCATGACAATGGCTGCAGAGGGTAGTTATCACCGTGCTGTTCTTGTCAGACCCGAGGACCTCCTTCATCCCACGAACATGGATTCAAATTGGAGCCATTAGCTCATTGCACCCCAAGGCCGAAATCATCAAATGTTGCCGTTGTCCTCTGAAGACTGCATTGCAGTGCAGGACACAGATCGACCATGATAGTTCAAGGAGGTGCCAGAATGGCGCCCACAGGCGCCAAGCTATTCTGGCATCACCCTTGAACTATCATGGTAGGTCCATGTCTTGCTGTGGTGTGTCTGGGGTAGAATAAGTTAAGAGGCATAGATCCTCACGAGCCCAACAACTGCGGTAAGTTAGTGCAACTCCGGGGCTGATGAGGATCCATGCCTCTTGCATGTGGGTTCTGCTCGTCGTGCTCCGAGGGATCTAACTGTTTGGTGTCCAGCGCCGCATAACTTCCCTTGGCGTGTGTAACTTCCCTTGGTGTGTAACCTCCCTTGGTTTGTGTAATTTCCTTGGTATGTGTAACTTCCCTTGGTATGTGCAACTCCCCTTGGTATGTGGAACTTCCTTTGGTGTGTGTAACTTCCCTTGGTTTGTGGAACTTCGCTTTGTATGTGTAACTCCCTTTGTATGTGTAACTGTTTTCACTACTGACTGTCGGACTTCGTGACTGAGCGAGTGCGTCACTGACTGAATGCATGAATGACCGATCGACTGATTGAGTCAGGGACCAACTAACTGACAAGCTGACTGACTGATTCACAGATTGATTGGCTGATTGACTGACCGACAACCCGGTTTGCCGATTGATAGACCGACAAACTGACCGAGTGACTGAAAGATTGACACTAACTAATCGTGTGTGTGTGTTTGTGTGTGTGTGTGTGTGTGTGTGTGTGTGTGTGTGTGTGTGTGTGTGTGTGTGTGTGCGTACGTACACGTCACACGTCTGTGTGTGTTTGACAACAGGCCCAAGCAAAACACATGCAGCCAGCAGTTATGGGTTTTGTGTTCAGCTGTTTTGAGCTTGTGGTGGCGATATCCGCGCCTGTCTTTGGCAGCCTTGTAAGTAGCAACATTGCCACTCAGCCATTCCGTACGTGCAACATTGCCACTGAGCCATTCCATACGTGCAACATTGCCACACGGCCATTCCGTACGTGCAACATTGCCACTCAGCCATTCCGTACGTGCAACATTGCCACTCAGCCATTCCAAACGTGCAACATTGCCACTCGGCCATCCCATACGTGTAACATTGCCACTCGACCATTCCATACGTGCAACATTGCCACTCAGCCATTCCATACGTGCAAAATTGCCACGCAGCCATTCCATACGTGTAACATTGCCACGCAGCCATTTATACGTGCAACATTGCCACGCAGCCATTCCATACGTGCAACATTGCCACGCAGCCATTCCATAGTGCAACATTGCCACGCAGCCATTCCACACGTGCAACTTTGCCACTCAAGCATTCCACACGTGCAACATTCCTACGCAGCCATTCCATACGTGTAACACTGCCACTCAACCATTCCACACGTGCAACATTGCCATTCAGCCATTCCATACGTGCAACATTGCTACTCAGCCATTCCATACGTGCAACATTGCCACTCAGCCATTCCACACGTGCAATGTATTTAGTAGACTGCTTATGACACTTTAAGGTGGTGCCAGAATATATTGGCTCCTTAGGGCGCAAAGCTAATCTGGTACCACCCTTCAACTATCATGGTCGATCTGTCTCCTTGATGTACTTTTCAAAGGATAACTTCCAAATATTGAGGCATAGCAGGAATCAATGCGTTTTACGGCTCGCACGCACACACTCACACGCACGCATTCACGCACATAACTGATTGTTTGAGTTTGTTGGATTTGACTGACTGATGGACGGACGAAAGGATCGACTGACTGACTGACTGACTTAACGGCTGACCGACCGTTTGCTAATTTGACCGGTCGGTCCGTCAGTCGCTCAGTTAGTGGCACAACTTTCACAGAGATTGGATGGATGGATGGGTGGGTGGGTGGATAGATGGATGGATGGATGGATCCAGCGATTTATCTATTGATCGATTGATTGATCAGTCGCCCGATCGATATTGATTGCTAGCGTTTGGTTGCCGATTTGCTTGGTGTTGATGTTGAAGTGGCGGTGTTTGCTGTGTGCACAGATCAGCAGGATCGGCCCCAAGTCTCTTCTCATCGGCGGCCAGTTTCTGACTGGCGTCAGCGTCATTTTATTTGGGTGAGAAAATGAACTTTTCTCTTTTTTGTCATTTACGTAGCCGCGCTGTACCATAAGGACTTGTAGGCAACACGCCCTCAATCTGTCATTGGCACAGATCATCATGGACCCAGCGCATTATAATCTATGTCTCTTGCTGGGGCGAGTGATCGACCATGATAATTCAAGGGTAGTAGTGCCAGATGAGCTTGGCGCCTGTCGGCGCCAAGCTCATCTGGCACTACCCTTGAATTATCATGGTCGACCCATCTCCTGCTGTAGTGCGGAGGGCTGAATGGGTTGACACGGTATAGGCGACTGTAGGTGCCTTCTGTAGGTGCCTTCTGTAGGTGCCTTCTGTAGGTGCCTTCTGTCAGATGAGTTATTTAGTAACAACGCAGGCAGGGCGTGATGTTACAGATGCCACTGGTCAATACTACCAAGGACCTGCTTGTCACACATGCTGTCAACTCACAAGTTATGTGCCCCTGACCGGCAGCCAGCGTCAGTAAATACATCGGCACATCCTACTGACGCTCGGCCGAGTCGGCCAGGGGCATATAACTCTTGGATTTCCTTACTCTGTGGGTTGTCTGGCAGTTCTGTGTGGAACAAATAATTATATTTCGAGTTCTTGTCTGTGACAGAGCCGTAAGGCCCAGTTGTTATTGTTGTGCAGAATGCATCGTGTGCACACTCTGCTGACCTGTAGATGATAATTTGACCTTTAGATGATAATTTGACCTTTAGATAATAATTTGACCTTTAGATGCTAATTTGACCTTTAAATGATAATTTGACCTTTTGATGATAATTTGACCTTTAGATGATAATTTGACTTTTAGATAATAATTTGACCTTTAGATGATAATTTGACCTTTGATGATAATTTGACGCACGAGGGGCCGTGAAGATGGTGCTGCTTGCTCGGGGAAAGAGTGGGGGTGGGGGGGGGGGAGGGGGAGGTAGACATTTGCCTTTTGTGTTCCAAATACGCACACTGGTTGTTTCACTCGATTGGTATCAGTTTCAGCCAACTTAATGATATTTCAAATACAAACGATTTCCAAAACAAAAACCCAAAACAACTTCAGTAGCTAGCTTGAGCTTTCTGTTTTTCGTTTGTATGACCGAATGAATGAATGAATTTTGTTTAATGTCTCTTCATGTTTAATGTCTCCTAATTTTTCATTGTGTAATTTGGTACTATTAGTATTACAATTATTACCCTGTGTTTGTAGAGTAGCAACGGCAAGTATGAAAAATGGCACTCGTGCTAATTACTTCATCCGTTGAGAAATAAAGTTTCATTTCATTTCATTTCATTTCTTAGCATCACGTGGATGTTCTGTGTTTACGTACAGTGTGTGAGGGAATGCGCGTGATTCACGTGAGCGTGCTTGTTGGTTCGGTTCGCGACTACATTCTGCGCATTGAGTTATATTATAAAATATGAGAAATGCGCCATATAAATACTATGTAATAATAATAATAATGATTGCTGCGCTCAACAGCACATCAACAGCACATCAACAGCACATCAACAGCACAGCAATCGAGGGAGGCAACCAGTGTGCCAGATACGTTATCATAAACACCCCGACCCTCCTCTCTCCCTCACTCTGTTGATGTTGATGCTGATGATGTTATTGATGTTGATACTGATGATACTGATGCTGATGTTGATGCAGGTGGCAGCGACGACGACTACAAACGAACACGTAGACGACGATAACTATAACGATGATGGTGATGATGATATTGATGTTGTTATTTTGACGCTGATGTATTATCCATGATGGTGATGATGATATTGATGTTGTTATGATGTTTTATCCATGATGGTGATGATGATATTGATGTTGTTATGATGCATTATCCAAGCCCCCTGGCTGTTGGTAGCGGTTTTCCTGCAGGAATCACGGCAACAAAACCGCTACTGACAGCCGCAGGGCTCATACTGACAGCCGCAGGGCTCATACTGACAGCCGCAGGGATCATACTGATAGTAACGTTAAAAAAAGGAGACGATGATGTTTAAAACAAAATTGAGGACGACGACCTTAAAGCCACGATGTTGCGCTTGCAGGCTGCTGGACAAGAGCCCGCCGGGCCCCACCTTCTCCGTCCTGTGTCTGACTGTGCGGTCGTTCGAAGCGGTTGGCGCGGGTGCAGTGTACACTTCCGCCTTTGCCATTATGGCCAACGAGTTTCCGGATCACGTCACCACAGTCGCAGTAAGTCCACGACGTTCATAGAGGAATCGCTGCGGAGGGGTATTGTGCAGAGATCAATCGCTGCGCCGGGGTCATGTCCCGCCACCTCCTGTTAAAACGAGCGCATTATTCTTTCGTGCACGAGGGGGTGACCGCCCTGTGTAACGCACGCAAACTTACAACCGGTCGCACGCACAGATTCAAACGGAACGGGCACATACACAACAACGCTAACTCTCAGTCGGACACATTCGAGCAGTATACACGCAAAACATCATTTCTTTTTCTCTGTGGCCTTTTACTAAACTAACAAAACGTGAACACAAAAATACTCTTGACATGCTGTCTGTCTGTACGCAGTGTGTTGCTGTCTGACTGTACGCAGTGTGTTGCTGTCTGTCTGTATGCAGTGTGTTGCTGTCTGACTGTACGCAGTGTGTTGCTGTCTGACTGTACGCAGTGTGTTGCTGTCTGACAGTACGTAGTGTTGCTGTCTGACTGTACGCAGTGTGTTGCTGTCTGACTGTACGCAGTGTGTTGTTGTCTGATTGTACGCAGTGCGTTGCTGTCTGACTGTACGCAGTGTGTTGCTGTCTGACTGTACGCAGTGTGTTGCTGTCTGTACGCAGTGTGTTGCTGTCTGACTGTACGCAGTGTTGCTGTCTGACTGTACGCAGTGTGTTGCTGTCTGACTGTACGCAGTGTGTTGCTGTCTGACTGTACGCAGTGTGTTGCTGTCTGTACGCAATGTGTTGCTGTCTGACGGTACGTAGTGTGTTGCTGTCTGACTGTACGCAGTGTTGCTATCTGACTGTACGCAGTGCGTTGCTGTCTGACTGTACGCAGTGTGTTGCTGTCTCTCTGTACGCAGTGTGTTGCTGTCTGACTGTACGCAGTGTGTTGCTGTCTGACTGTACGCAGTGTGTTGCTGTTTGACTGTACGCAGTGTGTTGCTGTCTGACTGTACGCAGTGTGTTGCTGTTTGACTGTACGCAGTGTGTTGCTGTCTGACTGTACGCAGTGTGTTGCTGTCTGACTGTATGCAGTGTGTTGCTGTCTGACTGTACGCAGTGTCTTGCTGTCTGTACGCAGTGTGTTGCTGTCTGTACGCAGTGAGTTGTTGTCTGATTGTACGCAATGTCTTGCTGTCTGACTCTACGCAGGGCTTTCTGGAGACCATGTACGGAGCGGGCTGGATGGTGGGGCCGGTCATTGGCGGGTTCCTGTTTGAAGTGAGTGTTCATTGTGTGTGTGTTGGTCTGTCACTGTGGACCTTACAGGCACACGTCTGGAGACGTTACTAGGCAACCACATCTTTCGTTGTTGCAAGAACACAGTGGTCTTAACTCGTTTAGTGCCGATACAATTGAAACACCACCCAACTGCAAGACGTATAGATCCTCATAAGCCCCCGCAGTTGCACTAACTTTCCGCAGTTGCGGGGGATCATGAGGATCTATGCCTCTAGGCTGACACCACTTTGAATCCTGTTCCGGGGGGAGCTATGTGCTTGTAGTGTTGAATTAAAATAATAATAATAATTACGGTATTTATAGTGCGCTTATCTTATAGTAATTATAACTCTAAGCGCGCACTCACAACTCGCGCACACATGCGCACGCTTTAGACAATGACTCACGTACCACTAATACACTACGACAGTCAGCTTGCGGTGGGGAGTGTGGTGATGTTATAGTGCTAGAACTGCTGAAAGAGGTGAGTTTTGAGGGCGGACTGGAAGGAGGAGAGCGAGTGTTTCTGACGGAGAGAGAGAGTGGGAGAGTGTTCCAGGTGGATGGACCGTAGACGGAGAAGGAGCGGGAGCCGAAAGTGCTGAGTTTGGTGCGGGGGATGTGGAGGCGGAGAGGGTCGGAGGCGGAGGGGAGAAAGCGGGAAGGAGAGTAGGGGTGAAGTAAGTCGGAGAGATAGGCAGTAGCGTAGTTGTTAAGGGATTTGTAGCAGAGAGACAGAATCTTGTATTGGATGCGTTGGGGGATGGGGAGCCAGTGAAGGTGTTTGAGCAGGGGAGTGATGTGGTCGGATTTTTTCTTTCTGAGGACGAGGTGGGCAGCATTGTTCTGGACGCGCTGGAGAGTGAAAGTGGTGGATTAGAATTAGTTGAAGACTGCAGAAACAGAGTGTTCGTCAACCGACACTAAACGGGTTTCAAGCGCGCCAAACAGACTAGGAATTGTAGCTGGCAATCTGACCGTTCAAATCGCCCAACCCTCCCTTTCCCGCCTATAGAAAAGAGAGCCGCCCGGGCATGGAGACCAAACAGCAAGCCAGAACTCCGGCAGCGATGTAATTTGAACTCACGCAATGGCGAGTTTTGATGATGGCGGTTTTGGGGTATACTCAGATTTCAGAACCAGTAAATTCCTGATATTGTGTCGTCACGCTTTAAGAGACCGGTGCATGCTCTCCCTTGGAGGGCCAAAGGTGTCATCTGTCATGAACGACCGTCGTTTAGGTGGCTGCAACCACAACCACAGCTACGGCCACCTAAATGATGACCTTTGGTGACAGACGGCCTCTCACAGGGTGGTGAATGATGCCCTTTGATGACAGGTGTCCTCTCACAGGGTGGTAAATGATGCCCTTTGATGACAGGTGACTTCTCACAGGGTGGTAAATGATGACCTTTGATGACAGGTGGCCTCTCACAGGGTGGTAAATGATGACCTTTGATGACAGGTGGCCTCTCACAGGGTGGTAAATGATGACCTTTGATGACAGGTGGCCTCTCACAGGGTGGTAAATGATGACCTTTGATGACAGGTGGCCTCTCACAGGGTGGTAAATGACCTTTGATAACAGGTGGCCTCTGACTGGGTGGTAAATGATGACCTTTGATGACAGGTGGCCTCTCACAGGGTGGTAAATGATGACCTTTGATGACAGGTGGCCTCTCACAGGGTAGTAAATGATGACCTTTGATGACAGGTGGCCTCTCACAGGGTAGTAAATGATGACCTTTGATGACAGGTGGCCTCTGACAGGGTGGTAAATGACCTTTGATAACAGGTGGCCTCTGACTGGGTGGTAAATGATGACCTTTGATGACAGGTGGCCTCTCACAGGGTGGTAAATGATGACCTTTGATGACAGGTGGCCTCTGACAGGTGGTAAATGATGACCTTTGATGACAGGTGGCCTCTCACAGGGTGGTAAATGACCTTTAATGACAGATGGCCTCTCACAGGGTGGTAAATGATGACCTTTGATGACAGGTGGCCTCTCACAGGGTGGGTGGTAAATGATGACCTTTGATGACAGGTGGCCTCTCACATGGTGGTAAATGATGACCTTTGATGACAGGTGACCTCTCACAGGGTGGTAAATGATGCCCTTTGATGACAGGTGACCTCTCACAGGGTGGTAAATGATGACCTTTGATGACAGGTGGCCTCTCACAGGGTAGTAAATGATGACCTTTGATGACAGGTGGCCTCTGACAGGGTGGTAAATGACCTTTGATAACAGGTGGCCTCTGACTGGGCGGTAAATGATGACCTTTGATGACAGGTGGCCTCTCACAGGGTGGTAAATGATGACCTTTGATGACAGGTGGCCTCTCACAGGTGGTAAATGATGACCTTTGATGACAGGTGGCTTCTCACAGGGTGGTAAATGACCTTTGATAACAGGTGGCCTCTCACAGGGTGGTAAATGATGACCTTTGATGACAGGTGGCCTCTCACAGGGTGGGTGGTAAATGATGACCTTTGATGACAGGTGGCCTCTCACATGGTGGTAAATGATGACCTTTGATAACAGGTGGCCTCTCACAGGGTAGTAAATGATGACCTTTGATGACAGGTGGCCTCTGACAGGGTGGTAAATGACCTTTGATAACAGGTGGCCTCTGACTGGGTGGTAAATGATGACCTTTGATGACAGGTGGCCTCTCACAGGGTGGGTGGTAAATGATGACCTTTGATGACAGGTGGCCTCTCACAGGTGGTAATGATGACCTTTGATGACAGGTGGCCTCTCACAGGGTGGTAAATGACCTTTAATGACAGGTGGCCTCTCACAGGGTGGTAAATGATGACCTTTGATGACAGGTGGCCTCTCACAGGGTGGGTGGTAAATGATGACCTTTGATGACAGGTGGCCTCTGACAGGGTGGTAAATGTTGACCTTTGATGACAGGTGGCCTCTGACAGGGTGGTAAATGATGACCTTTGATGACAGGTGGCCTCTGACAGGGTGGTAAATGATGACCTTTGATGACAGGTGACCTCTGACAGGGTGGTAAATGATGACCTTTGATGACAGGTGACCTCTCACTGGGTGGTCGCTCCAAACGCAAATCAAGATCACTGGTAGCCAAGGGATAACACTAATATCGCGGTGTATTGTGGGGCACTCGCAATGACCCAGATAACGATGATAACAAAATGGCTGGGGTGTTGGCAGTGCTGGTGATGATGATAATGATGACAAAGACAACGAGAATGATGATGACTTTGGTGACGATAATAGTGACGAGGAGCTGACGACGAGGGTGATGGTAATGAGGTCGACGATGATGTGAACACCTTGTGTGTTTGCGTGTTCAGATTGCGGGGGTGGGGGGGGGGGAGGAGGGTAGGGGGGGGGGGGTACGGACTGCCGTTCTTTAGGTCGACGATGATGTGAACACCCTGTATGTTTGCGTGTTCAGATTGGGGGGAGGAGGGGGGGGGGGAGGAGGGGGGAGGAGGGGGGGGGGGGAGTATGGACTGCCGTTCTTCAGGTCGACGATGATGTGAACACCGTGTATGTTTGCGTGTTCAGATTGGCGGGTACGGACTGCCGTTCTTTACGCTGGGAGGTTTCCTCTTCTTGGCTGTGGTCTTCACAGCGCTGCTGTTGTCACCTCCACCAGGTACAGTCACACCTTCTGCAGCGACGTCACCCCCACCTTTCACCCATAACCCCCCAAGGCCGCATTTCCCAAATGTTGCAGGTGTCAACTAACGACTCGGTACCAGTTGCAGGAGACGGATCGACCATGAGTATTCAAGGATGATGCCAGAATAGCTTGGCGACTGACGGCGCCAAGCTATTCTGTCACCATCCTTGAACTATCATCTAGTCAAATTCATTTCAAGCAATGGTGTATCAGGCTGAAAAGGGTTATGCTAGTCTTTTTGTCCGGCATGTTGTAACACATGTACTGTAACACATATACTGTAACACATATACTGTAACACACATACCGTAACACATGTACTGTAACACATATAGTGTAACACATATACTGTAACACATATACCGTAACACATGTACTGTAACACATGTACTGTAACACATATACTGTAACACATATACTGTAACACACATACCGTAACACATGTACTGTAACACATATACTGTAACACACATACCGTAACACATGTACTGTAACACATATACTGTACCACATGTACTGTAACGCATATACTGTACCACATGTACTGTAACACATACTGTACCACATGTACTGTAACACACATACCGTAACACATGTACTGTAACACATATACTGTACCACATGTACTGTAACACATATACTGTACCACATGTACTGTAACACATATACTGTGACACATATACTGTAACACACATACCGTAACACATGTACTGTAACACATATACTGTACCACATGTACTGTAACGCATATACTGTGACACATATACTGTAACACATATGCTGTAACACACATACCGTAACACATATACTGTAACACATGTACTGTAACGCATATACTTTGACACATATACTGTAACACATGTACAGTACCACATATCTCTTGGCTTGACTTCGCGAACGAAGATTCTATAGGGCTTGCTCAGGTCGTCTGCAGGCATTTTCGTGGCTGCGGAGGCCAATCCGGGACAGGCAGGTTCGACCGCAGTGGCTGCAGGGGAAGGTCTGGTCAGGGTTCTGAGTTACGACAACTCTGTTTTTTCTTCTAAGCCGCTTGTCCTTAAGGTTAGCTCTGCGAGAGTCCTCAAAGGAGACGGCTGCCTTGTGAATGGTGGAGCGCCAGGTGTCACGGTCCGCAGCAAGCGAAGACCACTGGCGGTGGTCGATTTGACAGGCACTAAGCGACTTCTTGAGACCGTCTTTGTATCTCTTCTTTGGTGCCCCTCTGTCTCGGTGTACAGTGGCGAGCTCGCCGAACAGAGGGATCTTGGGTAGGCGATGATCCTCCATCCTGGAGACGTGCCCCGCCCAGCGAAGCTGTGTCCGCAGCAGCAAAGCCTCGATGCTCACAGTTTCCGCCTGTTCAAGGACCTCGACATTGGTGACATAGTCACTCCAGTGAATGCTGAGGATGGTACGCAGGCAGCGCTGGTGAAAGCGTTCGAGGAGTCGTAGTTGGCTGCGGTAGAGGGCCCAGGACTCGGAACCGTACAGCAGGGTGGTGAGGACGACAGCTCTGTACACGCTGATCTTGGTGCCTTTTTTCAGCTGTTGATTGTGCCACACCCGCTCGAATAGTCGCCCGAAAGCACTGTTCGCTTTTGCCAGCCTGTTGTCCAGCTCCTTGTCCAGCTTGGCGTCTGACGTGATGATGCAGCCAAGGTAGGTAAACTGGTGTACAGACTTCAGTTCGGACTCGCCGATGGTGATGTGGGGAGGGCGATGCTCTTCCTTGGGTGTCGGCTGATGAAGGACCTCTGTCTTTTTCAGACTGACCTCAAGTCCAAAGAGCTGGGCAGCATCTGCGAAGCAGGACGTAATGCGCTGCAAGGCTCTCTCTGTGTGTGCAACGAGGGCAGCGTCATCAGCGAAGAGCAGCTCACGAATCAGTTGGTCTAGGTTTTTTGTGTGGGCCTGCAGTCGTCTGAGGTTGAACAGGCTGCCATCGAGACGATACCTGATGTACACTGCATCGTCATCGTCGAGGTCCACTGTGGCCTGCTTCAACATCATGCTGAAGAAGATGGTGAAGAGGGTCGGTGCCAGCACGCAGCCTTGCTTCACGCCGTTGCGAATGGGGAATGGTTCTGAGAGGTCACTGTTTAGTCTGACCTGGCCTTGCTGGTCCTCGTGGAGCTGGACGATCATGTTGAGGAACTTTGGGGGACAACCTAGTCGCTCCAGGATCTGCCACATACCTTGCCTGCTCATAGTGTCAAACGCTTTTGTTAGGTCGACAAACGTTACGTACAGCCCTTTGTTCTGCTCGTGGCACTTCTCCTGAAGTTGTCTCAGCACAAAGACCATGTCGGTGGTACTCCTGTTGGCTCTGAAGCCACACTGGCCCTCTGGGAGGTGGTCTTCAGCGATGGCAGGTACCAGCCGATTCAGGAGCAACCTTGCGAGAATTTTCCCGGCAATGGACAGCAGGGTAATTCCACGATAATTAGAGCAGGCAGACTTCTCTCCTTTGTTCTTGTACAGGGTGATGATGACTGCATTACGGAGATCCTTTGGTAGTGTTCCTTTTCCCAGCAGCAGAGAAAGAGGTCGTGGAGCTTGTTGTGCAGTGCTGGGCCTCCATGTTTCCAGATCTCTGGCGGGATTCCGTCAATGCCTGCTGCTTTGCCACTCTTGAGCTGGTGGATGGCTGTGAGGGTCTCTTCGGCGGTGGGCGGTTCGTCCAATTCAACCTTTAGTGGAAGGTGTGGGATTTGGAGGATGACTGTTTCTTGAACAGTGCATTCAGCGCCGAAGAGGTCCTGAAAGTATTCCGACCAGCGGTTCAAGATGGAGGTATTATCTGTGAGGAGTGCCTGTCCATCAGCGCTTCGCAGGGGACTTTGTACCAGGTGCCTAGGGCCATACACTGCTTTCAGTGCTTCGTAGAAGCCCCTGTAGTCACCGTTGTCAGCGCAGAGCTGGGTCCTCTGTGCGAGTCTGGACCACCACTCGTTCTGGAGCTCTCTAAGCTTGAGCTGGAGACTGCTGCAGATGAGGCGGAAGGCTCTTCTCAGGGCAGGAAGGCTGGGCTAGGTGGGCCTGGTGGGCGGCTCTTTTTTTTGCTAGAAGTTCCTGGATCTCTACGTCGTTTTCGTCAAACCAGTCTTTGTTCCTCTTTCTAGCAAAGCCCAAGACTTCCACAGAGGATTTTACAATAGCAGTTTTCAGTTGTTCCCAGAGTGTTTCAGGAGAGGAGTCTGCTGGATCAACTGTGTCTTTGAGCATGCGCTGTAAATTGGCCTGAAGGGCAGCTTTCTTGTCGTCACGCTGAAGGCTGGCAACATCAAGCTTTTTCTTGGGAGGGCCCCCTTTCTTGGGTTTCAGCTTGAGGTGGAGCCTGAGTTTGCAGCGAACAAGCGGTGGTCAGTGTGGCACTCTGCGCTGGACATCACTCTGGTGAGGAGGACGTCACTGCGGTCCCTCTGACGCACTAGGACATAGTCGATAAGGTGCCAGTGCTTGGATCGAGGATGCATCCAGGTGGTCTTTCGACTGTCCTTTTGCTGGAAAGTAGTGTTGGTGATAACAAGTTGCTGCTCTGCACAGAGCTCCAACAGTAGGCGACCATTGTCATTGCAGTTCCCAACGCCATGCTTGCCGAGGACTCCTTTCCAGGCTTCAGAGTCTTGGCTCACTCTGGCGTTGAAGTCGCCAAGGATGATGACTTTGTCGTCTGCAGGGGTGCTCTGCAGGAGGCTGCGCAGGTCAGAGTAGAACTTGTCTTTTTCTGCAGGCTCTGCCAGGAGGGTTGGGGAGTACACACTGAGAAGGGTGACGTATTGCTGGTGTCTCAGTGGGAGGCGCATGGACATGATGCGGTCGGAGTGACCCGTTGGTAGGTTTTCCAACTTAGTCGCAATGGGGGTCTTCACCATGAAGCCCACGCCTGAGAGCCGTCTTTCTGATGCAGGCCTGCCTGACCAGTAGAGGGTGTAGCCAGCGCCAAGTTCTTGGAGGCTGCCTTCCTCCGGAAGGCGTACTTCGCTGAGCGCGGCGATGTCGATGTTTAACCTCCGCAATTCATGGGCAATGAGGGCGGAGCGACGTTCAGGGCGTCCGCTGTCTGCTGTGTCGAGCATGGTTCGGATGTTCCAGCATGCTACGTTGAGTCCGGTCGTGGTCGTCATGAGAGTGGATCCATTGTTTTTTCTTGTTTTCTGACCGCATGAGAAGATGCCCGTTGAACGCGGCTAGCCAACTGGGGTTACGAGGGGATGAGCTTTGGTTAGGCCACCTTTTCTAGGCCCCTCTCCGTGTGGAGCAAGCAGTGCTGTCCCTAGAGAAGGCTGCTTGGTCGTTCAGGGTGTGCCGAGTGACGTTGTACTGTAACACATGTACTGTAACACATATACTGTAACACACATACCGTAACACATGTACTGTGACACA